>JAYKKT010000070.1:23012500-23620569 GCA_036023115.1 Brasenia schreberi
CCATTTGCTTCCAGGCCTCTTCCTGGCCATTGAGGTGAGACCCAACCAAGTGATCAAGAGTAGCCCAGTTGGTGAGGCCTTGATCTGAATATGCGGCAACGAGATTGACGCAATCCTGGTAGTTGGTTGCAGCATTCTTTGTGGTGTTGCTGACGGTGGTTGTGGAGGAAGTTGTTTCCATATCGGAAAAGTAGTTGAAACGCCGTTCAAATAGGTGTTTAATGTCAGAGAATTGCTGCCTGTGTTGTGTTTGTGGCAATTGCGTAGGTCCCTTCTCCGTTTCTTGCTTGCACGTTCGGCTCATGTATTGCAGAATCTCGTCGAGTGCACCATCTGGCCCAGAACTAAAACCAACCATTCCTTTCGTTGTTGCAGTTGCACCCGCTGGATATCCTTCTCGCTTATGATGGTGATTTCTTTTCCTAAAAACTCTACACACTACCCAACCATCTTCCTGTGAAGCTTCATTTCCTATACCAACCTAAAGAGAATATTCATATTAATATTCGTGGTACTCATATTTCAGAATATTAATTGCTTGATGTGGTATTGTAAGTGGGAACTTTCCGCAACCTCATATATATTTAATGTCCCCTTACCTAAGAGAGTTGTATCCTTTTCTGTGAAATCCAGATTCTTGCTGCACTTATTCGTAAGATTTCATTTTTCAAAGAATTTCGAGTTCTGAGGAATATGGGTCTGGCCAATCGAAAACGAGAGTTTAGAGACTGACTCACATTATTGGATTGAATTGGGGAGTCAGGAATGTCGTCCAGTCGGTACTCATGCATGATCCAATCTGTCTTCTGCCCGTGTGGCGCTCTTCCCCTGTAAAACACAAGGGTCTTCCTCATACCAATACGATTTGAGTTTGTGTATATCACTTTGTCTCTGCCTGTTGCCTTCCAGAACCCTGCCGCTGTTGCTCGATTGGTCCGAGTCCCGGTTGGGTATTTCTTATCTTTGTGACTGAAGAAGTACCAGTCGTTTTGTGCTGTAGATCCAATCTTACACTTCTCTATAGAAACAAAGATCCAAAGAAAGTATATACAATTAGGCACGAAACAAGTTGATGATGGGTGTTGCTGAAACTATGGAAAAATTAAATGAAAAAGACTATTTTATACCTTGTATATCCCAAGGCTCCAGCTTATTAAGATCAATGTCTTTGATGACATCCAAGTCGATCTTCTCAAAGGCCACCTTCTTCCTCAAGTAGTAATGCAAGAGCTCCTCTTCTGTTGGATGAAACCTAAAACCGGGTGGCACCAAAGTTTGCCCATTCGCGGGTTGATTCATCTCTTCACCTCGTTGATTATTTTGGTCCGCAAGATGGCCAATATCAGCAAATCATATATAGACAAAAGCCTTCTAATTCTAAATAACACCTCTCCAAAAAACGCAGTCATACCAGAAAACTATGCATGAGAAAGGTACACATCATAAGAAAAGTCATTATAAAACTTCCCCTTCAGCTTCAAAACAATGGAGAAATATGCTAGCAGTGCAATAGGTATATGTGATGAGGGCCAGAATATATAAAGATAGACTAAGTGTCATACACAGTGGTAACATGTAGTGTTATTCATATACGTTGGAGCAATGTCCGCATCATGTGGGCAGGGACTTATCAACAGCAATGAGAGAGAGAGAGGATGTGGGGGGCCAAGCATACATCCAAACTAGACACCTGACCTTAAAAGAGCTAAAGAGAACGCTTCAGCAAAAACCACCATGGAGGGAAAGAATCATGATGCCCGCAACTCGTTTTTTCAACACCCACCACCTAAAATCCCCATCATTAAGTTCCTCCCTGCAACTTGCTGGCATATGCTAGCTCATGAAATCCTCCCATCCATCTATCCCAAGTGCATTACATTAAACGGCTAGGATTTGACGCAAGACGGAAGCCATCATGTATTAGATGACAGCACAAGGCAGAAAGGAACTTGTGACCAAAACGTGCAATCGTGGGGTTATCTTAGCACACCAGGACTAATCACGCAATGGAAAATGAGAAAAGTATAATTGGGTGTTTCAATTAGTTAAGCACACTTATGAGATGATAATGATAATGGGTTTGCATAATGACGAAGGGGTCCATCTCAATTGACATGGCAACCGCTCTATCGAAAGTGCAATATTGGACGGATCTCTACGTCATTGTGATGCAATAGTGCACTTTATATATATATATATATATATATATATATATATATATATATATATATATATATATAATCATGAGTTTAATTTCAAAAGTTATAAGAGTATTTAAAAAATAATAAAAAACAACCGTATAATATTTTTGTTATCGAAAATGTAACGGTCAAACATGAGTGAATAAGATTGGGTAAACAAATCCAAATGACAATATAGAGGGAGAAAGAGAGAAATCAGTGCATGCTACTTAGTATTTGCAACCAAGCAGAACAGATCAAACAACTCATGCACATTCCATATCAACTTTTTTTCTGAAACAATTATGCTTTTACCGAACAGATAATACAAGGATAAAACAGGAAAAGTAAAAGAAGAAATGAAGCAGGTAAATCAAAAGAAAGAAAATAACTAATTTTGAGGAAAAATGAGTTAATAGGCTCTATTAAGAGTTTATCAGACCAATAAAAACTACTCGTACAGGACACCACCGTGTACACACACGTATGTGTGTAAAAATGTGTCAATAGGCACTCATTAAGAGTTTGTCAGTCATCCGAACTGAGATCAGACCATTGATGATCACGGCTTATAGGCTACTACAACTATTACATGCCGGTTATATATAGATGTACGTCCCAAAACATGAACATGATGATGATATTTGTTTTGATGGGAACATTTTTAAGATGTTTATTTTGATCGGGATCAGGACGAGATCCGGCTCCTGTATCTCATTTTCGTTCTGGATCATGGAGCAAGAGAAATCCCAGATCTAGATCCAGATCCTCTGGGGTGTTGGTACAAGGCTCATATCTAGATCTTATCAAGGCTGCCTTCGAATGACGAATATAGTCGCTTGAGGGCAGAAAACCAAAAAAGTTAATCATATCTGGATCTAGGATAATAGACCATACACAAACTATACTGGAAAAGAAATACTTTTTATTATGTGCTTTATATATATTGGCAATTGCAATGCTATTAAATTTGGGTTTAGTATGCCAAAACCAAAAACCATTTTTCCATACTAAGAGAGTTGGCTAGATTTGGGTCAAACCAAGAGTCTTGAACCCTTTAGATTTGTGCTTGATTTCTCTTCTAGTATTTAAAAATATATACACATGTTAATATGAAAAATATACACTTGAGAAAGGCTAAAGTGTTCTTTTTCATGAATTAACACCTTACTAACAAGACATTTTAGATAAAATCATAGTTTGATAAAGACGATGGATGTCAAAATTATCTCACTTGATTTGTGAGCTTCAGTATCATGCTTATGTTAAGGATTCCAAGATAGTTGCACATTGTCATGCCGGACTTGTCAACAGCTTGGTTTGTCATAAGTCCAATCGGAACAGAAAGGTCAGGACTTGTTAACAAGAGTATATTTAATTTTATCCGAATCTGCAAGATATGATCAATTATTTACTTACTTACATACGTATTTTTATATGTATATGTATATAAGTATGTACGTATATGTAAATGTATATATGGAGCCTATGGTTTATCAAAGTTATACAAGCTCCTGATCCACCTTAGCTTTTACTAAGCTCCACATATATCAATGCAAAAGCATTAAGAAAATGTTAGGCATGGTTGGGATACGGCTTGCATGTCCACGCAGGATATGTTTTTTTTTCATGACAGACCCGATAAGACCCAGATCTGGTCCCTGAATTAACAACCCTACTGTGCTAGCCTACCTTGAAGACCTTAACATGATTCATTGCAAAACCTCCTCTGGAGTTTTATAGAAATATGATGTGTTAGAGAGGATTTCATAATGAAGCAGCTTAATAGTCTCTTAAGGTGTGTTGGATATAAGGTTTTAAGGAAATTGGACCTTGATTTTTGGTGCTAGCAATTTCAAATCCGTTTGTGCATCAAAGGCATAATCCATCGTTGATTCAATTGAGTCAAAAACTTTGGGACCGGATATTGATTCTCATCCTTGCACTAAATGGAAGATGGAAGACTCGGACCCAACCAAAGCCGGCCTTCATATCCAAAATCGGATTCGCCTGATATACCAAACAATCTAAGTGAAGTCCTATTCGCCAGAAAGCCCAACGAAATGACGCACACTGAATCTCACAAGGCTCTGATCAGAGAGAAGGCAGTTTTCCTCACCGCAATATCTGAAATTCCGTCTGCAACATGATCCAGTGCTTGAGAACGCGTGGACCACTATCAATAAAGTATAGAAGATGCTAAACCCCACCCGCCGAACACGAATAAAAGCACAAATTCAATTCGTCATGGTGGAATCCGGTACTTCCATCGTCCTGAATGAGCGTGCACGTTCAGGAGATCGAAGTCTCCGGCAAGAAACTCCTCCTCCACAGCCACAACGATGTATGCGATCCGGTCACCGGGGCAGCACTGACCAGCTCATGGCCGTGGGACTCGGCGCTCGTCCTGGCTCGCTGGATGGCCGAACTCGACCCGTCCACCTACAGCTTTGAAGGCAAGATCGTAGTCGAGCTGGGCGCCGGCACCGGGTTGCCGGGCTTGCTTGCTGCGATGCTGGGCGCGCAGCGGGTCCTCTTGACCGACATAGCGGTTCTGCTGCCCAGTCTCAGGCTCAACGTAGAAGCCAATGGCTTGACTGAATGCGTCGAGATAAAAAACTGCAAAGTACTTCTCGGTCCGTGGAGCTGATGTTGGTCATGCCCATTTAGCTGACTGCAGCGCCAATTCTCAAATTGAAGAAGAGGCGATCATCTACCAGGGTCTATCGAACATCGAATGGACAAAGAAGAGAAACATTAGCCAAATGTATTGCCTTGATTCAGCATGTAACTTTCAGCATGTAACTTTCGAGGGATGTTGTAAGATCTTCACACACATTATCTGAATACAGTAGTAACACTATCGGCATTCCCCATTTTCTTAGTTCGAGGTCACATAGTCTTCCTTGTGTTCTAAATGAGACACCTTCAAGAATGACTGCTTCAAGTGAGCAAAGTGACTTGCAGGACGTACATTGGGTGCAGCCAGGTAATGGGTACGGCTGACGTGGTTATCATGTCCGACTTATTCTGCGACCCTGCCTCGATGTGTCACTTGGCTTGCACCCTCAAGGAGCTCTGTAAAGAAGAAACTATCATTTGGGCTAAGACGGAGATGAGATTAGGTACGACAGATTGCTTCGACGTACTTATACGTGAAGGGTTCAATATACACCAAGAGCATGAGACTGAGGATTACGCCATTTTCAGCAAAGACCCACCATGTTGTAAATCCGAGTAAGGAAATCAATATCCAGATTTTCAAAAATCGAGATATTAATACGAATTTGTATTATTTTCACCACGTACCGAAAATATTGAAAATGAGAATACATATCCAGATTTCCAAAAGTCGAGATGTCTATATACGTATATCCTTTAGGGATTTTGTATTATTTTACGACAAATTTCATGATTTTGAGAATCAATCAACCTGAACATCAACAATTCTGGACTAGACTTTCCTTTTAACAATGATGATGTAAAGCACGCCGTTCTTGAACTCGGCCTTGATTTTGTCCGGGAGAACAAGTCGCGTACCGTACACTGATGAGCTCCGGGTCACCCATGGATTGTCTGTAGCTGCATCGGTCTTGCTTTTCCCCCGGTTGACGAGGTCGCCGTCGATGGAGACCCTCCTCACCTCCGTCTCGTCCTTGAAGGGACGTCTCGACCGGTAGGATACGAACTGGGAATCGACCATGCGTCCTCAAGATCCCGTCCATCGTGTCAAGCATCTTACGCATCGGCGAGAGCGGGTCCAGCAGATCTGTCCGTTTCAAAACCAACGAGTCAATCTGAACCAGGGACTCCCCTGAATGTAGATTTCTCTATCCAAATTCACAAAATTTCCTGATTTTGTAGACCATGTTGACTGCCAACTTGAAAAACTAAGTGATCAGTAATCATTAATGTACCAAATGACCAAAAGCGACGCATGGAGGCCTCTCGTTCGTAGAATTCAGGTTGGTAAGAAGGAGGCTGAAGGAGCGCAAAGCAAATTCGATGCACAGCAAGAAGCCATCTCCAAAATAGAGATTTTGCAGGTAAAACTACCAAAGGGAAGAGCTTCGGCTATATGCTGCACAAGTCAGGTTGGTAAAGGAGACGGTATGAGTTCTTCTCGTGACGAAGCGAACGATCAGATTCATGGGGGTGGGCTGGAGGCTCATCTAGAAATGGACGAGCCATGTGAGGAATTCTCTCGATTTATCTTTCTTCCTCATTCAACGGGGAATACTTGGTTTTGGAATCTTTCTTGAACATGTACATTTGTTCGTTGTTTTGTAACAAGTAAAAGTTATAATGAGTCTATGCTTATGCTTATATATATTCTTGTTGGTTATTTCATAACAAAACAAACATGAGCTCAAGTTTCTACTCCTACGAACCATTGTTTGGTTCCATTTTAATTTGTATTTTTGTTAGTTTCAAATATTAAAAAAAAAACATGTATAATTACTATAGTCATTTAAAAGCCTACTAGTACAGAGAAGGTTTATGCAAAGATATGACAATAAACATTGTTATTCGGAGCTATATTGGTTGAGAATAACCCGTATGCGTTGTTTATGTTCAATTAATTGAAGTCACGAATCCAATATGTAGGAGCCACCCAAAGCCAACCACTGAGCAACTTATTTCGTTCATTGGCTTGCGTGTAGAAGGTTTAAGTGGTTGCATGTGTTGAAAGGGAAACCAAGGGTAAATTAGTGCCTCTATAAATTGAAAGGCCCTTAGGAATGTATTAAATATAAGGTTTTAGGAGAATCGAACCTTGATTGTTTTATGATTGTAGTTCTATATTTCATTGTGCATTAAATGTGAAAACTATTGTTACCATAGAATTGTTATTCCATAGGCAGAAATTGTGCTAGAAACTTCTAACACGGGAAGAGGTGGGTTACATGAAAACCTAAACACATCATTTTCTCTTGTCTTACTATTTTGATTTGCATAAAAACCCAAACATCAATACCACTCATGAATCAAATATCAAACTATGGTTACAAGTATATGCTAGTTTAGACCTATATTTCTGAGGGACCCGATACGATGAATCAAGCACACCTTTGAGTCCCTCCGGCCCTGCTCTCTTCACATAGTTCTCAACTTTTGGTGGGAAAACAAACTTTTACATTGATATTCAAGTATGATTATTTCCTACCGCAAGCCGTGGCAATTGCTATATTCCAATGTGTTTATATCCTTTAAAATTTTATCCGTTGGAGTCTCACCGTGAGGTGCAATTTCTTCTTATTCGAAAATAATTGAGAAAACCACAAACAAAATAAAAAAGAGAAAATTGTTGGAAGCGAGCCCGTCAATCTCGGCGGGCAATCCGGCCGGCAGAGGACAAAAATCGCATTCCCATTTCCAACCGACGCTTCCCTTCTTTCTTTGAATCGTTTTGAAGATGGTGTTTGTAGTGAGATTGCAAGACAGCGACGATGTGAGAGGGAAGGAAGTCAATATGACGAAGCCTCTTGTTAACTTCAGCATCTGCACAGCGGCCGCCAATCAACTTGAGCTCTTCGGTTCTTGTGGAGCCGCCTCCTCCTGTTCTGCTGACGTCGACTTGCTCATATTTAGCTCCAGTTCAGCAGGACTTTAAAATTCTGCCACTAGTGAGCGGCTGACGTGGAACTTATTTTCCTCAAATGGTGGGCTCGGATTCATTGCGTGCGGTTTTTCTTATTCTTTTTAGTTATAGAGGAAGCCGAAGCCAAACACACCCACACCCTGTCGAAGTCGAACTCTCCATCAACAGAAACGGTGATAGCTCAGGGTTTTAGGTCGATGGACTGGTGTCTAAGCCGCACCGCCATCAACATGGAGAAACGGCCGCGTTCACAGTCTTACTCAGTCGGATAGATGACTACTTTGATTTTCAATTTTCCTTGTTGAGATAAGGATTACCGAATTGAATGGTCCTTCACTATAATGCGTTGCTCCAAATTAATCATGCAAATAGTTAACAATGTCAAAATGAATCAGCTCCATTGCCTCCTTCGTATCTGACCCGCATCTTGTGTGTCCGATGCTTTTCGTGGTCACAAGATCGAACTGAAGGACATACTACAATTTGGAACCTGGCTTAGAATCAGAACCAGGAGTCAGTCATTCATCCCAGTTGAGAAGGTTCAGTATATGCGTCACATGACACGAGGCGCATCACAAGTAGTGGATTCGTCTTTTTTTTGGTGCACTTTTCTCGACGAGCATACATGAGCCGGAACCGCTCCCGTTGTTAATTATGTCTCTCTATTTCCATGTTCCATGTTCATGCTGATCCTTCTTCTAATTCTACTTCTACACAACTTGATACGCGTCGTGCTCTTTCTGTTCTTGTCTCATTTAAGTGACACGGGACAAGGGCTAGCTGAAATATGTGCCTGGTGTCGATCACCGTCGTTTTCATGTAGAAAAGATGCGTTTTTTTTGTGATCGCTGATCACCATATCGTAAAACTTGTTATTTTCATGGTAAGTTTTTACAGAGAACTTCACATCCAAAATACCGGGCGGCCGCTCTGTTTCAACGTATGAAACATGTAATTCTTCAATTACGTAAGGCTAAATGTTAACCGCAACAGACCAAGAACAATCATCTGAATGAATTCATCGTCAGAGGTCTCTCTCAGAGTCTCTCCGGCCGCTGGAGGAGCTACGTGCGTCAGAACTTGACGCTGGATGGTCACCGCTACCGCACTTAGCCACCGTCCGGCCGCTTTCAACGAGCAACTGGGTGTGCGATTCCTCCGCCAAGATGCGACTGAGCTGCTCCGGACTGATCACCAGCCTCACCTTCCACACGCCGGACAACGATTTTGTCTTCTGTAACTCTGCACCGGCCCTCCGCCACCGCCCCAGAATGTTCCCGTCCAGTGACATCCGGTATGGCATCTGGCCGGCGTTCTCGTCCTCGGATGGCCCTCTCAGATGGTCGAGTGGGAGGAGGTAGTAAAGATGGCCACCTTCCAGGGACTCGTTATGAAGGAGAGGACTGGAGGATTGCCGCCGTCGGAAAATCCCGTATCCGGGAAACTCACTGGTTATGTGCTCAGCGGTGACCGGCGCATGGAACTCCATGATTCCACCCGTGGAGGTCACGACCATCACGGCCTGACCCTTCCCTGCTGAAAACATCCTCCACATGCAGTTGCCCATCGTCCGCCCGACCAGATTCAGGCGATCTCTTACCTCTCTCAGGCAATAAGGACGAAGATCGACTTCTTTCTGCAATATGATCAATTCATTTGAGAGAGAGAGAGAGAGAGAGAAATGAGAGATGGTGGCTGATGATAAACACAAGGGTGCATGAAGTTATATATCTTCCACAGTTTGTCCGCTTTTTGTACATTTTCCAAGTTCTTTATGTCGGTGTGTAGACTAAATAAATTAAGAGATAATCGAAATTAAAATTCTCTTGTATCGCAATGAATATATTTCACATCCATAAAATGACAAAATAACATTTAGTCTCAAACCTGTGAAGTCGTGCTTATCTTTAAAATAAAACGTAGATACAATGGTGCTGGTTAATGAACCAAGAACTCTGCAGCTCGGCTTGATTCAGCTTGTGATGAGTTGTGTATGATGTCAGTGAACCAAACACATGCCTACACTGATTAAGCTTCACGAGCTGTGTGTATAAATTCATTTACTTAAGTATATGTGTGTGTATAAACACATACATATTATCTGAGCTAATTGAGTGAGAATGATGCGATTAAATGACAAAATCCGCAAAAAAGGTTATAAAAATTCACTTAATTTTTAATTAAAAACTTCCTAAACTAAAAGTTTATGTTTTAAACTTTAGTGAGCAGTTATTATTCAGCACAACAAGCTAATTACAAGCATAACAAGAAGAGTTGATGAAGAAGCCATGCTCGATTGGCTCATTTATCTCCCTGCATCATTCAGCAGGTGAACCAACTCTTTTTTTTTTCAAAAGGCAAGTGGGGTTATGCACGGGTTGACTAATAAAAATATGTATTTGAAGAATTACTTATATTTACCTAGTTTAGCTAAATACATGGGCACAAATTAAACTTATATTTAGCTTTGGAGACAATACGGCGGTTTCTAGTTTCCTCTAGAATTTTCCTTGTGGCCCCTTCTCTTAGAGAAGCTAATAAGAGGTTTACACAGAATTTGCTGCAGAGTGTATTGGCAAACTGGATAAAGAGTCTGGCTGTGCGCACCGAGACCAGATCACTCCTGGAAGTTGGCTGGGTGAAAGCCAACGATTTCGTTCTGTATACAAGTACGAGTTAAGGCTATTTTCGTTTTGTTGTCGAATTTCCTGCATCATACAGTGAGAGCATCCTCCGATATCAGAACTTTTTACTAGTAATGTATAGGTAAATTTACATGCAGAGCGTTAGCTTCTGGACTTCCATCATGCAGATGCTGAGTTCAATTTTGGGTGAGCATGGTCCGTCCGTGTATGTTAGTTAGCCTTGTATGCGAATTTTTTATCCCAAAAAAAACTCGACTCTCGATACAATCTTATAAATCATAAAGATAAACAAGGCCTGTTTTTTCTTTATAAAGTATATAATATAAGATCATTCAACTTTTAACAACAAGAACAAAAATGGTATGAAAAAGTGGTAGCCTCAAATTGAACAACCAAACTTTAACTTATTGATCAAACGATTGCTTTTGGAGATGGGGACTTCTTCACTGAACGAGCCAAATACGGAAAAACTGGAACTTGTAAAACTATGCAAACTGAAGAAACTTGAGTTTGGCATATACTTGAAAATGACCTAGAAGCTATCTAGAGAAATGACCAAAAGCATCCGACTTCTATGTGATTTTTCTAAGGAACCACAGTTCTTCAAAATCATATTTTGGTTTTGGTTACAACAATCCTATCTTTAATGCATGTTTTTTCCAATGAAAAAAGAAACTAAACCAAACCGATACTAGAATTGAAAGGGTTGTATGACGACTTGAAACTAGAATCTGCACTAGAAAGAGGCTGATTTTTGTTCAAGTTCCAGGTTTTGGCAGAACCGAGATCGAGATTGGCAGGTTGAAATACTCAGACCAGCGTGGTCTTCTGAAACCATCGAGTTTTTTTTTAGTTACAAGAGTACCGTGCCATTAAGCTAAAGCTCTATTGAGGGTTTTGTAGAATACAAAATCATGTGGTTGGAAGGCATGGGAATGACGTGATCTGATTCTCGTCTAAGGGGTTAAGTGGGTCAATCTATTAGTAAGGTTTCGCGAATGGCGCGGGCGGTCTCGTCCATATCTGACTGTGGGGTGGTCCGTCAGACCCAGGGCAACTCAAACTTTAGGTCAATCCAGTCTTGTTCAATCGTTATACCGCTTGAATCGTATTAGTTACTGTTTTCTATATTCAGCTAACATGACCGGATATAGATCTGGCCATTTAAATTTAATGCTTGATCTAACCCGGATCCAACCTAGCTTAGCTATGACATTTGTGCCTCATGCCAACTTATTTTGGGACTAGTACAAATGGAGGATAAGATGAGACAAAATCGTTAAAGATGGTTTGAACACATAGAAAGATTGACTCAAGGACGCTCCCATAAGAAGATATGTAAAACTAGATTTGTGAAAATGTTAAAAGAGAAATAAACATCACAAAAGTGTTGGAAAGAATGATCTATTTTATTGACTTAACTACTAGCATGACAAATGATAGGGCTCTATGAAAACAAAAAAATCATGTAGCTGACCCAACGTAGTACGAGAAAAAGCTTATGAATACATTTTTTAGCATTGACAAAGATCTGGGCTCGTAATTTTTTTGTGCAAAAAGATGCACGTGGAAAGGCTGTGATGAAGCAAGAAACGCGTTGACTTGGTGCACTACATAAATAAGGGAATGGACCATTAAAGGATAACTGGGTCCAGAACCAGGCAGATCAACTAGGCTCGAAATACCCAATCACAAGATCGAGAAATATGATATGATATTACTGGATATACCTAAATTGTATTTTAGGTTTATATATACATACATGTATATATATATGTTGATTGCATATGCCTATCACAACAACTGTTTTTTAGAACATTAGTATATCTTCCTACGTACTTTTCAAAAACCTTTAAATTATACTCATACTATAAAAAAAATAATGGATGGTCATATCAATAGTGGACAAGATATGTATTGAATACAAGAATTTGTGCAGAACCAGTCAAGAAAGTTTGGTGGACCATCATTTTAAATAACAAATTCTTATAGTTAATTCGAATGCAGGAATAATTAAATTATATTGTGCTACGGGCCGATGGAGAGCCTGTAACGAAGGGTGCTTAACGGGAAACCAATATATTAGATAGTACGTATGTTGCCTGAACGCTCAAGGGTATTTTGAGGCGTAAGATGGACGCGTTATGGGCTGTGTTTCTCCTAATGTAAATAAAATCGTCAAGCACATAATTTTGAGCACTATGCGTTGGCAAATTGGATCGTAAGGACTTCATTTCAGATCTGTGAATTCTTTAAATTTGATAAACAATCTCCATGTGGAAGAAGTTTGGATCATAGATTCGATTACTATTTGATCCGAGTATCTTTGATATGCACATTAGACATTCGAAAAATCAGCAACGGTCCCAGGGTCCATAGCTCAGTGGTAGAGCATTTGACTGCAGATCAAGAGGTCACCGGTTCGAACCCGGTTGGGCTGAATCCCAAGGAAAGTTGATTGTGATGGACTAACATCTCTCAGCCTGCAGTCCTCACTATCAAGGTCCAGGCCCGGGTCCGACTTGACCACAAAACTGGAAGGTACACACTCAGTTGCTTACCAAGAGTCAGCTAGGTCGAGAACTAGGGTCGATCTAACCGAGAATGTCGATTTTTCTGATTTTGGGTTCATGTGCTTGACCCAGTTTTCCAGTCTGAGCCACCTCAGGTTCACCGATCTTAGTTTGGCTTTCTAAAATGTACGGCATCCGCCTCATTAGAATCCGGTTTAGGCTAGTAAAGATTTGAAGCTCTTGAGTCTTGATGATCTCCTTATTTCCAAATTAATTAAAACATGATCTAATTTTTTAATAAAACGGAAATTTATGAACCAAGTTAAGACGAACCCTTCCAATTGTACATGTATGCATACATAAATGTGAATGTGAGGAACCCACAGGCACTAAGGGAACTCCTCGGATATAATCAGATTATATCTGGATGGGTGGTGGAAAATGTATGGATATAAACCCACCAAAAAGCAGGTTGCCCTACATGCACAAGTTTAATCTTGCTATTTATTTTGTAGGATTGTTGCAGTATGAATATTACAAAATGAATTATTATTCGTATTACCATGTTCTATAACTTCCTAAGTTTACTTATCATGACATAATTTGGATATGGTGTTGCTCTATATTGGTTATTTGTTAGATGATATAACCATCATATATTAGCATAATGAAAAATGTATAGAACCATGGTTCAAAACTGAACCAAACCGGAATTTATGGTTTAGTTTGATTCAATTCTAGGTACCATAATGGTTTAATTCGGTTCTTCAAAAATTGAGAACCATTAATTATACCGGTTTTCTTTGAGGTTGAGGCTAGAAGCGAACCAAACAGGAGCACGAACACCAATAGATTCAACCACTGGCTCTACGTTTTTAATATATTTTCGAGTTTTTGGCAGGCGGGACTCGCACCTCTGCTGAATGTAGATTCGCCACTGGTTGTGTATACTTTTAGTTTCTGCAAAATCTGAATTGCTTAGTCAGTTCAATCTGCCCTTTCTGGGTTAGCAGTTGACAGCGTGGACTTTTTGCTGCAAATTTCTTAATTATTTCCCCCTCCGTTCTTATTTTTAGTTGTTTACTGAGTTTCTTTCCTTCTCCTTCGGTGACTTCTTATTACCTGTCTTAGGTCTAATTTCTCCATCTGTAATGAAACTTTCTTCTTCAATCAAGAAAAGAACTTGAACCCTCCTTGTTTCATTGGACTTTCTGCTTTTCCAAGAATCTCTAGTTGTACTAATGGCTGAAGCTTTAGGTTTTTCTTTTTCAGATTAATATAGTAAGTCCACTACAATTGTGAAAGTTTCTTGTGGATGGATTCAACTCAGACGGTCATAGATTTCCTGTGCTAAGAACGGCTATTGGCTGCTCAACATGATCATATGTTCTTTGGCTACACAAAAGATTGAGCATAATGGACAAAAAGAGTCCATATAGCTGGAGTCCACTTAGTGTTGGAGATGGAAGCTTGTTTTCGTGTTTTGGTTTTGGTGCTTAGTTTCTTCAGCTCCTCTGCAAGGATTTTATGAAAGATATAGACGCAAGCATATAGGTTGTATGAGAATAAAAAAGAAAACTAGATGGAAAATGAGAATTACGTCGAGAAAACTAGAGCTATAATCGTGTCCGAGTTTGATAGCGGGATCTTGTGCTTGGTTGTCCTCATCATACACAGTTTGGCGTGATTAACTAGAGAAACATCTGCAAATATGATAGAGCTTAAACTGGTGGCTGTGTATCGTGTGCTTGTTTTTATTTTGGTGCTTAGCTTCTTCAAATCCGAGGTTAAGCATCTGAAGGGTTGAATTTGAATCTGCTTCAGTGGTCAGCAGATTGAAAGCTTAAACTAGTAGCTGTAGATACTCCTTGGCAGCTCGAACCATGAACTTGAATCATTGACAGATACCTTTCATTTGATATCTTAACTATGAAATGTAGTTATTCATCAAAACATATAGAGTGCATCAATTCACGCTTTAGGAGATTGATCTGTCATTTTCTTTGGCACGAGAAAGATATTGTCAAAAAGATTCATGCCTTTAAGCGAGAGAAAATCTGCAGAGCAGAAACAGAGTGAGCAGATGGAATTATAGGCTTGCGGCAGCTGCAAGATATTTGATATAATAGCTTTTGGCTTGGCATTCTCTACAGTCTGAAACTATGCGAGTTCCTTGAGACATGCAGTTTCGAGAGATGGGTGGCAAAAGAGTAAGCAAAAGGCACAATGCTGAAATTCGAAATGTGGAAAACGTTCAGTTTTGGTTAAATCCACGGTCTTCTTTCTGGACTTTCATATTGATTGTTGCTCAGTAATGAAAAAAGATGCAAATTACCCATATCAAAAGGCATCTTTTGGCAATATTGTTGTTCCTTCGATGATGTTACTATTACTATGTATGTCACACAGCCAGTTCGAGTATGACTGAGGCTATATTACTTCTGGAAATTCATGTTTCTTTCTAAAGCTTCATGCCAATTTAGTGGTGGAATTTAAATGGTTGTGCTGGTCACAACCAGACTTGCTTGGCTTCTTTATCTACACAAGATAAAGCTCCGTAAAGAGGGATAGGTATTGTCTATCGATGTTCTCCTTGCCAAGGAGATGAAGAGATGGTGATCACATTTTAGTTGCCATATTGCTCAAAATGTATACGCATGTGTCTTAAAGGTCTGGCAAACAAAAGTGCTCCAAGTCCGCGTATGATACAAGAGCTAAAACGGCAGACTTTGACCAAACTTTTCATGTCGGGATGTTTGCATTTATGCATTCATATTGCTGTTTCATTGACATTCAGAAATAAAACAGCACGTTAACATGAGAACTTTGACACTGCAAGGGGCTAAGAAGATGGTAAATTGTGCAAGCATTTAGGTGTCTTCTACTATCATTGGCTAGAAATATATGTAGATGGCTTATGCCCAGTAGATCAAGGGGGAAAGACGTCTCGTAATTGGTGCTCCCACCTCAAGGATGGATCCCATTATAGATCTGAACATCAAAGTTTCTTACTCAGTTCAAGTACACAGTTACGCCATTTGGCTTGATTACTCATTCCGCGAGCGGGGGCACATTCATCGGGAAGCAAGAATTTTATTTAGGATAGTAGTGTCATCCCAGACCCATGGAATGCTTGAAGCTTAATTTGGTTGGGAGACGGATTTGCAAATCTATTCCATTGCGTCTCACTCTTGCATTTTCTCGGAGAATCTAGAGAAGCTCGATGAACTGCCTCACTGACTTATATTGCATATAATCAGAAGATGAGAGGATGTTCTAGATACTCTCCATTTCCAAATCTAGCCAAATTTTCTACATCATTTCACTTGTAAAGCACTGTGTTAAGGGTAGACCATAAGTGAAGCGACATAGTGACAGTATTTGGGCCGTCAAACTGCATTTGTTTGTAAAGCTCCAAAAAGGCCCAAATGCAGTTGGATGGCTGAGAGTCATATGTATTTGAAATGTGACGCTGCTGTCTCGACCATTAATGTACCTTGGGTACTTTCCTGTTGTGATGTGCAATTGTGCATAGTTTCCGGGTCCCTGGATTTCTTTATCCAAAGAAGGAAAGATCTATTAAGCTGTTGTTTGTCCTATATTTGTCAAACTATTGCAAAAATTTATGCAAATGACTTGTATAATACTCAGGTGGCTGCTTTTAGAATTAGCTTTCACAGTACTCAGATGGCTGCTTTCAGAATTATCTTTCCTAGTAACATCTTTTTCTGTAATTCTTGTACATCTTCTTTCATGTCTCATGTTATGTGGACATCCATTTTTTCTCAGAGTTAAAACCAGTTTACTTATTCAAGTAGAGCAGAGTATGGCATCGAGTCTTACCGAGAGGATCTATATGCAAGATTCTGTCATATTCAAATCTGTAACACACCTCACTCATCTCAAATTCGGGGGGGAAATTAAGGAAATTTGTTAGCAGACTACCGACCAATCAGCAAACTGTCACTGTTTGATCATAAATTAATCATGTCTCAATCTGTTTATGAATTAGATTGTCTTAGAAAAAGATTTAGAGGATCAGCGTATTGTTATTGAATCAGTACAAATCAGCATTTTAAAATTCAACGAACTTCTAAGATCGGTAGAAGATAAAAGTAAAATTAGAAAAATAAAAGTTTTAGAACCAAGTTCAATTCAGGTCCTAATCAGTCTGCTTCCAATCAATTGAGATTATACGATCGAGAATAAGGATTCTATACGGAGATTCCTCATAGCATTTAGCCGACAGCTCCATGCCAACCTTCTTTTCACCACCGAGTGCAGGATAAGATGGTGATATTGATTGAGAGCGATGCTTGAATTCTTGGTTTCCTTTTCGCGGCCTGCTACCACAATGGAAACCACAACAAACTGCCAACGAATTTGGGAACCCATTGCTTCATTGCATCAACACTGACAGCCTACCATGATGATACCTTAGGCCTTACAGGAGAGTATAGATATTATTTTCCTTAACGAGGAACTCATGAGGTGCTATGAGCTGTCCTACACTAACTTCCTTTCAAGCATGGCCATGTACCACTACCTATTAAATCCAATAGTGACCCACATGTTTTATGAAAGCTCTCTCAACAATTATGATGTTGCTGGAGTGATGTGAAAGGCCAGCTGCGTCTTTTAGGTCTGATAATGGATTTAGACTAGCCAACCACTACAATATACTAAAGCGTTTCAATCTCCTCCAAAACGTTCTGCCAAAAAATCTAAATAAACAAAAACTGTTTCGATCCCCTTGACTTTGAGATGAATAGCAATTCTATAGCTTCTTGATTGACATTGACATGAGTGCTCACAGTCCTTATAATGTCAACTTGTTCCACATGGATCGCCCGACATTTTGCTGGAGTTGGTGCCTTTTACTGTAGGAAATCTTTAATAATTCCATGCCGCATGGTAATTTGGCTACCGCATCTGTCAATAGTAGCTATATTTTTCAATGAATGGCAAAATCTCAGGAAATCGTACAACACTTCGTAAAGTTTTTTTTGGAGAGTCTTGATTTTCTCAGCAACACTTGTATAAAAAACTTGGTATGCACAGAATATATACATAACAAGGAAGAATGATACGGGTTGGTAAATGGCGTATTATCTGCAAATGGCACATCATTGTATGTTGATGTTTGTTAATCCCTCCTTCATTACGGATCGTAACTTAGAGCAAATACAGGCATTTTTCCAGAAGCAATTCTTTCATTTGGACTTGCGTTTATTATGAACCTGTTACTGATGAGAGTAGATGGTAGATTGAATGCCAATGTTGTCGATCACCAACTTGTGAATCTGTCCTATTTTTGTATAGACAAAATCGCTTTCAGCCCACGAAATGGAAGAGATGTCCTTTTATGTCAGACATATTGCGCAAAAGCTTGTAGTCCTAGCTTGTGGACTGAGACTAAATCCGCCATTTCTTAAGCTCTCTCTTAATAAGAGAATTTGCCGTTCGGGAAAAGCATTAACAAATTCTAGAGATGTTGGACTCTCCTCATTAACGTGTCTCATGTCTATGATATTTTGCTTGATGGCCAATACTACATACTAAATGTTAGAAGGTAGCAATGTAGGCTTGTTTCTCAAGGCTACCCGTTACTGTAAGCAATTCATCTAAGAGATGATAAAAGTCCATTGCAGCTCACATCAAGTTTCCTTAATTTAGTTTCCATTCAAATGGTAAGTTTAGGAAGCAATTCCACTAAAACGTATATGTAAGTCTGATTTCGGGAAACATAGAACGAAAATGGAAAAAATACTCTCCTAGAGCTTAAAGCCAGAGTCACGCATGGGGTGTTGACCGCCAAGTTGCTTCGAAAATCTTTATGTTGAAAAGTTGTGCTTGGAAGCACTGAAATCTATCTGAAATATCAGATTGGTACTTATTTACTGTCTGATTTGCTAGTATCTGCTAATAGAATCACTTATTTCTCTGCTTAATTCGGTTTTAATGCAAGCAGGTTCTTGCTCTCCTTTCACAGGTCAATGCTTGGAAGCACTGAAATCTATCTGAAATATCTGATTGGTACTTATTTACTGTCTGGTTTGCTAGTATCTGCTAATAGGATCACTTATTTCTCTGCTTAATTCGGTTTTAATGCAAGCAGGTTCTTGCTCTCCTTTCATCTACAGGTCAATGCTTGGAAGCTGAGATAATGAATGGGATTTTAAGATCTGAATCTTACTGCCAATAAGTGCACCACATAATTTTCTAACGGGGGGAACTTTAAATCCCTACTATTTTGCCTTCAACTATTTCTCCAGTTCTTCATGTTATTCATTTTATGGTTGAAGGGATGATATTTGCATAGGAATAATTTTGCGAACTTGTTTCATTTGATCCATCAAATACTTGTCATCTTTGCGCGAAGAGCTACTGTTATCCTGGCTAGGGGCTTAACAGAAGCGAACCTTCCAGTTGACGGTCATGAGTTCGATACTCAAGGAAGGCATCTGATTCTAGCTAACCCCAACTTGTTTATCAAAAGAAAGTCATTATCACCTATTTACTCCCTCATTTACTTGTGCTTTTTCAGGAAAAATAGTACTTATTGAAGTTTATCAAAATGTGGAGGCGACAGATCGCATTTTGACACCACCGATCGGCAGCTGCCTCTTCATTTCTCTGTTGTTTTCCTCCAAGAGTTAATTGTAGTCTGCGATATGGAATTACCCTTTACAAATGAAGCTGACCTCGGCCCTTCCTGAACGCATTAGATATTTTAAATAGGAGCGTCGGTAACCACCAAACGAAATAATTGTAGTAAGTTTTCCAAAAATCTCAGTCCTGATTTCTGCGCTAAGTTCTTTTTCTTCAAACGTTTGCGAACGTTTTACAATGAGATCAGAAAAGAAGAGTCAGGATATAAGTGCGCCCCATTTCGCCAGAGCCAATACACAACAATGATCCATCATCCACCATAAGAGGTGTAATTTTGTTTCTCTAAAATACTCAGCCATGTACATGGCCAGTCAGGGTTCCTCTTTCATGGGGGCCATCTCCCTGTGCAAGAAAAAGCTTGACATGGTACATAGAAGTTCCATCTGAATCCTGATTCACTCAGTTATACTTTGAAATTTTTAAAAGAAGACACTAGATAATGCCATTTTGATACAGGCCTTCTGTACGTTGTTGGTCGATATAGTGGGGATTTTCTCGGTGGCGGCAGTCGATGTTAGAGAACGAGAAAATCGACCGTCCGAACCACATAAATCTTGTTATATAATTTATGTGATTATTTCTGTGTTGGGCTGTTCCTCCCAACATTTCTAACCGCTCACGTCAAAAAAATTGTAAAGGTGGTAAATGTGGTAGAGCCATGCAGTCAATTCCATGGGCACAAGCAATGGCAGAGAATACTGACACAGCAAACCATCTTTTGGATGGAAGGTAGCACTTGGCTTGGTATATGTCTTCCTTTCAAAGATCTCTTTAAAAGCACAGGATATGGGGGTCCACTAGATTTTCAAGATAGACATCCATTGTCACGTCGACATCCAGATGCATACACTACTACGGTTGTGCACATGCAAGGGGCCTCATCTTGAACCAAAAGAAGCATCAATACACCTAAAGATATTCAAATGGCTGTGGCGCCACCCTGTGTTTGGGGCAATTGGGGTGCCTTAGTCGGAAACCGCCCTCTTGAGGAGTTGGTAGGAAATACCTGGTGAAAAAACTTGGACATGAAAATTGAACACCAACGGCTTGTTTGGTGGCCCCTTTTCACCAAGCTTGCCCTCCCTTTTGACTAAGATGAATATTTTGCGTAGTTCACCTAGAACACTAACCATCTTCAAGAAGGAGTCTACGTTGAGGCCAGGAGGAGCCAACCCAAAACTTGAAAACTTAAAACATATAGCTCACATTTAGAATCCAGGGACTATGATACAGATCCCAGACAGTATAATCTTGGGTTGTTCAACCATCTACTTGCAAGCTATTTGCCCAACTGTAAGAAAGTTTCCTACCTAAATTTGAAAAGTTAGAAAAGAATATAGCTCATGATTGAATGAATAGGTAATAACTTATAATATTGACCCCACGTTTGTTTCTTCCTTGATCTTGATTGACTCTTCTATAAACTTTTGCCTATCCAGCCTGAATTTGGGGAGTTCTAGTATTCTTTTTCTTCTGGCACACATTATAACTGTACCGTATTTTTATAGGTTCACTAAATTATACTTTGATCGTTAATAGTGGAAATTTTCAGTGGCAACAGGAAAGAGACCAGAATCGTTACGTTGAACTAAAAATCTTGTTTTATGGTTTTAAGTGTTTGATCATCTCATCCTTTGTTCTTTGTTGGCAATGCACTACTGCTGAAAATTTTCTAGATCTGTCACTTGCTTCTAGCATTGATGCATTGCGAGGGACTTCCGCTGCAGTATATGAGTACAGTTCAAATCATTTGGGCGTGGTGTTTATGAACAAGACAAAGCCAGCATAATGGGAATGAGTGTCCTGCACTAGGACTGGCTGGCTCCTGATATACCGGGACTACCAGTTCCAACTTTCAGCTCCACCAAAGCATGGAACTGGAACCTAAATTCATGGTGGGATGTTATATGAGTACAGTTCAAATCCTTTGGGCGTGGTGTTTATGAACAAGACAAAGCCGGCATAATGGGAATGGGTATCCTGCACTAGGACTGGCTGGCTCCTGGTATACCGGGATTGCCAGTTCCGACTTTCAGCTCCACCAAAGCATGGAACTGGAACCTAAATTCATGGTGGGATGTTAAAATCTGAAAGGAAAAGGACTTGAAACCGCCAGTTCTCGTTTGGATGGTGACAGGTGTAACTGGAAATGAACTACGAGAGTCCTCAATTGTGGTTCCGCAGTTCTGGGGGCATCTCTTGTTCCAGTTCAATCCGCAGGGCTGGATCCAAACCGACCACCTCCATCCTACCCCTAAGAGCTTTACGATGTATGCACGGACCAAGTAGAAAAGTCAAAGGGTCGTTTCCGAGATGATTGATTCAAGAAGAAAAGGAACGAATTCAAAGCAGGTTTTAGAATTGCAGATGTGGGGAATCAAAGTCCAAATCAGGCAAGTTTGGAATGCTCTAAAGTTCTCGAATCTAAACTGTGAAGATACATAACTGTTGAGCATAGTGCACGAAGTTGATTCCACGGACTTCAAGCAACTTACATGGCGCTCATGGTTTAGTCCTAAACCATTGATAACATAGCGGCTGTATGGACTGCATCTCCTATGCAAATGAGAGAGAGAGAGAGAGAGTGTGTGTTAACTGCGTGCAGGGATGGCCCTGATCTTGTCAAAGAAAGTACAAGCATCACCCTTCGTCTTCGAAGGCTCTCCCATCTATCTCTTCTTCTTTACCCTCTTCACTGACTGCGAATCCTAATAGATGACCGCAAAGTGTATAAGAAGTCGGCCGATCTCTTATTTACCAGCCTTCGGTGGCCTGGTGAAAAAACAGGAAGCTTGTTGATAAGCATAGAGGGAGGCCACCTGATAGGACATGCAGGGAGACAACATTCTACAAGACATCAATCAGCCAATTCTTAGGGTAAAACGAGGATGGTTGAGAATTAATTGCCATCTTCGCCCTCTGTCTCCACATCAGAGTTTCCCCTTCAGAACAGTCGGAAACTAATTAAAATTTCAAATTTTCGTTGCTTTACACACACACGCATTGCTCAGAGTACCATATATCGGTTTCTCGTCAGAGATTAGATTTGATTAGCAAACACCACTGAAAAACTACCAACACTGTGCGAGGATGACTTAATAAACAATCATCAGGGGTTGATTTCAACAATCATACAAAGACAAAATACAAGAGAAGAATGCCATAGAAACCCCTCATGAAAACCAAAAAAGAGTTTAGTTGGAAAAAAAGAGTTGATATGGTATCATATCTATCAAGACGGCAGCTTTGGTGGTTCTTGTTGGTTAAGCCATTGAAGAGCAATCTCGGGCTTGGCCCCGAAGGGGGGGCTGCTGCCGCCGCTAGTGTCAGAGAGAAAAGCTAGAGTTTTCTGCAAAACCCGCGTGGGAGAAGGGACCATCCTAGGACTGCCTTCACCACCCCAGCAATCAGTCATCAGATTGAACCTGCCGGGAGAGGTTTTATTATTGCTACCCTTCGGAGAATTGGGAGAGGCGGCCGGAGGGCCGCTACTTGACTGCAGCACCTCTGCTAATGGACCGCCGAGCGGGGAAGAAGCCTGCCAAGATACAGGAAGCATCCAACTAGGCGATTGAGCAGTTAATGCACCATTGTTTTCAGTGTCATTCACGTTGAGACCCATCTGAATTTGGTCGATTTCATCGCCAGTGGAGACAGCTCCACCAGACATCGACAAGCTGAGATGTGAAGGAGAGAGTTTTGAGGCAGAAGATTTTGTGGTGGCGGTGGTATGGGGCCATCTGTTTTCTATTGACCAAGCATCGATGAAACGTCTCGGCTGGCTCTTGGTTGTGGATTCTAGCCTGTTTAAATGATTGGCCGCTAAGATAGAGTTTCCATCGCCTTCTCGAAGAGCGTTTCTTTGAAGAGCAGCATCTGGAAGGAAAGTCAGATTGTCATGGACACTCAAACTATGCGTGTTGCTTGTGCTCAATCTCAGTTGACGTTCCTGCATTTCACCGAATTTGGATTGCAACAACTCCCATTGATGTATTGTGGCCGACGAATCCCTGCCTGTTGACACGATACCACCATCCATTTCTCCTATCATCCAATTCATATACCTATAAAGAAAATGAATAATCAAGAAAATGGTTTTGACACCAAGGTAGAAGAAAACAGAGAGAAAATCATAGCATTGCCCTACCTTGAAGTATTGTCTGTTAAACTAGAAGCCACGGTAGTTTGCGATGGAAGTCTGAACCCGGAAGATTGAATGGGTTTAGGGATAAGTTCTTGAGGCGAAGACAACGAAAGAGAAGAAGGTGGTGGCGGTGTGAGTGGACCGACTGAGCGAGAAAGGGTGGAAGAAGGAAGGGCTGCGTTGTTGCTGTAGGATCGTTGTTGCTGAACTTCCACAGGCTTTCTTGAACGAGGGCGACCTCTGTGCATGTGGCGTTCACAGTACCTCTGGTCCGGCGCGACGTCTCTTGAGCACCGCCATTTCTTGCCGTCGGTCCTCCGACACCTTCCTGGCTCCGGATCGGTGCTGCTGCTGCTAGACCTCAGAACGCTCAAACCACCCCAACTCACTACAACCAAAAACGCGAAGCAAATCATGACATCTTTAATGCAAAACACAACCACAAACAAGAAACATATGTTACGAAGGAAGTTAGATGCTTACAGTTACAAGGAGCGGAAGTATTATTAGCAATGGAAGCAGCAGCATGTGCAACGCTTCTCCTGATGGGTAAGAGGAGTTCAGGAGGGACGGGCACAGAGGCAACCATGTGCTTGAAAATCAAAGCCTGTTGCTCTAATTCCTGCCATTGCGCTGCCGTAAAGGGGAATCGAAGCGATGCCATCTCTACCAACAAAAGAAAGGCAAACATAGCACCCATATCTATCGTTCTCTATAAAAAACGAAAAGGAGAAAAATAATACCAAAGCTCGGTAGTTGTGTAAGTGAGATGTAGAATTTATACCTTGCGATTTGAAGGCAACAGGAAAAGGCTGCAGACTTCTCATTGCAGCAGCAGGAACATAGTATGAATCGTTCAATCTGCCTTCGCCATTGTTGCTGCTGCTATTATAAAAAGTGGGACCATCGTGACCACGGGAGAATGGAGGCATTCTGAAGGGAAACGCGTCGGTGCGCGCCAGCTTCTGAGGGGCCAGACAAATGCCTTCTGTTTCCTCACAACTACCATTTCCTCTTCTCTCTTCCCCCTCTTCTCCTCCTCCACCACCACCCTTACCTACCATCCCAAGAAGACTACCACCACCCGTCTCCATTAAACTAATAGAAAGAAGAAAAAATAACACCTTCCCTTCGATTCCGAAAACAAAAAAGAAAGATCTTTATTATGAAGGAAAACAAGCTCTTTTCTGAAACAAATGGTTCAAACCCGTGGTTCATGCTATCTGCGAATACTGCCGCGTCTCTGAAACGGAATCTGATGTTAGGGTTGCACTTGCTTCGCTGCTTCCCATGCTTCCAACATTCGGCCTCCGGGACAATTTAGTAAAGCTAAAGCGATTGTCGTATCTATCATTTTCTTGCTTGCACCCTACCTCCCCCACAACCCCAACTACATCACCTAAACCCAAGAAGCTAGCCGACTAGTACCACTCTATAAAAGCTCATTTTATTACAATAATCGTTCACTATCGTTACCAATATCCTTGTCGCATTAGTCGAATCAATCATCCCCATCTCTCTCTTTCTCTCGGCATTAGCAGTATATTCCGTTTATCTCCTCTATCTTTATTAGAAGCAGATCCCCTATGCCCATTTCTCTCTCTCACATGCCTTGACTTGTCTATATAATACCATTTTGGAGTTCTCGTCCTCCACTGCCGAGATCCTTTCCTTCACCGGCCTCGGTTGTCGAACCAAACCATGGTTGAAACTCTACCTCGGCTCCCACCAAGTTTCTCAGTCTTAATGCCTTCCTACAATAAGAAAAGAATCATTAAAAAAGAGTGGAAGATTTGATATTGTACGGTCTTAATGATCCAGGTCAAAATTATCAATTTTTGCGATTAATAAGTAATCAAGAAGAGATATCTACTTATCTTATTATTAAATGATCTTGGTGTGTTCATCTTTATGAGTGTGTCGTAATCAGAACACAAATATAAGTTAATGATGGTGGTAAAGGAATAAACCTCGTGATTGGGGGCTGTAGACATGGTAAAGACTCGAGGGCAGCTAGCTGTTGCGCAGCAATAGGGTAGGAAAAAGGATGGCATAAGAGAAAAGAGAGGAGGGGCAAGTAAAGGGGCTGCTGCGAGCACTGCACTAAAAGAAGAGGGAATGACGGTAATTGTTTCCTAGAAAATGACACAGAGGTCACAGTTGGTGATCTATTTATTAGCTGGCGGTGTACAGGCAGACGAAGGCATCCAGCTGTCTTGAGGAAAGGGTAGTCCCCATCTCCCCTAGTCCTACAAAATTCACGCACCCACCGATTTTGGTTTATGTAACCGTGACTCGTACTCCACTCGTTATCTCTCTACTATGTTCAAATTTTAAATTGTTATTTTAAATCGTTTAATTTTTGAGATGAACTATTGAGATAATAAAAGAAAAAATAATAATATATATGTATTAAATATAAAGTATAAAATATTATAATATTTTTAATTTAAATCTCCATAATTGATCACATTAATTAAATGATCGAAATGTTTGAGTAAATTTCAACATGAATAAAGTTTGAGCATTATCATTCATATGCTAAAATAAAAACATTTAATAAACATAATGTATTACCTATATAAAGATATTTTAAATTCAAATCTCTACCCATTAATCATGTAAATAAAACATTTTATGATATTTGAGCATGAGTAAAGTTTGACTATTTACCGTTGCCTATATGTATAGCATTACACAAGCACATATTATATATATATAAAGAGAGAGTTGTACATGCTCAATCTTCATCCATACTTAAATTTTTATCATCCATACAATCAATGGTAAATATTTGAATCCAAAAGGCAACTTTATATTGTTTTGCTTTTCGTACTGACATTTAGTCTACAATAGTATAATCTTTTGTTAAATTTAAATCTCTATCATTGATTGGTTGATCAAACAATAAATTGATCTTCACAATTTGAGTAGATTTAAGTGTGGATTAGATTGATCATATACCACTATTTTTTTCTATCATATTTATAGAGAGAGAGAGAGAGAGAAAGAGAGAGAGAGAGAGCATAGTCCATGTGCACTCATTCATATTTTAATCTTTTTAAAGATCTCATAAGTTTTAAAATCAATGATTGATATTTTTAAGTCAAAGCAAGTATTTATTTCATGTGCAAAAAGTATGAAGATATTTTCATTTTAAAATTTAAATTTCATCCACCAATCATGTTGATTGAAATCTTAAAAAATGTTTAAGCATAGATGCATGTGCGCATTTAGCCGATTTCTTTTTCTCTCCATATATATAAGGTTCCACCGATTCACTAAGACATAAAGGGATAAAGGTACTGGTTCACTAAGCAGAGGTTGTTAAACCATGGCTAAACTAATAACAATTAAATATGTATTTTATAATGTAAGTAAATGTGAATATCATTTACTAAAAATAAAAAATTTCACAAGGTATCAAATGACACAACTTAATAGATTTCTTTAAACAAACCACCTCAAAATAAAGCAAAGGCTTCAAAAAAACAATTTACATCGACATAAGGAAATTACTCAATTTATTATTATGAAAAATAATTAAGTAGAAATTATCAAAATTAATTGAATGAACCGGTTCACTTGTTGAAAGTCCATCTTTTCTCATATCCGTTCAAATGAGAATCAACCAGTTAATTATCAGATTCCCGATTCAACCGGTTTGATGGGCTGATTTGGTTCGGTTTCACAAACAATGACACTGATATATATATATAAGAGGAAGTATTGGTTTTTCTTTATAGTTTTAATGTCTCGCCCTAACGTGACACAAGAGATATGTCACTATTAGGCCCAAATACTTACCGAACATCCATTCTATATCACACAGTAAAGACTTCTGTCACTCTCTATGTATTGAGAGAGAGATGCGTTTAACAGCTTTAGTTTTCTTTTAGAGTTTCAATCTCTCCCTAACGTCACAAAAGAAACTTGTCTCTAGTTGGCCAAAATGCGTATCGAAAACATCGAACTGTCACGGGGTAACCGTCGCCAGGCGCGCCGGGGCATGCTGACGGGCTCTCCATGACCGGCGCTTGGCCTCGGGGCCAAGCAAACCTTAGCGGATTTCACTTTGGTGTTGGATTTGGCCACCGTCTCCCAAAATGGCGCGTGAGAGTCCCTCCCCCAAGTACCAAGTGTGCCGACACCTTGGCACTCAGAGACTCACTCACTCAAAACGGCAAAGGCAAAGAGGCAATGTGTTTGAAAATCCTTGAAAACGTTTAAGGCAATGCATGCAAAGGCACCCGTTCAACTCACCCCACTTAGCTTGAAAATCACTTAAGAGATAGGCACTTGACGCACGAAAACATCTTGAAAACGTAACGTCTATTGATAGCGGAAAAGGAGTGCACGGCCCCAGCGTGCTTACATGGGTTTGTTCGGGACTCTTCCCTCATAGAGGGTTTTAACTAAAAGCAAAAATGCCAACAAACAATTCACCGTTACAAGACCCAAAGGATCCTCATATTTTGGTCCTATTCTTCCTCCAGGACAGGACCACCCCTCCTGACCTGGACTTTGCCGACTTCGCGAATGTGGGCCAACTTGAGTCCACTTTGTTCGGCAGGGCTAGCCCTAAGAGCTCACGGTGCCCATTATTTCTTGCAGTAGTCCTACAACCTAACGGTAGGACCCACGCACCAAGGGCACCTTGCTCTCCAAAACGGACCGTCTCTCTCCCTCTTCCTTCGTTAATTAAAGAAACTCCAAGCCCTTCCCTCCTCCTCCACGTGGTGAGGACTTGGTACAATTCATTACATTAGATTTATGCGCTGTGTGTGTGTGTCACGAGGCGATGGTGAGTAGTGATGTTTCCATGTCAGGCAGCGTGGGGAAATTACGGAATCCTCTCTTTCTGCGTACCTGACGTAGACGCTACCACCGTTAGGGGCGCAAAACTCTTTCTTCTCAAATGCAGCCCCCGTTTTGGCACAAGAACGGATCCCCTCCTCTCCCTCTCTCTATCTCTAGTAAAGAGGAAGAAAACCACGAACCCTCCCCTTTCTCTCCCTACTTTGCATACCTGAGAAGGAAAGCAAAAGTTGGTGTGCTTGTCTTTAGCATTCATGCCTCCTTAACGCCAATCATTAACCCCCTTCTCTCTCTCTCTCAATTTCTTCCTTTTGAGAAATCTTTCAGTGGGTGTATTGATCAGTAGTGCGTATAGTGTGAATTGAGTATGAGTTAAATGACTCATCAATACGTGCGGTGATGTTGAGACTTCCATTCTCCCTATCCCACAGTAGCAGGCGTCCGTTGGCACATGTAGAAGTGATGCTTTCCTCACTTTCACCCATGATTTGGACTTGTCAGTATTTCCTTTTCCTTCCTATTGATTTTCTTCCACTTTTTATTCTCGGGCTTGGGATGAATGGGCTTCTTCCTAACGGATATTATTTTCTTGGTTTTCTTTTTCATTGACAAGTTGGCTTAGGCTTAGGTAAATCCCTATTTAACAAACTCAAGGCCTTCAATATGAAGGTTTAGCATTTAATGAAATGAAACAAGCTGCAGCCTTATGGTTGAACTTGGTTTATTTGACCCTGACTCGTTTGTTTTCAGTTCAGCTAACAACGCAAGGAAGAGAGAGAGAGGTGGGTACTGGTAAGTGCTCAAGCCCCCCATCCATACTCATGATCATCACCGGCTGTTATCTTACCATATTCCCGTCTCTTCGTTGAGCATCAAGCACACGGCCTTGATAGGATGAAGGAAGAAACCCCATGTAACGAGGTGACGTTGTGGCGTAGCCTAAACCGTTCAGATTAATATCGCGACGGCCCTAAACGGCTCATGGTTAAGAATACAATTCAAGGCATTCAATTGAATGCATTTCAAGGATCATATGATGAAGCCCATGTATATGTCTCATGGGTATGAATGCAGATGCATGGTTGGTGGTTGCATGCAGACTATAAGGGTCTGAATTGAAAACTTCTTCAACATTATAATCATCCGAATCAGAATTGGTTTTGTTTCTTTACCCTTTTTAATGGATCGGAATTGTGGCTGTTCATATGTATGAATCTCGATTATTGCATTTATGTGCACTGATGTAAGATTTTATGAGACGTTAGAGTAAATATGCAAGTTCACCTCTGGCAAATTTTAGCCATTTCTGAAAAGTTATAAGAAGCATTTGCTTTATTTCACTAGAAAGCACTTTTACCTTTTAAGTTGATGCCATGGAAGACCCTAATGAATTACTCACTCTCCCAAAATTTGTAAAAACTTTTTCACAATACAGAATGCCTGGTATGCACAAAGAACAATACTGACCTGGCTAGGGAGTCGACTCGCAAGTCGAAGTTCATGAATTTGATACCTGGGGCTGGCATCTGGCTTCGGCCTTCGTTCTAATTAAGTGTGATACCTATGTCTGGGTCATACCTTCACCACAGTAGCTTAATGTAAGAGTGCTTTGATTGTCTTAATCAGGTAATAACTAGTTTTGGACACCTTGTCTTGTTAACCTGTATGAGCTGAGCCCAGCTCGTTGAAAGAGGATTCTAAGTGAGCATAGACGAGTAAAGCACGAAGTGAAGAAGGGTTGGAGAGCAAATATGCAGCGAAGGAATCGTACCAAGGGAAAGTAGGTAATGAGAGAAAAGAGGGTTCTTTGGATTATGGAAACTGGAGTCCTGAGTGAGAATCCATTGTTTCTGAAATGAAAAGCTAGGTTTAATCAAACAAAGAGTGCAGCTCCTCCGGCTATATGAGGCAGAATCTACCCAAGTGAGAAAAACAAAGTGGTGGCGTCCCGAAGATGATGAGCGTTCTGTCAGGGATGGCCAAGCTCAAGCAGGACCAAAGGAATGCTGACTCCATGGCAGAATAACCCACTTCAAGCCGACCGATCCCATGCAAGCCCGAGCCGATCCTGGGACCATCCCTAGCTGCTCCAGCTCCAACATTCTCTACCCTATCTGCTCAAGGGAAAGTTTCCTTGGGAGTATGAAAATGTGTCGAAGGGACAAACATCATAGAGTGTCATCTACGGCAAACTAACATTCATCCCGTTTTGTGGCTGTAGTTTCAAAAGGATTAACTAGATGCTATTCCGATGGGTAGAATGAATCCATGAGTTTGGATCAAATGTAAAAGAATGTAAACGAAACATACAATAATTGATTTTTGGAGTAATTAATTTTCAGCTCAGCAAGTACTTAATTATTTTTTTCTTCAAGTGAATCGCTTCTTTGCTAGAAACCTCCATATTATATGCACGTTCACATTCTCTATGCTTAAAGTAGACCAAATACGTAGAACCAATTTGAGCTCGATGGTGCCATTTTATGGCCAGTCAATCAACATCTTATCGATCCCATATACCAGCAAACCCTTGGAGGATAGGATGAACTTGGTCAATCAAGTCGTGTGTGTGTGCATCCGTCTCTTTGACGGTGCATGTGTGTGTGCCAGTCTGTGTGGGTGTGTGATTTTCAGCAGCTTCAAGAAGAAAAAACTTAACCTTTTCTTTCCTGGCTGGAGGACACAATTAGTTGCCTAAATCAAAAGGAAATGGTACAGCAAACCAAAAAAAACATGGTCTTCATTCATAATCGGTACTTCCTGATTCCTGTAAGTGCGCGTTTTTCTAGTTGTTGATCCAACAGTCGCGATTGTTGGTGTCAAAATCTCTAAAGAAAGTTCTACCATTATGGGATGCTTGTTGCTGCGGCTCCTGTCTGTATTTCCTATATTTTACCACTGAGTGCAGCCCACCAGCTTCTGTGGTGAATATTAGGCAGAGAAGTGTAAAATCTGCACCTTAGGCACACTAGAAGAAAGAAGAGGAAAAGGGCACCAAAAGAGTTCCCTTGTTTTGCTTGACAATATATATTTAAATTGTATTGAGGATGTATCGAACTCTGCTCACGTAAGGGATCACCCTTGAATTGCCGATCCCAAGCCCGAATAAAAGAGGAGGGTTGTGTTAGGCTTCCGACAACTAGCGTAAAACTTCGTTAGATTTTTATAACATGAATTATAAAAATTATGAGCATTGCTTTGGAGCATCTGCGCCTAGCGATGTGCTGTAGAGTCCAAACGTAATAAGAAGTAAGCAAGAGTCACTACATTTTTGCCCGAATGTAGTGAATCAATTGTAGAGAGGGTTCCCACATCATGGACGGGTGTGGGTAAAAAACTTAGTCCCGCTATATTGTCTCCCGAATGTAGTGAAAATTTTTCAAAGAGGGTCTCCGCATTTTTATTATGGACGGATGTGGGAGGTAAGGAAGCTAGTCCTAGATAATAAGATTCGTATTGGTTCTTAGAATATCGGAACATTGTCGGGTAAGTTAATGGATGTGGTAGATATTATGATTCAGAGAAAGATTCATATTATATGTTTATAAGAAACAAAATGGGTTGGAGAAAAAGCAAAGAATATAGAGGATATAAGTTTTAAATTTTGGTACTCTGGTAAAAAAAAGGCTTGAAACGGAGTTGGTATTATCATAAATAAAGATTTAAAGGAGAGTAGTCATGAAAACTTTGGTTTTGGGGATATAAACGAGGAAGGTAGGGAGATTTTAAATTTTGCTATGGCATTTGATCTCTTTATAGTCAATACAATATTCAAAAAACGAGATGAACATTTAATTACTTATAAGAGTGGCTTATCACAAACACAAATTGATTACTTTATTTGTAGAAAAAAAGATAGAGCGTATTGTAAGTATTGTAAGGTAATTCTAGGAGAAAACTTAACCACCCAACACCGACTTTTAGTTATGGATTTACAAATAAAAAATGGACAAAGAAGAAAAGAGTGCATCGAAATATTCGGAATAAATGGTGAAACCTCAAAAACGAGAAAGAAGATATATTTAAACAGAAAGTCCTTCAAGGAGATGTTTGGAATTATGTTGGCACATCCTGTGATATGTGAAATAATATGACTATACATATTAGGAAAGTGACAAAAGATGTGTTAGGGGTATCTAAGGGAGGTGTACCGACACAAAAAGAAGCTTGGTGGTGGAGTGAAGTAGTACAAAATAAAATCAAGCAAAGAGGGCATGTTACAAATTATATTATGCTAAGAAAATTAGTGAAACTTTAGAAGCTTAGAAAGCAAAGAAGGAAGCGAAAAAGGCCGTTAGTGAAGCAAAAGCTAAGATTTGGGAGGACTTATATAAAAAACTCAACTCAAAAGAGGGTGAAAGAGATATTTTTAGGATAGCTAGGACTAGAGATAAGAAAACTAAAGATCTTAATTATGTTATATGCATAAAAGACGAGGATGAAAAAATTCTAGTGACAAATGATGATATAAAAAATAGATGAAAAAACTATTTTTATAATCTTTTTAATGAAAATAAAGATGTTAGTATTAGTTTAGGAGATTTAGTCAAGTCAGAAAAGTATATAAACCACAAATTCTACCAACATATTCAAAAGAATGAAGTCAAAGAGGCTCTTAAGCATATGAAGGGTGGTAAATCGGTAAGACCAGATAATATTCCTATAGAAGTTTGGAAAATACTAGGAGAAATATAAATCACTTGGCTCACAAGACTATTTAATGAAATATGGAAAAACCAAAAGATGCACAAGTAATGGAGAGCAAGTACACTTATACCCATATATAAAAATAAGGGGGACAGTCAAAATTGTGCGAATTATCGAGGTATCAAGTTAATGAGTCATACTATAAAATTATGGGAACGAATTATCAAAAGTAGGTTAAGACAAGTATCAAGTACAACAGAGAACCAATTTGGATTCATGCCAGTCAGATCTACTATTGAAGTGATTCACCTTTTGAGACGTCTTGTAGAACATTTTAAAACAAAAAAGAAAGACCTTCACATGATATTTATTGATCTAGAAAAAGCTTATGATAGGGTACCGAGGGAGGTTCTTTGAAGAACTTTGAAAAAAATAGGTATCCCATTGACATATATTAACCTTATAAGAGACATATATGATGATGCAAAAACATGTATGAGGACTCATGAAGGAACGACAGACTTCTTTGAAATTAATATTGGGTTACATCAATGATCAACTTTAAGTCCATACTTATTTATAATGGTGATGGATGAGTTAACAAAACATATTCAAGATGAAGTACGTTGGTGTATGTTATTTGCATATGGCATTGTATTAGTGGTGGAGTCTAAGGAAAAAGTTAATAGAAAATTGGAACTATGGAGAGAAACATTAGAAAGCAAAGGCCTCCGACTTAGTAGAACAAAGAAAGAATATATGGAATGTAAGTTTGATCATTTGGTTACTTCAGAGGACATAGAAATTAAAATTGGCATGCATTGCATTTTTCAAAAGAAAAGTTTTAAATACATAGGATCAATTTTTCAGAGTGATTTGATGAAGATGTTACACATAGAATTAATGTTGGTTGGTTAAAATGGAGAGGAGCATCAGGTATTCTTTGTGATAAGAAGATATCATTAAAATTAAAAGGTAAATATTATAGAGTAGAAATTAGGCCTGCCATGTTTTATAGTTCTAAGTGTTGGGCAGTTAGTCATCAACATGAACAAAAGATGTCTGTGACAGAAATGAAGATATTGAGATGGATGAGTGGTCATACAAGAAAAGACCGTATACCTAATGAGATTATTAGAAACAAATTAGGAGTGACACATAGAGGATAAAATGAGAGAACATCATTTAAGATGGTTTGGACATATAAAAAGAAGATCAAAAGAAGAATCGGTAAGAAGGTTAGAAAAACTAAATTTGGAAAGTATTAAAAGAGCTAGAGGACGACCACAAAAGTGTTGGAAAGAAATAATAAAGAATGATCTAGCTTATTGGGAGTTAACTGCTAACATGGCACACGATAGAGATCTATGGAAACAAAGAATCCATATAGCAGACTCCGTATAGTATGGGAAAAGGCTTAGTTAATGTTGTTGTTGTTGTTTGTATCGAGGATGTATCGGTCTCCGTAAGCTTTCCTTTAGTTCTCTCTCATTAATGTAGTAAGAGTAAGCTCAAATATATATATATATATATATATATATATATATATATATATATATATATATATATATATATATATATATATATATATATATATATATATATACACGTAAATTTGTGTATGTCTGTTATATGTGAGGTATTGATGTATATCTAATAGTATATTGGTGATACTTCCCAAACGTACTAAAAATGAAGAAAGAATAGTAAATGACACACCGAGTAAATAAAAAAGTCAACCTGTTCTCCTGAACTATATGGACCCATTAACAGAAAAGAACACGGGAGAATCATGGATGCCAATAAATAACAGATGTTGAAATTCCATTTCTATAAAAGGTTTTTCACATATAGATCATTACATATTAAGTTCGAATGTATTATAGTCCAACAACAACAATAACTAAGCTTAAGTCGACAAAGTTTTACGTTTGCTATCAGACCCCTAACGCAATCCTCTTCTTTTATTCGGGTTTGGGACCGGTTACGCAAAGGTGTAGTAGTTGCTTAGGCCGACTCTATCTTAGGATAGAAAAGTAAGCGACACTCAGTGACTTTATTCGGTTTGGTGCGAGGGGATTAAACTTTCACAAAATTATAAATATAGCAAATCAAAGGCGCGGAGGGCTCATTTCTACATTTTGGCCTATCACAACTCAGAAAAAAGCTTTTTACGCCTCTTTTTACATATGAATAGTAGGAGACAATTTAAGGCAGCACGGATTGACGTCGTACTGAAGGAAGAAAGAGGGCTCCATACCTTAAGCACCTGCCCTTAACAAATTTACTAGCAGATAGTCCAAGCTTTGGGATAAGAAAACAGGAATTGAACTGGTCTGATTCAGTATGAAAATTTTGTCCCAAAATGAATCCTAGTTATGCAGAACTCGATTAGGTGGCATTCAGCTTTGCTTGCTTTTGAATGACCCACTGGAGAAGCATTCAACTTGCTTTTGAACGACCCACTGGAGAAGCATTCATCCCTGCAAGAACCTTAAGAGCATGAGATCTTAATTTCCCCTTGAACTGGTGAAACGATATAGATTCAAGTCGACCTTTCGATTTATGTGGAACTCATGGAAAGCAGCCACTTCAACTTCAGTTAAACCATCCATTCCTGCCAATATCGAACTCTCTAAGATCAATTACCATTCTAGTGGTGCATGCCTATTGATCACAGAGCAGAAGACAGGGACCCATACAAGAGTTGGACGATAAGGAACCGCATCTAAGCTACTATCATCCACTCTTCTGCTTGCTTCTTATGGCTTCAGCAACAATGGATTAATCATCGTTGGGCGACCTCCAACCCTGCAGTACACGTCTGGAGATCCCATGGATGCCCTTTTCAAACCATGTGGTTCGAATCCAAGAACTCATGGAGAGTTTTTCCACCGAACATTCAGTATTGGCTTGTCCAAACTTGGTGACTTCATCTATGCAGTGAAGAAACTCGAGAGACTTGGACACCCGTTCGGCGTTGAACTCTATAATGGATTATTAATTTTGTTATTTCAACACGTTGGTCGTTTGGCTTTTTAGGCTTGCAAGACAATACCTTAATTTTACCAAAGATCCAACCCCCGCCAAACTATTCGAAGTTAGGGAATTGAGTAGGTAGCGTCGTTCAAGTATGGTGGATTTTTCACGCTGGGGGAGGAACAAAAATTACTGCGTTTGATGACGTGAAGAGGAACTACGTACGCAGTGGTAGAAATTTCTTAGAAATGCAGGATGAACATGCATAATCCTTTTGGCTTACTTGGACCGATCAAATTATTGAGATCCAAGATGTCAACAATGTCAAGGTTTATATGCTGACGGAAGAGTGCATAAAGCCCTCATGAACAAGATTAAGTGAGGGATTTCTTGTCCTCTTACGTCCACCACCATCTCACAGAAAAGTCTACTATTGATGACCAATGTACACTGGAAAACCGTACACAAAAACAGTGTATATAGTGCATTCCTGAGAGAAAAAAAGGAAGAATTACATGCTAAAACTTCCATTCTGTTTTCATGCCTACAAACGTATTCATCTTTTCATATATCCAATTCTGCAAGATATCACATGATAAATGTCACGCTTTTGCACGAATTAGGGAACTGGAACCTTGACTTCTAAAGAAAGAATTTGAACCGAGTTCCGAACTATCATGATTACTGTAAAATCTAAACCATGGTAGTTGGAGTTCGAAGGTACTCTTTCCTTCAAGTTCACTCAGATTCAAACGCAAACCATGATATTATTTTCACGACGGCATATATGTAGTGTTCAATCCAAGATCAGAAGCTACTGCGAGTCACTGCTTCAAAATATATTGCCTGAGTAAAGCCTTGTGGCGCTCAGTCTCAGAGGGAAAACCAGGGACCCTTCTTCTTCCCTTGGGGCCACCCTGCCGGACCACTCGCGAGAACTCCACCAACCCTTTCATCCCTCTCTGTATGTGAGGATTCTCCGTCAAGTTCAGCTTTGTCCAGCCAACTGAGCCACCACCAGCCACCGACAATTCGGCCTTCTTCTCGCCATTAGGCTCGATCAGTCTGCACCCGTCGAGGTTTGGGTTGGCGGCCCTCTGCTCCAAGACCCGCCAGACTCGCTCCTCCCTCCCTCTCTCGCATCCACCCTCTGCCATTTTCCTGCTTGCTATGTCATTCTCGAGCTCCTTGCTCAGCACCCTGTTGGCGCACTCCAGCATCTTCCAGGCCCGGCTTTCTGACTCGAGCTTGCCTTGCAGTGCCGTGACAACCGATCTCAGTTCCGCGATTCTGGTTTTAGCTAGACTGAGCTCAGACCTCAGCGACGAGACTAAGTCTAAGATCTGAGCTTGCTGATCTTCCAGGGTCTTGATCCGGCGTCCGCAGGGAGATGCATCTTCTGAGACAAAAGTATCCATGGTTGTCGGTGGGTCTTCGTCCTTTTGATAATGATAAAATGGGTTGCAATAGAACTTCCACCCAGAGAGTCGAGCGATGGTTAAGGATTCCTTTTCATCACGCTTGATTGCATTCTCTTCGCCTTGGTTTTCATCTGCAGCCATTCCCCATTGATGGTGGTCCATTGCTTGTTGGTGCTCCTTCAATGCTGTAGATGGTGGATTCATTAACCAGCCATGGTAAACCAAAGCCAATAATGTGTTTTTGGATACACTGGCTGGATCTCACATTAGTGTGGCCGTCCCCATTGATATCTTTTACTACGGGCTTCTTTTCGTGTTCCATCTTTTTCTTGCCTTTTCTTTTCAATCGCCAGTCACCAACAGAGCTCTGGGAAGTGTCGTATGGTGAGAACTTGTAGCGAAAGCCCTTTCGATTCACACGTGTCAAAGACGTTGTTTCAACCAAATCTCACCGGTTAGAGTTGGGTGGATTACACATACTTGTATTAGCATCCGTTGACTTTTGAATGGTCAAACTCCAACTATATTGAGCACGTTGCCAGCTGCCTCAGTCAGTTCCTCTACTGATGATTTCAATCTTCTTAAATCATCAAATCAGCATATAACCTTCTAAGCGGGAGAAGTGGGCAGAACATCGAGACAGAGAGAAGTACAAAATGGATACTTCGAGCGGGTGACAAAGAATACAGATGGAGTAGCTAAAAGAGGGGACTCATGCATCAGTGAGGGTGGGGAGGTGATTTCAGGGACTCCATGGGGGCAGATGGGTGGTTTTGCACAAGGCTAGGAGGTGGTAATGTGGTGAGAACAGAGTTGTGGGAGACTGTTGAAGGAGGGACTTCAAGTGGATAATCACTGTGTCATTCAATTGTGAAGCAACGTTATCACACATCCGATCCGAGGCACAATGAGGACAATCTCCCAAATTCAGTTGTTAGAAAGACGATGCTGGCAGCTAAAATGTAGGTTTTTGCAGAACCCATACTTCCAGAAAACAAGTTGTACCGCAAGGGGTGCGACTCTTTTCACCAGGCTTACGTTGAACCAACAACTCGTGCAGTTCACTTTTGCTTGGGACTTGAAAGACGGACACTCCTGATGTCATAGCGCACTTTACATAGCTCCAAGCCTCAAAATTCTGACATGTTTGCAGAGTTCCATGACCCAAACGGCGCCAAGGGTCTAAAAGGAGCTCTGCCTGGCCTCTTTGTCCCTTATCGGCATGGCATCAAGGATGGTAGATTTTAGTCAACGGGAATAATGAACTTCATTGCCACATCTTAATCACTAGAAATCATTCACTCTTTTGAGACAAATAAATATTAGTCAAAAAAAAGTTGGAAGGGTTAGATAACCTGCATTCTAGAGCAAGGCCATGTTTGATTGCGCACAGACATGGAATTAATTACCGTACAATGAACGCGGTCAAAGGCTGCATGGATTGAGAGAGACCTGCATACCCTTGCCGTCGGTGACAATTCCATAATCCTTAGTTGATGAACCGAGCATCTAGGCATGGTGAAAATTGCTAACTATGTTACTGGGGCGCTTGAGTCCGTCCCTGCATTTGTCATCAGAGGCCCCCTTTTGCAGGACAGCAAGCTTTCTGCACACAGTAAAGGTGTAGCTGGAGGAAAAGAAAAAGCTGCTCAAGTTGCATAGCAATTCGAAAGGCTAAATTTGATCCTGACCCTGGAGATGCCAATCGGCCTATAATTCGAGCTAATGGAACTAGCAAATAAAAATTCTCAGTAGATATTGATCATAGACGTCGAATGTCTTCAACTGCAATGCTACTTATGTCACAAATTATCAGAAACAAATGTTAAACAAGAGATGCAGATGCCTAGGTATTTGAGCTGCATGACAAACATAAAGCCTTGTACAAGTTTCTAGGTAAATAACAAGGCAAAAAGCATGCCGATTTACAAAGTTCCTAAACCAAAATCACATCTTACTCAACTACAGCCAGCACAAAGTGTATGTTTTTGTGCGTTTCTTACAACAGAGATTTCTGAAGGTGATGCCCGTTACTAGTGACGCCTCTACATCAGAAGGAATACATATGACTAAAATAGGATGGACGGACCATTGCAGAAGCTTAATTGTATTTCACAACCATAGCCATTTTCACCATACATTTCTCTGACATCATACTGTCACTAGATCAAACTTTGGAAGATGATAATTTATTTGGAACAAGAATACAAGTAGGTAACCTATAATGCATAATTTAAACACTCATCCATCAAGAAAAGCTCGTATAGGCATTTCAAAATTTTAAAATGAGCAATTTAAGTCTTCTGCCTCAATTTTGATTAAATCAAAATGACAACAAAGGTGGTTAAAGTCATAACAAAACGACAAAGGCCTCAGATGGATGGATACCTTAAATATGAAGCCAAGAAAACTAGGCCTGAAGTATGCCACATCTCAAACTTGGACTGAAGAGAAAGCGCCTATCAATGCACAATATGAGCAACCCACTTTTGACACTGGTATTAGAAAAAACAGCCAATAGAATCATAATGACAGGCTAGTACTGTATGATACCCTTTGCAACTTCGTAGTAAACCATAATGTTTCCAGAACACAAAAGTATCACACACAAGTACAACAAATTATATGGCATCTTTGACAATAATCAATGAAAGCAATGCAGGATTACACAATGCGCTTATAAGTTGAAAAGAAATGCACAATCAGAAATCTTAAATGCCCCAATGAGACGTAATTCAAATGCTAACAAAATCTCAAGTAACAAATAAGGAACACAACAAGAAACAACCACAAAACAATTAGAAGTAGGATTACTAATGGCTCAGACATATGACCTAATACTGACCAGACTAAGCCTAATTTAGAGGAGGCTGATGATTTTGACAGCTCATTTAGCAGAACCTACAAGATCAGACTCGTAGACAGACCCAAGCTGGTCTTACCCAAGGAACTAAAGTACCATCTTCCCTGCATATGATTACCATATCTGGCCCTTTCTATGTGAAACCCCACCATATACCGGTGCCTTCCTGATCCATGTCCCATGTGAGCAAGATTTAATAAGCATATGGACGGTTTCAGATCCCATCCTTGAAAGCCATAGACTGAAATAGCAAATTGCTAATCAGATCAGAAAATGTAGTGATAAAAGATATAAGAACATGACAACAATCAAAAAGATAGTAGGTTAGGTTACTAGTGGGGAAAGAAACACGCAAATCAAATCAAACCCTTGAAAGATCTAATTTCAACTGGTTTATGAGCAATTAAACCACATGCCACAGCAATTACAGACTGAGATGATAGAACTCGACACTACTAAACAGAGTCTGACAACTAGTTGAAAGAAACATAGGACACACTAGTGTGACTGCATTGGACTTCGAGATTCACAAATGACATACAAAATAAAAGAGAAAAATGATAAAGGGAGGGGCAGCAAAACATAAGCATCAAAACAGGCTTCTGCCGATTTTGGCATGAAAAGTAGGACGAGATGTGTGGAGCAACCCCACGGTTCCTTGGTGGCTAACCATACATTGTCCATTTAATTGCATGGACTTCTTCCCTATACATGCATGCCTTTGCCAAGGTTCCAAACATGAGACACGAGCATTGTGATAGGAAGGACAGAAACCAGTACACAGGAATGCTAGTCAACAACAACAACTAAGCCTTTTCCCATACAGGAATGCTAGTCAAACAGATAAAACTAAAAGATGACTCGCATAAGATGAAAAAGCTGACCTCCAAAAGTCAAGTCTCTTGTGAATTTTGATGAGCTCAGTCACATCCCTGCATTTGACCCTTCCTATGAAGATGGGCAATTCCATATGCTTAATAGAAAGCTCTGCTTAAGGCCAGAATAAGGGCTCGCCATATGGCTTCCACTCGCACCTTAGTAATAGAGCCTGGTCATCAGTTATGGAAATTGGTGTACTAGCATCATGAGAGAGTCATCTCTCCTCAAAAGATAGAAAGTGTAGATGACAACAGTTGAGACTATTTCCTTTTTCTGATCATCAGAATGACACCAATCACCTATAAAATTCTAATCGAATACAATTAGTATGTTGAAATCTAAAACAGTAAAGTTTCATAAAGATATCGTCAAAGCTTAAGAGAATGGCGATAGAAATTGGCGAATCTTAGTCAGCAACCAATAGCTAGTTGGACAGAAGATAACAACGATGGTTGTTTGTTCATCAGAAGAGAAACAAATGCTTACCTCAGATGGTCCAACTAACCAGCAAAAGAAAGGCACTGTTATTGAGGCATTGAACTCTGCAGCCCACTTCGTCGGAGGAAACAATTTCCGGAACTGTTGTCAGAGAACACCATAAGAAAAATCATTTCATACTTATTTTGATCTAAATGAGAACAAAAAATGGAAGAAAGGCAATTCGGAAGCTGATGACGCTGAGAGATCTTACCTGAGCAGGGGCACCGGGGGGGGAGCATTGATAGCAACACTTCTCTCACAACTTCCTGCTGTTCTTTCCGGGATCTTCCCTGCATCACTTGCCTCGAGACGTCAACAAACTTCTTGTAATCATACAACTCTTTTCTACCTTCAGCCTTACCTAAGGTGTATCAATCAGATCAAACAAAATGCGACAAGAAATTGTGAGATGTCTTTTTCAAAATAAAAGATCACAGCTCTTGGATGAACGATATCGCAAGGGGTCCACTAAAGAGCCATTCAGATGAACCCTTCAGTAACGAGGCAGTCATCAGATTTGGATAAACATTATTGCCATTTGAAAAATTGCATATGCTGTCAATGAACAGGTCAGTTCAATGAGTTGGTGCCTTCAGAATCAACAGACATCATTCATCTGATACATGAAAGTTCAAAGAATTTGAACGCTTAAAAAAGGAAGAGATGCAACTTAGAGATACTTTCTGCGAATATAACGAATTGGGACAGGGGTTTTTAACGTGAAACGGCTTCCCACAGTTAAGAAATGCAACTGTTCAAGAGAGGAACCTCACAATCTCTCTATATACATCTGATTTCTCTTCATGAAAAGAGACGCTCTCATTCTGGTTTTCTGTTCTCTTCTATTCCCTATCACTCTTCAACTTCCTAAATCGCATCCCCTTATGTACTCTTTGAAAACCAGTCTTCACAACCCTTTGTGCGCAAAAGGTGTTGTCGAGAAACATTACTCAGAAAGGGCTCGATTGCATGCGTGCAAGACGAACCGAGTGTACTCCCTTGTATCCTGAAAGAGGTTCACTGAAAAGCCACTTGCATCCGGTGATTGATTCTGGCTATGGCAAAGCCTAATGGAGAGTGCATTGACACGCCTCGGAACCGATTTCTCAAGTTCATAGAATATTGCCGAGTTCAAATTCAGTTTAAAATATCGCATTGCGAAGCTGATCGTGAAGTTGCTGTCTGTTTCAGACTAACTTTACCTGTCGTCGGACTAGTAAAGGTGGTGGCTGCCATCATATAGGTTTCTTGGAAAAGATGTTGCAGTACACAATTCTTGCTGCTCCAGTCGTTGCTCAAGCGATGAGTGTATACCAGAACTCACAGAAATTCTCAGTAAAGGAAAGCAAAAGATGAATACCTGGAACGAATTTCTCCATCTTCCTTGCGAACAGAGTCATGAAAGCCTTCTCAAAGATGCCGTCATTGTATCGAGTCTTCTGGTACATCGGAGCTAGCACGCCCAATGGCTCGGCGATGCCACAGCGGATCAAATCGGTGCCTCGTTTTCGGGACAGCGTCATGAACGGCCAGAAACCGACGGTGTGCAAGCAGAGCTCCATAGGAATACAGAACTCCTTCAAATTGTGCGCACGAACTTATTTCGTGTATCATTGGATTTTATACAAGAAGGTAAAGAGTTGAGCAAATTGTTTCATTTATCCGATGTGAAATTTCCAAATTTTTTCTTGAAGTCAGGAGGAATACATGATTATTGGAGACATTTGCACACCAGAATAGCCGCGAAATTTCTTTTCCTTTTCTAGAAAATGCAGAGAATAAGATCCACGTAAATGTGAGGCAGAGGAACCTCCACGACAGCAACGTAATCTAATTACAGAATTAATAAGTTACGCAGAAGAAAATTTGAAAATTTTTCATCTATGATGAGCGTCAAACAGCATTCATCATGAGATCTTGAAGATCCCTCTCTAACTTCCGCAATCGGACGGCCCAATTGCTCCTGATCACGATTGGCCGGACATCGCCCGGATCAAGACCGCTCTCCTCCGCCGCAGTTGAAAGTTTCCGCCTTGCGCCACTTCTTCTGCGTGTGACGCTCGATTTCTGCGCGGATGCACTCTGCAACGCCAGAAGAACGTCTAAGCCGCTAAGAGAAGTGGACGACGATTCTATACCTTCCATTATCGTTTCTCTCTCCTTCGCTGAGATCTCCTCTCGGTCTGTTTTCTCATCTCGGAGAGGAAATTCAGCCGCTGTCCGGATTTCGGTCGATGAAGGGACCGATCCTCGTGCACGGGAGGAGTCGAGGGCGGTCAGGACAGCGAAGCCGACACCCCCGATCCTTTCGTCGTCATCGTCCGGATCGTCTCGGTATCTCCGGCGTTGGCGCCTCTGCAACTTGGCGGAGATGACGAAGTTCCGTCGGAGGGACGGAAAGATCGTCATCCAGGGAATCGTCGGTGGTGGCGCTGCGAGCATCGTGGTTGCGCCCATCGGCGGCGTTGCACTGCAGCGGTTCGAGCCCTCGCTCTGCCCGCCTTGTTTGACTATCACTCAGAGCGTCGGGCCCGTATGGATAGATAAAGAACCGGTTACCGCCAGAAGATACAAAAAACACTTTTCCCGCTCTCTTGGGTGGGTCGTCGAACGTTGGGTATGACCCGAGACAAACACGAAAATCCACGGCTGAACCATCATAGAAAGAAAATTGTACCGCGTTTTTTACTACCAAACATGACTCGCAAATGACCCAAAACTGTGTCGTGTTCTACTGTGTCAATGTCGGATCACACAATGACAGTATTTAGTATCAGTTACTTATGTTTTCAATGTCGACGTAAACTCCCTGTCACACCCGTACGAGTCGCGATAACGACTTTACCCGAGTCGATGCCACGTGGTTGGTTCTCATGCATGCATTATCATGAGTAGCAATCAAAGATAATCAAATCTAACTCAAACGAAATATTCAACTTAATTATATCAAATATCTAGAGACCCATTGAATATAAACTCGGTGACAAAGTAGGTAATCTCCTATGTGAACCAGGTCATAACTTGGAACTACTTAGAACATGATTTTGACCCATTTTCATATAAGATACGACCTATCTGACATGAAACTGATAGTTTGACACGAAACACGAAGACACAACATGATTCAATGTCATTCAAAGCGTGTTGGACACGACATGAGAATCAGGACATGCCCAAAAGAGTTGGTTTCACTTAATTTTCTAACATCTTTTTCGCCATTTATGGTGATGGACAAGGCCGACGGTGGTTGCCGACCGACCATCTGCCTCCCCTCTTTCGGCCTAACCCAACATCGCCCGTTGGCGGCAGCGATATGGCTGAAAAATCTCAAGAAAATAAGAGAAACCTTAGCAACTTGATTTAAGAAGACATTCGACCATTTAATGTATTTTCTGATACCATCCGGCCACAAGTCCATCCGACAATATGGATTTGGATCCGGGTTTGGGTCTGAATCAAACTCATACTATTACACCATCAGTCCATACTCATGTTGGATCCAATGACAACTTCATTAACATTGAACTCTAGACCTGCTGTTAAAGAGTACAAATGGTTGGCACCACATAGCCTCAATCATCCTAGGTAACCAAATGTTTTTCTACTTATACGTGCACCCTTCCCTCGCGCTGCGTTTTCTGAAAGAAACTGGCTTTAGCTTAAGTGGGTGGTCGAAGATCCTTCTAATAACATATCTTCAAGGGATTTTTGTTTTATTTAAGCAATGAATTATACAAGGGAAGAAAGTTGCGTTAAGAAAAAGGGGACCAAAAGAAAGTTATCATAACAAAGTGTGACAAGGTTAAACGGTAAAGCCACATTCGAGTGCTTTTGGATAACCAATCAATTTCTACAGTCAAGTCACATGCGTTTAAGGAGATACATACCAGGCCACTTGAAAGCCTCTTCTGCATCCTCTCTGTATCTCAAAAAGATTGGTTTTCTTTACGTTTGTTTCCTGTCAATAATTGGATATCTCCCTTGACAAGTTTCTGTTGTTTGATAAGGTATATATGATTGTGACTTGCACATTAAGCTAACTAGAGTAATTCAAAGTTTTAAGAAATCGGAGAATTCAACAGCTGTTCCATTAAGACATCACTTTGCATCCTGCAAATTAAACAGCGAGAAAAGCATTTTAAATCATCTCAGCTACGATAATCAACGCACTCAACAAAAATTAGGTACCATCTTAGTATATAGATCATTCAACTGGTGGACAAAGTGACGAGGATCAATTACCTCCTTGCTACCTTCTCCATTAGCCTCGGGTTTCCAGACGATGCCCTTTATTCCCGTTTGAAAGTTCTTGTAGAACTGAAGTCAGAAGAAAAATCAGAAGTCAATATATGTGTGGGAACTTTTTCTATACCTTGTGTTTAAGATGGAGAAGTGAAGACACGCCTTATGAAACTCTAATGTGTCACTGCCTGTCTTTCGGAGCTCAACCATGTAAAGAGATGGTGCAACTTCAAAAACCTAAACCAGGATGAGTAACTGTAGTAGCTACCGACAAATGACCTTTCCTCCCACTCTTGTCACCTTGCAGCTTCACCTTTATATGCACAAAATAGAACAGAATTCAACATTTGTATATGACAGTTCTACATTCAAAATTTCACATTGATGAGAAAACTTTTCCTGAATTTACAAATACAATTACCCTATAGTTCTGTTTCTGAACATTGAACCCTAGAGGATTTGCAGTTTCCTCGATTTTGGACATTATTTCTCTTGCTGGACGCTGAGAAGTAAATTATGTCTCCCTCTTGACAATACCCTGTGATTCGACGAAAAGAGAACAATATATCTATATTCCAATAACTTAAGAATAACATAAGCACTTCGATTCCCGAGGATTCTTATCATACCCTCTTGGTGCTATGAGTGAACCTATTATTAATTATCCAAAAGAAAGTGCTTCAGTTCCAGATCTCATTAAGATATATAAAATCCTAACTCCAGATTACTCAATGAAGTAGAATATTCAGCTCTTAGGGTTAACAGAAACCTTCATGAGATCATAAATCATGAAACTTGAGCAACACTTTACCTGAGGAACCCCGTCCATTTGGACTGACACTTAATTTACAACCTCTGCAGAATACATAAATATGCCAAGAAATCTTACCATCTGCTTTTCGAATAGGTTCCCAAGATTGAACCCCTCTGATCTAGAGATAAGCTCAAAGGCGTTCATTGTTTCAGGTTTCTCTTTTCTTTCTCTCACAAGGTGGTCCTAGTGAAAATACAATTAAAAGGAACACAATTAAGAAATCAAAATAGCCAATTAGATGTGATAGAAATCACGGCGATTGACAGACAATTATTCTACCAAAAAAAGAGCAATTTAGTTACTGGTTCTTGACTCTCTCACCTGTGAGTCGTTGAAGACTACATGAACATCGTCAAGACTTATGTCCTCTCCTTTCTCAAAACATGGTGGCTTGTATCCTTTCTTAAACCACTCGTTTTCTAAGATTTCTGGAACTGTTATGCGCTGGAAAGATCATGAATTTTACATAAGATTTGGTGTTTTACCAATTCAAAAAATCTAGGAAACGAAAATTCAAAAGTAGAATCGAAAATATAATAACACATAATCTGCTTCTTACCGTCATGGATTGGGGTCAAGAATGCGATGAATAAGCTTTTTCGCACATGAAGAGGACCATGAAGGACACGTGAAATGTCACACCCGCTCGGGTCACGACCACGACCCAGCCCGAGCAAATGCCACGTGGCCGCTTCTCGCACAGGCATGATGGTGAGCAGTAACCAAATACAATACTAATTTAATTCAAACTCAATGAAATAAATATTTATATCAAAGTTCTAAACAATTCGCCCAAAATGGTGTTATACTCACCTAACAATAACTCTGAATAAGAAGACTTTATAAATCGTTTAACACTTATCATACCATCTAAAATAAAAATACAGCTCTATCCAACTCCTACTCTGCTCTGTGTGCCTTCGAAGTACTAGTTTCAGGATGAGCTATAAAACAATGGGGTAAGTTCCTATACATAGCTCAGTAGGGAGGTTAAATATCTTTAAACAAAAATCATACTAAAAGCATGCATAATTTCACAATCATTTCATAACAAAGTGTAGTTACCTTTAAATCATCATCTCAAATTCATACAAACACACTCACACACACACATCATTAGTTACGATAATTACAACCCATATTGTGTCTACCCTAAAGGGCACGGGAGTCGTCCGACCCTCTCTAACATGACCTCGGTAACCCCATCCACAACGGTAATCACGCTGACTATCACGACAGAGTGCCCGAGAACACACCCTGTATTCGTCCTAAGCCGGATCGCCCGAGGGACTTGCAAGTCTCTAAAGACCCCACACAAACCACACAAGTACGGCTCGTATATTTACACATCATTATATTTCTAAAACCAATTATAGTTCATCACATTCACAAATCATATCCAGATCCATGAATATCCAAAACCAAATCCATACAACATTTAAATACCATGTTCATACAACACATGCATATCAAAACATGTTCTTTATCAATCAATGTCATAAACCTGTTCTATTTGAAAAACATATCAAATAACCCATAATTACGAATAACATTTCATAAACATCAATAAAATATTTATCAATCATGCACATTTAAATCTATCTAAAACAAGTAAAATCACTTCTATCATTGTTCTCTAAAAGAATGCATAACCCCTTACTTGAAGGAGCACTAAGATCGAGTCCCTAAGCTATTGGGTCACTCTTATCACCACCAAATTCTTCAATTTTAATCTCTAAACAATTACAAATAATTAAAATATTATAATTTATTGAACTACAAGTTTAACGCAACAAACCGTATCCGAATCAGATCCCAAATGACCATAAAATCACCCAAACCCCTATCTAGATCCGTTTAAGCTATCTGAGATCCAAATTGATACCTAGATCAATTTCTTATCCAAATTGAGTGACACAATAGGTAGCCTATATCATTGTATCAATACAGAACCTGTAACTACTGACACGGGTTCTGTTTCAAACATAAAGCTAATTTTAAGACACGACCCAAACTTTACCCATTTTCGACACAAAACCTATTTTGACATAGAACTGATTCTTAACATGCAATACGAGGACATGACACGAATCAATGTCGGTTTATAACATTTCAGACACAACACAACACAGATACGAGGGACACACCCAAAAGGGTCGGTTCCAATGGTTTTCTGACGTCAATTTCACCCAAAAGGGACACGCCCAAAAGGGACACGAGTGACACAATTAAGGTCGACAAAGGTAGGCCCCCTCTTCCTCTACCTCCCCTCTTTCGACCAAGGCCAAGAACAACCACCGACGGTAGCATTTCGCAAGAAAAAAGAAGTAAAAAGAAAAAGTTGTAGAAAATAAAAAATTTGGCGAATCGGAACCGTTTCCCAATCAAATCGATACCCTCGACTTACCTAACCTGCCAAAACACTTAGTTTTACCTCAAACCTTCGATCCCAGCCCAAAACGATGATTTTCAACAAGTTTTTCATCAAGAATCAGAAAAACAAGAATCAGAAAAAAAACAAAAATATGAAAAACAGGTGAACTCACCAGATTCTAGCTGATTCTTCCACGTTTTCCGGCTGGTCCGAGTTTACTCCAAATCTTCCTAGAGAATGTTCACTATAAAGGTCTCTTTTAAAGGCCTTTCATATTCCAAAATAAAATTGTTACTGTACAACCTAACAGTTTGTTCAGTAATGCTTGGGCGTTACATTCTACCCACTTAAAGAAATTTTGTTCTCAAAATTTAGAAAGTACCTTAAGAGATATGGATATTTCTCTCGTATTTCATCCTCGAGCTCCTAAGTAGCTTCACTCGGCAAATGATAACTTAAGTATACTTTTACTATCCTTAAAACTTGGCGATGTAAGACTTATTCTTTTCTATCAAAGATGACTATGGGCACCTCTTCATAAGACACATCTTCACGTATGTGTAGCGGCTCAGCCTCAATGATATGCGAGGGATTAGCATAGATATGTAAAATACATTATGCACTCCAATCAATGATGACGATAATTCCAATTAGTAGGCAACATCTCTAACTCTTTTCACGATTTGATAAGGTCCAATATACCTAGGACTTTTAATAATACATAATCGTCAACTATAAATTCTAGATAACGACGTCTTTTATCTACATAGCTCTTCTGTCGGCCTTGAGCTGCTTTAATGCGTTGACGAACCAAGTTCATCTTATTTGACGATTGTCGAAGTATCTCTATACCTATTGCAGGTTGTAGCTCAGGGATATCCCAACATAGTGGAGTCCTACACTTTTTCCCATAAAGCATTTCATAGGATGACATCCTAATGCTCACTTCAAAACTATTCTTATATACAAACTCAATCAAGTGCAATTGGTTATCCCATTGGTCCTTACTGTCCAACACACATGCTCGAAGCATATCCTCTAGAGTTTGAATTGTATGTTTAGCTTTTCCATCGGTTTATGGGTGAAATGTCATGCTAAACTACAATCTTGTTTATAGAGTATCTTGTAAACTCTACTAAAAACGAGAGGTAAAACGAAGGTCTCTATCTAAAGTAATGGTCTCTTAGACACCATAGAACTTAACGATCTCAACAATATACACAACTAATTTAGATAATAACATATTCTTCCGAATGGGTATAAATCATGCAACCATAGTAAGTCGGTCGATAATTACCTAAATAGCATCATGCTTTGTAAGGTGAGAGAAAGTCAAATAACAAAATCTATGTTAATATGTTGTCATTTTCTCTTAGGAATATGTAATGGTCTCAAGGTTCTTGCTTGTCATTGGTGATCTGCCTTCACCTTCTGAAAAGTCATAGATCTAGTCACAAATTCATCAATAACCTTTTTCATTCTATACCAATAATATTGTCGGTTTAGGTCTTTATACATCTTTGTGCTACTAGGGTGAATGCTGAAGCGACTACGATGTGTTGACTACAATATATCCTTTCGAAGTAATTCATCTTTAGGTACTCTTATGATCAGTGTACACCTCAATTTTTACCCCACATAAATAATGTCTCCAAATTTTTAAAGCAAAAACTACTACTGCTAATTCTAAATCATGTGTTGGGTAATTTTCCTCATTGACCTAAGTTGTCTAGAAGCATAGGCTACTACTCTTCCCCTGTTGCATTAAAACACATCTAATCCTTTTTAGAAGCATCATTATAAACTACAAAATGTTCTAAAGGATCCAAGAATTACTAATATAGTGTAGTAGTAGTGAGTTTTCTCTTTAATTCCTAAAAGCTTTCTCATAGTCCTTTTGGTCCATACAAAAGATCCTTTTCTAGTTAATCTAGTTAATAAAGCTATTTGAGAAAATCCTTTTATGAACCTTGTATAGTACCTAGCTAGCCCTAAAAAACTTTTTATTTCGGTTATTGTCTTTGGTTATTCCTAATGCATGACTGCTTCCACTTTACTAGGGTCCACAGTAACTCCATCTTGATTTATCACATGTCCCTAGAAATTTTATTTCTCGAAATCCAAAATTCACATTTTTAATTTTGCATATAATTTTTTTTTTCAAAATTTCTACACTATTCTCAAAATTGTTTCATGCTCCTCTTTATTTTTGAATAGATCAAAATATCATCAATAAAATACCCGATTCATCAAGTTCATTAATACTGGTGGAGCGTTGGTTAACCCAAAAGGCATCACTAAGAATTCATAATGCCATACCGAGTTCTAAAAGCAGTCTTAGGTATATCAGATTCTCGTATCCTCAATTGATAATATCCAGACTGAAGATCAATCTTCGAAAACACACAAGCTCCCTGTAACTCGTTGAATAACTTATTCTTTATAGTCACCCGATTAAGTTGTAAATCGATACAAAGACGAAGTGAGTCATCATTCTTTTTCACGAATAAGACTAGTGCTCCAAATGGTGAGGTATTTGGTTGAACAAAGTGCTTCTCTAATAATTCTTGCAATTGAGCATGTAATTCTCGTAATTGTGCAAGAGTCATACGATAGGATTAACACCAATTTGCAAATCAATAGCAAACTCTATATCTCATTCTGAAGGTAATCCTGGTAGATCATCACGAAAAATATAAGAAAATTCATTAACTATACTGATATCATTTAATAAGTTCTCTTTAGCACCAGACTTAACAAATGTCAAGAATCTTTCGCATCTGTTTCATATATAATTATACGTCTAAAGAGTAGATATAACATATACTGGGTTCTCTTCTCGCTAACCTTGAAAAACGAAGGTAGTATCTAGAGGAATATAGAAAGTGATCTCTTACTTCTTACAATCAATCACATCACGGTTTCTTGATAACCAATCCATGTCCAAAACTACATCAAAGTTTGAAATCTCTAACAAAACCAAGTCGGCTCTAAAGTCATTACCAGTAACCAATGCAGAACAATCTCGTAAAATCCGATGCGACACAATAACATCACCATTAGAGAAACATACAGAGAATCCATCTAATGGTTTAGTTCTAAACTCGTACGACTTATAAAAGTAGGTGAAACAAAGTAATGTATTACACTAGAGTCAAACAAAACACGTGCAAGTATACCACAAACTGATAAGGTATTGATAACCAAATGAGAGGTACCTAACTCTCGACCCTATACAACATAGACGCATCCCTGGTTAGTTACTTGAGGCTAAGGCAATCGAAGTGGTTCTTATTGACAAACAGGTACCGAAGGACGAGGAGACCCCATAGTGCTTTCCTGAACTTAAGAAGAAGAATTATATGCAATTTGTGGATAATCAACCTTATGATGACCAAACTCTTTGCATATGAAACAACAACCTCTCATATCTTTCTTGTGCATGTTGCTAAATGTCTGAGTCTGACCTTACTTAAAGTTCTTTTCTTAAGGACAATCACTAGTTCTATATCCCGTGCCTCTACAATTATAACAAGTGATCCCACGATTTTGTTGAATTCTTTGCTCTCGTGAAGGCTCACTCCTCACCTTAGTCTAACTACCTTTGTTTGTCAACTAATGAGCTTGGGATGGTTTACTCTTCTTCGTGCAATCATATAAACTTCTAATGCAAAATATTTGTCTCTACATGGGTAATAACAATTTGTAGTTCATTAATGTCTATATATATCTTTCCTTTCATTGACTTATGGATCATATCGAAAAATCTACAAAAATACTTATTTGCTCGCACCTTAGGAATTATCATACCCGAGTCAAACTACGACAACCTTAAGAATTAAATGGTATATTCGCTTGTCGACAAATTGTCCAACTACAGCTAATTAAACTCAAGTTGTAATCGCATCCGATCATTGTGAGAAAAAAAATGACAAAAAAAATACCTTCTTAAATGCCTCCCAAGTGTATAGAGTGCTACGAGTCCATTTCTTTGCTCTCCATCACTGTTTTGCATTTCTTTCGAAAAAACTCGACGCCAACTGCACCCTCTTCTCCTCGTCGGTAGGAGCTAGTATGTTGAAAGTGTTTTTCAGTTTGTCAATCTACTCAGGTTCCAATGGATCTGTAATTACTTTCTTAAACTCCTTACAACAATTCTTTGTAAAGTGTTGAATTGTTACAGTGGATTCTCTTAAAACATATTGTAATAAGTTGATCATTTGGCTAAGTAATATTGCAACATCTTGACCACCTTGTACAAGTAGAATATGTGTTGGCTCTAGTGGTCCATGAGGTGTACTAGATGGTGCTTCAACTGATATAGTAGAACTGTACGATAATATTTCCTCATTATCATCATCCATAACGCTCGTAGTTAAATTCAAATTCAATCATTGCAAGTCCTACACATAAATACGATATTATATTTCAACATTTAATATGCTATTAAATATACTTTAATAACCTTAAACTCTGATATCAAGTTGTTATACTCGCTCGGGTTGCGACCACGACTTGGCCTGAGCCGATGCCACGTGGCCACTTCTCGCACAGACGTGATGTTGATCAGTAACCAAATACAATATTAATTTAATTAAAATTGATATGTTTAAGCTATCCGAGATCCAAATTGATACCTAGATCATTTCTTATCCAAATTGAGTGACATAATAGGTAGCCTATGTCACTCTATCTGTAACGTTCTGTAACGCTTAAGCGTTACTACACAAGCTATGCAGTAACACCCAAGCCATAGGGCCTTTAAAAGAGGCCTTCATGGCCCCATTTTCTAGGGAGAGTTGGGGCAGTCTCGAACCAGCTGAAAAATGCGAGGAGTAAGCCGGAATCTGGTAAGTTCACTTATTTTTCAAATTTTTATTTTTTTATAGATTTTTGATAAAAAACTTGTTGAAAATCATCGTTTTGGGATTGGATTGAAGGTTTGAGATAGAACTAAGTATTTTGGTAGGGTAGGTAAGTTGATTTGGCTGGGAAACGGTTACGAATCGTCGGAAACTAGCGAAATCGATGCCAAAAAATAAAAAATAAAAAAAAATCGGCCCTTTTGGGTATGTCTCTCATTTCCGTGTTGTGTCATATCTGAAATGTCATGAACCGATACTGATTCATATCTTGTCCTCGTGTCGCGTGTTAAGAAACATGTTCTGTGTTAGAAACGGGTCAAATTTGGGTCGTGTCTTGAAATGGGTTTTTAGGTTAAGAATAAGACCCGTATCAGTAGTTATAGGTTCTGTGTTGATACAGTGACACAAGCTATCTATTGTGTCACTCATTTGGATCAGATATGGATATGGGTATCAATTTGGATATCGGATAGCTTAAACGGATCCCAATTGGGGTTTGGGATCAGATTCAGATACAGTTTGTTTCGTTAGATTCATAGTTAAATAAATTTTAATATTTTAATTATTTGTCATTATTTAGAGATTAAAATTAGAGGATTTGATGGTGATAAGAGTGGCCCAACAGCTTGAAAACTGAATCTTAGCGCTCCTTCAGATAGGGAGTTATGTATTCTTTTACAGAACCATGCTAGAAGTGATTTTATTGTTTTAGATAGATTTAAATGTGCATGATTGATAAATGTTTTATTGATGTTTGTGAAATGTTATTCGCAATTATGGGTTATTTGATATGCTTTTCAAATAGAACATGTTTATGACATTGTTTGATAAAGAGCATGTTTTGATATGCATGTGTTGTATGAACATGGTATTTATATGTTGTTTAAATGTTGTGTGGATATGAGGTTGATTTTGGATAATGGTGGATCTGAATATGATTTGTAAATGTGATGAACTGAATTTGGTTTTAAAAATGTAATGATGTGTGAATATACGAGCCGTACTTGTGTGGTTTGTGTGGGGTCTCTAGAGACTTGAAGGTCCCTCGGGCAATCCGGCTTGGGGCGAATACAGGGTGTGTTCCCGGACACTCTGTCGTGAGAGTCGGCGTGGTTACCGTCGTGGATGGGGTTACCGAGGTCACGTTAGGGAGGGTCGGACGACTCCCGTGGCCTTTGGGGCAGACATAGTATGGGCTGTAATTATTGAAACTAATGATGTGTGCATGTGTGTGAGTGTGTGCGTATGAATTTAAGATCATGATTTCAAGGTAAATATGCTTTGTTATGAAATGATTATGAAACTATGCATGCTTTTAGTATATTTTCTGTTTAAAGATGTTTAACCTCTCTACTAAGCTATGTATAGGATCTCACCCTATTGTTTTACAACTCATCCTGAAGCTAGCACTTCGAAGGTACACGGAGCAAAGTAAGAGTTTGATAGAGCTGCATTTTTATTTTAGATGGTATGATAAGTGTTGAATGATTTAGAAAGTCTTTTATTCGGGGTTATTGTTAGGTGGGCCTCACACCATTTTGGACGTGTTGTTTAGAACTTCGATATGAATATTTATTTCAGTTAGATATTTCTTGAGTTTGAATTAAATTGGTATTGTATTTGGTTATTGCTTACCATCACGCCCGTGCGAGAAGCAGCCACGTGGCATCGGCTCGGGCCAGGTCGTGGTCGCGACTTAAGCGGGTGTGACAGTGTCAACACAGAACCTATAACTATTGACATGAGTCTTGTTTCTAACCCAAAACCCATTTGAAGATATGACTCAAACTTGACCCGTTTTCGACACAAAACCAGACACAAAACCTATTTTGACACAAAATTGATTCTTAACATGCGATACGATGACACAACATGAATCAATGTTAGTTCATAACATTTCAAACACAACACGTGTTTGACACGACACGACACAGATACGAGGGACACGCCCAAAAGGGTCGGTTCCCATGGTTTTTTGATGTCGATTTCACCGATTTTTGACAACAATTAAGGTCGCCAAAGGTGACCCCCTTCTTCCTCTACATCCCTTCTTTCGACCCAGGCCAAGAACAACCACCGGCGGTGGCATTTCGCAGGAAAACGGAAGTGAAAAGAAAAAGTTGTAGAAAATGAAAAATCTGTTAAATCGTAACCTTTTCCCGACCAAATCGACACTCGACTTACCCAACGTATCAAAACACTTAATTTTACCTCAAACCTTCGATCCAAGCCCAAAACGATGATTTCCAACAAGTTTTTCATCAAGAATCATTAAAAAAATAAAAATATGAAAAATTGGTGAACTCACCGGATTTCGGCCAATTCTTTCACATTTTCCGACTTGTCCGAGGTTGCCCCAAATCTTCCTCGAGAATGTTGGCTACGAAGGCCTCTTTTAAAGGCCTTTCATATTCCAAAACGCCTTTCGTATTCCAAAACGAAATCGTTTATGCAGTAAAGGGTAAGTATCTCATATCCGAGCGAATAAGGTACTGCACAGCTTGGGCGTTACATGAAATCTGCTTTAAAATCTGCAATTCGATTAAGGTTAAGAATTATACACACGCACATGCGAGCGAATAAAACACACACACACGGACCTTTTTGTATAAGCCATGAGATTTGATTCGTCAAAGGGTAAGTATCCAGCCATAAGAACAAACAAAATTACGCCGCAAGACCACACATCAGCTGTAGTACCATCGTAACCTTTATCCTTGAGAACCTGACAAACCAAAGAACGAAAATATTCGTTAAAAAGTGAACGAGCGTATCGCTTATGCATTTTATATATCACAAGTTACTGTTTTCCGAGAAATTCCACAATACACACCTCAGGAGCAACATAGTTTGGCGTCCCACAAGCAGTATGAAGTAGCCCATCCTCCTGCATGAATAATTACAGCGGAACAAGATTAAATTATGGAGTGCAGATGATAAAGTAAAACAAAACCCCATGTCCATGTATCTCATATCCATGATGGAGAAGGCGCTTACCTTCACTTACTGGGAGAATGCACTTAGTCCAAAATCTGAAACATTAAGAACACCACACGAATCCAATAGCAAATTTTCAGGCTGCAGATAATTAGAATGACGGTTTTCTTCAGAAGAAAATTAACATCACAGATTTGAAAGACTTCTTAGAGTACGACACGTTTTAAAGAGAAAAGACCAGATGACGAACTCCACCTTCAAATCTCTATGGAACACGCCTCTTCTATGACAGTAATCAACAGCATTGATGAGTTGCTGGAAGTACCTCCTTGCTTCATCTTCTCTAAGTCTCCCATGTTTTGCCTGGACAGTTTAAATGATAAGACATTTAAGAACTTACTGAGGCTCCGACCATATGTGCATCTAATCTGCGCTTGCAGGCAACCACACACACACATGCAGAAGATTGATCTCATATAGATAAATCTTTAGCAGTAATCATGTAACTGACAATTTCTTTAACCAGAAAAACTTACAATTTGATTAAATAGCTCCCCACCCTTCAAGCACGATATATATCCTCGTCTTGCTTGCCATGACCTGCAGAATAAATTGTCGAAAAGCTTCATCCTAAATGAAATTCATATATTGAACCCAATCACCACAATGAGTATATAGAGATAGAAATGGAACAAAGTAACCTTTCTATATATGAACCACAATTATGAAGCCAGCACAATCTTCTTGACGATTAATACAGATGAAGGGTAACTTGAAACGTTTTTTTCTTACTTTAGATGAATTTTCTTCTTACCGCATTATTCTGATTTCATGATGAAAGTCACCTTTTCTTTCATGTTATTTAAGTCGAGCGTAACTTTTCAGTTGGTTCTGTCTATCAAGGTTAACAATTAGCAGCTTCTATTATTTTCTCCCGTTTTTTCCATTGATGATTTAACATTGAGAACCTGGACCAGAAGAGCCCATCTGGTCAACCAACAGAAGCCAAATGAGTGCGTGGGTGTCCCATCAAATGTTGAGTGGACAAAAGAGGGCCGGGCAATCGTCTAAATTAAGTCTTCTATTTGCTTGAATGTAAACATCAATGGATTTAAAATCCCATAAGATTACCATAACCTTTTCTTGTAATTTTCAAAAGTCCCTTCTTTGATTTGGATGACTAGAAGAAATTGTGAGGACGATCCGATAATGACAAGAAAAGAGAAGGATGGTACCTCATGAAGCCTAACGACGTTAGGATGCTTGATCAGCTTCATGATGGAAATTTCTCTCTTTATCTGTGGTGCATGTGAAGCAAATAAAAGATCGGTTACTTCTTCCACATCACATGCAAAAAGACAACAATTTAAAACAACACCATGTGAGAGAGAGATGTGTATAGGAGAGAGGGTAAAAACCCAACGTTTTTTTCATCATGTGTCACTTCGACGCTATACTTTTTCAGAAAATATTAACAAAACTTTAAAAAAGAAAAGTTATGGTCTAATAGTGGGCATGCGCATCCGTCCGAATAGATGATATTCAAATGGTGATTGATTCTGATTGCACCAATCAAATATGAAGCACTGAAGGAGACGCTGAAAGACGCGAATTAATAAAAACTTTCTCCATCTTTCTATTAACAAAGTGATCAATTTCGTATTCAACTATAAAACCAATCATGCAGAGAGAGAGAGAGGACTAATGGAACCATATTTGCTCAACGAGAAGTTACACGCCCGACGTCAGTATTTGTTAAAAGCAAGACACCACCTATATGATCAAATTATCTCCCACCGAAATCAATTTTCTTAAAATCACTGATGCATGCACCATTGAAGAAACACGAAAAGAAACGTAAAAGAATATGACTGTTCGATTCCTTTCCAAAAAAACATGACATACAACAGAAGAAACAAAACACGCATGCTACGTCTATGCAAGTTCTTTTCATATAACATGCAAACAAGATTCAGAAGCGAAAACCAAAACGAAATCATATAGACAAACGATCCATTTAATCAATAAATGAATGAGATGAAGGAACAACCCAATAAAAACTACGAAAGGAAAGTAATAAGAACAGAAAGAAGAGACCGATGGATCAAAATTGAGAGAGAGAACCTGCTCGACCATCTTGTGGCAGAGGAGCTGCTCCTTATCGAGGACCTTGATGGCGACGGAATCGCCGGTGGTGACATCCCTCGCGTACTTCACCTTCGCGAAGCTCCCCTCCCCCAAAGTCCGCCCCAGCTCGTACCTTCCCACACGCATGCAGCCCTCCGAGCTCATCCTCCCTCCGATCGATCGATCTTGCCGCAAGTTCCAAAAAAAAAAAAACAGAATCACGGGACGCAGAAACTGTCAGCCCTGCGTGTTTCTTGAAAAAAGTGAGGGCTGTTCAGGTAGCTTAGGTATAGTTGGTCTCTTGATGGTAAAGATTTCGCTTCCCAAACCAGCCGCTCCGCGCGTGTGCAGTGCGTCGAGATTCGCGTGAATCTTTCATTTGTTTGGGTCCTGCTGCAGATTGATTTTGGACGGCAGACGCATACACGTTGCTGCATTGATAACAACTCAGAGCCTCAGTCCCGTTGCTTCACAAATACCTTCTTCCTACTCACCAACTGATTAACTTGCGCGATTGTTTTTATTGGAGATGATTCGGCAATATATACTTATTTTTATTTGGAAGGAATTCATTATGTCCTGCCCTTAATGATCTTCAAGTTCTTCTTTTCGCGTAGATTCGATGTTACTTTCTTGAATGTGGTTTATTATCGATTGCTACTGTACCTTTTTCATTATAACAAAGAAAATGATGAACCCACATGGAACATCTTTTTTCTTTAATAGTGAGGAGGCCGATGTATGCCCCGGGTATGAAGCTCATGACCTTCAACTTATAAGCCAAGCCGCTAACCAGGTGAGCTATTGCTCTTTGTAATTAGCATAATCATCATTATAAATATTATCATTTACTTTTGTAAGATGCACACTGACTCGACCAAAATGGGAAAAAATGGGAATCAATGTGCAACATGAATCCGAGACTTTGAGCTCACCTATTAGTGATCAAGAAATATGTATCAGGAGCCCTTCCACATAGACATGTCCGGTTTCGGGTAAACCAAAATTAGAAACCGTAATCAAACTATCCACCAAATGTTTTCAGTTTCGGGTGTTTTGAATCCATTTTTAACGGTTTCAAATCCGGTTTTGGGGGATTCTGGATCCACTTTCAAGTGATTATGGATTTGGAATCAGACTCGAAACCGGCGGTTCAATTCGAAACCGAACCCATAACCAACGGTTTGATTCGAAACCGGACACAGAACCAGAGGTTCAATTCATAACTGACCCAAAACCGATGGTTTGACTCAGAACCAGACCTGAAACTGGCCCGACAGTTCAAATCAGAACCCAAACAACCAGTTTTTACAGTGGTTTTGGATCGGTTTCTCAAATAAACAAACCGTAATCAGACCAATACATGTCCAGGTCCGATTACGATTCTGAAACCAGTGGTTCCAGTTTGTGGGTCAGTTCAGTTTCGGGTCCAACCATCAGACCGATTCCGAACAAGCCATGTCTACTTCTACATAACATTTAGGTCAAAAAATGTGAGTTCTAAATGTTTGAAGTGACACCACAAGATGAACACTCAAGATGTTCATCTTTTGCTGCAAGGTCAAACGTTACAAGTAGTAAAACTTAATCCATATACACCAACACCAGGCCAGCAGCTGACTGAAGAGTACTTCCGGCGGGTCGGCTTTCCCGCCTTCCTATTAGGATCAGGTGGTCCGGTTGATGTCTTTCAGAGAAGGTCTTTTTAGAGATGTGGATCGTATAAATGTTGCTCTACTCTTCTTTTTTTAGCTGTTCTTGGGCCGTTGCATATAATGATGTCTGATGTATAGTGCTCTGGTGTGTTTGTGATACCTGGCCTGTCAATGAATCGGGGAAGGCACCGGTTCACTACAAAGGAGGTTTGACTGGATACAACCGCGGTTGAACCGGTAACGATTTTAAATACACACTGGCTCACTCTCAAGTGCGTGCACACACACACAAAATTTTATTATGTGGACACCATCTTAAAGATGTTATAGCATTACATAGAATAAGCAATTTAAATAAAAACATGAAAATAAACAATTTAAAGAAACATAATCAAGTAAATAATAACCAAAATTCAAAAAAAAGAGAACGGACCAGTTTGTGGTTCAACCGACCGTTTAGCCGGTAATTTTGAAACATGACATTGTTTACATTGTGGACCGAACCAGACCCATCTAACAAACTTATTTCCAAAATAGAACATTAACTTTTGAGAACTAAAAGTGCTTATTTTGTTCAAACCATAATGATAATAACAATGAGGACAGGTAAAGGATGATCCTTCATGGTTCAATTCTCAAAAGTTGATTCGAGACAATTTTTATTTTTGCTTTGGGAGACGGTTTAGTCAATTCTCAAAAATTGTCTTATTGTTTTTCTTAACAAAATTTTGGTCTACTTTTTAATGGAGCTTTCTTTAGTTATCTTCTAATGTATAATCACTCATCCATCTCACAACACAACATGCCCAACACTATCTTGGTATCTGTATCTTGCTAAAGAAGAGTACAATATCTTCATCTATCTTCCGATCGAAAATCTTCTCAATGATTTCTTGGCCTGAAACAGGCAATCAGATTTCCAAGGCGTCATGTAGATCTACTTCAGATTGTACCAGAAAACTTGAAGGTTCATCATATAGAACTGCACTCTCGGCGATCAGCATGCCTCTTTTCCGGGATGATGTGGTGGTGATCTTGAGAACGAAGAATAAGACCTGAAACACCAAATACACAAACAATGGCACCCACTATAGGGCAGGATTTTATGTGGTTCGGAGAGAGCAATTTCTCGCCTCCTCCTATCTCCATACTTCCATCAAAGTTTCATGCGAGCTAATTTATGTAAATCAAGGCATCCCTCTCAAAAACTTAGAAATACTACATTGGTATCCTACTCGGATTAGGTGCGGCAAAAAGTTCAGCTCACAAGAAGGCTGCTGCTTTGGTGCCCTTTGTACTCGCACAAAGATGCAGAGATGATTAGACCAGATAATTCCAAATGCGTCATACTGGATACTGATGGCAAGAAGCAGAAGCTTTGGCCTTTTCAGAAAGAAACATTGGTCTCACTCGTGAAATCTACGGACTGAAAAGTCCTAAGACAACCATAATCTTGAATTATAGCTTACCCAAATTGTAAAAATCGACTGGCCATGGTGTTTGAAAATCTCCACTGAAAGCAAGCACCTGTATGAATGCGTAGACTTCATAAAACATACCAAGTCATAAAACGTACAAACAATTTATCATGCAACAAGAAATTGGCGATACCCCAGAATTATGAAGCTATTTGTTTCCAATTCATGCGAATTACAGAAATATACTGAACTATTCATGTGGACAGACTATTAGTTTACTACAATCCAACACATGGTCCCTTAAGTGCGCTGAAACATCAATGCATTCTCCTGGTCATGTTCCTCTTTAAAACGCTCCCTTTACAGACGAGAGTTTAAATCATTTTGTAGTCATACCACATACTGATAAAAAAGGCGTCAGCGTAAAAGCCGAACTAGCAACATGTCACAAGTGAGGACACACCATGTGCCCAAGCTCACAGGAAAAAGAAAATCAAAACTTACAGAATCTACTCTTTACGAAGCAGGAACCGCCTCTACCATTCGAGCAAAATAGAATTGAGTAGTGATCAATCCCCGGTCCCGAATTGTCCATCCAACACGATTCAACGCCCTCTCGACGTCGGCCTCTGCGTGCAGATAGGCCCTGGTAGCCTTTGAAGGTCCAGGAAAGAGCTCCCCAATTCTCTTCAACGCATTATAATACAGAGTTTTGGGAGCAAAGCTTAGTATCAACCTCTTCTCCGCTAACGACGCCAAATGCGCGATCATCTCGTCGGCCTTATCTTGTGGATAATGTATCAAAACATCCAAGCACACGACGGTATGATACTTCCCTTTCATGCTCTCCAAATCATTCACTTCAAATTTGGGCATAGCGACTCCATCCACTCCGGCCAGCGCTTCAGCCGCCTGCTTCTGAGCCTCGGCAACCATCGCGGCCGAGATGTCGCTAGCGGAAACGATGGCCCCCTCCTTTGCGAGGGGAATGGTCAAGGAACCCGTGCCACAGCCGGCGTCAAGGACGGAGACGTTTCGAAGGGAACCATCGTCGAGAAGCATCTTGATTACGTTCTCGACGGTCTTGGAATGGCCGACGCGGATGTCGAGCTGCACTCGGTTCACCTCGTCGGTGTCTCCGTAGATTTTCTTCCAGCGTTGGAAGCCGGAATTGTTGAAGTACTCCCTGACGACGGCCTTGTCGTCTCCTCCGACGGCCTCCGCCTGCTTCTGCCTCCTCTTCTCTGGATCCGTCAGGGAGAGCACTGCCGCAAGGGCAGCCAGAGAACCGCCTCCCACTACCGCGGCCGTGATTCCGTTGAAACTTGCGGGGTCCGGTAAGGAGCTGGCAGCGGCGGCGAGGTCAGCAACTGAAGGAAGAGGAAGGGCTCCGGGAACGCTCGTTCTCCGGTGATTTAGGGAAGATGGTGTTCGGCTTCTGAACGTGAAAGCAGAGGACAATGCCGTCGTCGCCATCTGTGTGTGTGTGAGAATGTGTAGGCTGAGATTTCCTTCTCCTTACCTTTCATTCAGATTTCAGCGACATAGATAACGTTTGGATACGTTATCCTGATGGTACAGTTAAGTTAAAATACAGATTTGCCACTGGGCGTTTTTATCATGCAATTGCAGGTCAACTGGAGCTCGATCTAACCAAACTCACCCACACTAACAAAATGGAAAATGGTTTGATGAAATTTCATCTTACAAATTTGTGACGATATGCATTTAAGAACTTCATGCTCATAATGGCTAAAACTTTGTGACGGACACATATAAACTACAAAGGTTAAGATTATAAACCCAAATACTTGGGATTCTTAAAAGTTTTAAGAGTTATTAGATCTATACTTCGGTACAAGCTGATTATTGTAATATTCCAAAAAGTATGAGTTCTGTGTTTGTGATGATATAGAATCAAAGTTTGTCCCCTTTTGCTAATTTGCGTTAGGTTTCAACCTTCTTCAACCTTGGAGGTTCTTAGAGATTGATCAGGTCACCGGCGGCGAACGCTACCGATCCCTAATTGGGAAAGGGGTTTCTAAAAGAGAAAAGAGTCTGAACTCACCTCTTAGCCCATCACACCGGGCCTGTGCCAGCGAAGTTGCAAAACCCGGTTTGTGGCAGAGTTCTCTCTCTCTCTCTCTCTCTCTCTCTCTCTCTCTCTCTCTCTCTCTCTCTCTCTCTCTCTCTGCGGAGGGTGCAGAAGATCGCCGTTGCCGTGATAAAGCCTTGATAAATTTCTCGGCAAGGACATCTCCATACATGTACCCTCCATGGAAGAGGTGGGTGCAGATTGGACGGAGCTAAGGAAGGAAGCTCGACGGATCGAAGGAGACCTCGACGTTCGTCTCTCTTCCTACGCCAAACTCGGAGGTACCATCATCCTCTTCTTCCATTCTTTGAAGACAGATCTTGATTATAGCGTCAATTTCTGCGGTTTCCATTCGGTACCGGAGATATTTCTTTCTCTGATGGGAAAATTTTACTACCATTAAGAAGTGATGTTTGATTCCTAATGGGTGGTATCAGGTTACTCGGATTCAAAGTTGGGTGTTGATGGACATGGGGGAGATGTGCAGTGGAAATCGATGGAGATGGAGATCGAGTCTCTGCTCGAAAAGTTGCTGGACGTCAATGAGGCGATGAGCCGGTGCGCTGCGGCCGCGACCCCGGCGACGTCCGTTAGCCAGAAGCTTGCTAGACACAGAGATATTCTTCACGAATTCACCCAGGTAATGGTTTGACTTAAACTGATCTCTCCCTTTTCCATTTTTTCCCCTTCTTTTTCTCTTGTCCAGCCATTTGCTTCCATTTTTGGTTTGATTGGAACTTCTGAGATTAGCGATTTGGTTTAAATCAGCGATCTGTGTGGATTTGTGGTGAAAATCGGATGATTTTTTAATTTGTTGTTGATCAATAGCCTTCTGTGAGGACCACAGTGAATGAGTGTTCCCGGAGGGGAAACCATGAGTCTTTGACCATTTAGTGGATGTAAAATTTTCTAGTTGGCGATCTGTGTGGATGAAAATCGGGTGATCTTGATTTGTTGTTGGTCCAATCGCCTTCTCGGAGGGGGAACATGCGTCTTTGATCGTATAGTGGATGTAAAATTTTCTAGTTGACTGAGGTAGATGAGCAAGTTGGGAGTTGAATTGTGGGATTTTTTGTTAAAAGGGTATGCTACATTCACCAAATACGATTCAGAAGCGTTTTTTTTCTGGTGCACATTCAGAAGCGGGATTTGTTACTGAGTAAAATGTCTTTGGAAATGCTTGAAACGATGTAGGTAAAGGAACTTCTTTACAATTTATAAAGTTTTCTGCGTGTGTGTGTGTGTGGGGTGGGGGGGATCAGTTGAACGTACTGATTCAGATCTCATTTTGAGGAAGCAATGAATTAGTACTTGTCATGGTGGCTTTTTCCTTTCATGAATGGAATCTGCGCTTTGCTCAGCATTTTACTGGTTCATTCTCGCGTTTGTATCAGTTAATTGTCATGGTCTGCCGTTGCAGAAAAGCTTGCGTGCTTGTCTCCGTTGCAAATCTTGATGGGATGCTGTGAAACATCAGTCACGTTTTTTCTTTGGTTTATTTGTATAGTATTATAGGATGCAGTTCTATCGGTTCAGAGAAGTCGGTGTCGAATTCATAGCATTTCCTGCATTACTCCTCACCATGCTGCTATTTTCTATCGTGTCATGAATGTCTCTGCCTTAATCAGTTGCTTAACAACCAAATTTCCACTCGACCTTGCACTATATACTCGGTTGATTCAGTCAGCCTGTACCTTCTTATGTATGACTAGGTTATGTTACTAATGGAGAAAAGAGAGTGATCCATTACGTAAAGAGATATGTTATCAGGATCAACAACTTGATTTTGATGTTTCTTACTCGCATAGGAGATAATTCCATAATTTTATGTTCTACATGTGATTCTTGCCTTCAAGTACTCCACTACCAATGGTTGATAGTAGTGGGATTCACACACACATGCACGCACACAAAAATACATCCTTGCCTTCAAGTATTTCACTAACAATGATTGATACTAGTGGGAGTCACACACATACGCATATGCATGAACATATGCATGCATTAATGACCCTATATCTGACTCCTAATCGAATTACAAATTCCTTCAATATTTTTGACTCGGTATAAGGAAGAATCTATTTTCCTTTTGATTGGTCTACCTAATGGTTTATTTGCTTTCAGACTTTATGCAAGAAAATTAGGGCCCTTTGGTCTTAGAAGAGTTAGGAGTCTAGCATACATGCACATGCACATTCACAAAGAGGGAGTGAGGGAAGAACAACAGCACATATCCAAAAATTTATAGCCCAACTACATGACTCTCAAGTATTTTCCTATTCTCTGAAAAACTAGACTCTGAGTGAGACTAATGGTTGTGTTAGAGAATGACAGTGTCTATATTGAGTCTGTCTCTTTGTCCATCTCTCTCTCTCTCTCACTGTATAATATAATGTGTGTGTGTGTGTGAGAGTCACGAAGTTTTAGTGTTCTCCATGCACCAACCTCCACCCCCAATCAAATCCAGATTCGTTCAAGACAATCACGGGTGTGATCTAGATTTTTTTTTATTAGAGAACATCTTTTTTATTTGATTGCAATGTCTAAATGGGATTTTTAATGGCCACAAGATCAACAGATCATAATGCATCCAATTCGATGGCATGAAAATTCACACTTTATCCCCCAAAGAAAAACACAACCAATTGCAAACGTACATATGAAGAGCATGCATTTTGCTAGAATAAACTAATACAGTGCTTCTAGATGATAATACATACATATATATGTGTGTATATATATGATGTGTATGTGTCTCTATCTACATATATACATGTATGTATGCATGTATTTATGTATATGTATATGTGGAAATAGTTAGAGTGAATTTGAAGAATATGACATTGTTCATCAAGTAAACCTCTCACCTGTACTAGCACTTTTAATAAAATGTTTTATTTCTGTGTTCAAACTGTGATTAAACATAATGAGGTTATTAGAAACAAATTAGGAGTGGCACCAATAGAGGATAAAATGAGAGAATATCGTTTAAGATGGTTTGGACATATAGAAAGAAGATCAAAGGAAGAACTTGTAAGAAGATATGAAAAACTAAATTTGGAAAGTATTAAAAGAGCTAGAGGACGACCACAAAAGTGTTGGAAAGAAACAATAAAGAATGATCTAGCTTATTGTGAGTTAACTGCTAACATGGCACACGACAGGGATCTGTGGAAACAAAGAATCCATGTAGCCGACCCCCGTCTAGTATGGGCAAAGGCTTAGTTGTTGTCCAAACTGTGATTAAGTTTGGTCCACATAGTGGGTCTTCTTACATTGAAGGCCATTGTAGATTATGGTCCTAATTTGATATATTAAAAAGCGAAAAATTCTGTTGTACTTTTTGTACTTCACACTAAATGTACATGTGCACTAAATCCACTTACAGTTGGCTATGTCGATCGAACGATGAAGATCTTTAAGTGGATTTAAGCATGAATGGGTGTGTCCATGGATTATGTCTCTCTCTCTCTCTCTCTCTCTATATATATATATATATATATATATATATATATATATATACACGGGTGAGAACAGAACGAGGATGAGTGACCTCCTTGGAAGTCCTCATGCTGCATCATCCAGCTAACCCCACTTACTGTGGGAAAAAGGCTTTGGTAAGGTAAGGTAAAGATGCCTCTGTGCGTGTGTGTGTGTCTAATTGGAAGGCATCGAGTTCAGATGGTTGCCTTTTGGACATCTTCAGCTGAAGCTGGGAACCATGAAGAGACTTGGTAACCTTTGTCTTTTGAAGGTGCTTCAGAGTGCGAAGCGGCCTAAGGAGCTTAATATGTCTCATGTTATTCTCATGGAGGAAGGATTAGAAGATATATGAAGACTCTGGCTCATGTTGTTGCTTGGATATCTCTATATGCTATGGTGCCAGCAGCACACCCTTTGACCACCTTGATTATGTTTTCCTCTCTTCACCTCAACCGTTAATCCTGCTAAAGCTATATCTCCGTCTTCACGCCATTACTGCCACTCTATGTTACTGAAAGGCTTCATTTGGTTCTTCTCTCCATCAAAACAAGAGGGCAGTGGTTAAAACCATTTCTATGGGTCTTACTCTTATCATGGTGAAATTATTCTCGGAATTTCAATTTGATTTTTTTCTTTTATTTGAGAGACAAAGTTGAATGAGCTTTGAAGTGGCCAACTATTTAAATTCAATGAACCAATGGATCGTTATTATGATACTCATTACTTTTTGCTGATCTAGGAATTCAAGCGCACAAGAGGGAACATCATGTCAATCAGAGAGCATGCTGAACTCCTGACTTCCGTGAGAAATGACATTAATGAATATAAGGTTTGTTTTTTGCTGCAAACTGAGGGCAGTTTTGCTCCTACCTGTGTGATGGCAATCTCATATTTATGCTGATTTCAGCAGGCATCTGTTTCACAAGTAGTGCCAAGCTTGTTGAGGGAGAGAGCTGCAATTCATGGAAGTATTATTCAGGTCTGGATTCATTACATTTTCATACTTTTTTCACATTTTACCGGGATATTGTTGACTGTTAACATAAGGTTATTGCCGGGGTTCTCTTTGCAGATTGATGATGTAACAAGCCAAGCAGAAGCTATAAAAGGAGTTTTAGTGGCGCAGAGAACTACATTTGCTGAGATCCAAGGAAAAGTTAAGCATCTAGGTGACAGATTTCCTGTCATACGTGGACTATTAGGTGATTCACTTATTCCTAATTATCTGAACAAGGATAAGGGTGTTTGTTCTCTTTGGTTATGTTATTTTGGTCTGGTATGTGCAGGAGCCATCAAAAGGAAGCGATCAAGGGACACGCTCATTCTATCTGCTGTCATTGCTGTATGTACATTGTTTCTAATAATTTACTGGATTTCTAAGTAATCATCTGAAGGATGCTGGTAGAGGGATGTCAAAGGCAGCTGATCTAGATTTTCCTGGACAAGCTGATTCCTTTTACCTTTCGATTCCTTTCTATTCTCTATTTTCCTTCTTTTCGACTTGTTCTGCTGGGGACTCTTGTGATTGATACAAGTATTGTTATGTGAAAATTCGTTCATAAACTGCTGGCCACAGTATCCTCTTCATAGGAAAGCGGATAATGGATTTATTCCTTGATTGGCACAAACGCTTCCACGGTTCGCTAGCGTATTTCAGGTATTTCTCATGTTCGTGTGTTGTTTATGAACCCTTGAGCCCAGTTCAATAAAAAGTCCAGACCTATCCTGAAACTAACAGGTTTGCTGCGTCACCTGATACCCACACTCACAATGGAACTCACAGATGAGCAAACACGCTATTAGTGAAGATGATCAATCATATAAACATATTCATACTATTTCCATTTACAGTTCCTTCTGGCCAACAACAAGCCATACATGATGTAAAAAGTACAGAACTGTGATCTTTTTGAATCAATTCAAAGGAAAAAAAATCAATTACAGAAATTGAATTTTGTATGCAACACACAATTCCGGCTTCTAAAACATGCATTGTAAGACATGAAGGCCAACTCTGCCAGCCATTCCATACAGAGGTGGTGAGTTGTCATTCCTTCAACAGACAATGCATCAAGCTCCGACTATTGTACTATTTCCTTCTTATACAAGAAAAGGAGAAAAAGCACGCCATAATCTATGACCCAGATGAGAAGATTGTAAGGACATTGAACAACTGAATTTTCATTCCCTATGAAGCCGAAGTTCATCTATATGCGTGGTGCCAAAAGCTAAAAAGGGAACTCCAGAGAACAAACGTGGACATAAATTAGCATGGCTAGCAACAACTATTGATGTCTTGTGTTACAACTGCGCAAGGTGATTCCGTGCAAGAATTTGGTGTAACCAACAAAACTAAGCTTCCTATCAGACTGTCTAATCCAATCACGGAGAATTGCATGAGAAGCTGGACCAAGGTTCATTTCCTGGATAAATGACTTTGTTAGCCGAACAATTCTGGGACATTAAAAGAGCAGAATATTGGTCAGATAAAACATCCATTTCTTACCGTAGCCAACTCATTGATTGATATCGCTCGGTTGCCATCTTCTTCGAAGTATTGAAATGCAGCGCTTGCGATCTTTTCCCAACTTTCAAGAACTTCCAGTTGGTACGTGCTTATTGACGCAGCACAAAACTCATCAAAGTCCATCTGTCTCAGACATTGATATTCCCTCTACGGAGACACACAAAACTATCCCGTCAGTGCATGCGATAAGCAGAACATAAAATGAAAGAAAAAGATTACTTTCCCAATGGTTCAAGCACGCAAAAAAAAACGAAGTTATTTGGATAGCTTTTATGCCATAGTTGAGAGCAATAAACTTCCGGGAAAAGTATATCACTAATTTAGAGAACTCTGATTCACGTGTCTAATATCAAGTAACACCGCAATTCAGGTTAACTACGGTTCAGTAAGCATGCTCAGCCATGTAATAACTGCAATTGATTGATCCTTTGAATCAAATTGCTTATGATTTAATTCTCTATTTACAATGAAGCGCTCTATATTATGTAGAATAAACATTATCAACTTCCACTATACCAAACCAAAGAGCAAAAGGAGACTAAAAAAATCTAAACACAAAAGAGATCTATCACAAAGATGTTGGAGCAAATCAAAACTATTAAATACAACATAAGATGCACTCAAATAAATGCCTGAGAAGATGTGCGCATGCTTGCTTTCACACTCAATGCATAAGAAAGCCATTGATGGCAGTATTGAAATAGAAGTCGCAGTAGAGGAGACCATGGAGAAAAAAAGCAGGATTCATACGAGCATATGCAATCTCAGCGCAAGGATATCAAATAAAATTATTCATCATGCATTAAAGTTGTTCTGTGTGTTTCAGACATCAACACCGCTCTCCCTGGTAAATGAACTTAGAATTGTACACCGCACATGCTGGAAATAAGTACCAAAACACTTTCTAAGAACTCTGGATGTGATTTGTCCGAAAATAAGGAGCAAGTTGCATTCCCAAATGGTTTTTGCAGCTTACACAGTTCAAAATGTCAAGTACTCTCGACTCCTTCATAGCATCAGTAGCATTCCTCATAAGTGCCTGTGCAATTATCAAAATTGAGAACATTATTATCTTAACACAAAAGTCACAGTGCCACTCACTCGAAACTTTTGAAAAACAGAGGCACATGCCCACGTAGGATCATAATCACAATGACAAACCAAGCGGAAGTTTGCAAGAGTGAGCATTCCATCTTTACTTGGCTCCAAGAGCTTGAATTGAGACCTAAGGTAGAATAGTTCATCCTCTGTCAGAGATCTTGATAAGGCCTACACCCAAATATATAACAACTGAGAGAAGGATCATAAACGACAAACTTCTCGTAAATTAATAAAACATGTCTCAACAAAAGAAATGTGTTGTATTGACAAAGGCAAGTTTTGCAATCCAGGGGACTGACAGTACGCAAAAGGTTCCATTGAAAACTTCACTATTAAGATAATAAATGAGCAAAGTACAGAGGGAGCAAGAGAATGCACGTGTTGTATTGAATTAGTAATACGATGCAAAAACTCATAAGACATAACGGGTGACCAAATCGAGACACATAGTTGTCCTATAAAATCAAGTCTTTATATGTATGTTTGTACGTATGTACCTATCCCCACTAAAGCTCGCAACAACTGTTAGACATATATGCTTTTCCATATCTACAGGTTGTTGCTAGAGCTAGCGTGTCTTAGCACTAATAGGGAACGTATTGATTCCATATTGGAACTTAAACTCCATAGACGTTCCATACGATACTAGGAAAGATAGGCCTTATTCTCCTTTTCTTAACTGTTTCTCCGATGGCAGACTCACGAAACAGAGTGTTCCGGCCATTTTGGGTCACCAAACACCAGGCAATAAGACTCACTGTCACTACCATTCAAGGCAGAATAAGAGGAAAGCGGGGCTTCATACTGCTAACTTGGATTATACCACACACAAAACATTTACCCACTGACATGAGTAACAATATCACAGCCTTGTGTGGATAATTTAAATAATTTCTCCATTGAAGAGTGGATTCAACATCGCAGCCTTGGCACCAACTCAACAAACAGTCAAAAAGGAAAAAAAAGAACAGAAAAGAACAATTTATCATGCAAGTATTTAGCTATAACCATGAATGATTTAGAGAAGTAGCACCTTTAAAGCTGCTCGCTTAAGAGGGCTTGAACGAAGATAAGATCTGACCAACTTATAAATCAATATATCCAAGGGAATTGGCCGACTCTCCACTCGAAGCCATGGGTGGGCTGGCAAAGTGAAACAGTGATATGTTCATTAACTTGATCAATCCAATAGTTTCAGAAACATGTAAGAGACAAGATAGAATCTCAAACGAGAAAGGCCAATAGATAGTCTTACAAAAAGAGTTCAACTCAAAAAATCCACTTCATATAGAAAGGACTGAGCTAATTATAGTGTTCTAATAGCATTCAACACTAAGTATTAAAAGTAAACCTACCCAAGGCTTGCGCAGCAGTCATTCTTTTACGGTGGTCCTTATTGAGAAGCCTCTTAACAAAATCCTTTGCTTCGGGAGATAATGAGGGCCATGGTGCATCATCAAAGTTAGGGTCGGCCCTCAGAACAGCTCGAAATATCCCAGATTCGGTCCGAGCCCAGAAAGGTCGGCTACCACAGAGTAAAATGTATGTGATAACACCTATACTCCAAATGTCTGATTCCACGCCATATGATCTATGAAGTACTTCAGGAGCAACATAATATGCACTTCCAACTATATCGTTCAATCTCATATCTGCATAAAACAAAGAGTTGTTGTCTCAACAATGATACAAAACACATCAATTGCAGAACCACTTAAAGCATGTTTCAACGTATCAAAATTGTTCAGAATCAGCTAATAAACATTAATCTATTTCAAAAATTGGATGCTTGCTTTAGAGGAGGTACACTACAAACAATGAATTTTGATTGAAGATGACGCGAATGGAAGAATCTTTGCACTACCTCACATATGTTGACCGTAGAGCACAAGGGAAATTACTGTCTACTGTAATTGCAGGAATGGTTTCAGGTGAAGATTAATGTGTTTCTCATATAACATATTTATGAAAACTAGTAAATAATAGAGGCATACAAGAAGGGGTCTAATAAAAAATGCATAGTAAAATCATTAAGGAAATAAAACAGTTCCCATCTTCAAGTGATTTGGGTCTCACATGAAGATATAGTAACTATACCCTGTAGCAATCTTGATAGAGAGAACCATGCAAAGCATTTACAAATGATTTGGCCAAAAAGTTCTTCAACAAAGTTACTCCTCTGTTGCATAAACCATAAACAACAATGCCAAAAGAAAACCATTTTCTGAGATTTGGACCTTAGTTTGAAGTGTTTCTTTAAGGCAATATACGTCCATTGCTACTCAATTTACTCTATTCCCAGATGCTAGAAGCTCAGTACAAATGAAAAGTTTGCAAATTGAAGAATCAGAAGAGGTTGTCAAGATAGAACATTGTAGCACATTCTACTTATTAGTAAAGTTCTCAGACCACCATGACATCCAAATAGCAGACGCATAAACGAATGTGGACTTGAGAACATAACACTTTCTTTTTCTCCTTATTAGCAAGATGAGGTTAGGTAGTCCCCGACCAATGCACATTTCGGTATGAAAATCATGAAATTGTTCACCTTGAAGGCTTTTTGAGCCGACCTAGCAAGGTGCAGTGCCCTTGTTAGCAGTTGATCACCACAGTATGACATATTTATGTCACTGTAACTTGCTGAAAAAGTTGTCATCACAGTTACCTGGCTTAATAAAGTCAGAAAGCCCAAAGTCAATAACCTTCATTGGTGCGTCTTCATCCTTAGTTGTGAAAAGAAAATTCTGGACCATAATGATTAAAGGGTCAATGTCACATGCGTCAGAAATGAAATCAGATTTTTGAAGGTAAAACATTGCATAGACTTCAAACTGGAAAAATGAGAAAATGAAAATGATTAAGAGTCAAAGGCTACAAAAAAATGGCGCAAACCTCTGGCTTCAGATCACGATGCGCAACACCTTGCAGATGACAGAAGGCTACAACACTTAGAATTTGTACAACTGTTGCTTTTGCATCTTCTTCAGTATATCTTCCTCCTCTGAAGAACCATAATGTTTAAAAGAGATACCAAAATGAATTTCTTTACAACAACATATCCAGCATTTTGAAGACTGAACTGGGAAAAGGTATAAACCTGGATAGGATTCGGTCTAAAAGCTCACCACCTTCACATAGCCTGGAATATGATATCTATGATTAAATTTAGACACAAGTACAAAAAAATACTAGGTGCCACATGAAAGTACAGATAGATAGATTGTAATATCCTTACATTTTGTTCGTAGATTTTAGAAATAACACACACACAACCAAGATAATACCAGGAGCCAATGAAAGTTCAGATAAAAGATTGTTAACATCCTTACATTTTGTTTATCTGCATCTATATATACAGAAATGCAAGAGAACATGAATGATAGATGATGGAAGAATGCTTGATATTAGGTAACAGAAAAAAAAATCATGTCACTTCTAGCTTATCCAACTCAAAAGGTGAAGATAACATACTCCATGACAATGTAGACATTATCGGTGTCTTCACAAGCATCATAGAACTTGATCAAATGTTTGTGACCAGTCAGAGACTTTAAAATTTTCACCTCTCGTCGAACATCTTCAATTGCTATAGCAGTTGTCATCTGCCAAACAGAGAAGATGTCACATTCAGCATTCCCGCAATGCAAGCTCACCAACATAATGAAACCATTCTTATTGAATTGCTAAGAGGAAAAGAAATAACCTCAACGTTACAAGTCAAACATTGATCAGGACGTGAGACATATATTAAGTAAGAATACAATGGAAAAAGACACACCCTTTTTTTAAGATGGCAAATAAACTCAATATGAGATGCAGCATATGTGAATTGAAAACTTAATACGATAGCTGGTTTTAAATGGTTGACTAAACAGACCGTGCTCAGTCAGGATTTGAATACTGAACCCTTGATCTAGGTGTGAGTAGCATCCAACCACCTAGCTGGTTCCAAAATGTTTATGAAGCCCAAATCCAAATGGTTGACCATTAAATATTTCCTCCCATCTATACGCTGTATGAATTTTAAGGCTATCCAGACCATTCACCTTAACTAGTTCCCCTACACAAAGCAACTTCATTTATAGATGCAGGATACTCCCAATAATGAAGGAGCACAGACAAAGGACATCGAACAATAAATCAGTAAGCAAGGAACAGACTGAGATTACTTTAGAAAGATATTTGCTACGACAATAATTTAATAATACATAGTTCCCACTCATTACGTAGAGTTCAAAATGTATACATGAGACATCTTGACTGCTGGTGGCATCCCAGCGAGTGAGGCGAATAAGGATTTCTAACTCCACTCAACATAAAAACGCTAGCAAACAAGGACAGAAAGGTAGCTTAACTGACAATTCGACAAAAACACTACAATTGGATTTGATAGCCCACAACTACCCACAGGGCCCCTAGGTACACAGTGCAAGTAGAACAATAGAACCGGCATCCATATGACCGTCCTTCAGATAGATTGAACAAGTAAAAAATCATGGACCCTACGTATTCAGCGAGCCAGACTAGCGATGCCGTGGAACACAGTCAACGAAAATCCTGCAAGAACAAACACTATTGAACGCCTCTAGGAAAGGGAAAGAATTTCGTATAAAACCATGGATTGATGGAGACACAAGTTCTAAGCACATAATATTAGTAAATATTAACCATGAGAAGCTAACAGCCTCTTGAACAATTAAGAATCATTAAAAGAACTCCATCCGCGATGAAGGGATGAGCCCACGCATCTTTTTCTTTCCCATGATAATTCAGAATTCGCCAGAAGAGAAGAATTATAATCCAAACGAAAACAATAAAGTCTAGGAAGACAGGAAACCACGGTGATACCATCCGAATTTCTCGAAATTGGATCATGGAAGCACTTACTGAATGAATTGGACGAAAAAAAAAAGATTTTCTCAATCAAGATAAAATTTTTAACACGGAGAATCAATATCTTCAGATTTCTTGACAGTTACGGTGACGTTAACACGACCTTGGCCTTGGAGATGACCTTCACGGCGACTAATTGGCCCTTGATCTCTCCTTTTCGAGCCCAAGCGGAGCAAGTGTGCCCGAAGTGGCCTCTACCGACCTCCTTCCCGAGTTCATACTTCGCTACGAAGTTCCTGCTGTAGCCGAAACTCTTGTCCAAAGGCTTCTCGCCCTCGCCGTCCTCTGGAATCGGTTCTTCCTTTGGTCTCGCCCGACCCTGACGCTTCGCCAAAGCGGCTTTGATGTGCTTCGCCGGCGACGGCGGAGGAAACGGCCCGCGGAAAATCCTTCTCGGCGTCGACCTGGCCGGAGACGGACTCACCCCGGCCGGCAACGGGCTCGCCGATGGAGCTCCGACATTCGGCAACGGACTCGCGGCTACCGGGTACGGACTGGGACACGTGACCTCGGCGGACGGGTGAACCGGGGTCGCGCTCTTGACGGCAATACCGTTGCCAGAAGCAGGGGCCGGTCTGTTTCCGGCGGCATCATCGGCGGTGGAGTTGCTTTTACAGAGGCACAGTCCCATTTTCCGGTGGTCAGAGGCACATAATTGATAGGAATCCCGCCGTCTATCAGTCGGATCCGCAGATTCCGGCGACCGGAGATCGGTCCAAAGACGTCGAAAACGGAGAACGAGAAGAAAGGATCGCGTCAGTCAGAAGGATTTTAAAAAAGAGTCGAAGGATTGCGTGCTTCAACGGTGACGATTGCTCCGTTGCATAGTGAATGGTGGAGGAAAGGCGCCTCCTTTGGAGATTCGCCAGACCGCGTGGGCTCATCATGGTTGGCGCACTGGGTCAGAAGACCCGGTCCGGGCAGCCACCCTTGGCTCGACTCGATCAAACCGCAGGGACCGACCCACCTTTACTGGCCTTCGTCCTTTCTTGTTTTCTTTACATCTTTCGAATCCTTTGGCCAGTACAATCGAGTCGGATTTGGATCAAAACACAAACAAAAAGATCGTTGACCTTTTCTTTATTGGGTTTGCATGATGAAGTGACGTTATAAATAAGATAAAGGAAAGTCAAAACTTCCAAACGAGCCTTGGTCTTGGTCGAATATGACGTAGCTTACTTGATTTACAAGTTCTCGACCGGGGATTGTCTTTTGTGGCTAGGAAGAAAAGGTGGCTCGTGCTAACTTTATATATATATATATATATATATATATATAGAGAGAGAGAGAGAGAGATATATATATATATATATATATATAGAGAGAGAGAGAGAGAGTCCTAGGTCTTTTAGGATAAGTAGCATTCTTCGATCAACTTGTAGGCGTGGCTTTAAACTCAATAGTATTGTACTTCAGATAGGAGTAATTTTGAGTTTTATTTAAGCAAACATTCATTTATTTATTATCATTTTCATGAGACTCTCTACTTTTTAAGCTTAAGATATTGAGATATCCATGTCATGAATGAGAAGGTGAACAAAAAATGTGTAGGAATTTGATCTCTCGTAGTGATGATGATGGATGTTGCTTTCATTGATTATTGTTCACTTAGAAAATAAGACTTCATTCATGAGGTTAATTTTCATTTGGAAAGAAAAAAGATTCATACAACCATCTCCGTGCCCCGGCTTGTGGGTTCCGCCACCGTTAATCATAGAACATAGTTTAATTTATTTGGATCTTGTTAAGATTGTTTTCATGAAAATAAATTGTCTCCTTTTCGGGTTATTAGCATCTCACACTTCAGAGTAAATCGCCACTTTTGTTTTTTTCTGTAATTTTCCCTTATTCAGCAGCTTATCGATCAACATTGGATTGTCGGAGACGTTTTTTTGTGCGAGTTCTTAATTTCAGAAGTTGGAACATTTGATTGCCAATTACAGAAATCAGCATAAATTTCATTTTATCGTCAGGCATCTTACTTTTGTAATATTTTGAACTGCAAGCAGGAGGATAAGAAGCAGGATGATCTCATGAGATTTTGTAGTTGATAATTGATTTCGTAAAGCATAGTAATCGCCGAACGTCATTGGTGACGTAGAGAGCAACTGTTGCGCTATCGAAGTCAGAGATGTCCCGTTCGATGGCCAGCCACGAAAGAGAGGAAGCCGTTCAGATGCTGGCAGGCAGTTGATGCTCTCTTTCTCTCTCTATGCGTGTGTGTGTTTGTGTGTGTTAGCCTGCATTTTCTTCACCAACTATAGTTTGTGACAGTTTTCCATGTCGTGTTATATCTGTAATCTGTTTCACAGCTAGTCGACTCGAATATGACCCATTTCTTTTCATGTCATTTTTTGATAGGGGCAAAAGAAACGCTTTGGGTTGTGTTCTCTTTCTGAAATTAACTGCAAGTTTATGTTTCAGGTGATGTCGTGTCATTTCATTTTATGGTTTTGGTAAACATTTTAAAAGTGACACTTGGAGGGCAGCTTTCATGAGGCCCATTTGCTGAACGTACAAAGTGATCCTGCTTATTTCGAAGGCACCAACGAGCCAGGATGAATCAAACTATGAGAGGCTCGTCGTTTGCCAGCCCTATGTGTAACATGATGTTTTAAAATATTTTATTGATGAAAACGAGTTTTATCATGTTTTTCATACATAAAAAAGAGTTCGTGTATGAGAATCAACAATAACTAAGCCCTTTTCCATACTAGATGGGGTGGGTAGATGGATTTTTTGTTTCTATATAGCCATATGATAATTTGTAGAATTCATGATAAATAAGTCAAACAAAATTTTACGCCGGCTATCGGAAGCCTAGCACAACCCTCCTCATTTATCCGGGCTTGAGACCGACCATGCAAGGGTGATCTCTTACATGATCGAAGTTTGAGAATATATTATTAAAATTAATAATTTAATTAGTTAAACTACACATTTTTGCATGTGTTACGTAAGACATATACCAGAGGAGGTGACCGAATGACGAATTGAGTTAATATTCACTTTTATACAGATCATATAGTTCGCTTTTACTTTTCAGTTGGAATTAGGTTAGAGTGGTTGGATTCTAAGCCTTAAGGTAGGTAGAGAATCCTAAAACGTTTTCAGGCTGCATGGTTGTTAGAAAGACATGAATGTTATGTGTCATGGTTGAACACTTTTGGGTTGGGTTGGTTCTTTGTTCATTTCAGCACACCCTGCCACATATAAGGGAGGTTGACACTTCTTTGGACCTTTTCCTACATATTTATTGGGTTGTTTTATGTGGTTATCTTGCTTCTTATTATTGGATATATTTTCACCTTTTCATAATAGGGGTATTGATATTCCTTTCTTATTGGTATTTTATTATAATCATCTATTTTAGTCACTAGTCCTTATTTGAGAGGTTTCCCACCCAAAAGTTGTATGCTTATCATTGTTCTCTCTCTCTCTCTCTCTATATATATATATATATATATATATATATATATATATATATATATATATACTTGTTTGTCGTGACTGTTGCACAAGTTCGCTTGAAGAAGAGGTTCTTTGTGCTTCTGTGCTTTGTCTTCAGTTTCTTATCCCATCATCTTGTATCAAAGCTAAGTTTTATTTGTTTTGGGCATATTTTGTTGGTCAGCATGGATCTCAATTACAGCCAAATGATCAATTGAAATTATACAAATTACCATGAGTAAAAAGAAAAGATGAAGGATCTACTCTTTATGAAGAATCTGCACTTGCCAGTATTTGTAGCGTAAAAACCGAAAAATAAGATGGATGAAAAGTGAGCATGAGATGGTATGCGACTTTGTTAGACAACGAGTAAATGATAATAGTTTGAATCATATTGCTAATGATTGTCATGTCAGAAATTTGTAAGAGAAATTAGGGACCTTTATGCATCAAAGTCAAGGAATAACAAACAAATTCTCCCTAAAGCTTATAATTAGGCCGTCTTGGTTGCTCACAATATTGAAAGGCAAATACTTAACGCTATTTAAGATATGAATCTTAGATAAAAGGAGGCTAACTCAATATTTGATTATTTAAACAAATCTTAGAGATGTTGACCAATTGTCCGATATAGGTGTTAGATTTGAAGATGAAATTTTGACTCTTTGATTGCTTAATACCTTGTCCAACTCTGAGAAAAATCATCGTGCTTCTATGTCACTATGGCAGGTTCTGTTCTATGTGGAGAATAGAGTCTCTCCTTATTGTGAGCGAGGAAGAGACATGAGAGAGTACTGCATGATATTGAGTTTTTTTTTTGCTTTCTTCTTTCTCTTGAGTGATCATGCTGAAGAAGTTCTTGATGCTCTTTGATGACAATGAGTTTGGTTGCTTCTTTCTTGATTTCAATAAGAGACTGCTCATTTTTTGCAGTGCTACATGTAAGAGAGTTTTGAGATTTATTTGGACCTTTTCTTGGATCATTTATCATCTCTTCCACCTACTTATTTAACGGTCTTATATAATATGAATGTTGATATTCCTCTTTCTTAGAGGTATGTTACTGTACTCATTTATACCATACAGTCAGTTTTTTTGGATTAGATTTCGTGGTTTTTACCTCTTATTAAAGATATTTTTAGTATGAAAATTTTATACCTTAACTCCACTCATGTAAGGAGTCACCCTTGCATGGCCGGTCCTAAGTCTCGATAAAAGAAGAGGGTTGCGTTAGGCTTCCGACAACCAGCGTAAAACTTTTTTGGATTTTTATACCATGAATTACACAAATTATGAGCATTGTTGTTGTTGTATGAAAATTTTATACCTTATTATTCTTTATCATATATATATATATATACATATACATATTTGGGATCCTTTCATGCTTACTTATCATGACCGTAGTATAGGTTTGACTTGAGGAAAAGTTTGTTTGTGCTTCTGCATATTCTATTCGGCCTCTTCTCACCGTGAGGGATAAAGAACATCTTACCCAAGCTCACTCGCACGTTCTAACACTTGTATGTTGCAAGAAGATATAAACCGAGGCAAGTATTATAAAGCAATGGCAAACCAAGAATGCTATATAATGACAAGTCTTAGACAGTCACTCGTCAACTTATGGAAAACGGACCACTATTAAGAAATAAAAATGTTGTGCTAGGTGTGTGATTGAATCTCTAATAAAGTTATTAGAGAAAAATTACTGTTGCAGTATAAGTAGAAGACAAAATGAAAGAGATATGAGAAGGTAATTTGGAGAGGCAACAAGCTGGAAGTCTCCTGAAAAATTATATAATTCAAAAGTGGTAGAACACAATAATAACAACAACTACAATTAAGCCTTTTCTCATACTAGATGGGGTCGGCTACATGGATTTTTTGTTTCCACAGTTCTATCATGTGCCATGTTAGCAGTTAATTCAACATAAGCTAGATCATTTTTTATTGTTTCTTTTCAATATTTTTATAGTCGTCCTCTATCTCTTTTAATACTTTTAAAATCTAGCTTTCATATCTTCTTTCAGGTGCTTCTTTTGATCTTCCATCTATATGTCCAAACCATCGTAAATGATATTCTCTCATTTTATCCTCTATTGGTGTCACTCCCAATTTGTTTCTAATAACCTCATTATGCATACAATCTTTCCTTATATGACGCTCATTCATCTCAACGTCTTCATTTCTGCTACAAATATCTTTTGTACATGTTGATGATTAACTGTCCAACACTCATAACCATAAAACATGGCAAGTCTAATTGCTGCTATATAATATTTACCTTTTAACTTTAGTGATATCTTCTTGTCACAATGAATACTTGATGCTCTTCTATATTTTAACTAACGTACATTAATTCTATGTATAGCATCTCCATCAATTCTTTCATAACTCCGAAAAACTGACCCTAGGTATTTAAAACTTTTCATTTGGGGATGTAATGTGTGCCAATTTTAATTTTTACATCCTCTAAAGTAACCAAATGATCAAACTTATATTCCACATATTCTATCTTTGTTCTACTAACTCGGAAGCCTTTACTTTTTAATGTTTCTCTTCGTAGTTTTAATTTTTATTAACTTTTTCCTTATACTCCTCCACTAATGCAATGTATCTACAAATAACACACACCAAGGTACTTCATCTTGAATATGTTTTGTTAACTCATCAGTTATCATTATAAATAGTACGAAATTAAAGTTGGTCCTTGATATAACCCAATATTAACTACAAAGAAGTTTGTCGTTCCTTCATATATATTTTTGCACCATCATACATGTCTTTTATAAGATTTTTATATATATCAATGGGATACATATTTTTTCCAAAGTTCTCCAAAGAACATTTCATGATACTTTATCATAAGCTTTTTCTATATCAATAAATACCATGTAAAGATCTTTCTTTTTTTATCTAAAATATTTTATAAGACATCTCAAAAGATGAATCGGTTCAATAGTAGATCTGTCTAATATGAATCTAAAGTGGTTCTCTGTTGTATTTGATACTTGTCTTAACCTACATTCGATAATTCTTTCCCATAATTTCATAGTATGACTCATTAATTTGATACCCGGATAATTCACATAATTTTGAATGTCTCTCTTGTTCTTATATATGAGTATAAGTGTACTTGCTCTCCTTTCCTCATACATCTTTTGGTTTCTCCATATTTCATTAAATAAACTTGTGAGCCAAGTGATTCCTTTCTCTCCTAGGATTTCCAAACTTCTATAAGAATATTGTTTGGTCCTACAAATTTACCACTCTTCGTATGTTTAAGAGCCTTTTTGACTTCATTCTTTTGAATACGTTGGTAGAAATTGTGGTTTATATACTTTTCTTATTTAGCTAACTCTCCTAATCTAATACTAACATCTTTATTTTTATTAAAAAGATTATAAAAGTAGTTTTTTCATCTCTTTTTTATATCATCATTTGCCACTAGAATTTTCTCATCCTCGTCTTCGATGCATCTAACAAAATTAAGATTTTTAGTTTTCTTATCTCTATCCCTAGCTATCCTAAAAATATATCTTTCACCTTCTTTATATAATCTTTTTTTTTTTGAGTTAATATTGCATAAGATGGAGTAGAACACCAAACTAAGATTCCATTTCACAGCTCTCCTTGGTGTAGGTCTGTATAATAAGCCTTGGTTTTGGTTTGGCAGTTATTGCTCTTGATGACGTTAACATATTAAAATATCTTTATCTTTTTTTCTTTCATTATATATGGTATTTATATTTAAGTAATGATTTTGTGTAGTAATTAATGTTTAATCTAATTCATTATAATCATTTCGATTGTTCTCCTGTCGATTCAAGACATGGGCCATTCTGCTCATAGTTGGTATCTTTAAGGAACAGTTGCACTTCAGATATTCATTAAACCGAATTTAAATTATTTTCTGTTATATATATATATAGCATGGACCTCTTTGCATCTCGCAAACCAAAGCATCAACAAGAATTACTTATAGGAAGGTGGTGGGTGGCAGTGGATTGAAGGTTTGAATCTTGCATGGATAATATCGATAAGATGTAGGGCCGGGTCCCTTGCACTCATCTGATAGTACTATTCATTCGTTCCTGTAGGTAGACATACAGGCTTGGAACTGGACCGATGGTTCCAACTGGAACGGAACTGGTCTGAAAATCGGTCAGAACATAAATTGGTTGAAGTGGTCTCAGAACCATAACTGGATTGGAATTGGCTGAACTGGTGGTTTACTTCTAATTCCACCTTCTTATAAACTAGAACTCGAACTCGTGGCTTCAAAGTGTCCGTTTGATCCTTTTTGTATTATTTTTCCCAAAATCTTCAACTTTTTCTTGTATGTTCTCTACGATTTTGGACTCGATCCACAACCGAACCCGAAACCAACTATTCTAAACCAAGAAAAAGAGACCAGCCTAATTTAAGTTGGGCTCTGGTTCCAAGAGTTAGAACCGAAACCAGTGGTTCCTACCTAACGGTTCTGGTTTAAGAGAAAAGTGAGGCATGGACAAATATGTGGTGAATTATATATGCATGTTAGAAGCTTATGACCATTTAGACATATGGTATAAATAACCTCGTTCCTATGACATACTAACTCGGATTCTTTTGGGTACAATGGGGAGGCTTCGGCCGGATGCACGGCCGACTTAATTATCCTTTAATAATGTGTGCCTCCCGATAGATTAACTTTGCATGTGATACCTCTTTCAGAGCTTCGGTAATAAGCTTTGACATATTACATGAATCTCAATATGAAGAACGTAATTAAGCAACTTCTCTCATGCTCTTTATCTCGAAGTCCGGAAGGAAAAGTTCATCGTTTCATGCAGTCAACCCAAATCAATAATTAAAAGCAAAGTAGAAGTGGCGGTCCGGTAGGTTGAACCAGACCTGCACTGCTCTTGGAACTCACCAGAATCAGAACTGAGGAAACCGGAACCAAACTAGAACTGGCAGTCCGAAACCAGTGTTCCAAGTTAGTTTTTTATTTCAGTTGTAAAATCCCACCTTTTTTTCATGGATTTTTCAAACAAAACTGGAATCAAACTGGAATTGGAACCATCGAAACCGGAGCCAGGACCAGTGAAACCGTCATGGAACCAGTGCACTCGGTTTTCTCGGAACCGACCAAGTCTAATGCCAAGTACCAGTAAGATAACAAGCTCATAAGCAGGATAAATTCCCTTCTGTAAATGGTAGAGCCAATACTCTTTCATCCTTTTAGCTTCCAATTAAGAAAGCTTATTTTAGATGAGTGAGTGCGAATTAGATTGCAAATGCAGAGCGTGAGCTCATCTAGCAGAGGCCACTGACTCCCACGTCAGTGGTGGTGAGTTCGATTCCTGGGGTGTGCATGGGTTTGCGCATTGGACTTCGGCCTCCTATTATAACAAGAAAAGAAAAGAAGTAGCACAAATGTTTATTGCCTGATTGAAGAATCGATTTTGATTGATTAGAAAAGGGGAATTTGATTAGCAAACCTTTCTCAGATGTGTACACAGACACATGATGCACATATATTTTATATAAACACATTTAGGTTTACCTTCTAATCCGCCGTGCACTGCCCCACTTGCGGGTCTTCTCAGCCTCGCTCGCCCCACAATGGGTGGTTCCCCCGCCCTCCTTAAAACCCACTACATATAGGGCCCGGAGGGTTGGGTACCTGCAGAGAAGGTAGAACATGTTCATCACTAATTGTACCCATAATTTCTCAAGACAATGACCTGTTTACACGTTGATGCGGACCACTGCACGATTGGTGGCCCAATTGAATTGACCATTTTGTCTCACTTCTCAAACAGGGCAAGTGGTTGCAAAAGAAGTCTCACCAAGTAGCTGCTCACTCATAATATCAACATGGATCATATCTATGCATGAAAACAAAAGGCATCTTCGGTTTAGAGAGAATAATAATGGCGCCTGGCCAGAAGGAATTGGCCTGTCCGTTGGTTCTGGTTAAGGTGGTCCCTATGCAAACAGGGAAAATGGAGACCACTCACACCTAACATTACTCATGAAAGAATCGAATTTCATATCCACAGCACTCATTTCCATGAACCAGAGAGCCATGAATTTTATCCTAAGGGGCCAGACACCATGCTAAGTATATTTCCTCAAATGTTCATATAAACACAATGCATCATATAACACAATCGAGCAACTTAAATGACTTCAATATTGCTTAACAACTATAACTTACAAACATTATGATTAATAAAATCACATATAAAATCACGGTGCATACCTTCACATTTTGAGTTGTGCTCAACTCTTTAAAGAATGAAAATCATATATTATCATAAATGTGCTAAACTTTGGGACTCTCGTCGCTGGTGCCCAACTCCGAATCTGTGAATGTGCTCATGCCAAAGTAAAAGATCAAAAGGAACTCTCTCTACCGCCATTTGAGTTACAGGAGGATGGATGATGGAGGTTGCACATGACGACTTGCACCTTCAATTCGTATATCAATGACAATTTAGAATGTAAGTGAAGAATAGGTGGTCGCCATTGATAAAAGAATACGGTTCAAAAGCTTACAGAAACATATTGTGATTTCACAAGATAGAAAATATCACAGGGTTGAAAAAGAGAACTAACCAACTTAAAAACTTGCTTTCTTCTTTTTGGTAAGAGTGGTTGCAAAATCTCCAAAATCGGTGAGTATTATCCAAATATACCAAAGCCTGCTATTTAAGGCCACCGTCATTGGTCTGTTCTTCCTATTATGCATCAGTGCAAGTGATAATGGTAAGAGAGGCACCTCTCCCCCCCTCTTCAACCACGAATACAATGCTGCTGGTGAACTATGGCTGGTAAAACTATTCGAGCTGAGCAAGAGTTTTTTGGATCTAGTTCGACTAGCAGAGTTTGTTTTTTCATATAAAATTTCAGTAGAAACTATAATTTTATAAATTTAAATGAGTTGAATTTCTTTATTTTTAATAATTTCCTTGCAAAATTGAAAGATTTGATCATTAGTTACATTACAGTTGCCCAAGAAATTGGCTTCACATTGTTTTCAAGCACACACACACACACACACACACACACACACACACACACATATATATATATATATATATATATATATATATATATATATATATATAGAGAGAGAGAGAGAGAGAGAGAGAGAGAGAGAGACAGGCACTTAACTCATAGAAGTTCATCTGAACTAAACAGACATTTCTATATACTTAACCATAAAGCTTATATGAGCTGAGCTGAACACAACACAGTTTGTTCATGTTTAGGTCATATAGCTTTATGAGCCAGCTCGTGTTTGGTTCCTTAAGTTTCACAAATTAAACGTGATCAAGCCCGTCATGTGCCGAAGAAAGCTGAACCTTGTGCATCTCTGTTCATTTACCAGCCCTACATTGGAAGGGTCCACCTGGGGTGCTTTTGTCATTGTGACGCTACCGGGTTCAGCATGGTGGTCTAGTTGGTAGCAGGTGGGTGCAGTTGAGGTCTCGCATCAAGTCTTTAGGTTTGTTGGTGGGTCAGGTTTTGTTTGGTCAAGAGCCTTTAGTTCTTTGTATAACGTGCAACTAAGTGCATTCCTTTTTGGCTCATGTGGGAGATGCTTGTACTTGAGGTATCTGTATGCTCATGGAAACTGTGAAATAGAAGCTTCTGAAAATCTCAAACCATATTAACCTGGATTTAGTTGGTGGGTCAGCATCAGTTCCCCGTTTGTAAAATGTCCCGAATCTTGACCAAGTTCATAAACTTGTTCACGGTTTCTGAACCAGATCATTGCTTGAAGTAGTCTGGACCCAAAGTGCCTACTGTCCCACACAAAGATTAGTCAAAATGCTCCATCGAAATGGTGAAAATTGCAAGCTTATATGTGATATTGGTTTGAACAAGGTTCGAGCTCTTTAATACTGAATATATGAATTAATGGCAGTAAATATACAAAGTTTCATGTTAACTACTAGGATGCCAATAGTGCAGATTCATATCCAAATCCAATTAAAGAAATCTGGTAAACCAAATAGGATTCAATTGGACACTTGGATTAGCTTTTTTTCTTTTTACAATCTTTGCATTTGAATCTAAACACGATGGATACGATAAGTCGAGTTAGATTGCTTGCATGCAAATGGTAGGACTCATTCTTAAGGTTTTGTCACCGAACTTGGATAGATATGATTATGAAAGGTCGGAGTAAGTTGATCTAAGAAATGCAAGGATCCGATCCGTTAACATTGAACTACACTATGTAAGGGCAAATTGCACGAGCAAGGAATACACCACCGTGGTTAATTGGGTCTGACCATGTTGGTAGCAGAAAATAGCAGTTGATTATTTCTGAAAATCTTACAAAGCACTCAAATCTAAAACAAGAAATCTATTAGAGTTTTTAACACGAGTTTTCATATCAAGAATCTGATTGAGAATCACATTTTACCAGTGGTGCGTAATGTAGTCTATCTAATCTATAACCTTCTCAACTGTAAATCGAGGAAAGACTATCTGATTTGATTCTCCATCTCAACCGGCAAAAGGGTTTTCTTTTCCGGACTTTTCTGATTTCACTACTGCCGTAAACCATGGATATGGAAAGGGCAGGTAATTTTGGTGTTGGCTTTTCATTGGGGGGCCCAAGCATTGAAGGGCGAAGGTGACCACGTTCGTGAGGTCCAAGGGTTTTTTCTCGCAGTAAATTAAATGCACCAGGTAGGAAGAAAAGGATGGTGATGGATTGTTGAACGGACGGCCCTTTCAATTAATTAGTATTATACATATATGTATATATATATAAAGAGAGAAGAGAGCGATCGAGGGGCCATTGATCCAGGGGACTCCATGTGGGCAGCGTGACCTGTGGAGCAACGCCACAGAGGTGAAACCAACCAACTTGTTCTATTCTAATCGCTACAAATTTCAGAAAGAAAGAAAGAAGAAATAATGGGCTGCAATCTTTAGCTGAGCTCGCTCTCTGGTTGGGTATGGCAGACGCACACTTCGTGGGGTCGATAATGGACGAAGATGATGTGGAGCACGGCCGGCGTGGATGGTTGGAGTCAGGCGAGGCGTGGCTGGGCGGGAGGGTGCGGAAGGCGGAGCGCGGGGGGATGCCGATTGTGGCGATACTGGTTGCCGTGCTGAGGAAGTCGGCTGTCATGTGTAGCGTGGAGCCGGAGGAGGCGCTCGACATCGGCCGTCCGATGGACGTTCAGCATGTGGCTCATGTCACTTTCGACCGGTTCAATGGCTTCCTCGGTCTCCCCGTCGAGTTCGAGCCTGACCTCCCATGGAGGGTTCCTAGCGCTAGGTTCTTCCTTCTACCTCTTTATCTTTCCTTGTTTATGAACTGTTTGTGTTTGTATCGTTCTTAGGAATTCTTGATTTCTGCTTGGGAAAATGCCCTGACAATGATTTAATTGGGTGATGTTGAGAAGAAGGAACCATGTAAGGGTGCATTTTCTGCAACTATTGTTGTATAATTCGGTCCATGAGTTGCTTGCAATTTTTTTTTGAGGGCAACTTAGAACATTAAAGTTATGATAAATTGATTGCCAATTTCATTCTGTTTATGTATGTTCATATCTTTTGAGGCTACTGGTTTTTTAATTATACATGTTCTAAAGCTTACTTCTCTGCAAAACCACAAATATGGAGCTTGCCGTCTCTTAACGTAAACAACCATTCTGCCTTCATAAAAGGTATAAAAAGTTAGCAACCACTCCTGGAGACCATTTGCCTTCGCCTTTACGGTTTGGTTCAACTACTCTCCTGATAATGGAATCATGAACTAGTTGAGGTGCTGATCCATGGGGTGTTTTCTGAATGTGTTCTTGGCAAATGGGTATTGAGAATACATTATCCCTCATTCCAATTCAATAACCCCTTCTTAACCCCGCCTTTAGTGTAATGTTATTTATAAAGTTTGACAAATAATTGATTCATTATGTTGCAACACGAACTTCAGCATGCACTCTTTTTCTTTTCAACCTTACATCGTTTTGCCTTTTCTACTTGACTTGCTACACGTTTCCCGTCAATTCTACACTATTTGCACCGCAGTACAGTTGTATGTCTCCATTATGCTCTTCCGTGCACTACTGTATTTGCAAAATACCAAAACCAAGACTTGTCCCACACCAGGTGGGGTTAAGCTACATGAATTCTCGATCTTATCTCATATTAGCGTTCAACTCCAAGATTGCATGGTCATGTTTTATTGTTTCCTTCAACACTTGTGAGGCCTTCTGTCTTGTATATCGTTTTCTTCAAACACATAACTGTGTTTGCAAAATAGATTAAAATTTATCTATTAGATTTATGATATTGAGTTAACGGCTGGCATGGCACATGATAGGGCCCTGTGAAACAAAGAATCCATGTAGCCGACCCCATCTAGTATGGGAAAAGGCTTAGTTGTTGTTGTATTAGATTTATGTATCAGATGAAGTTGTACGCAATCTTTAGACTAGTGTATTTTGTATTTCTCATACGGTTGGCAAGATCTCTAACTTGATGCAGGTTCTTAGTCTGCTTCCTTGTTTGGTTTGGGCATTTCAATGAACTCAACACTCCTGTTCTTTTGGGCAAGCTTTTGTCTTTTTTCAGTTCTGTCATGTCTTAGATCTTCTTGTGGGTAAAATCTATTTTGAGTGTAATAGCAGGTAGGAAACTATTCGATCTTATATATTGTTTCTCTGGAGTATGTTATTATGCATTCATATGGATTTGATTGGTATAAAATCCTTTACTTTTATGTTGCCTGGGGTTCTGCATTGGTCCACCTAAATCTGGCTAATCTAGTATACAATTTTACATTGGTTATTTATCGGTGTGCCATAGTGTCTTCTACTTAAAACAACCCATGTCTGTGATGCCTCATACCATGTCACGGAACGATGCTTGGGTTGTAGTTGGAGCCTCCAGCTTTGCGTCCATATCCTTTTGTTACGCTATGGTAAAAGGGCTTCCTTCTACATGTACTTGTTTTATTCTGGCAGTAAGGGTTTTGCCGTATCCTGTGTCTAATGGAATGTGGTGAAATTTTGCTTCTGTAAACCATATTTAGATGCCATTCCCATATGCGTAATCTGCAAAGAAGCTGGACCACAAATTCAAACGTGATGCTATTCTTTGGCAGCTGCTATGAAATCCATGTGAACATGTATGTGATGCATCGACTCTCAGTGAAATGCTCATGAGGCCATTTTTTTTCTCAAACGGAACAAGAGAAAAAGAAAAAACTGTCTTATGTATTGATGCAGATGAGATACGCATCTTGTTTTAGTATTATGATTCCGGTCTTCCTGTCATTCCACTTTCCCCCTCATATCTTCTTGTCAGATATGCACAAATTTGCTGTATAGTCTGTTTGAGATCTGCATGGTAACATTAATTGCCCCAATAATATCTGAAATACTGTTCTTGCAAGATTTAGTATTGTTTTTTTTTCAGTAAACCCCAGTTATAGCCTAATTTGAAAATACAATTCTCTATGGGGCTTGTCCAAATACGCTTCTCATTCTTATTCCTTCAGCACTGGTGCAGTTGTTCTCCCATAGTCACCATTCTTGTTCTCAGCAATTTCTTGGCGAACTCTTTCTGGGAGATATTTTCAAAATGTTATATTTCTTGGAAAAATCTTGAGAAAATCTGGATGCTTTGAAAAGCTTTAAACAATTTTGGATGAAATGGTACATGAAGTCATTTTGAATAGGCTTTTAATTTGAAGTTTAGGATAAAATACTGATAAACGAATTTAGATTAAAAGAGACAACAAAAACGCATTTCCTTGAAAATTTTGTATATTGAGATTATTGTGGTATATTCATGAGACTTGCAGTGTAGGTGATATTTTTAAATATCACGATATTTTCCTTTACGATGATCAACCTTTAAATTCCTGATATTAGTCTCATGTTTTCAAAATATCACCAACCTTCGTGTGGTGAAAAATTGTGCCGATTCTTTAAGTTTTTCCCTTTTGGATATTGCCTTAGGACTTTGGATGCGCCCTGTTCAGAAAACCCCAATTTTAATAATTATAAATATTTTAAGATCATTCTTTCATTGCAGTGCAAGTGTATTTGGAGTTTCTCCAGAGTCAATGCAGTGTTCCTACGATGCTAGGAGTAACAGTGTTCCAACAGTTCTGCTATTGATGCAAGGGTGTTTGTACTCACAAGGGGGCCTTCAAGTATGTCTGCCATTGTTCTTGCTCTGAAGCTTAATTTCATAGTTTCTCCTATTATATTTAACGAGTGCCTATTCTTCTTTTTCTTGTGATCTTTTGTACGTGCATGTGTTCACACATGAAGGCCGAAGGTATTTTCAGAATTAACCCAGAGAATGCTCAGGAGGAATATGTTCGAGAGCAGTTAAACAGGGGAAGTGTACCATATGGTGTTGATGTGCACTGCCTTGCAGGTTTGATAAAGGTATTATTTTGCAGTAGCGGAAGTCTTGTTTTCTTTGTACTTTTCGTTTTGGACTTGAATGCTATTATGACACAAGATTGAGCTTAATGGCGACTAAGAAATCATTTATCCAAGCCGCTATCATGGGAAAAGGCTTCCTTCTTGCTGCAAGCTGGTTTGTTTTGCAGCAGCAAATGCTAGGCTTTTAGGTAATTTCTTCTCGGCATGACAAACTTTTCTATTTGGTGATCCCTTCAAGAGACGGCTACTTTGCTATAACCTCCTTGTCATCTTCATGGGCTTATTCTACTTCCTTCTGTGGTTTTCCTTTTCCCGTGTAGATTTTTTGATTAGTTTTATAGGGTAAGGAGGTTAAGTAAACCCGTGCTGTCATGTATGTTCTATGTGAAACATATGATCTCTTGCTAACTGTTCTTAATCAGCATCTTACTGTAAACGCACATTCTTTTTGTTTGTTTAGCTTCTGTTGGCATTCGTTTGATATGAATTTTTCACGTCTTATAATGACTGAATGGTGAAATTTTCAAACTCTAATACTGTTAATGCTCCCTTGCTCTTGTCTAGTCATGGTCATGGTGGTACTACAAGTTACTCTTATTCTGCATATCTAGGCTCATGTTGTGTTAATGTATGACATTTTGAGGTTTGTACAGGCTTGGTTTAGGGAGCTTCCAAGAGGTGTACTCGACTCTCTCACACCTGAACAGGTTATGCACTGCCACACTGAAGCCGAATGTGTCCAACTTGTCCTGTCACTACCACCAGGCCGATCCTTTGACTGCATTGATTCATGCAGTGCAAGTTATGAACTTCCTGGAGCTTCCATGAGAAATATGAAGCTGATGATGAATATGAGCCAACTTCTACCGAAGGATCCCGTAGAAAATCCCAGGTGGTGGCCATTGAGAGCGAGAGGGATGGTGAATATGGTACTAGAAATGGTGAAAGCTTGTTAGACAGACTGCATTTGAGAAGGGGAGTGCGGAAAATTTGTAAGCGTCCTGTCTTTCACTTGAATAAAGGAGGCAAGAAAAGCAGTGGATTCGTGACCGTTGACTCACCAAAGTTGGAGGAGAGAGAGGCATGGGCATTATAACCGTCCCCCCAGAACCTTGTTTGTATATTCGGTCAATTGTGAGGGTTCTAAATTTGTCTATTGTTTCCTGGGGTTCTTTATGTTTGTAAGTGGTTTGGTTGGATTTTAAAGACGCTTGTCCACAGTAAATGAAAATCAGGCTTCAGGGTTTGATGATTCAACAATCCTTGGTCTTGTGCATCTAACTGGTCAAAACAACTTTTATTTCATTATCCTTGATTAACTATGATACCCAAACGTGCTGCTGAAGGGAGTACCTTTTTTGTTTTTTAGGCAAAGGAAAGCTGGGGTTAGGCAGACCCCCTACCAGATACACTTCATCCCAGCCATCCAATTGCTTTCATGTAACAGAACCTGTTCTCACACAAAAATGCACGAGAAATGACGCATGCCCAGTAAGTTTCTGCAAACCTAAATTATATGTTTCGTTTTAAAAGACTTTCATTTGCACGGTCGAATTAATCTTTCATTTTTCTACAAACTTACTATTTGAAGAAGATGATTTGAAGGTGATCAATGTTATAAAGGTTGCCTGATTCATCGGGTATGTGTTTATTTGCTGAGCCGGGCCCTAAAGAAAATCTCACTGTGGATAATCTTCGAAGTTCCGGTGCGTTGGTATGTTGATGAACTTTTGGGCGCTTTATATGTTCCATAATCACGTAAACACTCGACATGAAACAAGGATGACTCTTATTTCATGCTTTTTCTTCTGCCTCTTTTACGAAATACGTGAAGGCCATAAAGAATGGCTTTGTGAATTTGTGCTAGTCCGGATTCATTGATCAGAAAGCAATTTTGCCTGCACTTCGAAGGTTCCAATCTTCCCAGATCCCTCTCTCTCTCTCTCTCTCTCTCTCTCTCTCTCTCTCTCTTTGCATTTCAATGAAACAGAGAGTATTTTCAAATAGTTATTCATTAAAATTTGGGAGGATTTATATAAAAAACTCAACTCAAAAGAGGGTGAAAGAGATATTTTTAGGATAGTTAGGACCAGAGATAAGAAAACTAAAGATCTTAATTTTGTTAGATGTATCAAAGACGAGAATGAAAAAATTCTAGTGACAAATGATGATATAAGAAATAGATTGAAAAACTATTTTTATTAGTTTTTTAATGAAAATAAAGATGTTAGTATTAGTTTAGGAGAGTTAGCCAAATTAGAAAAGTATATAAACCACAATTTCTACCGACGTATTTAAAGGAATGAAGTCAAAGAGACTCTTAAACATATGAAGAGCGATAAATCAGTAGGATAAGACAATATTCGTATAAAAGTTTGGAAAATCCTATGAGAAATAAGAATCATTTGGCTCACAAGACTATTTAATGAAATATGGAGAAACCAAAAGATGCCCGAGGAATGGAGAGCGAGTACACTTATACCCATATATAATAAAGGGGAGACATTCAGAATTATGCAAATTATCGAGGTATCAAGTTAATGAGCCATACTATGAAATTGTAGGAAAGAATTATCAAACGTAGGTTAAGACAAGTATCGAGTACAACAAAGAACCAATTTGGATTCATGTCAGGCAGATCTATTGTTGAAGCGATTTACCTTTGGAGACGTCTTATGAAACATTTTAGAGCAAAAAAGAAAGACCTTCACATGATATTTATTGATCTAAAAAAAACTTATGATAGGGTACTAAGAGAGGTTCTTTGGAGAACCTTGGAAAAAAAGAGGTATCCAATTGACATACATAAACCTTATAAGAGACATGTATGATGATACAAAAACATGTGTGAGGACACATGAAGAAATGACGGACTTATTTGAAGTTAATATTGGGTTGCATCAAGGATCAACTTTAAGTCCATACTTATTTATAATGGTGATTGATGAGTTAACAAAATATATTCAAGATGAAGTACCTTGGTGTATGTATTTGCATATGACATTGGAGGAGTCTAAGGAAAAAGTTAATAGAAAATTGGAACTATGGAAAGAAACATTAGAAAGTAAAGGCTTCCGACTTAGTAGAATAAAGATAAAATATATTGAATGTAAGTTTGATCATTTGGTTGCTTTAGAGGATATATAAATTAAAATCAACATGCATTACATCTGCCAAAAGGAAAGTTTTAAATACCTAGAGTTAATTTTTCAAAGTGATGGAAGAATTGATGAAGCTGTTACGTATAGAATTAATGCTGGTTGGTTAAAATGGAGTTACACCAATAGAGGATAAAATGAGAAAATATCATTTAAGATGGTTTGGATATATAAAAAGAAGATCAAAAGAAAACGTATAAAAAGGTAAGAAAAACTAAATTTTGAAAGTATTAAAAGAGGTAGAGGACGATCACAAAAGTGTTGGAAAGAACAATAAAGAATGATCTAGCTTACTGAGCTAACTGCTAACATGACACATGATAGGGCTATGTGGAAACAAAGAATCCATGTAGCCGACCTCGTCTAGTATGAGAAAAGGCTTCATCCTTTTCTTCTTTCCTCCTCTCCTTCCTTTCCTTTTATCTTTTTCTCACTACGAACTGTTGCCTTTTCTTATTTTCTTCTTCTTCATCCGACCTCAGCCATCGTCTTTCACCTCCATCTAGTTTTGCTAACGAATCAATCACAGGTCATGGTTTTGAGTGTCAGAAGGTTATGAAACGAAGAAGGAATCATAGCATGGCTCCAGCCCCATGTGTGACTGGGCCTACAGGTTTAGTACCATGGCCCCGCCCAATTTTATGTTTCAGGTTTGTGTTTGTGTCATGTGACTTGTTATTTTGACACGCAGTGCTACATAACACTTGCATATATCCTGACCCGAACACCCACCTTTAAGGTGTGTGTAGGTGCTTCTGTGCTGCGTTGTCCGGCCTCTCGGTAATTATAATTTGATGTTTCATGTCACAGTAATCATGTAACCTGAACACAACCCGACTTTCCATGTTACTTTGGTAAACTCAAGCGCAAGAAGAAGTACCACGAATGCCCGACATGAACACGGAGTTTCAGGTAGGGCCTTACTTGAAACGGCTACAAAATCCGAACCCACGTGCCAATTAAAAAGGGTCCTTTTCCTTCTTTAATTTCCCGCGTGATGGTGGTGCTGGTGCCCAAATTTCTCCACCTCTCACAAGGAGTGGATTTACCACTCCCCAATGCGACCAAAAGAAAAGATGCAAGATCCGACACCCAAAAAGTAGCAGCAGGGAGGAGGAGAAAGAACCAAGGAGAACAGGTGAGGCGGAAAGGCAGCCGTTCTTGCTCCAGGATCGATTTGACCGATCTCGGTTCGAACCGACGAACCCCGTTGTCCACGGCATAGTAATTATTCTGGTCGTCGTCCCAATGATATGGCTTACAGTTTTAGAAGAGATTAAATAGGTTAATTACAATCATATGTGAAATGCTAAAATACATCTGTATTACATTTAGTGCAAGGCTTAACGTCAGCGAAATATATGTTTCTTCGTTCTAGTTTATTTCCTTTTAGTTATTGCCAAGGGTTAGGTATCTAGCACCCACCAAATGAGTGAGTATGATTCATACCGCGAATTTTGATCCTTAGCCAAGTAATATTGACATTTCCATACCTCCTTCCCTTTATTGGAAACCAGCCCCAATGCCAAATATTCAGTAGCAAAAGCCTTGCACACTTATATGAGATGAGCTAAGAATAATCTCAGCGGGAACTGTCTAGTTGATGCTGTGCAAATGACATGAGAAGGAATAAATTACGGGCTTTTCTTCCTTAACAACACGACCGGAGCACTCCGACAAATCACTTATGAAGTACCTGGGCCATACCAGACATGCAGTGCCACCCTGTTTCTCTCAAATAAGGTCTCTAAAAGTAGCAGAACGAGCAATTCCTCACACGGCTAGCGGGTATGCATCTTGCTTCCGCCTCCCAATTGTATAAAAAGAAAGGTTCTAAAAGTATGCTGTACGGTGCTAATTAAAGACGCTTTCATTTATAGTTAGTGCCAGATAACACTACTTCCTTTTCTATCAACTTGGTAGAGAGAAGAAGAAGAAAAAGGAGGAATCATTCAGTGACAGTTTTAATGAGAATAAATTGGGAAACATGGGTAGATGGCAGATGGGCTTAAAGGTGAGAGTTGGTTGTATGCCAAGTGCCTTTGATCACTTAGCAAACAGGAAAGGAGCCTATAATTTTGCTGAATATATCAGCATTTTATTCCAACACCTTCGAAGCTGCGCTGAAATTTCTAGCATCAACATTTCCAACAACTTCCCTTTGAACGCCTTTCCAAATGTTCAAGCCACTTTGCATCTGGCCGACTCTTCGTTACCAACCCAGTTTGTCTTGTTAAGAAAAGCCTCTCAACCTGACTCAGTTTGGCAGATCGAATTCGAATCCAACATCAGGCATTCCACAATCAATCAATGGTCAAAGCACATTACCGTCCGACGTCAAAGTCAAGTTCATCCTTGGCAGTCTGCCATGTTCATGGCGGGAGCCTTTTGCCATTTTTTTCAACCTTCTATTTTGGCACGTGATTTTTTACCCATTAACTTCATCCTGGTCACACTGACATCTAAGTGAGGTCCAAAAGATTCAACTGTTTAAGAAAAATAAAAAAAACAAGGAATAAACCCAGAGAGAGAAGGAGCGGGTTGAGTTGTTGAGTGGAGACGATGGAGCAATGGCCTTCGTCTTCGTCTTCCTCGCTCTTGCAGTCGCAGTCGCAGAGGGAGCCTTTCTTGCTGCAGGATCGGTTACAGATACTTGTCCAGACACAACACGGATGGTGGGTGTACGCGCTCTTCTGGAAACCCACCTGCGGCTCCTCCACCGGCCAGCTAACTCTCGCCTGGGGAGACGGCCATTATCGTGGGCCCCGGCCGGACCACCTTCCCGGATTACGTCCGAACACGACGCCACCGGAGGTCGTCACGTCTGACCAGGAGATGGACGATGTCGAGTGGTTCTACGTGACATCTCTTTCGCGCTTGTTTGCTTCCGGCGATGGAGTCGTTTTCGATGCTTTCCAGTCGGGGAGGTACGTGTGGCTCGCTGGAGAGCAGAGTTTGAGGGGATACGGCTGCGATCGAACTCGCGGCGCGGTCATCCACGGGATCCAGACGCTTGTCTTAGTCCCACTATACGGTGGCGTGGTCGAGCTCGGTTCCAACGACGTTGTTCCCGAGAACGACGCCTTCCTTCTCACAGTCGCCGCAGTTTTCGAGTCGGAGACTGCGTTCAATGCCGGCAGCGGCGGTGCTCCTACCGCCCCCGAGACAATCGGGGTAGAGGGGAGCCGTAGGATTGGGTATGGGACGGTGGTCGCGTCGTGTACTTTAGATTCAGAACAATCGGACGAGGTAGCGAAGATCCCGAAGAGGAGAGGGAGGAAGCCGGGAAACGGAAGAGAGGTGGCGCTCAACCACGTGGAGGCGGAGCGGCAGAGGCGGGAGAGGCTGAACAACCGATTCTATGCGCTCCGAGCCGTCGTTCCCAACGTATCTAGGATGGACAAAGGGTCGCTCTTGGACGACGCCATCTCCTACATTCAGGAGCTCAAAGCGAAGGTCGAGACATTGGAAAGAAAGCTAGAAGTAGCCCAAACTTGGGAGAAAGCCAGTGTTCTCCAAGACGATCACAATAATGATAAAAGTGTTCATAAGGATGGAGCTAATATTGTGAACAGTGACGATGATGGTGATGATGGCAGGTTGATTTCTGGATGCGGGGAAGTGCAGATCGAGGTGCAGATGATGGGTACGGATGCTATGATCAAGGTTCAAAGTGAGAACCGGAACTATCCGTCCGCCACCTTGATGAAGGCCCTTAAAGAACTGAAGTTGGTGATTCATCACGCCAATGTGACGACAGTAAGTGATACGATGCTGCAGAACGTGGTGGTGAGAGTGCCAGACAAGTCTTACACTGAAGATGCCTTGAGGTCCGCCCTATACAAGTTTATGAAGACGCTCATGTAACAGTGGCATCCATCAAAATCCAGGTATTCTTACTTAATCACTACTTTAGTTTGGCTTGCATGCTGCTGCTGCTCTCTCTCTCGCACACAAACAGACAGGCTTTCTTGCTGCTGCTCTCCCTCTCACACACACAAAGTGACAGACAGGATTTCTTGCGGACTTCAAGCTTGAGAAAGCCTTAAATTCCTGAAATTCGAGCTTTCAGCATCCCAGATCCTTCATAAATTTCGAACTTAAAGAATGTAACTCGGATCCTCATTATCCTACGGGGGTGTATATTTTGTAAGAAGAATATATTGTTTATAAGTAGCCCAATACAACAACGTTCGCAATTAAGCAAGTGGACGGTAGACCTCCCAATACAAAAAAAAAGTTTGTATAACGAGGCGATGGGACATTACGGAAAAAAGGAAGGTTTCGTACACCAGCATGTTAGATATTAACATGAAAACTAGTGGTTGTTGAAAGAACCAATATGGCACGTTCTAAACCAGACGAGAAAAGTTTTTTTTTTTCTTTCTGTCTGTTGCTGTACTTCATTCTTTTTCTGCGACTCAGCCTGACGGTCCTCACTCACCCACTAAATTTCATCGTGGTTTTCAGCTTCCCAGTCTTTATTTGCCATCGTTTAGGATATATAAAGCCATTTTAGCATATTTATGGCCAAACACCACCCAAACGTTTCCACGGAACCAGTTGTGACGTACACATAAAACTGAAAAACAAAGATTTCAGAAACTTTATGTACTTTGTCTTCTCAATGTTAGTCCAATGACATTGGATAATCATCGGAAGGACAAGGGCATGAATGCAATCATGTTCGTAATAATGTTCTTAAGCTTGTTGCAGGTAATGCGTGTTTAATCTTTCGCAGCAATGCTTTACTTTCTCAACTATTCTGTGAAGGTCAAGTTTTCTCCACCAGAGAGAATCACCCCCGTTCCTTCAACCAGAACCTCGCGAAACAAATGCGACTATGTAATTAACTTGATGAGTGAATGTACAGCAGTACGTACCAGGTGGTTGCTGTGTGTAGAATAGCTAGTTTATTGAAATATCTGGTGCCGAAATGCATTTTTCGTATCAAAGTGATTGTCAAACTACTATTTGGGGCAATACTCATCAGGATAGAGGTGCGCGTTGCAGGCTCCGCTACGGGATAAAGTTTCTGAAACATCTATTCTCAGAAATTGTTTGAACCAACTCTTCCTTTCAGCAGTCGCTTCTAACTATAACTTTATTTTACTGATCATATCGAGCGACCTAAGTAAAAGAGTCCGAATGTTATTACTATGCAGTTAACTCCTATTTTTCTCACACTCAGTATTTACAGTGTTCCCATCATTATGTTGATGAATATCTTCTAGGTGTTAAACCCGATTTTGATTAATGTTTTTCTTCTTTTACAAGTATCATGAGCACTTTCTTGTTACATGTATTCTGGAGATTCTTTTATTAACTCTGATCTTTTTTAATTTGGTTTGCGTTGCCGAAATTTCAGTAACTGGTGGTGCCCTGATTACAATATGGAGGAAAATAAGGTTATTCGGTGCAAGGTTATGTAAAGGAACTACTTTGTTGGGAAAATGAATCCTTAGAAATATGGATTTTACCCGTGGAAAAAATCAGTTCTTGTTGATTAATGAGAAGGGATGAAAAGGCATGTTAAAAAAAACAATAATCGCAGGAAATTTTTGTTTTTCTGTGAAGAAAATGAGATGCTGGGAATTGTATCAACATGACATAAAGCAGGCGAACGAGCAAAGCACTAATACCTCTACTCTCTAATGAAATAAGATACATAGGTAACACCTGTGTAGATATGAGTGGGCCTACAGTGAATTTGTTTTGACGAAATTCAAATATATGCCTCATATACTCGATCGACTTATTGAGATAAATTGTTTTAATTTTACGGATTAATGCTAAACCGTTCTAAGGAACCAATTTATTGCTATTGCAATTAAATACAGGACCCATGTAAGAGACATTACGTACAGTACTCATTTCCGTTAGCCACTGTTAGTTGGATCATTTGTGTCACATGCTACGGCACCCTTACCCAACTACCTATCATTTTCTTGAATTTGTATGGTTTTCTCAAGTGCCTTTGAGTCAATGCCAACAATTCTAATCATTGTACGTACTATAGGTATTGAAATCTGATATAGCACTTGTTTATTCTTTGCTTGTTAGTTCATCACCGTCCTTGGTTGGGTTATCATCTATATTTTCTTCCTGTATCTGGATTTAAGTTTCCTGTGCTTGACCTGCTTGTAGAAAACGTTGTCATTCAAGTCAAAGATTTGCTTTGGTTGGTAAGTTCGGACCTTCAGAAAACTACTCGAGTTAACGCCCCTCCTTCAATTCCATGTATGTTAAGGATTTGGTCTCCTCGTGGAAGGGCCAGAGTCTCCTTATACTTAAGATAGGAGGAAAGTGCAGAAGTTCAAGTCCTGGAATTCAAGTCCTTGCCTATTTAAGGCCCAGAAGATCTTGCTGTCATCATCAACTGGTTTGCCAATTCCAAAACAATTAGCAGTTCATTACAGCAGATTCCAACTCACGATATAGTTATTAATGGTGGACCTGGTTTTTGTGAATCTGGAGAATTTGTATAGGTATATTTTTCATTTCCAATTCATGATCAAATGACATCACAAGTGAGGACTCCATCCCTTGCATCTTTTAAAGGAACTACTAGACTTAGAATCTTCACCAATATCATATCCACCTTCTTGAAAGATGATCAGATCCTCTTTACGTGGAAATTTTGGTTAAGCCTGACCATACCTTGGTCACTGGATCTCTATCAATCGAACCAACCATGTCTTGGCTCTCAACAAGACTTACTGTGTCCTCCATAAGACGAGGTTGTGATTTATATTCATGGTGGCAGTCATTAACATTGAGACTAAGGGTGTTTGCTATAGTACTGGCTGGTCTGGGTGTCCAAGTAGTTGACCGAGTAATAGTAATCGATATCCATTACAAAATGCAACATGCACAATGATATGCTGTAAGAATTGCTGCTATGATACCATGAAAACTTGATATTTCGAAGGCACTAACTCGAGAACTCGAAGAGCATCAGTAAATGTGGTCTGCAAAGACCTGAAAGGGCGTCCAACATAGAGCATAGTCTCACTCTCGCCTATCACGTAAAATTATGATAATGTACATCAGAAATAGTACTTATTTGGTGTATATAACTGTAGATCTGTACAAGTCAGTATAGAATTAGTGATTGCATGCTCTTTTTACTTTCCTTTAGTTCCACAAGATGAGTTGAAGTTCCTATTCTCCTCTTTTCTGCACGTCATCTTCATTTTGTCATGATTCTTCATACTAGACATTTCATCCATTATTCCAGCGTCGAACAAAAAATTATGGGCCTTAAGATATTCCTATACGTACTAATAAGCTATATATATAGTTTTGTGTAATTATAACACTTTATAAAACTCAAAAGCTCAGATAAGAACTACATTGTCATAAACTATTATTCCATTAATAAAATAACAATTAGTAGAGATAAAATATAACAAGAAATGTATACAGTAGAAATTATTTTCTAAGAGTATCTAGTCATATCCAACACTCTGTTGCAGTCAGTCTGCTATGCGATAATTTAACTGGCTTGTATTCTTACTGTTCTTATCTTCAGCTACAGCTTTGCTATCACTGCTCCAACTCGATATCTGCAGTTTCTCAATCCACTCACAAATAGAACCTCGATCTCACAATAGTTCCAGTATTCGTGTTTACTGTTATATCAATAATTATGTAACTCAATCTTGTGGTTTTGCAACATGTAGCTGGTTAAATACTTGCTGGCTGAGTCAATGAAGGCTTAGTTACTTGAAAACTCATGTTCCAAGCAAAATAGAAGTATTGCTTCTGATTTGGCTTATGGATGCTTACACATGTACATCACATAGACAAATTTGAGCGCATATGCATGGAATTGAATGTATTAATCACTATTTTTATAGATGTGGTGACTGAAATAGAACATGACATCTCTATAAACAGTAAGGAGTTGTTTTTCACAACACATTTGGTTTGATTGCCTGCATTGCTTTTTGAGATTCATATCTGATAAATCTTCTTGCTTTCCGTGATATGCTGCATAAACTGAAGTGAATTTGAGTGAAGGAGAATGCTAACTACTGACTAAAATTCTCTTTTTCCCACCACCTTGAATTAATCCATCAACTTCTCCACTTAAATTTCCAACCTCGTGTTCTGTAAACAGGCATTAGCACTCAAGAATTTTTCGAGACTCCAAACAAGCAAAAAATTATCATTGAGAGTTATCAACTTCGAGTGGGTTCTTGACACTATTCCGTGCTGCCTTTGGTTCACTTTTGCTACTTAAAAATATCAATAATAGAACATATTGCATTAAGAGATAAATTAAGAGTAGCTTCGTTGCTTCAGTTACATGAAGTTACAAAGCTGTCATTTGAATTCTGAAGGAGTTCTCTGAGGTACTTAATTTATGCAATATATTGTCATTGCTGTGCTTAGTAGTATCTTTTCCTTTATACAGTGGGTTTCTCTGAACAGTTAATATGTGGCCATAGACTCCAATCAATGGCAGAATCATGTGATCAAGTGAGATCTGCTCGAGGGAATTCTGTAGGGCAAGAAGCCAACGACGGTTATTATCATGTTCGTGATGAAATTTGTCGCAGTTGAAGCAGTTACGCAATCAATGGATACAACCCCAGTCCAGGCATTGCTGGTACAATTCTTTCTATATATGATTCTCTCTTCCTTTTGTTTTTTGACGATAAATGGCTAATCCAGGTTGTGGATACAGCAGCTTTTCATTACTCTATTTCTTTTGGGTTTTGACTAATTTATTTATTTTTTGTTACCAAGCGATATATGTCACCCATATTGCGTGATCTTTCTTCCAATCATTGAATCAAAATTTACATTTTGACACAGAATCACAACAACGTTACTAATTACATACATGATTGCATGTAAACTGCTACAGTTCCTTAATATGACGAATATCAATGTAACTCAAATGGTGATTGATTGGACTCACTTTTAACTGAAACCCTAAGACAAAAGTATGCCTTTTCTTTTGGTATTTGACGCAAAGTATATCATGAACTATATATGATTCTTTTAGGAAAAGAATTCGGTGATTAGATGTCATAAGCTCTTACCTAGGTCATCACAATCGATACATGATTAACTTCGGTAGTAACCTGGAAGGTTTCTGTCAGCAAAAACCGGTCAGCCTACTTAATTGGAAGAAAAAGATTTACTAGTTGATTGTTTACTAATATAGACACAAAGCATGAAAAATAAAGTTGGATCCAACAGTACATTGAAGCTGGCTTGAACATCATACCACCACTGGATAAACCATAGTTCAGAATCATGATATGGTTCATATTCATCTAATTTATCATAATTCAAAATGGTAGTCGTTTGTTCTTTTTTCTTTTCCTAATTTGTTCAAGCTAGTTTGGGATACTCAAACAGCAAAGACGATGTTTTTATCCATTTAAGATAGCCGCATGTTATTTGAGAAGTGACCGGGATCTAGCAACGGGGTATCACTCTTTCATCAATGTATGCTCTAGTGCATCGTTTATGCACCAAGATCCTTTTCTGGCAAAGGTATATCTACCTTATATAATAGTTGTCCATCTAGGTGATTTGGGTGTTCAGTTGATGCACATGGTTACAAACTAATGAGGGAACCACCCCCATTCTCATCTACTACTTTGAATTCCACTAAAGCGGGTGAAAATTGACATTTTTATGTAATTATATCAGCATTTCTAAATAAAGCACAAATATGTTAATCATGATTCAGCTACCATGAAACACATATAGAGCTGAGGACATGATTATTCAAGTCACTATAATATGAAGGGAAAAAACTATGATCCAATGTTCCTTGTTTACTAAGACAAGCTCCCATTCATATGAGAGTGATCCGATTGACTGATGATATTCTCCCTTGAGTTTGAGTTCGTTTGTGCATGAGCTTTCCATCTAGGAACTCATCAGCTTCATATAAAATGCTCTTTTCTCAATGTAAAGGGAGGCCATATACATCAATAAAAGCAGAAGCCCATCTGATTCCAATTGGTGCTCGGATATGGTTTTAGATACTAGGTAGATTTTGCCAAATTGGATAAGAAACGAGTTGAGTTTCCTAGCCTAATGTATTGGCGTGTCAACTAGTTCTGTTAAAAGCAAATGTTCACATAAATGAAGTTAAAGAGGGAGAAGGGAGAGTCCTGTGAAATCGCTCAGACCCTGTTCCTTTCCAAAAGATCAGATGTCTACATACAAATTTCAGATTCAGATGTGGAACAGAAAGTCTGGGACAGGAATTGGCGGACCTATTCGAGGGCAGGCCTTCTGCCTGACCCGAAATATTGAAAAAGAAAAATTCAAAAAGTCAGTATAAATATCTCAATTTTTTCGAAAAGTTGTAGACAGCTTCATCAGAGTTTCACCCAGCTGAACTTCGCCTCACCCTAGAAATTTGTTTAGGTCTTCTACTGCTAACAGGTGTCGGATCAGATGGATGATCTAGCTGCTGCCCGTTTAAGGGAAGTAAGTCAACCACAGTTATTCAATTTACAAATATAAAACGGGACTGATATCGTTGTTTGTATTAAATATGCTACACAATTTGGTTACCTAATCCGAGGATGTATTACGTGATGTACACGAGAATTCAGGCAGCAGAACATGCACCAGAATTCCCATCTCACTTTACCTTTCACCTTTTGATGGTAGACTGTTTCCTTTTTGTTTCACTCCCTCTGTGTAAAATCCTGCGTCGGACCTGGATCCAGACACGAACCCAGGTTCATCTAGGCTGAAGACAGTAACACACTATGAGTTATCTTGCGATTAGGGGGGCAAATGGAAGCCAACCCATTGCCTTTGTTCATGGTGATTCAAGGTCAGAGAAATCAAGCAATCATGGACATCGAATAAATCTTTTAGAATTCGATGAGTTATCACTCATTTTTAGATTTTTGTTTTTCCAATTTTTCGGTGAAAAGATGGTTTTTGATCTTCGTTTTGGGCTTGAGCTCAATGCAACGTTTTTTATTCACCGGATTTCTTATTTTTCTATAATTTCTCTTTTTTTTTGTCAAAAAAGATTAAGTTTAGTATGAATTCAAAACAGGTTCTATATCAGAAACAAAACTAAACATAGAACTTATTTGAATAGTTTTAGGTTCTATGTTGATTCACGAACACACAATACCTATTGTATTGGCCCAAGAGTATCCCTACAATTCTTTACATCAACTACACTCACGATCTACGTCAGTAGACAACTAGTGGACATCTTGACCGTTTAAAATTGCAACTATGTTGTGGTATTTTGTCGCAATCTGAAGCTCTCCTTTCTTGATAGCTCTTTTATGTGTTTTATTAGCAAGTCTTTATGTCTTATAATACGTCATATATATACTCAATTCGAGATTTGTTTCTCCCAATTATTGATTCCTGTCATGGATTAAGCTCCTTTTTTTATTCATTAAATTATAGATGTTAACTTTAATTTTTTTATATATTCAATGATCTGAGTAGCTCATTTGTGACACTGGCCCACATTATACTTAACGTGGAAAAGGTTTGGTTTTGGATTTGGCTATGGTGATTCAATTGGCTTTGTGATCTTCCTTATCCAAAATCAAGGAAACTATGTGCTGCATCCGATTGTTCATCAAATACTCATACCAAAAATCTTGTATATGATCACTCTTATGATTTTCAATTTGAAATTGAACCTTCAAGTCTACAATTTGGGTACATTAGAAGCATTTTAAAAACTAATATTTCTGTGCTAGTTTTTTTTTAATTATCTAATGTGTCCCTTAACATTCAAACCACTTAGATTCACATCTCTTATATGAATACCAAGCAGTAGATACACCAATATCGCTGACAAGTAACATAGAGCAAGTTAGAAATAGAGGAAATTAACTTAACAAGTATCGGAGTATGTTAAAGCACAAAGGGCGGGGGTAACTGCCAATCCATGAGCTTATATTAATAAGTGTGTCCCTTAGTATGTCAGAAGTTGGGAACTTAGACGGCACAGATGTCGAGAGATGCCCCTACAAGGTGAATCATGCCCTACCTGCTGGTGTTTGGGGGCCTGATAAAATATTTTATATAAATGGGTAAGACCTCAGGATTCCTGTCTTGGCTAAAATGTACGGTTCGAAATGCATTACCAACTTAACATGACAAAGCTAAACATGCTTATATATACGTATAATATATTTGTGTGTGTGTGTGTGTGGAGAGAGAGAGAGAGAGAGAGAGAGAGAGAGAGAGAGAGAGAGAGAGAGAGAGAGAAAGTCCTATCGACAACGTTGTAGACACAGAACTTGCTAGGTTCCACTTTTAAAGGGTTTACACCACAAAGAACAACTGAAAAGGGGCTGAAGCAATGTTGTTACGATGGAATCGAACCTGTGACCTTGTAAATGCAGGCCGGTTAATGGGGCTAGTAACCAGTTTTTGGCCGAGTCACTGAATCGATCAAAATCATTAAAGGACTGAAGGTTGGTGAAATTTCAAATTATGCACTGGAATATATACGTAAAGCCAAATTATGTAACGTCAAAATCAAAGTTTGGTACACTAAAAAAAAGTTCCAACTAGGAGCGGTAATGAAATTATCGAAGGACTTAAAGTATCAATCAGCGTGCATGGTAGCTACAGCTTGACTGGCTAGGGTGTCAACTCATAGAAATCTTGATCAGGTTGAACGTCCCAAGATCTATCCCATGGGTCTGGGTATCTTGTACCATTTTGTCTACATCCCTTTATTTATAGATACACGCGCGTGCCACATTAGTCGAAGAATGCCAAACTATTTCTTCCACTTATATTATATTGTTCAGGCAAGCAGTAATGCAGGTTGAGATAAAAGAAGGATGGGTCAAACTCGTCGAGATGATTCAAACCCAGATAAACACTGGCTGAGCTTTTGACTCTAGGTTCGACTTCCACGAATGATCCAGACCCAGATAAACACCGATCGGGTTTATGGTCACAACCCTCCGCTTTGACGTCCTTCAAGAGGAAAGCCGCATTTCGGGAGTAAGTAAACTAAGGCCCCCACCCTGTCCATGTTAAACCAACAATGCCGAAGGGGGAGGCTATGCCACCACAGAAAATTTCAAAGTCAACAAGATCATAAAAGTTTAGCATGCGCATTCTCTTGCATTTATTTATTTCCCGAAGGATTTCTTTTGGTTTACCTGCAAATTAACCTACCGTACTAAAGGTTGCTACGAGTTCTTGGCGTATTTATCAGTAGTAAATGTTGCTTATTATTGCACGGTATGAATTTACCAATATACTTATTTATTATTTATTCTGAAATTTCTTGGAAAATCTGGGGTTGACAAACCCCATCAATCAGATGTATAGCCGGCACGTCGATCCTGGAACCTACTGGATACAGTGTCAAGAGCCAATCCCTTAAACAATGAGTTCTTAGCCCCTTATATGTATGTGGTTTCACCGCCAAGATGGATAAGCCAGGTATGCACGCTCCATGTATCAAACTCATGACCTTCATCATGTGAGTCGAGCTCCCTGCCAAGTGAGCTAATATAATTCTAGATAATATAGCAGCTCACGTATCATATTCAAAGAGGGGGGGAGGGACGCTGGGTATATTATTCATCAGCTATAAATATGATTTCCTCGCTGATATCTAACATTTCTTGGCGACATTCGTTCAAAGAAAAATATACACAAGTGCACAATATAATGCTTTAGATCCCTAATTATATTGACATTGTTCGAGACACAACCTATCCTGTCCTGTTAACGGTGGAAAATTTGCTTCTTCACCGTTGTGAAGGCAAGGGACCTCCTCAGAACCTGGCAAAAGGGTCGAGTAAAATGAAGTCGATACAGTACGTTAATTTATCCTGCCCACCTCCCTGTGTGTGCGTGTGTTCTGTGACACAATGAACACAAGAAAGAGATGGTCATTTTCATATGGTTGGCATTTTAAAGTTTTGTGCCCAAGCAAATCGAATCATTCAAAGAAAAGAGATGAGGGTTCTGGAAAAGACGCCGAGAGGGAAATCTCAGATTGATAATTGAAAACTCAAACCAATACAGCAAATAGTGAATAATATCCCCTTCCTTTTCCTTCTTGTAATGTATATTACCAACTACAACAGCTGATCGACTTTTCTACATTTGGACATATCCATCAACCACTACCAAAAGACAGGAAAAAGAGAAACCCTAACCTCTCTCTCTCTCTTTCTCTCTGGAGGAGAGGATAGAAGGATCACCATCATCGTCAATCAAAGAATCAAGCCTTGAAGCAGCTCGCATGTTGGGGGTGCTTGTCCTTGCCGATGAGTTCCTCAACGTACCGAAACTCGGTTACATGACACGGGATGGTAATCGTTCCCTGATGATCGAAACCGTACTCGTCCTCGGCCTCTTTCAGAAGCTGCATAAACAAAGGATGGCTGAGATATATGATGGGCACCACGAACCTCTGCTGTTCCTCCCCTTGTCCCACCAATATGGCGAAGTACCCCTTTGGAACGTCTTTATACAAAGACTGGTTCTTCTTCCCGTGAGGGGTCATGTACTTATCTCCACCCATTATCAAAACTGTCAATGAAAAATTCAGGAAACCAACAACCCGAAATGGTGGAAATTCACAAGAATGGATGAAGATGGTGTTAGAGAGGAACGATAGTGAAGGGCCAAAAGAGAGATCTTGAGATTTGTGGGGCGAAGGAGTTCGAGGAAGAATCACACAAGGACTTAGGTACGTTACTCATGATAGATAGCTGTTTTTGGATAATCTCCAAGAATATGGATACATATGAGTGCCAAAAGCGATGCGAGGAACGAAAGGAAATGAAGAGAAGGGAAGGGTTGCATTGATTTATACACGAAAACATAGCATCGTTTGGGAAGGAAAGATTTTTATAATGAAGCCTGCGTGACAAAAAAATTGTGGAAACTACTATAACAAAAATTTGTGAAACGGCGTTATGATCCTGCCGTTTCCTTATGAAACCGGCTGGTTTCCCATTGTCTTCAAGCGACGGATAGACTCTTGTGGTGTGCGGACTCAATCAAATGACGAAAGCACGTAACTTCTTACAGTGAGTGGGAATTAATAAGCTACGTTTGGTGGTCAGCTAGTACACAAGAAAGAAGTTAATGACCTCTAAACATAAATAAGCTAAAATCCATGATTTCGCAATTTATAAACTCCGTCGTTCCATTTAAGCTAGGTTCTACGACCAGGGAGCAAATGGACATGAACAAGTTCATGATGAGGTACTCCAAGAACATTGAACTGAACAAGACCGTGAAATCAAGAGTTTGCAGTCCGCATACTTTCATTTTTATTATAATTTTCGATAGCTACAATTAAGAGAAGGTTGTGGGTGATTGGATTACGTTTCGCGGAATTAAAACCCTGCTTGCTATTGCTCAAATAAACTGCTTCCTTACAGCGTTATAGTTGGCAGCAAAACCTACGCCTCAAAGTTGGGCCATATTATTGTACCATTTATTCGTCATAAAGAGTAATTACTTAATATGATGATTGTAGATATTTTGGGTATGCAAAAACCATATTTCAATTCGAATTACAATACGATACGAATTCAGATGTAGCAATAACAGGTTTTGGCTTATAGGATATTTCCAATCAATCCACTTTCATATCCTTTTTCGGTACATCGGAAGGGCTAACGAGAAGGGGAAGTTCAGCTAATTATAAGTTCCTCATGTACGCCGTTTATATTCAAGAACGAAGTGAAGCTGCCGTGTCACCCGAAATTAATTGAAAAACCCATCTTTTACCCATAAAATTTTCTAGGTCTGTCACTGGCTGTTTAGATAAGAAAAACCCATCTTTTAGCATATTTAGGTGGGACGTTCATGTATCTTTTCAACAATAACCTTTCACGAATGATGGTAATATAAGAAAGACCATCGGTTCCAATATTTAATTTACAGGATTTTCAATGTTCAGCTTTACAAGACAAAAGAAACAATTTTTAAGAACTTGACTTTTAAATTACACGCACGCACGCACACACACACACGTATATAATATACACCCATGTATGTATGTATACCCTTAACCTTACACATCTGTATGGGAAATTTACGAAAGACTCTCCGAACATGGACAGGACCTTCATGAGATCAAGCAAATATCATTCTGATCCATATTGAGGTTTAAATTCGCTTTTGATATTGGTATTTTGATTTGAATAATAAGATCTATATCCAGTAACATTTTGGTAAGATTAGCCAAACCAAAATGTCCATTATCAATTTTTGTATTCTGAATATGAAGTTTATTCTTTTAAGTTTTTCATCTCTATATACAACATTACATAAATTATTGTACACAAGAAGCGGGTATTCTTACACTCCAACGACGCGTTGTGAACACAAACAAGGAAGCTTTCCAATATAAATACTTTGAGTCCTCAGTTGGAGTTTGATGTGGAGCCAGCTGACACTGATCCAAAGAGGGAGCTATTGTAATTTAATCGGTCAGTTTTTTAGGGATGTCCTAGATATCTATAAAGAGGCTCTCCTGGATTCTGTTAGTGAACAACGAAGATTCCTCCTCTTTCCAGACCAAAATTATATATGGTTGGTGTTAATGTTTCTAGGTCTGATCGTTCCTCTCTTGTGAATTCTTCATTCCCTAAGAGCTTCATGCATGAAGCGATCTCTTGCAAGGATGGACAATCGACAATACATAGCTTTTGAAACTTCCGAATGCCACTGTCACCATTCATATCGGACTGACCTCTCCAAAATAGCAACAAACAGAATTATTTCTATTTATAAACTGTTTTTCCCCTAGTTTTCTCTTTGCTTTTAATATGAACAGAAAGAAACCATGTATCAGATAGACATCACATGGAACTCTCTCTTCTTTTTATAATAAGAAGTCTGGAGTTAGATATATAGACCCTATCAGTTAGACATTCACGTATTGATCTCCTGATCTTAGTAAAAAAACATGCCCCCAGCCAGAGAACTACTCCCTCTTTGAGTAACATAGCTTATATTCGGTGGATGAAAAGTTGACGGAAACCAAAGGTCGCTCTATTTTGCACAAGGGGCTGCAGCCTCTCCTGTCTAGGGTACGTTCGACACGAAGGAAGTTCAAGTTGGAACTCAAGAGTTCCCTAACTCGGGGTCTGCCTAAACTCAGCTTGCTTTCCAGATCTTAAGAAAGTTGGATTGAATGATTGAGAATCTAAATACGGTATTTATACTGCTGAGGCTGCACCATCGATATTCTTATATTATCTCTCAGTCCTCTGCTAGAAGTAACGGTTTGGACATTGATCAAGAGAAGATCAAATAATTTTTCGAAGACTATGAACCTCAATTGGGCTACAGAAAACACTTTTATTCCTGGATCGAGCCCACTTGGTATTGCTAACCACATTGTCATACATGAGCCGAGCTGATCGGAGCTTGGCCTACTCAAACGTGCCTGCGAAGGCCGAAACCGTATGAGCTGAGCCGAGGCTGAGCTAAACCAATGCTGTACAGTTCACACCACGTAGCATCATATTTGGCCAATCAGGATCATCCCTGTGCTATCCTCTTTCTTGTGGGCCCTCTTTGAGCTGCTCCCCCTCCTCCGGCTTCACGGCTAGGTTTTCTTTGGCCTCGGCTTGCTTCACATCACAGCATCGGTCGGCCTAGCAGAGCCGTGCTTCCTCGTGGCGGTGACGTCGTTGCTTCGGGCTTACTCCAGTAACGGCCTATTGAAAGATCGAACATGGCGATTGCAGTGTTGCTGCATATGTTGGCACTCGCATTGCATTCTTTCATCTCTTTCTGTGTTCCGCACTTGAGCTGGCTCAACTTCCTCCCAGATTTCTTCGTTGGTGAAGCCAGCGCGCGATGCGCGTTCCTGTTGCTGAGCAGTGAGCACGAACATGACTGCCATTGCTTGCATTCAATATTTCCTCTTGCTGAGTTGGCGTATGATGGATACGGTCATCAACAGAAAGCTTGGGGTTCCGGATATATAGGCTGGCATTGACGGTTTTGATTGCATCGGCTATCGACGTGGCATTTTGGTGATTCTTCCGATTGCGGACTCGACTAGGAATTGCAAGTCCTGTTTCGGTAAGTTCAAATCTTCTCCTCTATTTATAGGCATAATTTACAATTTCGATGTATCATTATATGAGATTTAAAAGAAATTATTTTTCCAAATTTCGATTTTGTATACCTAGAATGAATAGGGATCATGGAATTACTTTCTAAATAAACACAAAGATCCTATTCAACAAATCTAAAGTCCTCTTACATAAGATCGATGGCATCATGGAAAGAAGGACCCAATTGAATGCGTGTTCCCGCCTGCTTCAAGAAGGCATTGGCGAATAACAAGACTCCCTTGGTGTCTTTCTCAGGATGTCAATGGAACGAATCCACGTCCAAATTGGATACCATATAACAGTGAGGCCCAGTTGGAGCAAAGTTTTGGTGACCTTTCATGGCCTTCATTTTTATAGCCGACGGCAACTTCCAACACGCTTTGGCAGATGAGGTCTACTTTCACTGGCAGTTCTGGGCTGCAGTTTTCCGGAACGCTCAGTGTTTCATTATCGTGAAGTAAATCCTGGATCCTACCAAAAATAAAATAAGTATCCTGCATTCAGTTTTAGCGTCTGAAAAACCTATGTGATTGAACAAAGAACTTCCTAAATCATTTACATGTAAAGTACAACCCAATTAGCGGAACGGTAGAATCTGTTTTTTAAGTTTTATTTCTGAATTTGGATTTGAAAGTAAATCCAACAATAATACTACGGATGGCGTTGCTCTGTTACATTTCCTGTTCGGTTCCTCTACTGGAAAGAAGTTTATTTTCTTCCATTCAGTCACATACAATGAGCAAGAGCGGAGGAAAATGTATAGTGAAAATTGGGAGAGATCAGGCCCACGCAGTTGATGTAGATTTCTTGGCTATCCAATTTGAACCCTGTGTGTTGTTTTCGTACTGATTTCTCTAAATTCCTATTTTAATTTGAATGGTCATATTTAATTCCTCTAACATAATGAAGACAATGCTCACTATTATTAGTAGTGTTATTATATTTGTTGTTATATAGTTTCCAATTTTCCACCTTTTATAATCGAAGGCCCAAAAGTGTTGTAAGGAAATGAGAAAACAGACCTTGCATTATTTGAAATATGGCACGGGATAGAGCAGACTTCTGACTAAGCATGTATGCAACTGATCCCACTGAGTGTGATTGTGGTTTGCTACTAAGTTCTTATTTGCTGTTTTATGTCAGCTCTCCATCTCATTAGAGTTTGTATCTCCGAGCAGCTTGTGTTGGATCCTGTCCAAGTCCAAATCAATGCACAAACCAAAAGTTGCTCACGGTTTCTGTCATGGGCCGGGGTATACTCTAAAAGATGGGGCGACATTGATGCTCTTAGTGCTGTTTTGTTGATCCGTCCTTTGTGGCAAAGGAGAAGTGCCTAAGATGGCGATGATGACTCCTACTGGAGTAGTATGGCCATACTGGCCTCATATTTATAGGAATTAATATCAGCTTAAATGCTGATTACTTTCATAAACCAAGTTGATTAAAAATATTAAATAAAATCAGGTGAAGAACCTTCCTTGAGCCATTTTCATCGCAGAGGAAAAGGACAGGGGTGGGAGAGCACTATATTTATATATAGGAAGTAAACAGAGAAGGGACATGAAGAAAACCAGTGCATGATTAATGTGGGAGCATCTGTGAGACCCTCCTGATAAGCTCGAAGAGGATTCAATGCCTAATGGCGATCGATCACCGGAGAGTGCATCCGATCCAAATAAAGCTTCCACAAGTTCGTGACAAAATTCCAATAAATGAGTAACATGTGTGACAGAGAGAGAGAGTCCAAGCGACAACTTGTTTGTAGCCACTTGCAGCGCAGTGTCAATCATGATGACGATATACACAAGCCCCCCACAGCATCTTTTCTGCCCCTCCATCTCTCATGTCTGTGTTCTGTCCTCAGAAGCAAAATATAGTCACTCAATTGAGATCTTTCGCACGAAATTCCTTTCAATTAAGATACGACGTAAAGAAACAAATGAAAAAGTGTACCTTGTCAAATGGATAAATATTATATCATACATGGACACTCGATTACCGATGACATAACCTCATGTGAAGTGAGTCTGGGTTGATGAAGCAGAATAAAAAACTTGGCACCTGACCTGTCCCTGACGGAGAAGCTGGAGGACAAGCTCATTTTGCCTTGTTGCTAAAACTGTGGGCGGTTTCATACCCGACCCACAGATTCGGCTCTATATATATCTTACTATTCCTCACACTCATGTCAGTCAAGAGAGTAAGTTATAGCTACCACTAATCTATTATAAACTTTATAATTGTCATGTTAGTTATTAATTGCAAATGGGTATACATTACTTCTTTTAATTAGCTTGCTTAGATCAAGTTTTTTATTTATCAGCCAAATTCGCCGCTGGGTACGTATGATTCCGTCCAGTATATCAAACTTGTGGGTCAAGTGGCCAGTTAAGAAATAAACACGTTAATTGAATATGCTTTCTCCCTTGGATCAGTGGGTTCCACCAAGAAGCGTATGCACAGATCTGTGGCCCCTCCTCGTTAGTGCCAGAATTGGTCCTTTTTCTTTGGCACAATCAGGTTTAATGCTTTAGCTTGGCGCATGATTCGTCAACCAAATTTTACAACCTGATATTATCCGAATCAGCTTGAGTCCAATAGTTCTCCCAAAAGATTCAGGAATCAACCGGACGGCCTTGTCCGGAAAATGTATTTGAGTTTCTATATTTATATATAAGCACTTTAAAATAAAAAAATGAGAAAAGCAGGCCATATTAGAGTGAAGCAACTTACCACCAATTACATCCAAATTATTTAGCCAACTAAGATCTTTTTCTTTAAAAAGTATTGCTTTAAGATTTTCCACGAATGGGGGTAAATTGTGGATAGATTTCTCATATAAGGCAAATGTTTTGTTGATGGATGTTTGAATTTATTGGTTATTTGATATGTTTTTGAGGTAAACTCGTTTTATGGCTTGGTTGACAAAGAGTGTTTTAATATACATGTATTGATATGAAAATAATATTTGAATATTGTATGGATATGGATTGAGATATATATAGATCTGGATATGAACTTGTGAATATGATAAGATGTAATTGTTTTTGAAATATAATGATATATAAATACATAAGGTGTGGTTGTGTGGGGTCTTTAGAGACATTTAAGTCTCTCGGGAGTTACAAATTGAGATGAATATAGGGTGCATAACTGGACACTCTGTCGTGAGAATCAGTGTGGTTTGATCGTCGTGGACGGGTGACCAAGGTTCTATGAAGGGAGGGTTGGATGACTCTTACGACTTAGTTTAGACATAATATGAGTTGTACTTGTCATAACTGTGTTTGTAAGTCTATGTGTATATGGGTTTGAAAACATGAATTTAAATGTAAAATATGATTCATTACAAAATATTTACGGAACATGAATAATTTTTGTATGAATTTTGTTAACATTTTACCATTCATCTTAAAGTTAGCACTTCTAGGATGCATGAAAACTAATAGTAGTTTGGTCGAGCTGTATTTTTGAGATGGTATGACTTACATGAGCATTAGTTGATGTCTTTAATTATTTGACATTAGAAGTTATGTTCAGTGAGCCGTGCACCATTTCGAATTTGATATCTTTTATTTGAGTTTGAATTAGGCTATCCTTGCCTTTGAATGTCACTGACATTTATGCCTACGAGAAGAGCGGCCGCGTGGCATCAGCTCAGGTCATGGTCGCGACTCATGCGGGTGTAATACTTGAAATATTGAGATATCAACAAACATAAAATTAACAATGGAGCTAGATAAAATATATAATTCATGTAGTTCAACGAGTGAAATGGTTTGTCTAGGTGGCCATGTGAGTGGACGTAAGTGCTTACGAGACCACATGATTTTTTTTTTGGCCTATAACCTTTCCATAGTTCAGACAAGTTTCAAAAGAACTTGCAGCATATATAGCATCCCCAAGAAGAACTTAAACGCTTGGTTTCAACTTCTCAATAAGATGGGGGATTGATTGAATTAATTCAAGTTGGTCATGTATTATGAGTTCTCTATTGTCTCCATGTGGAGTAATACCGATTATACCTAACTACCAATGAAGTCATTTTTGCCCTTTATACTCAAGTGATTAACATAATGTGTAATTAAGGGAACTCGGCTGCCAGAAGGCAGTGAGGTTCAATTTTCATAAGAGTTGTCCATCTTGTGCAAGTCAATAGCGTAGACCTCGGGGCAGAGTTTTCATGGTGTTCTGTCAACATCCCGACCTAGATCTTAAAATCTTATGGTTTTACGATACTTTAAGGCTGAAAGATCTCAATCCCAAGTGTAAGATCCCAATTTGTAAAATTTTGGCAAGATCCCAATCTAAATCTTAAGATCTTTAAAATCTTACAATCCTAACAATCACACCACTTAAAGGAAACCAGTTAATAAAAGTCCTAATACCCCTCAAATGCCCTTGTCTTGGTTTTTGCTACACTTATAGAGGCTTACATTTTTATTGTTGTACATGAAAATCTGATTTCACTTGTTTGTGAAAGAGCACATCAATTAGGAAGACAATCTTTAACTTGATCATAATTTGTTAAATACAAAAAAAGAGTAAGAGAGAGATTGGTATATGCTAGCACACTTAGGTATCAGCAAATTCAAATAAATCTCGACCATCCATCATCAAGTATGGATGATTGAATTTTTTTTGGATTTACTAGCACTTAAGTATGATAATCTCTCTCTATCTATATATATAACCATTCAAGTTAAGGAACATGCGCAATTTATAATCTCTTGTACTTTATTGTTTTTTCCTATGAAAAACTTAAACCATTGCACTATTATACCATTTTATTATATAGGAAAGCATGTTTCATAATAAACACAAATTTATTTTTGGAAAAGTTAGAAGTAATACTGTAAGATCTTTACATTTTTTGAAAAAGTTAGAAGTAATACCGTAAGATCTGTATATCCCAAATTCGATGTCATAACCCTCGATCTTAGGGCCCTCATGCGACCCTTGGTAGGTTCTACAATCTTCACAACACCGTCAAGGGTGTGACTGGCTTAGTAATTAGGTACAGTTTCTTTGGGGTCAAATTTGGCAAATGTTAAGATATATGGTGCCTTCTTTTCATTTTAACTTTGCTGAAATACCAAAAATCAAATGTAATTCTTCCTTCACGATCTATTGTGTAGGAACATAGTGTCCAATTTCCCAACATTCATCAGTGCTGGCAAAGACATACCCAGAAAAGAAGAAAAGGAAACCACGCAATATTAACATGTTATTTGAAGAGACGTGTGGTGCTCATCTTTGGACAAACAACTTTGGTCCCTTTCGAAATTGACATTAGGTAGTCACGTCAGTAAGGGTCGGCGAGGCATTTCACTCGATCAATCAATAAGAGGAAGATATCGGACAACTTTACAAAGAATCCAGTCCTTCCCAGCCTTAAGCATGCCTCGCCGAGCTGTGTACCGTGTGGAGGGTTGGCACTCGGAGAACACCATCTTCTTCAAACCAGTATGAAACTTTGACGTAGACATCCGTCGTCCAACCCTCCACGTCCTTAGTGGCATGCTATTATATTCATTTCATGGCGCGCACAGAGACTGAAGCCAGGCACACACATATACGTATATGTATATAGGAAAACTGAGATATACTTAGTGTGTATCATAGTTAATAATTATAAGATGGTGTGGAGTGATGAGCTCCTTTACATTTATTACGGTGAGATCCTTTACATTTTTGTGGACTGATTGAATACCAAATTCATTGAGTATAACCGAGTATCCTTTATATATATATATATATATATATATAGAGAGAGAGAGAGAGAGAGAGAGAGAGAGAGAGAGAGAGAGAGATCGAATAAAGTCCCTTGTCTCACAAGTTGCAAAATGGCATTAAATGCTGAACGGCATGTATATGGTCTAAATGCATGTAAAGACGAAAAGATCCCTCAAATATATGTTTACTTTATCAATCCAAATAAGTTGGTAAAGAAAAAGGATATAGGCCAAAGAATGTAAGTAAATATGGTTAAACTTCACCCACTCGGAAACCTTTTATATACTCTTCAAGGAAGAAACAAAGGGAAAAGTTAGGATGGTGAAGAAGGGTAGAAAGTTCGTCGCGTTGTGACTTGTGGGTGGTATTCGTACAAGGGACAGGGATTACTTCTTAGATAACGTGCTACAGATGCACTCTGCACTGAAGAGAAGCTATTTACATCGTTCAGTTGAGTTGCTTGTGATAGGTGGTTTGTCTTTTGTGACATATCTGCTGTACAGACTATCATGAAAGAGGAAGATAAAATGATATCACTAAATGCTTTTGTTGTCATTTTGCATGAAAAATCAATGATTAGCTTTAGTCACGGAATTCAAGTGTAGAGACCCTAGGCTTAACGAAACCGACGATAAACAGGCCTTTAAAATCTAACTCTTTGTACGTGGAATAATAATATACTCACCACCAGTTCATACAAAAAGGAAACAAGGAAAGAGTCGAAGGAATCAAGTATAGTAACAGATGTATGATTGTGTCAAAAGAAAGAAATATACGAGAAGTCATGGTAGCCCATTGATTTTTGTCACTAATCTCTCCCTCTGAGATTAGGTTTTCTCCTCGCTGCTATGCCTTTTAATTTCCTCCCCTCCTCCTACCTTTTGTTGTTGGCCAATCTTTATATGGCTTTATTGTTGCCGGGCTTTGACAATTGTCGTAAGGAATCATCCAACTTGCAGTCTGCAAAAAGAAGAGGAGAGAGAAACGCAATTTATTTGGTTCTTTTAAGACACAACTGTACACGATGAAGCCACTTGCTCAACTTGGGGATCTTTAGCAGAAATGATTCAAAAACTTTGACAACAGTAACCACGAAAATTTAGTGTGCTTTTCATAGCAATTCTTTGGTTTCAAGTTAAAACAAAGAAAGCAGCTAGAAACAGAAGAATTCAGTAGGCTACAGCTTGGCGAGGGTTTCATCAATGTCTCACGTTAGATTTGGAGAGTCTGCTGACTCGAATTCCGTGGGAAAAATAAAGTTACATAAGTTGGTTCCAGTAGTCCCTTCACATCACAAAGCTTAGTACATAGATAAGTAATGTTAGGTACCTGCCTAGAGCAAAACTATATATATAATTCATTTTATGATGCAAAAGTATCGCCTGAATTTTGTAAAGTATGTTGAGAATATGCGACGGAATATTTTGATTCAAATATTCCAAATAGCTGATGATCATAGAATACAAATTGAGATTTTTGTAAAGGATTGTTACATGTATGACTCTGAATCATGATCAGTAAGTGATGTTAATGCAATAAACTAGTGGCCTAGAGTCGGGCAAGTTGTTAGATCGAGTCTCATGTTAATGGGCATAGGCCTCATATGATATGAGTATGCTTGACGTAACGATCAACAAAAGAAAGGTGATGATCAATTTATCCAACGAAGTCAACCTAATAAGAGTCTTATTTATGAATGCAGCTTTGGAAATAAAGAATTTAATAACGTTAGTTTGCAAATATAAAAATTTTCAGAAAATGTTGACTGTCTCTGACCTTATTCAGGTCCTGGAGTTCAGAGCATTACATTGATGAATTCAACATCTATAAGCGTCTTGCTAGGTCCATTTTTGCTGGCTCCATTAGTGCAAAATCTATTTTATTTATACGTTAACTAGAGTCATCTAGGACTATTTATGCTTCAAGTAGACACACAACAACAACTAAGTCTTTTCCCATACTAGATAGAGTCGGATACATGGATAGCCCGATTATATGTCATACTAGTAGTTAACTCAAAATAAGTTAAATTATTCTTTATTGTTTCTTTCTTCTTCTTTAACATTCTTATTATATAGTTTTTCATACCTTCTTTGGAGGCCTTTTTACATACTCAAATCATCTTAAATAATTTTCTCATTTTATCAGTGTCACTTCTAATTTGTTTCTAATAACCTCATTATATATACTATCTTTTCTTATATGATCATTCATCCATACATCTTCATTTCTGCCATAAACATCTTTTGTATATATTGATGATTAACTTCTCAACACTTAAAATAATAAAATATAGTAGGACTAATTACTGCTCTATAATATTTATCTTTAACTTTAATAGTATATTGTTGCCACACAGAATACTTGATGCATCTCTTCGTTTTAACCAATCTACACTAATTCTATATCATCTTAAGTAACCAAATGATAAAACTTACATTCTATATATTCTAGTTTTGTTCTACTAAATAAGATGTCTTTATTTTCTATTTCTCTCAATAGTTCTAATTTTTTATTAATTTTTTCTTACTCGTCTACTAACACAATATAATCTACAAATAACATATACCAAAGTACTTATCTTAATTTTGTTAACTCCTAATATAGTTGAGTTAATAGAAATAAAATTGAGGTAGCAGTTAAATAATTAAGAAAGGCGACAATGTTGTCCTACATGAAATATAAATGTTCAATGAGCACACAGACACCAAGAATAGAATCCAAATAAGGGATCAGCATGAGGGTCTAAAACAGGCAAATAGACGAAATATGCTTTGAAGTCAATGGCACAAAGCTACCAGAACAATGTATGAAGGCCCGATTATTGGCTTCCGTTCGGGTTCGCTGACTCAGATCGAGCTGCTAGGTTCGCCCATGCCTTTATGATTAAAAAAAAAAGGCGAAAAAGAAATGATAAGAAGCCACGAGGAGTGCAGACAAAATCAACGTATTTGAAGAAGGGGAATGTATATGGAAACTGTGCACTCATGACCTTCCACGTTTAGCTTTTTTGCCGTTTTGAATTCTTCCAAATTGTTTATAATCCCACTGTTTCACGACAGTCATCGTCTCACAATTGGCTTGCAACACCTAGGCTGCCCTTCTCTCTCTCATGGAGATTGGAATGTGCAGAAGGAAGGTAAGAAGGGTGATAGAAGAAGTTGGTATCAGAGAGAAAGTGAGTCCATTTAATCATCTGCCTGATGAGTGCATTTTTGAGATTTTCAGCTATAGTTCTGATCCTGCAGATCGTTGGTCATGCGCTGGAGTTTGCAAGAAATGGCTGCTTATTCAAGCACACATGAAGCGATCAGATTTCAAGATGGAGTCTGCCAGCCAGCTAAATGCCAGAGATCGCATGAAACGGTGCTTAGAAGGTGGTCATGCAGTGGACACAAGGCTTGCTGCCATGGCAGTTCGAAAATGGGCTAGAGGAATAGTTGGTGATCTAAGCATCAGAGGAGATTTTCTTGACAGAGGATTATCTTATTCTTCGCCGCCGCATGGGGTGACGGATTGTGGGCTCGACATAGTGGGCTCAGGCTTCCCATGCCTCAAATCTCTCGCACTATGGGGTTGCCTTAACATTACCAACAAAGGTCTGGTGTGTGTGTCGAGAGGATGCGTTCTCTTGGAGAAACTTGATCTATGTGAGTGCCCATTGATCACAGATGAAGGCATGGTTGCGGTGGCGAGAGAGCTGAAGGGGCTCACCACGTTGAGTGTGGATTCATGCAGAAACATAGGCGACATTAGCCTTAAGGCTTTTGGTGCATATACGCCAAGTCTTCATTCTCTATCCGTGAAAGGGTGTCTTCTTGTTGGCGATGAAGGTGTGTTCTCAATTCTTGCAGGCTTGCCTAACTTGAAGAGGCTTAGGCTCGCTAAACTTCGTTCAAACCTGCACGCAGTGTTGGCCCTTGTTAGGCATTGCAAGTCTCTTGCATCTCTTTCTTTAGAAGGTTATTCTTTTGGTATTGGAAGCAATAGGACTGGTTGCGCCAACGGAGACAAGAGAGAGAGCACCGATTTGCATAGGCCTTCTCACTTATTGAGGTTCTCTAGGTCGGGGGCTATTAGCAAAGAGTACGCCAACCTGAAGAGTATAGCCATAAGTGGGTGCAGAGCATTGAATGATGAGGGCTTGGTAGAGATTGGTCAACGGGTGGTAGCCCTAGAGAAACTGACCCTAGAGGCATGCCAAGGGGTTTCTTTGAATGGGTTGACGGAATTCCTTGCAAAGTATGCTAATAATCTCAAGAGCCTCTCCTTGGTGAAATGCAACGCCTTCAAAGAAACGAGTAAATGGTCGGGTTTAGAGTCACTACCCTCTTGTAATAAGCTTGAAACCTTGAAGATTTCCTTCTGTCCCGGTCTAGGAGATGATTTCTTAGCGTGGATTGGAACAGTTTCTTCAAATTTACGTGAAACAGAGCTCATTGGTCTGAGAGATCTGTCAGACGTAGGCGTTCATAGCCTTTTAATGGGGTGTGACGAAAGAACCAAAACCCTCGATAGAGTGATCTTGAATGGATGCTCAGGCTTAACCGATATAACCGTTCTTGTTATTTCTCGTTTGTTTGGATCAAAATTAAAGACATTGGGCATCAGCGAGTGCCCGAGAATGACGAGCCAGAGTTTGCAGATAATTGCTTCTCATTGCAGTGAATTAAGGGATTTAGATATTTCAGGAAACGAAATCAAAGATGGAGGCTTGGCTCATCTCAACAAGATGATCTGGCTGGCGAGCTTGAATCTGAAGAGATGCCCTGGTTTGAACCAGAATGTACTCGACTTCTTCGAAGCGAGCCATTTTGAATGCGACCTGGTTTATTAGAAGAAGATGAATTTGGTGGTTAAAGATTCCTTTTCTGAAGTTGAGAACGTACATTCATCTTGTAGGAATGCGTTTCAAGTACAGAAAACTGCTGTTTGATCATTCAATAGTCACTAGAAGAGTTTTTTTCATCACATTTTTTTCATCGTTTATATTCGTCTTCCCTGCTCTGTCCTTTCCCTGTTTTGTTGGTATTCGTGACAGTGGACCTCAAGATATTGTGGCTAAGGCTAAGAAAAAGCTTATGATCAGGGGACATGAGGCTGTGAGAAGATCAAGACCCACACTGTCTTCTCCCTCTTGGTGAAATGTTCGTGGCTATAACTTGAAGAAGGCCCACCTTGTAGGGTTCTCGACTTCCGTGTAGTGGATGGCTAGTTGGACCCCTGGAGTGTGTATACACCCGGCTGCGACCTCCCATTATATATATATATATATATATAAAGAAGAGCCACCATGTAGAAAGTCATCTTTCTAAAGCATAAAAGCAGGGGGGCGTCATTATTTCGTATAAATTATGAGAGTCTCATCCTGAATGGCTTTGATTATAATGCGGACGAGCGCATAGTTTCTGCAGCTATGTTGTGTAAAATGATCTGGATCATGGGGTGTAGAAAGGTTATTCTAGACGCAGTAATCTGAACTGAAGTTTCTTCGGACATCCATGATCCGTACTTCTTCATCCCTTTTTACTAGGAGGATAATTCGCTGACATCTTAACTGAATTGACAACAAATTGTCAAAACTCAGTTTTAACTCAGAATCACTTTGATTAAACTTCCCCAGCAGAGATTTGACTTCCGTAGTAATCAGTAATGTTTTTGTGAATTAAATGTCACCTATAAATCCACAATAAGTACTGTTTCGTCACATTTGTGTAGAGGAGGTTCCTTCTCTTGGTCTTTGCTACACATGGAGAATGAACTTGTTTAAAATAATTTTAAATATGCACATACATGTTTATCGTGCTTCAACACTTTTCTCAATCAGTATCTCATTTTCTTTATAGTATTGTTTCATCATCTTAACCACGCATTTTACTGAGATCGTTGTTAGACGAATAATGATTATACAATTGGATACTAAGACAGCTCCTCATCATTAAATTAATTAACACAGTTTTCTGGGGCCCTGAGCCATATGGGTTACCCAAAGCAAATTCCAGGTCTCGGAAAAGCTAGGACAATAGGCACGGGATGCAAGCCCACTCGTAGAAAAATCGGAACTGGGAATTGTTTAATGGTGTGTTGCCACAAATCAACCATGAAGAACTCTCTTGGCCCCAAGAACATGCCATTATTTCTTTTTGACTGTTAACAGAAACAAGGGGAAATTGTGGCTGTGAGTATACAAGGATTAAAAGACCACCTCCCATTCTCACTTTTCTACTGACGGCCAATGTGTCATCCTTTGTTAGCGAACCTGTATGTCATTGGTCTTCAGCGTCATAAGCATTCTTAGTGCATCGAGGCTTCATATTTCTTTTATTCTATCGATACAAGTTCTAGTCTGAAGATTTCTGTGTGCACCTTGCTCTCTTTTTTTGTGTTTTGGCATGAATCTAATGCTTAGAGTTGCGTTAGACTCCTTGTATCCAAGGGAGGGTCCTCTAGCAGTCTGTATTTGCACCCGTTTGAACAACTCTTTTCAGCATTAACGTCGGTCCTAATGGCAAACTTTACATATGCTAAAGCTGGTCCGGCCTTTTGGTGGGGTGTCGCTCACGGGTTTTGTCCCACACAAGGCCAAGAATGGCGTGAAAGATGGACTTCAAGTGCAGAATCCTTTTCTCCCAGTACCTTACCCCGGAAATAAATTATATTTTTCTTATAGCTTTTCATATAAGAAAGGATCAGAAACTAAAACATGCATCGTGATTTGCAGCTCTTTGTTCATTGTGTTTCTTTAATGACTCATACTGCATTTGTTGCCTCACATTTTTTAGTCGGAAAGAGCCAAACTAAAAGGTATGATCGTGTTTGACCATTCCGTCACTAATATTGTATTAACACTGGTTTAAGAATTCAAATGTAAGAAGATGTAGCTTTGATTGATGATTAGTACTATTGTGTATTCCTTTGCAAGAAGTTTACTCATAGGGTTGATCTTAAGAAGTGGTACTCACGTTAACCTGCACCTTCCTTTAGACATGAAGCCATGGTGGATTTGGAGTAAACTCAGACAGGTGGTTCCAAACTACCGTCTCCGGTTCTCCAGGTTCTGGTTAGGTTGCAGTTTGGTTCTTATTTGATTTAGTGTCACCTCCTTTTCTTAACATAATAAAATCAAATTAACTAATACCAAGTTAGATTTTATGAATAGAACAGAACAAGTTAGTCGACTAAAATGCCTTCCAAGTTGAAGGTCCAATACGTTGCCATTCATCGCCCTAATATCAAAGGTCATTCATGAGCCAACCAAACGGACAAACTCACCTAAGTAGGTCCCTACAGCTTTCCAATTGCCGCTGCAAAAATTAGCGGTGTAGCTCGTTCTAAACCTTATGCAGTTTGACTTTAATTGGCGGGTAAAGTGGTGGGGCAGGTAAATGAGCTTAGGCTGCATTCAGCTCAGCTCATTTTAGCTCCAGAAAAACCATGTCTACACAAACACTTATATGAGTTTAATCTAACTAAATAATCGATCCTCCCAATTTTACAAGAACTGTCTGAAGAATAAATTTTTGACAATTTATAATTAAACAAGAAATTGGATTTTTTACTCAAAACTTTTCTAGTCAAAGGATCATAACATTTGAACTCAGAATTCATAAACACATATTTGAGAACAAGTTTCTCTCAGAAGTGAGGATGGACAGGAACATAGCAAGTGTTTCCAAGTTCTTTGAGAACTACATGAAAGAACTTCTTTCAACACAAGCAACTGCATCAAGATCAAGTTTCTCTCTGAAGTGAGAGACATGAAAATAGCAAGTATATCAAAGTACATTGAGAAACTTCAACGAGCAAAGCACTAGCAACTATCAAATGCGTTGTAAATACTTCGTTGCTAATTTATCAAAAACTCGCAAAGCAAAACACCATTGAAGAAGTCAATTTTTTTTGGGTTTAAAGGCCTCCTAGTTGTGAGCATCTTAATTCAGCCCCACACGAGTCGAACCCACCATGTGACCCAGCTCATCTTGGATGAGGTCTACAAGGCCTGATCAAAGCTCGGCCGACCTATTGGACGGCTGACATGGGTAGGCACTTATGGTTGAGCCATGGAAGTGTGTTCAGGTCTGCCACTCCCCATTAGAAACATTCATGCATATTGGTTCGTCCAGGGACGTCAGTGCAAGAAGAGTGCCGTAACGATTCAAAATTTTCTTCTTGTGAAATATTTAAGACTTCATAGGCACCACTACAAATATGGTGGGGGCACTGCGACTGGGTATGGGCTCCGGTTCATGGAAAAACCAAATATCTTTACCTGATCCATGTGGATATGATGTACAATGTACCCAGCCCGTACCTGCTCTCTCTCTCTCTCTAGAGAGAGAAAGTGAATCCTAAATGCATAATGTTTTTTAGTGCATAATTTTTTTATACAAAATTATGCATTTAGGATTCTCCATATATAATTTTCAACATCTCAACACCCCACCTTTTCGTTTTCCAATTACTTGGATTAGACTTACAAAATGATGGATCTCAATCCAAAATACGAACACTGTGTTGTTCAGAATTGGAGCGCGTGCCGGACACCCCACAAATGCCCTTACAGAGCCGTCAGGACAAGACACAACCAGGTATCCGTCACCAGTAGTAACGGGCCAGTATTGGCCCAAAATTGAGATTAAGCATGGGACGGGATATAGGTATAACAATCCCCATCCCACCCCATTGCCATACCGTTTGAATTATAACTTAAAAAGTTCAATGAATTATACCTTAGAAGTCAAATTCATTTCAGTATAAGTTAAAAAGTTTGTACTTCTTAAAATTATAGGCCTAATGTGCCAGCCTGCAGACTCATCTGTGTTGACCCGCTGCAAGCTTAGACCAGGTTGCGAACATCTCAGACCGATTGAAGAAACAAAACCCGGGACTAACAATGTCAAGCCAACAGACCCATTGGCCGCTTCTAATTCTCTAAACAGTCCATTCATGCAAGCCAAGTCATCAGCTTGTTTTGAAATTTAAATGACAAATGTAGTGTAATTAGCATCTCGTATAAAAAAAGTGCGAAAGGAGGCACCGTGCTTTGTGTTTTCCGTCTCTTACAGTTTTGCGGCCATCATCATAGAGTGATGATCTCCCCACTTAGTGTTTGCTGCTCATTAAGAACTTAATGACTCGATTGGAAAAGTTCTTATTTGATGGTCTTCCTGAAATACATCAGATGGTGATTGCAAGAACCTACAATCCCTCGTTTCAAGGATGAGACATGACAGTACGGTGTTCATCCCTTAAAAACAGGGATTGCAATTACTTATTTAATTGTTTGGGGTACTTTTATTACAACTTGTGCAGATACTCTATCTAAATTTTGGTACCTAAGATATGTTTATGCATAAAACGAACTGCCTCACTTCACTCTAATCCAAGAATATGATGCCTTACGTCACAAGAGAGTTCATTGAATGGGTCTGTGGATGTGATTTAACCTCTCCTGAGGGTGGGGCAGACTGTATTATAGCTCATGGATTCGACTGTGAACTATAGTTCTATTTGTTTATTTTCCGAGTGTTGGAATGCCCCCACAGCTGGCTCAATGTACATCCGCCACTGGAAGCTAATATTGCGAACATTATTGGAAACCTGCAAAGAAGTTCTTTTTATGTTCTCAAGGTTCAGACCTTCCAAATGAGTACAACAAGATTGTGAGGGGATCGGGGGTGGCAATTAGCTAGATCAGCGACTTTTCTTGTTTGCAAAATGGATCCTCGTCCTTTTGTAATAACATATCTGCAGGTTTTGGGAGGATTGAATACTTACTGGCCCATACCAAAAAGCTTTCCCACAAAAGGCACATTTTCCGGTCAAGCAAAATCATTGTTCAAGTGTCCTTTTCCTCTATTTTTATGATGCTGAACACTTGCATCGGCTTGGTTTTGGTCGACGAACCCTCTACGTCTGCGTTACACAGCCAGCATGCTTGTTATATATACAATATTATTTTCTTATATGCCAGAATACATACTCATATTTATAGAAATAAGGAAAATGTATGACTGCCAAATAGGAATTAAACGGTTCAACTTTTCTCGCAAATCTTATCATTAAGACAGTAAAGCATGAAAATCCGCGGTGTTGTGATGAATTGCATCTTAGAAAGAAAGACGAGGAATTCAAGGGTTTGCGGACGGTGTTTTTCATTGAGTGATGAAGAAAGGAGAAGAATCTAATACGGAATCATCACACTCACTGACATAAACTACTGGCAGAGACAGTTTTTCTTTTGTTACGAGATATAGTTTTCTTGATATTGCATTTAACTTAATTTCGAAGTTGAAACAAATGCAGTAGTGGCCTGGCAAATCTGCTAGTGGTGACGTAGCAACAATCCAAATAGAAATCTGAATCCGTGCACGTAAACTTGATGTTAGGTTGGTCAGAAAGAGAAGAATCTTAAGCTGCTGGGACCCACGGCACCTTAAGACGGACTCTGGTAGATTTCTCTGATAGCCAAGAAGATGACATGCTAAATTTGTATCTGTTTCTCTCAAATTATGGGCAAGCCAAGTAAACAGAAGGAGACCACTCTCTCTCTCTCTCTCTCTCTCTCTCTCTCTCTCTCTCTCTCTCTCTCTCTCTCTCTCTCTCTCTGTGTGTGTGGGCTACAAGCAATGGATGCATCAAAAGCCAGATTGGTACCAGGAGGAGGTGGTGATCAAGAGAGGTTCAACCTCACGGGTACTCTCGAGAGTGACTCCTTCATTGAGATTGACCCCGGGTTATCGAGGCGTACCGTCGACAGATCCCTCGATGCTGATTTCGATTTCGGGCTATCCTTCTCATCGGCGATGAGTGATAGTTACTTCTCCACCCAGACTCCAGCAGACATACTATTCCGCAGTGGTCAACTTCTACCCCTCCAATATGTCACCACTTCACCAACTACCGTTAATGGTGCACCCAGCTCTTCTCCTCCTCTGAATTGCGACGAGTCCTGGACGCCGGGAATAAGGAACACAGACGAAGAGTTGGGTCAGAGAGAATACTATTTCTGCGAGGATCAGGAAAGTTTGGGATCGGTGCAGAGGAGAAGGTCGGTAAAAATATGGAACCTGTTGAACTGCAGGAGATCGTCATCGAAGGTCTCCATGGAGAACGATCCCAAGGGCAGGAAACCAGTGGAAAAGCCAAACCTTCGTGATCCGTTCAGCACTGAGAGGTAATTATGGAACTTACTTCCTTCATCCCTTTAACTCCTGATTTGACACCTTAATTGTTATGCGGATAGATGCATCCTCTTGGCATGGTGCATAGATCCTGGTCTCAGAATTTTAGATTGAATTGCTATTTCAACCCCTTGAGATGAATGACATGTATTTTGGTGCGAGACAATTTGTATCCTCAACTCCTTGACCATAGTGCAGGATGTCTGCTTTAGGTTATAGTTAAAAGTTTCAAACCTACCACACATGCAATTTGGAGAGCTCGACTCCAACTGGAGGAGCCGTAAGTATTGGTGCCTTTATTTTAGGAACAGTTGAATACTCAAAGAATTCTTCTCACCACCTTATATGAATGAATGTTCACTTCCACTGTAGCACGATTGTAACTTAAAATATTATTACGTACCCCTCAAAAGAGAAAAGCAATTAGCCCAAAACGTGTAAGTAGTGAGCAGAATCCAATCCAATTTATCACATATACACACACAAAGCACTCGTACCCAATTTAAAGTGTCATATGACCGAGAGATCAAAACCCCGATGATAACCAGGGCCCAGACTCCCCATTTCAATGACAGAAAGCCACCGAAGAACATGACGAGCTTAAAAAAGTTGTTGGCGGGGTTTCGAGCGAAGGAGTTGGGCCAAGCGAGAGGCCAACAGCCGCATTCGCCGCACCAACAACCGTGGTGGATAAATGAGAGCACAAAATCTACCAAAACGACTCCAGGCGCCAACTGGATCAGGAAGATGGTGAACCCACTAATATTCAAACAGGAGAGGCACAAAAGCAAGATGGGAGACGTTACACATGAGGCGAGTCAAGAGAGAAGGAAGGATACCATAGCTGCAGCGAGCTTCGGCGAGAGCTACAGGAAGAACAAGGCGCACAGCTGCCCTTCATCGTTCGCGTCGTCGCCGATCAATTGCAGAACACCTTTCAACTTCTCCCATAGTTCCAGAGACTTCAGTGAGTGTCCTGTTCAAGCGGCCATTGCTCACTGTAAAAGATCAATAAATGTTGGCGACGATGCTGGTAAATAGTTTATCCAACCATATGTCGTGGAAATTGTTTAGCAGATTAAAAAACCATCCCCTCTCTCTCTCTCTCAAAAATAAAGGCCCTGGGTTTTCTTTTAGGCCTTTACGTGCAAGATGTTGCTTACGAAATAGGTTAGATTCACGAGATTGAATAATCAAATCGTCCTCTTTAGAGCATATTGACTTGAAATATGTTCTAGGTAATAATTCAGCCACCTAATAGCGTGTTAGACCCTGCCACCTGGTCAATGCTGTTCTAGGTAATTCCTCTTTCATTATGGTATATCTTTCCGCTAAATGTGATATGTCTCATCGAGTTTGACCTTACGTAGTTACTGATCAGCGACAGTTGCAGATCTAGCAATGCTTTTAGGGTCGATCAAATCTCTCTGTATTATAGCTCAGACTAAATCTTTTTGTTCTTCCTGTGTTGACTTTTCAAATTTTTCGGAGGGCGAAAGCCCATCTCTGTTCAATGTAGACTCGCCACGGAGGCAGCTCTCTGAAGGAAGGTCACGGATTCTATAGCAGAGTATGCATCTGAAACGGGTATGCTTAAAACTAACGTTTTTAGCAACACAAAAATAGAACCCAGTCAAGATTGATTTCCAACCATCAAGGTCGACTCTGCTAAATGGTTCTAAGGTTGTGATGGACACGTCAAACTTTGCTTCGGTGCTCTTTATCACAACCATGTATAATCAATTCCCCCACCACGCATCTCAGCAAAACTGATCGTTTTCAACTAAGATATGCGTGGCGGCAGATCAGATTTAACCAATATACTTGGTCAGTCGAGCCCAAAGGTGATGAAAATGCGTCCGGTTTACCCAAATCAAAGCCTTTACTAGAACCTACGGCTTTGCCCCGGGTTAAAGTCTACTCATTTTAAGGATTTACTTTATGGATTACTGAACATAGTTAGTATAGACCCGGATTCCAATGTTTTTGTGAAAAGCGTAACCCAACTCACATCAGCCCAGACTTGAACCCATAACTAAAACCGTATTTTTCCATAAAATAATATGAAATGTTGCAAAGCGGATTAATAACAATAATGTTAATAATCTATTACAGTAACAGAAACTAAAATTATTCTTAAGAAAATTGAACTGAAAACTTATCTGCCTTATTTTGGCTATTGCTCCACGCCAATAATTGTAGACTTCTAGCCCTTCCGTCCAAGCGATATACAGTTCTTTTCTTAAAGGAGTTTGAGAAAGACTCTGGCTTGTCGCGTAAGAAGAGAAGTCCATATCAATGACATTTGGATTGATCTGACGCTCGTGCAAAAAATGTGTTTGCTTGTTTTGGCTTCAATGTTAAAGGTTCTACTCCTCGCCGTTTGTGTGCGCTTATCTTCAATGGTTATGTGCTGCCTGTTGTGCTCTTTTTGTGGACTGGGAAATTGAATTCTTCAAATGAAATTAAACTTCCTTACAATGCTGGTAATCTACTTGGTGCTTTACGAGGTACCAATTTATTGTTTTTGTGATTCCTGTTGATTCCTCAACTCAATTTGTGCTATCATATGAGAAACTTTAAGAGTTCTTATGTGGGGCTACCTAGTAACAAAAGGAAATTTCATTTGAGGGATAGAGACACTGTGTCTTCTTAGAAAAGTGGAGGATCTTAATAAGGAAAATTAGGGATTGTAACCTAGATATGACAAAATGGACCTGGCCCAGGGGTCAGAAAAAATGAGGGACTGGTCAAGGCATTTCTAACTCATTTAGGGACAGGGCCGAAGGACCCTACCCTAGGGTCCGAAGTACCAGGCCGAGCTGACTCATGGATATATATATATATATATATATATATATATATATATATATATATATATATATATATATATAATATATCCTGATCATGACATGCTCACTCATGTCGATCCATCACCAATAGAATGAAGAACAACAAATGCCTTAAAAAAAATGAGTGAGCAACTTCAATAATGAGCAGGAGCACTATATATATAGCCTGGCCGGTATTTACATCTCTAGTGTAACCTATGTCTTGTTCCAAAATTAGCTTGAGGCGTTGCCTCTCATACTAATAACCCGTGGGTGAGTCTAGTTCATGTCAAATTCCTTAAAGGGGAGACCCCGTCCTTAAACCCAATTCGTCTTGGGTTAATGGTTGTACATGTTCTATTTTAGCGTTTAGTATATGCCTTCATGGTAAAGCAACCCTTAAACTTTTGAGTCAAATTAAATCGTCAACAGATTTTAGATGAGTCGGTTGCCTATTATGTGTATCTAAATTCCATTCAGAAGGTACTTTCCCGTCGTGGTACAAAGCTGGATTTACTTCACAGGCGCCGCCATGCTTGTTTTGCATTGAATGGTTTTCTTGCTGCAGAGGATCATCTCAGTCCAAATGTTTTCCGCTTGTTTGTCTAGCCATGTTGTGCCCGTTAATGGGATGGACCCATGCAATACCTGCTGATGGAGTGTCATGAACTTATGCCAATAAGCCGTCGTTATATCTCCCTTCTCACAAAAAGATCAGAATATCAGGGAGCATTGGAGATATGGCGATAAAATTGTTAAAAGTGACTCTGAAACAAGAAAATCACAAGTATGTGGCAGCTGATTTTCAAATGTGTGGTACATGGGATTATGGATGTGCGAGATGTTCAGGGACGAACTTTTAAGACGCAAGGGATTCGTGCAATGATCTTAAGTGCAGTACGTGAACAAATATGGCAATGAAGCTTAAGGGGAGTTCGGATGCCATCATGAGGCAATGAAAGCCCCATAATGTGAACTCGCTGAAAAGTAGTAGGATAGAAAGTTTAAATCCCCAGTGCCTTATGGAGAAACGATCGAACTCACATGCATGGGGGTTACAGTATCGGTTCAACAAAACTTCAAAAGAATAAGACGTCGACTGTTGAAAAACATGGAAAGAAAGACCAGGAAAGGAAGGGTATGTAGCGCCCTACGAAGATAATGTGAGTGGAGTGAGGATCGGGGACGGTTGCTAGGGCTTCTGGATAGTTCGGGTTAGAGTAACTTTCAAGAGTATGTCGGGTTTTGATGAGCTCTGTCTAATAACTGTGGTACATTGTACTTTGAAGTATAGAGTTCCACATATAAGTTCCCCATTAATTGTCATTTAGGAAGAAGCGTTATGGAAAACTTTTGCACGAATAATATCAACAATCGTCTTTTTCTTGCATTTTGGTGTGATTCTCATGTTCCATCTACATGCACTTTTATTTTTTGGAACAATGAGGCCATAACCAGATACACTCCCCCGTTGTCGAATTCATATATGAACTCCAATTATTGCCTGTATCACGAATTGATAAACTGTGATCATATTCTCCCTGTTTGATAGGGTTATCTCCGGCACGTCACACGCTGAGGTGCCCCTTCATGAATCTAGCTGCTTGGGGCAGTTAGACCACTGTTAGCAAATAAGAAGATAATAACTCTGCGTTTTCATGAAAATGGTGGTGTTCAGCTGAAACGTTTGTTGTATCTACAGACCTAATTAAGCTAACCTGGCCGCTGGAGGAAAGTAAGTATTTGTCTGTCTGCATTTTCTCGGTTCTCTTAGATTGTTTTCTGATTGATAGAGAAAAGTATATACCATAAAAAAAAAGGAGTGTAATTTAGAGACAAACATTAGACTTACGGAATCGTAACTAAGAAAATATCTACTGGCCTTGTGGACCACACTGCCATTGGCGTCATATGCCCAGGCAGCAAAAACTTGCATATGACACCATTTTCGCTGAGAAATTGCCAGTCGATGGATAATGCCACAATATGCATGAAAAAAGTGGCATACGGAGAAATCCCTCTAAGTAAGATCTGCATGTGTGTGTGTCAGCATGTATGTTTTCTTCAAAAATACATACACAAAAGGTCAGCAGAAACAGATACTGAACTTCCAGTCAAGATACCAATCACTTAGAATAGCTCATATATACAGCCAAGCTACTGCTAAAGGAAAACGCTACAAGTCTTCTGACCATGGTTTCATGTTGCTGGTCGTCTCCATCTCCAGGTGGATGACGCCCAACATCTGCACAGGTCCAGAGCTTTACGTCAAGGCCCCTATTTGCAAAGTGCTTCTTGTTCGGCTTTGAGGGAAAAAAAAAGGAAGACCTTAACGCTAGAACGAGCTAGAAATAAGTCAGAAAATAATATCTGATGCTTCCATGCAGGAAACCATAGCAGTCCTCGTTTTTCATCCATTGGGTCAGCCCTTTATTGCTACGTGGGTAAAGTTGCAATATAAACATGAGCTACGTCAATCGATGCTTCCTGAGAATTAAGTTCACTATCATCTTTTTCAACGCCCTCCCTCCCTCTCTTCAAAATTTTGAAAAAAAAGAGAGAAAATTACACTAAAAGAGAAACTTCAAGAAAGAGGTCGGATGAGTCAAAGAGTCAATACTCTTGTTTTGAAAACTTTGAAGGAGGTTTGCAGGTAACAGTTAAGAGTCCAAGATGGCATTTCACTTCTTCTTTTCTTCTTTTTGCCACCATTAGCACCATGGAATCTAAAAGTTGAATGGCATATTAATGGCCATGAATGCATGGGGACCAAAGCAAAGAGCATCTTCAATTCCTTACGCGTTCACCAGGATTCCTCCCCCCCCCCCCACCCCACCCCGCCTTTCCTTTCCTACTTTTTCTTTGTCCAGTTTCAGATACTTTTATCCGCATGACGCGAACGGCATAGCTATGCATAGATTGAAATTAATCAGCCTAGAGCAGAATTAAGTAAGCTGCAAGAGATAAAAAGGATAAGCAGTGTATGGATTAGTTTGGGGCTTAATTTCAGATTGCTTCTGTTATGTGCGCCTGGATGTACGTGTATGTGTGCGCGTGAAGTCTCTCAGTTATGATGAGCCATTGCAATTAGCAAAACAAACAGAGAAGCTCTTTCGTTTAAAGAAGTGTTGAATGCTAATGAAGCAAATAACCGGCACAAGGCCTAAACTTGAAATGGATGCGCTGTGCACAATTTTCTTCTTGTGTGTGTCTGTGTCTATGAAAATAAATTATCAGTTAATATGGTTAACACAATACATGAATGAGATGCTGCTATAAAATCCCGAAGCAGTAAGGGATTACAAGGTTTTCCTCCTCCTCCTCCTCTCTCTCTCTCTCTCTCACACACACACACGCATTATGCAACCGAATTTTTCTATGGATATTACAGATTATGAGTGAAAAGTACAAAGAGAAATGCAGTTCCAAAGTTACGCATCACAAAACTCGTTGGACATCATCCGATGAACCAAAATACGGCGCACTTGACCAAAAAAAACCTTACATTTTCTTTACATTCAATTAACAAAAATATGGTATTTCTTCATACCAAAACATTTCGTAGAGAAAACAGCATACTGTCGTCTACCAGCAACAAGAGTCCATCAATCTCATGTTGAACACAAACTTCACAGAGACAAGCTAGCATCGGAAACGACAAGGGACACGCATCGGGAATAATTTGTTTAGCGCTAATGCCGTGCTCGTATAAGAAAAAGAACATGAAAGAAAATCGCCGCATGCATAACCTTAATCAACTGAGGCATGACAGAAAGGCCCTTCGACAAAATTATCAGCAGCTATCTTCCTGCAACATATTCAGCATATAATGCGTATATTTATCTCAACTGAAAACACAAAGGAAACGCCAAGTCATGCCAAAACCAACAGTATGTGCAAAATCATGTAAATCACTAGGCCACGGGACCTAAATGATGCTAAAACATTTGCACAGGAAAAATAAAATGTTCGTTCACTGGAAACAAAATCAATCTTTAAACCACTCACTACAATACCAGAAGAGGTTAGAAATCTTTCTTATTACCTTAATAAGATCAAGTAAGCCAAACATTTACCAAATAAACAAGGAAATCTTCCGCATGATTCAAGAAGGTTTCATGGTGTTATCGCAAACCTTCTCAAAGACATGCTGATAGAAACATACGCAGGATGATAAGAAAGATTATGCAAACCCATCATGACATACCTTTTGGAGCTATCATTGCGCCAATCTCTCTTTCACAAAAATATTAGCCTTCCGCCATCATTACCAATCAAGAAACAGACTAAACAAAATCATGCAAGATAACCAAGAAAAATCAACCACTCATATTACCGACGAATTCAACGCAAGAACTAGGAATATGGTGTCGACTGGGAGTGAGATTTGGGGGGAATGAAGCCTGGTCCGACGCCACTCACACTTGGGCATGAAACATCTCATCCAAACCAGTAAAGGAAACACAAGAAGGGTGCAAAACAAGGAGATTTTCCCCTCGCGTGCGAATGGCCTCGAGCCAGACAACATTCCCCACAAACACACGGAAACCTCCCATATATCTCGCTCAAAAAGTTGGGTTTTTCTTCCGAAGCTCTCGCTGCAAAAGGCTTTCTGCTTGTTACTACACCAGAAATGATGATCACTACCATCATCACCATCATGATGACATGAATGATGATGGTTCAGAGGGGAAGCGGAGGACTGAAAACAGAGGTAGGTTGGAAGAACCAACAAGGCAAGTCAGAGAGAGAGGAACCTGGCTGGAGGAATAGCTAAGAAGAGAGAGCCCCGGGGGTAGAAATGGAGAAGTTAAGTCTAGATGAAAAGACAAAGACGAACAAAGACCCTGAACTTCCTTTCACAAAAACCCTTTCTCTCTCTAGGCCCACCACCACGTGATCCCTACCCTGCTATCGTTTGTGAAAACCCCTAGAGTGTCCCATGCTATTGATTCTCAAAAGACCTTCATTTGTCTAAGAATTACTTCGACTATTCCCACCTTGTTTTTAAACCCACCTCCTGCTATTTATGTGAAGTACCGTCTCAGTCTGCTGTTGTGGGAATTCTGTCTACACTCTGTTTTTAGCGTCGTCTGCCAGCCTCTATCCACGTGCTTAGGCATCCCAAAGAAGCAAAGACAATATATTTATTAAGAGAGACAGAGAATTGATTCAAACACATGAATCAAAGAATGAGTTGATGATTCAAACACATGAATCAACGCAGCATAAACTAAGGATAGTTCTGTCATTCGCTTTATTAATAATTGCACGTATCTTAGGAAAAGGCAATTACCTTTTGATATGTTAGTGCTTGTCTTTAGCTTTTTCTTTTCTCCTTACTCCCCAATATCTAATTAACTCGGTTGCCCCTTTTCCTCTTCTAAAGTTCAGAAAGTTTGTGAAAATGTGGTCTCTTTCCGAATATCAGGTAAATGCAGCCAGGTTAAAGGAAAGTATCGAATGGGATAGATTCTTCTTTCGCGTCGCGTGTTTTACAGTCATTAGACGGCAATTTCGCACAAATAACCAATGATAGTCTCATCACTAAATCTCCCCCCTTCGATAGTAATTGCCCCTAGAAGGAAACTTAGATTCTCACCATTAAATAGAGTATTGACTAAAGTACACGCCCGATCAATAAATCTTACGTTATTTGTCAGCAACAAGCCTCTGTAATTCTACGGTGACCACCTAATGGTCGCCCTTTGGTGACCTCCAATCAGCTGGCTCCATGTACGTAACAGATACCTAGTCTTGCATCGATTCTCCTTTTTTTTCGTTAAATGAGAGCCTGTAGGTTCAACCCCGGGGAATCGAACTCGTTACCTAGGAGTGGGTGTGAGAGAGCCCTACGGGTGAGCTAACGATCTCTTTCCGCGGTTCTTTGAATGTGGTAACTATGGATCCTATGCTTTGTGACATGGGCTGATTGAGGGTCACCATAAAAGTGACCGCCAGGTGGTCACCAATATGTCACTCCCATTTATTTATGAGCTTGGGACTTTCATTTATTGTGTCACAACCATAAAGGATTGAATGTCCCTGGTGTAAAAATCTAGCGGTGGAAGCTAAATTCAATTCATTATTTCTTGCGGTAAAATAGATACATGAACATCACTTTTGTCATAAGTCAAGAATCTTGAATTATCGAGGCATCCATTCACAGCCGTTCATCTCTCTACCAGCAGTCAGCATTGCTCCTATGAGCCAGTCCTTTAGGAAAAAAAGATCGAAGAAATTCAGCAGAGTTCAGCACTCTTATTGGAAGCTTGGATAGCCGATGGGGCCCTTGGTATTTTTGAAAAGCTTGAAAATCTAGCTTTCCTTGTACCCTTCAAAATTTTTTAGTTCATTTCTGAACTTTTGATTGGAAAAAGGTCAAAAGAAAAGAGAGTTTAAAAACAAGAAAAGTAGAAAGCCATGCACGTAGACAGAAATTAAAGTTTTTAATATTTATGGGACTGTGTTGGACGGCCTTCAAAGTTTCTATTTCTTCGTTATTTTAGCAGCGTACTTGTGGGGTCTCATAAGTGGACCCATCGGGTCCCGGACCGCACCGATGCGGTCAATAGTCCATAATTTTGTCATAATGTAGTGGTTTATTTAACAACCATAAAATCTCAAAGTGCTGAGAAAGATATACTGTTTAAGAAATATTGTATTCTTGAAAGATGCTTTACGAGGGTTGGTTTCTGCTTATTTTATCGACCCATTTCCATGGTATGACTTGCTTGAAACAACTCACGGCATCTAAGCTTACCAGATCTCTGAGAGAGAGAGAGAGAGAGTCTTTGTCACGTAAGAGGAGCAAGAGACCGCCACCATGTAAACATCAAATCTGCAACTCCAAGGCAAAGCTTGTCTCCATAATTTTTATATAAAACGTCCTTTCTCTATTGTTTTCTTGTCCTGCAAGGGTGATTCGTGCCTCGGAACGCTCAGCCACAACTGTGCTGCACTGTTCCCTTTGTTTCGCTTTTCTCGCCCTTTATGGGCAGACATGATTTGAGTCTAGCTAGCACTTCACTCAAACAACTACTGCCACAACTATATGCTTACCGCTCATACATATTATCATCATGTTTGCAGCTTCTTGCCATCTGCATGTAGCTAGCTTTCTTAGTGATAAATAAAACCTTCGGATTGACTAAACAACGCCCACATAACATTAAGCTTACCACTCGCACATATTATGTAGTGTGGCTTCTCCGCTTCTGCGTGCAGATCACTTGTTAGTGACAAAACCTTTGGACCCACTCCGCTCGCTATTCTCTACTGCAAGGCACAAGTGAAGGCCCTGTGCCGTACGTTTGTCTTTTTCCGCTTTATGATGCAAATCCTCTTGCCATATAGAGGCCAGATCGAGGGAGCAAAGAAGACCTCATTGTTTATCACCCTTTCAAAGTGGCGGATCAAGAAATTATTTTGGAGTGAAGAAAACAACTTATTTAACTGTTCGAATCGGTGGAAATCTGTAATTTATCTCACTGACTCAACCGTAGGCTATAGTTTTTTTGGTTGATTAGGAACCCGACACTTTTACTCAACACAGATCAGCAGCTGCCCTATTGGCCATGGAAAGAGATATCCACTTTCCACAGCTAGAGGGTACCTCTTGCAGATGCAGGATCCACTTTTTTGAAATGATGAACAGTCGCTATTTCTTATCATCGACCGGATCTATTCTCTCAAGTGACTATATGCCTGACGTGCTTCTACCTTGCCCCAATATAAAAAAATTGATTAACCGATGGGTTTGGTATGAATACATCTCTGCATATCGTGCTACGTTCATACTCCTTCAGAGTTATCAGATTAAATAAGTAAGCTCCATATAAAAGGATGGGAAAGTTGTCGGAGGTCACACAAACAATTAATCGAAGTTGGTGGAAATGAAGAGGTTCCACCATAAAAGACGTATGTTAACGAAATTTAGGGTATATACTAGTATTAGACCAACAATGCTTTATACTATCCTGTTTTGAGCACCGAACAAGTATAATATGTTCATGATAAAATTAAGATTGTTGAGGTGGATGCATGACACTGGAAAAGAAAAAAAATTGCAACAAGGTTGTTTGAAAGAGTTAGTGTGATAACATTATGTAAGAGGCGTTTGGACCCATAACTCAACTATGGTACAAGCTACTGAGGGTCGTGATTTAAATGGAGAAATGATCTGTCAGGTGTCCCAAGAAAGGCCACTGTGAACTCAGAAGCAGGTTAATTTGTAAACATCAAATTCACTAGACACATTCTCTAGGAGGAATATTTTTTTCTTTCCCTCTCTCATAAAAGAGCCCGTTTGCGAAAACAAATTTGCTTGTCAAATGCTTACCAGAAAAGTTCAGTGGAAAACACAGTGAAGCTCTTCATCGCCTCCCAAATATCCTTGTCTGCATAATTCCAGCCTTTTCAAGATTGGTCACGTGGGTTGATTCATTGATTTGGCTCTTCTAGGTTGGCAAAGTTATGTCGCAATGCCTACGGCCGGATAAGAACAAAGAAATTCCAAGCCGCAAACAAGAACGATGAAGAAGCAGACAAAGTACTTGTACCCTAATAAGGTCTTGACCACATATTCAAGAAGTCCAACATTACATGATGGAGTTCTTGATTCTACAGAGGTTCTGCATTCAATCACGTTCTGACTTTAAATATATTGACATGATCCTGCAACTGTACGGTTCTGTGGTTTGAATTCCCTTTTCAAAAGGACGGCGAATTCTTTGACAAATTGGCTGACAAACGAGTGGTATTTGCCACGGTAAAGAGATGATAGATAAATGGCCGGCATCCCTGTCTTGGAAGTGCTTTATTTTCATTCATTTGCTACAAATAAAATCAGGTAAACATTACGTAGCATGAAATTTATGTTTATGGGAATCGAAAAGTCATGGAAGGATCATTCCTCAACTGGTTCTCATGTGTGCGTAATATCCAGAAAGATAATTGGTAAGGGTCTGCCGAACCCCGCTTCTGCTTACCTTTAGAAAAAGAAAAAATCAGAATTTATTTTTCAATCTCCAAGTTGATTTCACATGAATGTTGGGAAATTGTCACTCTTTCAAGTAAACAATACCACAATTCATGCAGGTCCAACCTACAAAAGCCTAAGAGAAGCTCATCGATTTATTATGGACTAAAAAAAATAGAAAATATGTTCCATCGAACAAGGGATCAGGGAGGGAATTGCTCAGAAATTAGCCTCTCAAATGGGCATGTGCTAGAGAGCATCTGTGCCACATCCATAGATTACAGATCCCAGATTTATAAGCATCAAATAATTCATCAATTCAAGCCAGAAGGAATATCTGTGCTATTTAGCACAATATCAAGGTGTCACCCAGCGCGCTAGCTCAACTAGCAGGGCTTTGTCTCCCACGCTCTGGTGGTGTGTTCAATCCCTCCGGGGGTGCATGAAAGAAATATTTAGTATGCGGGAAAAAAGGTGATGCTCCTTGAATGTGTGGACAGATGCAACTTTTCTAACAAAAACGAATTCCAGAGAAGCATGAAACCAGCAATCTTGTTTTATGTAACCTGTAGCGTAATAATGTGAACAGGTTCTATGGTTGCATTCTGCAACACCCGAGGCAACAATGTCGTTGCAAATAGGTGGAATAGGAAACGTACGTCCAGTGGTGACAATGAAAGATGTGTTCCATCTTTCTTACATGATAATTTTGCATAAGATCTGGAATGAACTAAGAGTTAATGAGCTTTCCCGTTGCAGATCTTATGTGACCATGAATTTGAACACAAGTCTAAACAAACACAGGAAGCCTCCAACACACTCAGTTCAGCTCCTTCGGTGGTGGTCTAGAATCAAAAGCACTTGCAAAGTCATGAACACCAACAATCTTTGCATGAAGAACACCATCAACAGCGATGTTTTTCCATTCCAACTCATAGGGATGCTTTTGTGTAAACTCCTCGATTAGCATTTCGAACGGCAATGTCCACATTTCTTCTATCACCTCTTTACTTGGCAAAATTATATCCTTCTTTCCTGGTGTACCAGCGATTGGCTCAAAATCCTGCAATGCAAGGAAAAGAAATCAACATTAAGACTTAGCAATACCTATCGGCATGTTGAGCATGATAACCAACCTTGTACTTCTCATCGAAACATCACCGAGACTGCTGTTCAATCTCATGAACGTGATTTGTATGGTCATCCCGAAGCTTTGTCCAGCACTTGAATGAGCAGCCACAGATGACAATGTATCAACAGTCTACCACACTCAGACTTAGATAAGCCTGTTCAATCGACCAGACGTTGGATCTAGTGGAGTAAAAAGTGTGAGAAAATAAGCACATAACCTTAGTGGCAGAAGTCCGGCTGGTATCAATTTCAACATCATGCTGTTCATTACAGGTCACTGCATCCCTGTAAAGTACTAAAATATCAAGTATAGCATCACAGCCAAATTCTTCAAGATTGTTAAAGATGCACTTGAAGGCAGGAGATAGCCTAACCCAGTTCCTTGAACCGTTTCTTCACACTTCCAAATTTCCTTATAGATTCAATTGTATATGGTCTCGGTGTCCTAAAAACTGAGTCCAAAACTTCAAAGGGATGAACTCAGAAGATAAAAATCAAGTTCGGCAGAAATTAACCTGCCTATTTTTTTTTTCCTCTACAAAGTCGGAAGCCTTTACTTTCTAACGTTTCTCTCTATAGTTCCAATTATCTATTAACTTTTTCCTTAGACTCCTCTACTAACACAATGTCATATACAAATAACATACACCAAAGTACTTCATCTTGAATATGTTTTGTTAACTCATCAATCACCATTATAAATATGGACTTAAAGTTATCCTTGATGTAACCCAATATTAACTTCAATGAAATTTGTCATTCCTTCATAAGTCCTCACACAAGCTTTTGCACCATCGTACATGTCCCTTATAAGGTTTATGTATGTCAATGGGATACCTCTTTTTTCAAGGTTCTCCAAAGAACCTCCCTCGATACCATGTCGTAAGCATTTTTTAGATCAATAAATATAATGTGAAGGTCTTTCTTTTTTGCTCTAAAATGTTTCATAAGACGTCTCCAAAGAACCTCCCAAATTTTAGCTTTTGCTTCACTCACAGCCTTTTTCGCTTCCTTTTTTGCTTTCTTATAAGCCTCTAAAGTTTCACTAGTTTTCTTAGCATAATGTAATTTGTAACATTTCCTCTTGGACTTGATTTTATTCTGCACTACTTTACTCCACCACCAAGCTTCTTTTTGTGCCGGTACATCTCTCTTAGATTCACCTAACACATCTTTCACCACTTTTCTAATATGTATAGCCATATTGTTCTACATATCACAAGGTATACCAACATAATTTCAAGCATCTTCTTGAAGGACTTTCTGTTTAAATATATCTTCTTTCTCGCTTTTGAGGTTCCACCATTTAGTCTGAATAGCTCGATGCACTGTTTTCTTCTTTGTCTATTTTTTTATTTATAAATCTATAATTAAAAGTATAAAACTAAATTTAGAAAGTATTAAAAGAGGTAGAGGACGACCACAAAAGTGTTGGAAAGAAACAATAAAGAATGATCTAGCTTATTGTGAGTTAACTGCTAACATGGCACATGATAGGGATCTGTGGAAACAAAGAATCCATGTAGCCGACCCCGTCTAGTATGGGAAAAGGCTTAGTTGTTGTTGTTATTGAAATCTATAATTAAAAGTCAATGTTGGGTAGTTAAGCTTTCTCCTGGAATTACCTTGCAATCTTTACAACACGCTCTACCTTTTTCTCTACAAATAAAGTAATTAATTTGTGTTTGTGATAAATCATTCTTATAAGTAATTAAATGTTCATCTCGCCTATAAAGAGATCAAATACAACAACAACTAAGCCTTTCCCATACTAGACGGGGTCGGCTATATAAAGAGATCAAATGCCATAGCAAAATTTAAATATTCCTACCTTCCTCATTTATATCCCCAAAACCAAAATTTTCATGAATACCTTGATATCCTAATACCTCTTTACCGACATGTTCATTTAAGTCCCCTCCTAAACAAATCATCTCTCTTTGTGAAATTCTTTGAATCACCTTATCTAACTCTTTGAAAAAAAAGCCGTCTTTATACTAGCTTCTAGTCCTACTTGGTGTGCGTAAGCACAAACTATATTCAAAACCTTTGCTCCTAATACTAATTTCACGTCATGATTCGGTCACCATATCATTGTATGTCTACCACACTATCTTTTAAATCTTTATTTATGATAATACCAACTTCATTTCAAGCATTTTCCTTACCTGAGTACCATAGTTTAAAAACTTATATCCTCAATCTCCTTTGCTTTTTCTCCAATTCACTTTGTCCCTTATAAATATAGAATATGAATCTTTCTCTGAATCATAGTATCTACCACCTTTATTAGCTTACTAGACAATGTTCCGATATTTTAAGAACCAACACGAATCTTATTATCTAGGACTAGCTTCCTTACCCCCTCCATCCGTTCATATTGAAAATGCGGAGACCCTTTCTATAATTTATTCACTACATTTGGGCGACAATGTAGCGAGACTAACTTATTTACTTACACTCGTCCATGATGTGGGAACCCTTTCTGCAATTGATTCACTATATCCGGGCAAAATGTAGTGACCCTTTTTACTTTTCACTTTATTCGGGTTCTGCAGCGTGTCGCTAGGTGGGGACGCCCCAAAGCACAACAACAACAACTAAGCCTTTTCCCATACTAGACGGGGTCGGCTACATGGATTCTTTGTTTCCACAGATCCTTATCATGTGCCATGATTCTTTATTGTTTCTTTCCAACACTTTTGTGGTCGTCCTCTACCTCTTTTAATACTTTCCAAATTTAGTTTTTCTAACCTTCTTACAGGTTCTTTTGATCTTCTTTCTATATGTCCAAACCATCTTAAACGATGTTCTCTCATTTTATCCTCTATTGGTGCCACTCCTAATTTGTTTTTAATAACCTCATTATGTATACCGTCTTTTCTTGTATGACCACTCATCCATCTCAACATCTTCATTTCTGTCACAAACATCTTTTGTACATGTTGATGATTAACTGCCCAACACTCAGAACCATAAAACATGGCAGGCCTAATTGCTGCTCTATAATATTTACCTTTTAATTTTAATGGTATCTTCTTATCACAAAGAATACCTGATGCTTCTCTTCATTTTAACCAACAAGCATTAATTTTATGTGTAACATCTCCATCAATTCTTCCATCACTTTGAAAAATTGACCCTAAGTATTTAAAACTTTCCTTTTGGGGAATGCAATGTGTGCCAATTTTAATTTCTATGTCCTCTGAAGTAGCCAAATGATTAAACTTACATTCCATATATTTTGTCTTTGTTCTACTAGGTCAGAGGCCTTTGCTTTCTAATGTTTCTCTCCGTAGTTCCAATTTTCTATTAACTTTTTCCTCAGACTCCTCCACTAATACAATGTCATATGCAAATAACATACACCAAGGTACTTCATCTTGAATATGTTTTGTTAACTCATCCATCACCATTATAAATAAGTATGGACTTAAAGTTGATCCTTGATGTAACCCAATATTAACTTCAAAGAAGTTTGTCGTTCCTTCATGAGTCCTCACACATGTTTTTGCACCATCATACATGTCTCTTATAAGGCTAATATATGCCAATGGGATACCTCTTTTTTCCAACGTTCTCCAAAGAACCCAAAGCTTTGTGTAATCCATGATATAAAAATCCGATAAAGTTTTACATTGGCTATCGAAAGCCTAACACAACCCTCCTCCTTTATCTGGCCTTCAGACCGGCCATGCAAGGGTGATCCCACATATATAAAAAAAAATCAAACATACTTGCTCGAGAAGAATCCTAAACAAGGAAAGAGGAATAAGAATGGTGGAAGAAAATAGAACATTCCAAAAGATTGTATGAAGCAAAACAAAGAACTGAACAAGGAACGGGAAATAGGAATTGAGTATCAATTCAATGAGAGATGAAACAAAAATGTGGACAAATATGAAAATATAGCAAAGCAAGAATTCAACTGTAATACAATATGTAGCATGCAGGTTTAACCAATTAATTCATATGGTTCATGTCATTCCTGTGAAATTAAATTTAGAAGATTGTGATCATGAAAGAGCAACGGACCTGGATTATGCAGTACAGTGGAATATTAGTTCGATATCTAATGACCAACAAACAATTTGATGTTTTATCCTTCTTTAATAGGATCCTTTTCAATTCCAAAATATTTGGTGATCACATTAAAATAGGGGAAAGCTTGTATTAGGGATTGGACTCAGAAATTATTAGTACATAATGAAGAAGAAAAACAACAGGAAAGTAACTAAAAAGCAGGACGTTGATTTTGCTACAAGCTACAGCGGCAGATTTTTCAAGTGGCAAATAGCAGAGGACTTTCTTTGACATCGGAGGAATAAGATTTAGAACATTATATTAGATGCATTATCTTCAAGCAAAATATGTGATACCACCATCCAAGTCTTTTCATGATTAGTATACCATGAGAATCTGATTGATCAGAGGAAATAAGGACAAAAAGGCTCCATAATGCAAATTTTGAAAACCTAGCAATGAAGAAAACAAGCACTGAAACTCTCCCTTGAAAAACCATGTGAAAATTAGTAGAAGATTTGAAACTTAGATCTATGACTTTTGATGCACTAATGTCCACACTTGCCCAAGTTATGACTCTAGATTCTCCAGTAAAACTCATGACTGACAACACGAGACCAGAAGCAACTTTGACACACCATGACAAGTCGTGGATCCAAGAAACTTGTTTCAAATGTGATCAACACTTCCTTCTTGGCTTCATAACTAAATATCGAAGAATTGATGTTTCATTCAGTAAATACGTGTATGTTTTCTTTTTAAAACTTCTCATTGATTACACTACACTTTAAGTTACAACCTAACATTTTGCTTTTTAATATTTATTGCCTGGCACAGAAACAAATGGATCCCATGCTTAAATCAAACTTACAGACAGCTCGTTTTGCATCTTATTTCAATAACTTTTGCACTTTTTATTTTCTCTATGTTCTTTCATTCTAGAAATCTGGCAACTAGAGATGCCTAGCTGGCAATGCATCTACAAAAAACAAGGCAGTGTCTAGTCTAACATCAGCATTGTAGCAACAAGCTTGCAGACATGTGCATGCATATATGGTGCTTATATAAATACAAATATAAAGAAGCATGCATACAACCAAGAGGGCATTCAGCCACTAGAATACTTGTTCATAATGCAGGTGCAAAAACAGTAGGAGAGCATCGTTCTAGTAAATGCTAATTGACGGCAAATGAAAACACCATCTACCTTTTTTTCGTTTTCCTCTTGATAATAACGCTCCTTTGGAATGTCGACCCCTTTTTTCTCCCGAGTAGCATAGACCTCTGACAAGAATTGAATAATAAGTATGTGTATATGTGTGGGCATTTATAGTCTTTTGACATTCATTACAAGGCAAATAACAAATCTTTTACGTAGAACAATAAAAGATACCACATCATAATCAACATGAATGAGATATTATGTGGCACAAGGATATTGGCTTTAAGGCGATCAATTTCCCCATACAGATCTTTGATCAGGGTAGATTTCATCATTTTCTGATTTACCTGATTTTTTGAGGGAATTTGCACAATTAATAAAGCACGTAAAACCATAACTAGTAGGGGAACAGGCAAAATAGTAACAATTAATAAAGAAACGCAAAACCTGAACTACTGGTCAATCAATTAGTTCATGCAAATATGATCACCTGGGATTTAAGCCATACGTGCATCTTCATTTAATATACAGTGACATAATCTAGTCTAATGGGAAATATCAAAGTCAGCAGATCCTATCGCAACTAAAAAGCATAAAGCAATCCGCAAATGAACCTCTGATCTGTTTTTATGTTCTTTGCTCAGTGAGCGTAGTCTAGAATGCTAAGTGTCTCCTCCAAGCAATGAACAGATGGTGAAACTGTCGCTATGATGCATGTTTTTGTCCTTCCACACAAGGAATCACGTAATAACCTGGTAAGCTTGCTATCCCTGAGGTTAAATAGCAATGTCATTCAACCGTTTGAAAAGTTGATAAGTGCAGGCATGACCACGATTACTGCGGTATATATAGACACAACTGCACTGCCCCGTGCACAACAACATAAGAAACAAACATGCAGAAATTCTCATCAACTTGTAAGCACACATATGCACACACTACCTGTAAGGGACATGACCAAGGTGCTCAACAAGTGCAGTGATCACACGACCAAGATGCACCCCAGCCTCTCTTGCACGACCCTGGATTTGAGACAACAGAGAAAAATAGCCAGTTTACATAAGCTGCGTTTAAGTTCAAGATTCGAAGATGCTAAGGATCATAAAGCATTGGCTAGTAGCCAAAGTTTCATTGTAAATATTCCAGATAAATAGACTGAAACCCATAAGCTTACATCTCTGGCTCCAGATCTTGATATATTCTCAGATCGAGCAAGTTCAACTAAATTCAATTTCCCACATTTGATTAGCAACTCACCTTTAGGTGTTGCTTCTTTGATGTGGATGGTTATAGAAAATGGTGAATGTGAGCGACTGAAAGAAGTATTTCAGGACAAGAGAAACAGTGAAACGATTTATCTCCATAAGGAACAATTGCACAAAAGACAGACCAACAGAATTAGTGACAATTTCTTCCTCAAGACCTCTGACTAGCACCCCACCCTTCCCGTCCTCCATTAGTAACACTGGTGGTTTTTTCTGTTTCTCATCCAAAGGAATCTTTGGTATTTCCTGTGGAGCTAGAAAATCGGTAATTTTTTCATTGTATAACTACATGAATGTGACCTTAACACTGTATTCAGCTCTTTGACTCTCTAAGTTGTCAAATATCTGTTTCACCTCTTTAGGTATGACCCCAGCATCATGAGGCAGGTCACCAGCCTGACCAGAAACAAGAATAGCAACAGATTTTACAAATTCAGTCAAGGATCAAGTGACAAAATTGAGGGACAGGAGAAGAACAAACTCATGGTTTTTGTCAAAAAATAGAACCCGAAATGAGTACCTTTGGCTTTTTCCAGTCACCTTCCACAGTATACGTTTTCCCAGTTCCTGTTTGCCCATATGCAAATATTATGCAGTTGAACCCTTCCAACACTTCATTTACAATGGGAACAAGTGCTTGCTCATACAAGTCTTTTTGTTGAGAAACAGGACCAGAAACCTGATATGTGGACACGATATAAACAGGATTTGTCAATCCATGATGGAGTCCACCTGACATAAACAGACGCATCATGCCCTTTTCTGGAAGGGCGAGTCTAAATAAAAATGTTTGGCAATGCTCCAAAACTCCAAATGGCAATTGAAAAGAAAATTTGCGAGAACTACATTTCCATGGCCATGATTCAGTCTCATGGAGCAGTACCATTCACAACGTAACCAGCTATAAAGACATTGCGCTGAATCAAATACTCTCTGAAAGCCAAAAGAAATATGTAGGAGAAAAAGAAAAGATAACATAGAAAGATGCACCGCGTCAAACCACGGCTATTGTAACGCCCAACCACCGAAATCAAGTAACAAATTGGTCTTATTAAGCAAGGAAGCGGAAAATACAAATTCCTCATGAATGAGGACGTGCACTTCCACGCAATTTATGTGATTTGACAATGTACGGAATTTGACAGCGGGCTACCCAAGAATCCTTCACAAAATGACTCGAGCAAACGATCCTTCGCTTCATAAAGCATTTGAGTTTCAAACGAGATTTAACCTCTGTTCATTGTTATACATCAGGTTCTTTATGCTTAACTCAACAATCATCACAGCGGAGTCCATTACAATGCCAAAAAAGATGAGACCAGAAAAAAATACAGAATCTGTTCTTACCGAAACATTTAAATCAGGAGAAAAACAACGCAAGAGAAGCTTCTCGGAGGAAAAAAATCCTATTTCAAGTGATAAATTACACGATTTCATCCAAGATGGAACAAAAGAAAGGAACAAGAATCGACCTTGTCAAACGTGAAGACACGATCTATTTGCTTTCCGGCGATGTTTTGAGAGACGGAGACCTCGCGTTGGTACTCATTGCAGGTGACGACCTGAGGGGCGTTGGATCGCAACTCATCGTCATTGAACGGCCTAAAAATTGGCAGCTGCAAATAAGAACAACCCCGAAAAAAATAGGACAAAACATGCAAACCGATCAAATCTACAGTTGTGAGGAAGCAACTAAGAGGAATTCTCCCATTTGGGGAAAACAGAGGCCATTCCTATACCTGCAACGGAGGAGAACCTGAACGTTGACTCCCTTATCCTTCTCATGGCGGCCGGACATCGTAGTAGACACGAGAGAGAGAGAGAGAGAGAGAGAGAGAGAGAGAGAGTATGGGCGGCGAGTTGCTGGTCTGTCTCTTGGTGGGGCGGAGACTGTGGAAGTAGCGGGAGATGGAACCATTGGGATGTTCAAATTTTTTGAGAGGAACGCAGCTTTCGGATCATTTGTTCTTGAAATAGCGGAAATGCCACAGAAGGGTACGTGCATCTAATTCGACCCTAACCCACTAGGACAAGGTTTGGTAGCAATAAATAAATCCATCGTTATGGGGCCCCGGACCCACAAGATCCGACTAATAACGAAGTCATAATTAAGACCCGAAAATCACAAAGTAAAAAAGACCAGTACTGGTATATCTCCAAGTTTGTCTCATGCCTCAGGAACCAGGATTAGATTTCGGATCTATCATCAATACATGTTTCGGAACTGGATTTGGATTTTGTGCTTGTTTTATGTTTTGGATTTGCATTTGACTAGATCTACCATGTAACCCAGATCTGTTTTTCAGTAGACTTTTTGCTGATGCATTGTTCAACTGTGACTGAAGGTTGGGTGTTCGACTGTGGATAGTATCAATACCTTTGCAATTGCAATTAGTACAGCCTGGAGAGCCCCAAATTGGATTGCTAAAAGATTTGAAAGAAGCGCATTTGCTTCGAACTAGACAAGTGCTCAAGCTTGATCTTGTTGCCTTCGACTTTGTACAAGATAGAGTGCCAAGTTGGATTGCTAAAAGATTTGAAAGAAGCGCATTTGCTTCGAACTAGACAAGTGCTCAAGCTTGATCTTGTTGCCTTCGACTTTGTACAAGATAGAGTGCCAAGTTGGATTGCTAAAAGATTTGACAGAAGCGCATTTGCTTCGAACTAGACAAGTGCTCAAGCTTGATCTTGTTGCCTTCGACTTTGTACAAGATAGAGTGTGGAAGAAGCTGAAGGGTGGAAAGAAAGATTCTTATCAAGGGGGAAAGAAATCTCATTCAAAGCCAGCATTATTCAGAATTATATATAGCATGGGATGTTCCAAGCTTCCTAATGACGTATTTTGAAGCAAGCATAAGTGTCTTGCTAGGATAGCAAACCGGAGGGCTGTCTGGGGTTCCGGGCCATTGAGGCCTTCAACCAAGCGTTAACTACTCCTTGCCAAATAGTGTTTGAGGTTGCTCAAATTCCCGAACTCCTTAATGGCATGAGTTGTCAGAATGAGATACTATCGACTTGGCTCAGTATTGACAGCATCCTTGGGTTATCTATTGGCCAAGCTTCACATGGAGAAGTATATGATCTGCAAGATGGGTACTGCATGAAGGGGGCCTGTGGATGGGCTATCAGTCAACATTTTGGGGATGGGAGGATCCCACAATAGGAGGGTTACAAACTATGGAGCCCATGATCACCATTCTAGAGTCACAAGCAAAGGTGGCTGAACTGATAAATCTGAGAATAAAGAAGTAAGGAAAAGACAAAGTAAGCAACTTATGAGCAGTATCTTTCATCACTTTGAAGCTGAGATTCTGCCACAATGTTCAACAAATGATTGGAAAAGACAAAGTAAGGAACTTACACGGTGCGGTCTGCATATCATTTCCTAAAATGCTATCTCAAGAAACGAAGGTAACTCTCGTCCCGGGCTTTATTGACTACTGATGAAACAGTCAATAAAGCGAAGTATCCTCTGTATGATTACAGAAAAATCTTGAACCATGTGGAACAGGCTTCTGCATAAGCAGAGCAGAATAATTTGCAGGTTGCAGTCTGGATTCCCCCCTCAAACCGGGAGATATAAACTAAATATTGATGCTGCTGTTAAAGAGAACGTTAGATGCACAACAGGGGCGGTTAGCCGGGAGTCAAAAGGTTTCGTTTTGGCAGGTTCATTATGGCGACTTCCCTCCAACCTCGAACCAAAGCTTGCTGAAGCTATGGCAATGAGGAAAGGTCTAAATCTGGCCCAAGACACAATTTTCGTAGATATAGAGATTGAAAGCAATTGTTTTGAAGTGATAAAATTCCTCCAAAAAGATCATCCCTTTAACCTATTCCGGTATGATCCTTGAGAAACGCAAAGGCAATGCAGTTGCACATGAACTAGCAGGGAGCTGTTTAAATGATCAGGAGGAAACATGGATGGAAAGAAGCTCTAGAACACATCACTTGGTTACCAATGCTAAAACAACTAGAAGGTAGCCAAGTGATCTTAGTGATGTACCTCTTTCGAGAAAAAAGTTGGAGCCTAGCATTAGCAACTTAGATCCAATATCATGCATGACCTTATAGGTAGGGATGTCAGCAGATCATGTTTGTGCGAGATCATAGTATCTCGATCTTAGCTAAATCATAATCATGTTCTGGTGCGGCTTTTGATTGCATTTAAGATATAAAAGTCTAACTAAACAAACAAGAACTCTATTATGATTGTGCTTCTTGGCCGCAGAAGTGTTTGAGTGCCTGTTTATGGGTTCTCTTGTGGCCATAGTGGCCTTGACCTGCTATTAACTGTTACATGTAGTTAGTCTCTGGATCATTCTTACTCTTGTACATAAAAACATGCCTTGTTCGCCTCGCCAAGCAAAGGGGAAAAACCTGGTGTCTTATGAGGCTGACGACATCCATGAAGGATTCGATGAATGTGCTAAAAGTTTTGTGGGACAACTTCTCTGAAATTGAGCATTCAACAGACGCATCCGGCAGGTCTTCGTGCAAAGTTCTGGTGGTAATGCATATTAATTTTTCCTTGATGACAAGAGCAATCTGTTCCACTTATTGCAAGGTTCTCCATGTCTCTTTAAGAATTATATGTATTACAAGTCTGTTCTGAGCAATGGTGAAGCTCATGTTTGGAAGACTAACATTCTAGTTGATGTCACCAAAATAATAAGTTCAATTGGAAATATGAGACCATATAGAAAGACATCTAGTCTCATATTGATATTGCTAAAACCAAAATCAATAAAAAGGATCCTGGCAGGTTTCTGCAAGTACATACTTGTAACCTACATCAGTGAAAAACCGTTGGACTCCCTCCTATACCAACCATGTCTAGTTCCACTTATAATGGCATTAAAGAAAATGAAATGGTAGGCGAAAGTGATACCCTAAAGAATGAAACGTCATCTACTGTACTAGGCGGATTCATTTACGAGGAGTGTACTGTTGGTGTTGGCCCCAAGGAGCAGATTATACTTCCTCAACCAAATGAATTCATACAGTCGGAAAATTTGGTCTTTAGAGTGGGTCATGGGTCTGATAGGCAAGACAAAAGATTGGTGGACATCAAAATTTGCTCGACAAATCAAGAAGGCTGAAGACAGTTAAAAATTAGGACTCAAACATTTAAGGATGGAGACTATAGCGGATCACAGAAAAGTTGGGTTTCCAGCAATCTTTTCTTAGAGGTTTTGGAATCTCATAAAAGATGATGATGCAAGGCAGTTACTTCTCTGCATCTCCATGGGAGGTAGTCTTCTTAAAGGATTTAATAGCTGTGGGATTTGAACCCACGCCCTTTCGGACCAGAGCCTAAATCTGGCGCCTTAGACCACTCGGCCAAACTAAAGATAATTCCCAAACTCAAGCCCAACCTCACCCGAGGCGTGCACGTGTCCTCCTCAAGCTCTTTGAATTAAGGTTAATGAGCTACTAATAATATAAAAATGACACGTGGGTTTCTTTTTTTTTCTTTCATCCTTTAATATATAATAAACGTGGTCTCTTTGGTCACAAGTTTCTTAGGCTTAACTTTTACACTTTAAGACTTTTATGAATATCAATAATACATTAAAGTAATATTTAGAGGTACTTACCAAGAAACAAATGCAATTAATACACATGAGTTTAATTAATTTAATACCTAATTAGTATTAATTCTAATATATATATATATATATATATATATATATATATATATATATATATATATGTGTGTGAAAAGTTGTATACATGAGATTCACAAACCCGAGTCACGTCCATTACTTAAGTTGTGAGACAGTTTTGGAGTGTGCGGTCTTGCTCGAGTTATAAGATATCTGTTTATTGTTTCTCAGTTTTTTGAGGAATGTCTATTATATATAAACGGCTCCATCTTGTAAAATGAATTTAGAAAATGTGAAATACTCGCTTAAGCGACCTTGATTGCAGGAGAACGAAGGATTTTTCTGTTTAAACCACGTAAAACTTATCCTGATAGTCACTGCTCATGCATTCATTACTCCCTCCTCCCTTCTACGTTCTCAACGGGAGGAAGTTCATCAAAAGCCTGCAAACAATGGTAAATCCCAACATTTAAAAGGCGATAGACTCCAAATTCACCAAAAGAGTGAACGTATTGCGTGCAGTGCTCAGTTTCATTGTGGAAATTATCGTTGAATAATTGATTCTAAATTAGATCTTGCGAAAATATTGTTGCTTGTCTTTTCTGTTAAAGCAAGGATCTGCGCTTCTTCACCTCTCGTCCTTTTGCAAATACTGCTGTAGGCATGGCAACAGCCACCGAGAAGAACTAGATGGCATTAAAAAGTAGTTGTGTTTAGAGATATACAAAAAAGTTATCAAAGCGAAAGCAATGGGTGCTTTGTCAATGCGGCTGTTTATCTCCTACATTAATTTAGACCAACTTTAAGTACTCTCTTGGCAGCTAATACTTTTCTCAAAATGTTGTTTTCCAATAATTAGTCCAAACATCACCCGTGTCTCAAAGCAGCTAAAACAACACAAATGCTAGAAACAAACTTCGTTTCCATATTTGAACTTGAGAAATCAAGCAACGACATGAAACATGAAAGGATGCACATGTTTGTCAACTGTAATCTTTACATCTCGTCTCATTAATGCTAGAATAGACGTATCATCAAGCGTGGCATGAGTCGTCACTTTAAGAATACACCATAGGCAAGCAATGCTCTCAAAAGAAACAAGAAGGCACCACCAGAACTGCCAACTTTTGAAGTGTAGTATCAACCTACAAGGATATACAAGACCCTTGCCTAGTTCTGGTAAATGAACCACGTAGATCATAATTCCACTTGGTTCAGCTCGTCTCAAGCTCTTCCATGTTCGGTTCGTTTTCAGCTTGGTTTGGCTTGCGGAATCTCGTTAAATAAAATTTTAACATAAACCATGCCCCTGAAGTAATTATACGATTATATTCAAGGGAAATGAATGGTCATTTTCGGTTAACTTTTTCACAAGAAGGTTTTGGGTAAATGAAGAGATAAATCTAGGGTTTTGTGCGTGCTCAATTAAAGTGATTGATTTAGTCTCGGTTGGTGGCCTTGGAGGCATAGATGATCTATCACATGTGACCAATAAGACCTCATTTACTCATATATGATCTATAAACTTGCAAAATTCACATTTCATGTCGAGTTCTTGGCATATTCTCAAATAAGCTCCTGAATCCAATTGGGTTGTTGCTGAGATTCCTAAGATCGAAAAATTTTGGATAACAAAATTTAAAATTGGAAATAAATGAGAAAAATAATAAATTTTAAAAGGAAAATTCAAATTTTTTATAAATAAAATTTCAATCAATTGATCGATTTGAATGATTCACAAGTAGAAAGGTGGGTTTACTTTGAATTGGCTAACCTTCAAGGAAACCCTGTTTTTCATGAGCAATGGCCTAATTCAAACGATTTTGGCAAATGGCAGTTCATGGCCACATTTCTCGATTCTCAAATAAGGGAGCATCACATGAGCGTCAAATTAAGAACTTACAAGTGAACTCGCACCTTGCTGTATGAAATAGTAAGCCCGTGTACATGAAGTTTTGAATGCTAGAGTTAAAATGTAATATGTACCAATATTCATGGTAGTATGTAGGTTGTTTTCCATAATTGAAATACGCTTACCGTAGTACAAAGAAACTTATTTTGAAGGTTGGTAAGATACTTTAAACTAAACTCATATATATTCTGATCTAATTGTTGAAATAAGCTCTGAGCTAACTCCGACGGTCATAGATATTGAAATCAAACCATCAATATATGGTTTTACTTCTTTGGATGGTTATTACAGAATTAATAGTTTAACTGTTCTAGTCGTCCAAATATCCTAAATTCACATTTTTCTCGCGTTGTACCTCCTTTGTCTTTTCGGGTGCTGTGAGAAAACATGCTGTTTGGCTCTTCCCGATGATGAACCTGTTATGATAATTAATTTCCGATGGGACGTGCTTGACAGCCGTCAACCTCCCCACCAACGGCTCTCCTTCTTCCCTCCTCCACCGAAATGTGCATGTCTAAATTGTTTTTCTTGCACGCGCAGGAATCGAACTCACGGCCTTCGTTACGTGAGTAGAGCCCAGCCAGATGAGCTGACGCTCTGAGTGTCAAATATGCATGTCTAGCTAACCATCTTCTCGATGACTTGTTTCGGGGGGGGGGGGGGGGGGGGGGGGGGGGGGCGGGGGCGGAGGGATATGTTAAGCACGTCGAAAAGCATATTCCGTGATATATGTGCCTTGGATGCTGCTGTCTCTCCACCCAAACATGCGAAAGCATATCCCTTGATATTTAAAAGGCTTGATTTTTAAACAATTAAACTTCCATGGTCTCACTACGAAATACAAGCACACGATATGTAAAACAGCGACATTTTTAATTCTTTATCCCGTGCCACTATTTGCTACTACTACTACACACGTATATATATAGCGCAGGGTTGCAAGGAAGACTGCAACCAAATATACCTGTATGTTTAGATTCTTTTGCTTCGTCGCCATGCTCGTTTGCTGTATCGGTCATTCCTACAAAACGTATTAATTACTGTAGAATATGATAAAAGACGACTATATAGACATTGTCCAAGCATCTCACATTCATCATCTAATGCATCTTTTTCATTAATGAGCTACCATACCACCTGTAGCAATATTGAAGTCAATGTTCAATCACATATATTCATGTATAAAATAACATTATTCTCTCTCTCTCTCACTGTGACACACGCACACATGGTTGAAAGTTGAAACAACCGGGGAACGAGGCCGTGTATGAGAGGGTGCTCAGCTGTTAGACAGGTTGTTCAGGAATTCGACTTGATCCAAGGGTGCTGTTCATTGCGTAAGAATGGGCCCAAGACGGCCCTAAGATAGGCCAAAGGAGTGAAGGTCCTAATGTAATAGTTTTATGTTATCAGAGGTGCGACTGTCCTCTCATCTCGAGCGTGAAAAACTAAACTTAAAACCGGGGGAGTGAGATCCGGTATTGCAGTTTTAAGGGGATCGATGTTCAGCGATTTAGGTGGGTGGCCAACCACACTTTGATGTCAGACGCTGCCTTCTCATACACGTATAACCTAAGCCGGTGTGTGAGATTTATTGAATTGATACCATGAGATAATAAAAGTGAAAGACTAAATCTTCATTTAAAGCAGCAACACCTGTAATTAATTAGTTAATTATGAAAGAAGTAAGACCAGGGAGGGAACATAAGAAGCTCTGAAAATTTCTGTGTCAAAAACAGCTGATTTGATTGTCATAGTTTTAAAAAAGATTTAAGAAACACCTGACAAAGAAAAAAACGTGGACTTTTTGAAGCTAACAATCCTCAGAACCCTCTATTTTATATATACATATAATAACACACATAAGTAGTAAATTTAAATAAATCTCAATCATTCATCTTTAATAATAGATGGTTTAAATTTAAAATTCAAAAAGTAAAAATATTCATGTAAATAAAGTGTACTTACAAAAAATACACATATACTTTTTTTTAGATTTAAATTTTAACCATCTAACATTAAATCATTAAAGATTAACAATTGAAAATTGTTTAAATTTACTAATATTTAAGTATACTAATATCTACAAGTTCCTCATACATAGAAAAACTATGTTATACTTAATAAATACTATATTAAATACTCATAAAATGGTGTAAAATTGGGGCTCCATTACATTTATTTATTGTAATCATAATCCATTATTTTTACACTATGAGTATCAATTAAGTATTAACTTAATCGAGTATAACTTACTTTTATTTATTTCTATATATAGTTAGCCTATTTTATGAGCCCCTTTTTTCTCTTTCAAGAAATTGACGAGGAGTTGATTACAAGAAAGATTTTGAAAAAGTGCCTACAAGATAAACCTAAAATTTAGGTACATATACGGGAACGTTTTAATGAAAACCAACCTTTGGCGTGATTTACAGAGTTCTCTACCTCCCTGCTTTTATCAAGAACTGTGATAAGGAGTTGATGTTAAAGGTAATTAAAGGACAACCGGCAGCACAAACCTAAAAGTTAGGCAAAGAAATCCCTACTGCCTGCCTTGGTGCATAATAAGAATCAAAGTCTCTGCCTCCATTCAGCTGAGGCGGCATCCGCCCTAATAAAGAAGGTATTCATCATGGTTGAATCGACGGCCAATAATACGTAGTTCGCCTCTCAACTATTTCGTGATTATGCACCTCGTCTGGACAAGATATTCCTGATCCGCTACTACTCAGAATCACTAGCCAGAAAACATAATAATGCTTTTCTCCAATCTTGCTACTTTAGTATTTTGATGTTCAGGCGCCAAGGCAAAAGGAAATCACAGTGATCCACCCTGAAAATGCCAATAAATTAGTAATGTAGCTCAATTTGCATGGATATCCCGATTGGAAGTTGTCAATCTCTGCAAATATCCCTCTGAAAGCATGTTCCGTAAGCGTACTACATATATACCTACGAAGTATTTCGTATGCGGAGCAAGTTTTGGCTTTCAACAATGGCATTCACATCAATGTGCGTGAGCAAGAGAGGAAGGATGCGAAAACTGTAAACACAGTTTTTCATTTACAGGGGAAAAGGAAGAAAGAAGAAGGGTTACGCAGGATACAGTGGACGCGTGCATCTTTTTAGTTAATGCCAAAAGAGATCCAGACAAGAAAATATTCCCCAGTACGCCCGACAAAGCGATACACAGTGAAAAATAGACTAGGGTTGCCCGAGTAGAGCAAGGTAACCTCAGCCGTCGATTCCAAAGATGGAATCCACCCTGGTTCTTGCTCCGCAAGCTTCCCGCAGGGCCCCACCTTAGCTTTCATCTTCCCAACCTTTCGACCAGCTCTCTCTCACTCAACACAAGTACAATAACGACAGAAACAAAGACAAGGGAAAATTTTCATTTTTAGAAAAACACCTACGAAATTCAAAATAATAAGCTTATTTCAGGTACAAAATTAAACCCTTTTACCTTGTGAGGTGGGGTCCATTACGTGAAAGTTTGTATTAAAAGAATGTTAACTTGATACACCATGGGATTTAGAATTTCGCATTTGTAGTCTGCGTTTCTGACAGTTTGCTAACCCTCAGAGTGCACACGCACTCTCTCTCTCTCTCTCTCTGGAGAGAGAGAGAGAGCTGCTTGTTTCGGGAGACGGTCTGATTTACGGTCCTCCTGTTTTAATGGACAGCCCCTGGTTGTTGGGTACTGTTCACGTCATTGCATCGGCCCCATGAAAAGCTGGATGAGCGTGTTGACTCCTAAAGCAAACTCTTCAATTGGGATTTGTAAAATAAGCTTGCACGAGGGGTGGGGACTAAGCCCCATAAACAGCCTACACTAATCAAACCTTAATCCATTTCTTAATTAAAAATTGGCTGGTATCTAGGTTGATGGTGATTGTAAAGTCCCACAAGGTCTCGATCAATATAACATAGGGCACGTTCATACCACATGGTTGATACCTATGAACCGCTAACAATACGAAAGTTGCATAGCCCATATAATCAATGACATGTCAAAATTTTATTTATTCATATACAAGATCCAACAAGGTAGTGACATTATAAAAAAATAACTATAAAAATCCTATTAACTCCTGTCATCTAGCAACGAACGTCAAAGTCTTGCTTTAACGTCCAAAGCACTCAATGTTTCTATTGTCTATATCGTGAAAACATTTAAAAGAAAGCTTAAGCACGGCGTGAATAGATGTGATCTCTTTACAAATAATCATACTAAGACTTACACTATTTCAAATCAGGGAGTAAAAAAATATACATCATTTGTCAAAAATTAATAATATCATTTCTAAACATATATATACATACTCAAACACTCATTAATATGCATTTTAGTTTTGATATCAAATACTCTATAGTGTAATCAACCCATTGTCATGCTATAGAAGTCTCCCAAATACTCCTCCTATCTAGTCATGTGACCTCTGACAACGCCTCCACCATGTTAGGCTTAGGATCTTTGCATATGAAATGGGCTCACCAAGTTCAATCCCTCAAGTCTACAAGGCAAAAGTATCCGAATACCCCACTAATAGAGTCATGCATTCAACCAAATAATCACACAATATCTTCAGGTTTGTGATATCCATATCCTCTCAATCATCTCTCAAGGTCCACATAAGCATATCCAAATCCACCTCCACATCTACAATAGTCACATATATCCAATTATTATGTCAAAATAACATATCAATATCAAAGTCACACATCTATATTAAGTAGTAAATTAGTTATAGTGTACATAAACTCTTTACTCTCATTGACTAGTTCTACTTATCTTCAGCTTAGGCATGACGTAACTAACATGAGTTGGCCAATGCAACTATAAGTTTAAAGTAGCTCAACCAATGAAGTAGCCAACATAACTCAACACATCTACGAGTTAGGATTATCCGATATGTCAATCCACCAACGTCATACACTATCGTAGAAAGTAGATTCATACTTGAATATTTCACTTGCCTATAATGACAACCAACGAGCTAGCACTAATATATATGTCTATCTATAATCCATCGACATCCCATACTGTCGTGAAAGATAGATTCAAACCCATTAAGCAGTTTACTCGCATACAAGCACACTCATGTCATGCATATGCATACTCAACAAAGCATTTTAAATACTATTTCATAAACCGACACAATATATAACCATTTAAAAGTATTAACAAACAATTTTATAAACTCATACATCATCTAAAAGCAATTAAACTACTTCTAGCATATAACCGAAAAGAGAACACATCCACCTACCTGACACCTCTACGTAGATCCAAATATAATGGTGTTAACTCTCCTTAATCACCTTAATTTAACTCCTAAATCATGATAAAAACATAATATTAATATTCTGTATTCAAATAAAAATTTAACAGTTTAAATCACGTCGAAATCGAATCTCAAACGAGTATGAGAACCCTAAAATCCCAATCTAGATCTATATAGTCTTGTTTGGATCCTGATAAAGAATACATATCAAATATAGTTTTAAAACGGATCACAGTTCATTGTAGACCCAAAACCGTGTCCCTACAACGACACTGGTTCATTGTCCTGGTCGGTGTCCTCTTTGGGGTGACGTGACATGTCAGTCCACCCACCAGCCACCGGTTTTGGCCGGTTCATCCAATCTTTTTAATACCAAACGGTACACCGGTTTTGGTGGGCAAACCGTTTGCCCCCAGCAGCCACCGCCCACCATCAGCAGTTTCGTTGGAAAAAGAGAGAAAAGGGGTGGTTGACCCCTTTTTTTACGGATCTTGCTAGAAATTTAGCCATTTTCGGTGATTTTTGTTCTAGTACGAACGAAAATGAGACAGGGTTCCTTACCTTAGCCCCTTAGACGAATCCAACCGTTTTTTCCTTCAATCAGTCGTTTTCTGGTGATTTCTCATATTTCTTATGGTTTCTCCTTTTTCGTTGCTCCTCTCTCCCTCTCTATTTCTCTTTCTTCTCTCTCTCCCTTTTCCTCTCTCTTATAAATCACAGGGAGGGGGGGTGGTATCCGTGGCCACCGCCTACCGTTCCAGCATACGGTCTCATGGCTCCTGTCTACTGTTCCAACAATGGAGTCCCATGTGAAACCTGTGTTGGATCGGGTTAGATCCATTGGATCCAAGCCGATCCAGACTCCACAGTGATGACCCCTCGAGACAAGAGGGGACCGAACCACAAAGAGGTTTTTACTTATCTGATGACTTCACAGTTGGAGACAGATGGACATTCTGGAGGGGGAGCAACCAAAGAATAAAAATGAGAGTACGCGTAATCTTGACATACACACACATATAAAATGGAGCAAGTGTGCAAGGGAAGCATTGTTTAGACACCAAAACTGCTGTTTGATCGTGGAGCCAAGACAACCGCCATGGTTTCCAAAACGACTTATCTTCCACTGTAAAGTACACACAGACCCTTACATTCTAATCACAATAATTATGAACTGAAGCAAATTCTAAATGCCAAGTTGGGAATGGATCACCAAATTAGAACCATATTTGAAGGCTCCCTTTATTATTAACAACAAAAGAATATAACAAAGCTTCCCTAGGAAAGAAATAGAATGGCTTGCCATGAATACATACATACCTTGGTACCATGAATTCAGCTCCCGAGGGCTCAAAACCACGAGTGGCCACTGTGATCTAGATTTGGTGGATGACAGCCACGTGTACGACTACGATACGAGGAGGACCCAGTTTCACGTGTGGATGCTGCCCGAAGGACAATATACAGCCACGGAAGCGCCACAGGGCGGGAAGGGGATGATTTGAGCTCCCTTTGATTAGTGAGCATGGCGGCGCTGCCACCCCACTTGATCGGACCCACCCAACCGAGCCTAGACCGAGCCCATCTCTCCCTCCAACCGGTGAACCCCAACGTCGTTTTCAACGGTAAAGAGTGAGGTCGCATATTCGGGGGATTTCAAATTCACTCGCTATAAATACAGAGAGAGTCTCGTCTTCCTTCCCACTCTCACCCTCGTATAGTGTTTGTGCGTTAACTCCTTAGATAGCTCTCTGAGTATGATGATGACTGTAGCTGAGAATTGGTGGTGGGTCGCAGCCCTGCCTCCTGAATCCCGCCTACTGACATTTCAGAATGCGGCAGTCATCCTTATCTGTACCCTCCTCGCCTTCTTCTTCAACAGTTTGATCCTTTGGTGCTATTTAGGAGGCCCTGCTTGGGGCGGGTATTGGAGAGCGAGGAGAACGGGTAAAGGCTCGGGTTACGATAATGTCATACCCGGCCCGAGGGGACTCCCTGTCCTGGGGAGCATCGCCCTGATGCGTGGTCTACCCCACCGAAACCTCGCGGCAGTCGCCACCAAGCTCGGCGCAACCCGGCTGATGGCGTTCAGCGTGGGAAACACGAGAGCCGTGGTCACGTGCAACCCGGATGTTGCTAAGGAGATTCTGAGCGGCTCCGTTTTCGTTGATCGGCCCATTAAGGAGTCAGCCTACGGGCTTATGTTCGATCGCGCGATTGGGTTCGCCCCATACGGGTCCTACTGGCGTAACCTACGCCGGATTGCAGCAACCCATCTGTTCTGCCCCCGCAAGATGGCTGCCTCCGAGTACCGCCGGCTGGAGATCGCCGCCACGATGTGTGCCCAGATTTCCCGGTCGGGACACCAGGTACGCGTCCGCGATGTTCTCAGACGCGGGTCGTTGGACCATCTCATGGGGTGCGTCTTCGGGCGCGACTATGGGCTCGACGACGAGTCTAACCCGGAGGTTATTGAGCTCATTCAGATGGTTCAGGAGGGTTACGACATACTGGGCATACTCAACCTGTCGGACCATCTTCCCTTGCTCGGGTTGCTAGACCTTCAGCGAATCCGGTTCCGCTATTCCCGCCTTGTCCCGAGAGTGAGGTGGTTTGTGCAGAAGCTGATCGATGAGCATCGGTCTGACGGTGAGAAGAAACCGGCCGACTTTGTCGACGTCCTTCTCTCCGTAACTGGTGACTGCAAATTGTCCAACTCGGACATGGTCGCTGTTCTCTGGGTAACTACTGCTGGTCCGCTTTCTGAAATGATTCGCTTCTCTCTTGTTTGTTAATTTGGTGAATCAATGTGGTCAGGAAATGATTTTACGAGGTACGGACACGGTGGCGGTGTTGATAGAGTGGATTCTGGCGCGGTTAGTGATGCACCCGGAAGTGCAGACCAAGGTGCAGGAGGAGCTGGACGCGGTGGTCGGAAGGGAACGAGCGGTGCGCGAATCGGACCTCACCGGACTCGCCTACTTGAGGGCGGTTGTGAAGGAGGTGCTGCGACTGCACCCACCCGGCCCGCTTCTTTCTTGGGCCCGCCTCGCTACAGAAGACGCGGTGGTCGATGGCTGCCACGTTCCAGTTGGCACCACTGCCATGGTCAATATGTGGGCCATCGCTCGCGACCCGGAAATTTGGCCTGACCCGCTTTCTTTCTCGCCGGAGCGGTTCCTTAAAACCGGACCCAAACCAGAGTTTAGCATCCTGGGATCGGACCTCAGGCTCGCGCCGTTTGGGTCGGGTAGTAGGAGCTGCCCGGGAAAGACTTTGGGCCTGAACACGGTTTATATATGGGTGGCCTCGCTGCTCCATGAATTCGTGTGGAGACATGCTAGACCCGACCCGGTTGACCTCTCTGAGCTCTTGAGGCTGTCATGTGAGATGGCTTCACCTCTAACGGTCACCGTTGTGCCGCGCCGCACGTAAACGGTCCGTCTTGACTCTGGATGTGCATTTGTACAGTTCTATTTTCGTCTTATTTTTTTTCTTTTCTTTTTCTGCCTTGAGCTTGCCTTACTCTTTTGTATGAGTTGCTTCCTCTCCCTGTATGTGTGCGTGCTGCTGTACAAAGAAAAGTGAGAGTTTTACTAGGACTGGCAAAATATGTGTTGCACAAAGACCTGACTGTAACACGACCTAGAAGCATCCGTTTTTCATGTCTATACGTGCTTTGTGTCGTTTTCGTGTCTGCCCCAAAATAACTCGAGAATTCGTCTTGGCATTCACTCGTGTTTTTAGGAACATGACACGACATGATATGTCCAAAGCCGAGAGTGCAGCCCAGCTTGACAATATAAGAGAAATATTTGTAACCAACACATGCTATGCTAGTGTAGACTTTGACTGTTTAACAAGGAAAAAGATGGGTTTCGTGTCTGAGTTTATTACTGTTTAACAAAATGAAACACAGACTTTTTGTACCGACGGAGAAAAAAGGAACGCAAACTTCCATCCCAGAATCTACAAATCCCTACTGAAAACACTTTCGAAATTGATATATAAATGTTGAATGTTAAGTAAGACATCCTACTGTCATAGTGATATTACGAAACAAAGCTTGGGTTGGGTCTTCATGTACTAGTGATTGTTACGCGATTGATGCTATTCATAATACATAATTTTCCATTTTAATATCGTCTCAAGGTTACACGATGTGCTCATTCATGGCTGCGAATTTCCATTTTAATATTTTTAACAACATGCATTGGTGTCGTTTCAATATATATAGCCACACATTGAGCATGCTGGTGGGGAATATTTGTGCATTTATTGAGATTATGATGCAATCGCAATCAGATTCGGGTTCGCTTTGATGAACGAGAATGACAGCACGGGACGCGTCGGCTACCGCGGGGCACGTCGCAACAACGTGTTGATTGTCGCCAAACAACAACAGGTGATGGGGAATGCAGCAGTCCAGCAATCGTGTTGAGGAGAGGACACATTGAGGGGGTTTTATTCGTGGGGCTCATTTTGGACGTACCTATTATGTATATGTGTGGTGATCGAACCTTTTCTGAATAGACACTCTCCGTTTTGTCACCTTCCCCAATGGGAAGATACTCTCTCTCTCTCTCAGTTGGATTTCAATGGGTGTCTAATCTTCTGCCGTTTATTTTGGTTTGGGTAGAAAGCTCCAGCTGATTGTGCACTGCAGCCATTTTAAGTGAGACACTTAGTGAAATAATCTCAAGACCGAAAAGTCTGCATGGTTGTATTCTCACAACATGATCGTTTAATGACATAACATGGACATGACCTAAAAACGCTCAATTCTTGGACACGACACATCCTTGACATGAACCCGGACCCCAAAATTCTGCGTTAACTGGCATAAAAACAGCGGGTTGTGATCATAAGGTGATCCGTTTAATTTTGACAGATGACGCAAACACGAATTGAGAGCAATTACCCATCATCCAGAGATTTCAACACAATTAGAAAATCTGATGTAAAGTAATACATCTGAAATATATACACGAGCGCACTACTATCTCCTCTCCACATAGCTTCGTCTAGATTTGAGGCCCACTGCAGGATACCCGCAACTAGATTGGATTATGACCTTCTGCAACTTGCAATGATCTGTTTTGTCCACGGTCTAGTGCTCTCTCTCTCGGTGGATTTTGTGAATGAATTGTGGGGGCCGGCTGGGGATTCGAGTAAGGGTGACCTTGAAGGTGACAACACTGTGGGAGGGATAATGGATGTGCTTCATCTGGAGAAAACGACGTTAGATACCACGTCTTCCAAGATAAACTCCTTACGGACAACGATGAGCTCAAAATTTCAACTGATTTGGGGAAACGCAGGCAAAGAGTTGAATCATCGCTAACATCTTTAAGTACGACTTTTATGTATTAAGCTCGAACTACAAAAACTAGTTGAAACCTGTGGAGATATTCACTGAATTGTTTGGTGATTCAGCCGTATGTGGTTGAACCTAACAATTTTTGGCGGATGGGTTCACCCAAATAAGAAAAGACAATTTATGCTCGTACCGAATTAACGTCGATATATGTTTCCTTCAATCAACTATGATGAATGGCATCCATAGGACACTTCAATGTGCTTTTCCCTTGGCGCCACGAGGGCTTCGTCAATCAGCCCGACAATGAGATTGCTGTAATTAATAGTGGAAGGCATGTATGATGTACCATTAGAACTTATTTAGTTTTCGAAATCTACAAAGAACATGTTGCATGAAAACGATTTTTTTATTCAAAAGATGGTGCTTATCACGTTCTGTTGAAGCTATCAGGAACAACAAGCACCTTCGTTATGCACAAACACACACAAAAACATTATGCACACGCCGCACGCTGACATAGTAATTTCCCCATTTTATTGGCCAAAGGTTAGTGACCATGGATGTTATTTCCAGAAGATAAATTCTGGACCCATCATTTGTTTATTTATAAGAAGCGGTGCGAAACAGTTGTTAAAGCGTGAATTTTGAGAATGTGATGGGGAGATGGTGACGGAAGTTCTTGGAAGGATGTCAATCCACTTCTGATAAACATCTAAGTATGTCATTTCACTTAAGAGGACAATCAATGGGCCAGGGAGAGACACCATTTATAGACCCTCTAAGGATCCTATCCCACTTGATATTTAAGCAAAAGGAATCCAAATTATCTTCGAGATTAAAATTAGTGGACATTGCATAATGTAAGATAATGCACTGCTCAAACTGCTATATACAAAGTATGGATGCTTCCGTTACAGAATAATCCGTGTTTTAATGCCAGGAGGGAATGATATGGTCTATTACTTGAGGAATAACTTTTTCTCTCCTAAATGCTGTTTCCTCCTGCTTCTTCCTTTTTCAGAGACAAAATGTACTTTTCCTTTTCTTTCATAAAGAAGAGAAAATTCAGTGCATGGGAATGTGTCTCCGAGGACAAGCAATGTTAATCTGATTTGATCTCTATTAGTTTGTGGCAAGCACTCTTTGAAATGACCCTACATCTTAATTGAATATTTATTCATGATTTACAGAGCTATACAAGTTCTTAACAATAAGCTGTTAAGCACGCCTCAACAACACACACTCTCTCTCTCTCTCTCTCTCTCTATATATATATATATATATATATAGAAAGAGAGTCTTAGTTGCATAATGTTTGTTTTTTTAGTGTATAATAGTGTTGGAGAGAGAGTCATTGTGTTTTTGTTTTTTATTTAATATAAAATAAATCTTCATCATTGATCTTAAAAACTTTATGCACCTAAAACTCCACACACACACACACACACACATATATATATATATATATTATATGTTAGAATATCCAAACAAATCTTGAGTATTTAATTTGAAAAATAAATGAATGAAATTTGAATTAAAAAGTTGTATTTTGAATTAATTATTGTTACAAAAGTAGAAATGTACTTTTTATTTTAAAATTCAAAAATTATAGATATTTTAACATATAATATTACTGGCATATACAAAGCTTTATATATATATATATATATATATATATATATATATATATATATATATATATATATATATATATATATATAAACTGATTGGATCTCTAACACTGAGAAGAAATGTAGCAGCTGTCTTTCTCTCTGTTCAAAAAATGAAAGTTCATTATTTCGCCCACCAACAAATGTCTAAATAAAGTTCTCAACAACTCAATATCCCATCCATCCCATTAATTAACAACGCAGGCATCTCTTGGTCATATCTATCTCTGTTTATGATGCGTCATGCCCAGGCTTAGCTTGTCAGACTCGAGACCTAACAAGCAACGTGACTGGATACTGCAATATTAGCTATCACTGCATCCAGCACGAAATTATGTCATAACTTTAACTTTAATGAATAGTTCACGATAAGGAGAACCATTTGGGCCTAGCTGGTCATCTTAACTTACTTTATATATACAGACCTCTTTTATCGGCGAAAGGAGTTTCCTTCTTAAAACTGGATAGATACGGTTAAGCCATTTTAGAGCAGTCATCAACCAAACTATACGCTGTATCTTCCAGTTCTCTCTCTCTCTCTCTCTCTCTCTCTCTATATATATATATATATATATATATATATATATATGAGACTTGTTATAAAGATCACTAAAGGGACCCATCAATTGGGACATGTAAGTTCATAACTTCTCAAGTCAAATAAGATGGGACGCGCAGAGTGACCCCTCACCATTTGGTGGACAAAGTGATCATGACCTCATGTTAAAAACCTCTTTCTCGATAAGAACCACATGAGATGGTAAATTTACTCATGACTTCCTCAATTTCAAAATAATCATAGGGTTTCTATTGAAGAAACATTGAAGAATCTACTCATGATCGCGGATTTATTAGTGTCAAGTTACAGTTGTTATGAGTTGCCTGATAAATGGAGTCACATAACTCAATCTGTGGCAAATTTCTAAAAAATTGAATGGCTTTTGTTTGACTCGGAAAAGGTCTCTCTCTCTCTCTCTCCCCTCAATTCTCTATTTCCTTTCTCTTTCTCTTGTTACTTGGAAATGTTTCATTCTCTTGTGGTGTTTAGAAAAAAGAAATTTCGATAACAACGGAGATCAAGTATAATTAATCCTAACATAAATAATTGGCAACTTTTTCAACAAATCACCTGGCGTTCTTATTTGTTGATATTCGTTAATGAATAGAAATTTACTAAAGGATGGTACTGAATGCATAAATCCAAGTATGGAACTTATGAAGTCTTTTAGCACCATTCTCTTAATCTTAATGGAAGACATTTCACCGATGATATAACAGGTTAAAAAGCAAAGAATCAATTCTAACACGTTAGGTTTGCCCGAAATTATTATTTTTTTCTCTAGCCATTCCAATTCATGACCCCTCATATAGAATCAGATTATTACCTCAAGTGAAAATCCACCAATTGAATTTTAGTCATTTTATGATTTCCATGTAAGTTGGATTATATGAAAAATCAAATTTCTTCTTGCTCACCCTAAGTGGCTAGGATCAGAATCGGTTCCTATGAACTTCTAATTTTAGGTGGAGGACCAAAGACGTGCATGTTTAAAATCACAGGAGTTCTATATAAATTTTCTATACATTTAAGTGTCAAAGGATATCAACGTCGGGTCAATTTCAGGTCCCGTCTATCTAAGCCTGGGCTGGACAGCGATGGGAGAGTTTGGAGAGAGATTAAAATCAAGTTGACGAGTTAAGACTACTGGCAATACAAGCGCCTTGAGTTTGGGAGGACCACCAAGGCAATAAGTTGGGAAGACAACAATTGCATAATGTAAGAGCTTTGACTACTTTCCTTGTGTCATCTTGTCAATCATATGCGGGATGTTGCCATGGGCGGTGAGAATGTGGAGACTGATTGGAACGTGAGACAGTTCTGTGACAAACTTCCATCCGTCGTTTGTTGTGGGGGAGGAAAGATTTTAATGTCATGTTAATGCATTTGGATTTGTATGGGAAAAGGCTTAGTTGTTGTTGTTGTTGTTAATGCATTTGGATTTGGGGCTGGTATCACAGACTCACAGAGTGCAGTTCACTGGACATGAATTGAAATAGGATATCAGATCCATGCCAAACACTGCTACTGATCAGATATATGATCTAAAAGGTCCAAGGAGTTCTGTCCAGTTCGTTGCATTGATTCCACAAAGAGATTATTTCGATTTGGATGTAAAAGACATGTGGTATACAAGGCCAAGCAAGTGAACATCAATTTTATTAGATGATGACAAATTTAACGCAAGACATACGAGTTAAAGCACTAGGATAAGGATTCAAAGCAGTGATTGATTGCATGGATGTGGTTGTGCTCCGATAGCGGATCATATACGTGAATATCCCGAGCCACCCAAAGCCTTGTGCCCAGGAAGAAGATCTGAGGATGTTTATACATGTCACATGTCGAACACTCTCCGCAACATTAATACGTAACTGCCCTGCTTAGATCACCAAACCAACTTTTCGATTGGCTAGGCAAACCCTCACAGATGTGCATGATCCAAGGGTAACGAACTTGTGGCCTTCAATTTGGTCTGTTTAAGTTGAACCACTAGGTGCATGAGCGCGCAAGATAGAGAGAGAGAGAGCAACTGGGCAGTGCACCAAACTATTTAAAAAAACAAAATACACGTTAGTGACATACTGCAACAAATCGGTGACATCACTCCCATAGCTTTTAAAGTAATTATGATCATTTCGTGAATAGAAAACCCTCATGAAGTTTCATTTGCATGTCAAGTCCCTCGTGTTTGGAGGGGTCATTTTTTTTGTCCTCCTGTAGTGATATCAAGTGAATCTGACTGTATGAGGGAAACCCACATATCTTCGAGTTTTATTTGATCAGAGTCAGATATCAAGAGGTCACATGACCCATATACTGATATACATCCAAAACCAAAGAAGATCTGGATTTCCTGACTCGCTGAGATCAGGACACCTAGACATATTGTTTATTCTATTGAGAAAAGTTATATTTAGTACAAAAAATTAGATGCAAAGCAAAGTTGGACTCTCTCTCTCTCATACACAAAAGAAGCAGATAGGGTAATGGGCTTTGGTCGGATATAAATAAGTGATTGTTGAAAACCTGGGTAACTTGGTTTATTAAATTGGTAAAAGAAAGAGGCTTATTAGGAATGAGATTCAGATTCATACAGTACGATATTGGAGTTCCATTGCAACTAAGAGTCCAATATGTTGAAGTAATAGGTATGAATTGAGTATTGTCAACTGCACCATTACCCTCTATCTTTCTCTAATCTGAGAGTGCAGTCCTTACTAAATTGGATCAAGTAGCGCTCAAGTCCCAGAGTTTAGTCTGATCTGATTATATTTGTCAATGAGTTATTACCTGAAGAGGAACATTAAGATTTAGCTCACAGACCTCCATCAAGTTTAACATAAATATACAAATGGAAACTCTCTATTAATCAATTCTGATATGTACAAGTCTTCATCTTAATTGTCAGGTAAGATTTCACACTTGAGATGTTGATGATTCAAGAGTCAGTTGCAAGGCTTTTGGAGAGTTCAGCCAACATGGTGGTCTTGATTTCTTGAATAGGTAGCATGAAACACATTTCGTCTTAAGACATGTATACACACACATGCGAGCACGCCCACAAATTACTATATTTTGGCTTTCCTTGTCTATGAGCCTTAATACATTTTTTATATTTTTCTTCAATTTTTTTTAACTAAAGAGTATTATTATATGCCATACAGGCATATAGAGTTTACCTATAAGATGCAGGGAGGTGTGCTTTTTACAACATTTACCAAAATCATAAAATGAACACACAAAAAACTTTCGTATGCCACACAAAAGGGGAGACATTGATACTCGTCGAGAGCTGGATCAATTAAAATCCATCACCACAGCCTATGACTCCAATTTAGACCTAATTGAGGTCGTCACTCGAACTAGAGTTCGACACTGAAAAGAAGAGAAAAAAATAACTCTATTGATAGGTTGTCTTCTTGCACACCTCTCTTTCAGGCACTCAGGTGACTGCAAATCAATCTCTGAGTAACCTGGAACCCCTGTTCTACTCTCTCATAACAGTTAGGACCTCCAATATCGATATCTAATTGTTGGATGCATCCTAGCATTGTAAGGCCGCTTATACATTGTTCAAACAACAAATTTTCCATCCTCCACAAGCCAAAGGCTTTTTAGGGACAGTTTTATACTATTTTCCACAGGGATTCAATATGGATGGCAATGGGGCGGTCCTGGGACGGGTATACCTGTACCCGACTACGACCTGAATCTAAACAGGGTGCACATAGGTTTGGGTTCTCTTTTCCCCAACATGTAACGAGGCAGGTACAGAGAAAAAATGGGCCATATGTATATCTTGTGTGTGTATACTGGTTGGGTCAAGTGTCGGTTTGGGTATGGCTCGGGCATATTGTCCCCGTACACGAACCCAAATCTGACCAGGTCGGTATTCTCCACCACATTCGGGTCATGTCTGGTCAATATTGCCATCCTAGGCCACAAACACAAGCCAACGGCTTCATGATGAGAGATGATCGAATCAAGGTGCTGGCAATGAGGCACTACATCATACTGATAAGCTGTCTATGTCGCACAAACCCAAGGCTAAAGTAACTGGAAGAGAGTTGGGCGAGGCATTGAGGTGCTTCAGGTTAGGAGTAGTTGATTTATACGTCATGATACAAAGAGATTAGAAGGGGGATGCTGTGGTACAAAATGCCATATTAGAAGTCGAAAGGAATCTCAAATAGCTTCAAAGGAAACCATACTATGCCCTAGACATCCAGTTGAACAATTCTTACCACACTTTAAGAGAATAAAAGTACCAATTTGCCGTTGTTCCACAAAGAAATTCTCATGTGGCCATTGGAAATGAAATTCTAAAGCACTAAGAACCCTGACATATAGGCGGTCTCAATGCAACAAGTTTTTGTATTAAATAAAGGGTTTTTGTATTTTACCCCCAAAAAAGGCCATTTACATGTTCATGCATGTGCTTTGGATGTGTAGAAAGTACAATCAACAATACTGAATAAGAACGCTTTTCCAACCATGACGTCATGAGCATGGAAAAAACACAGCAGTCTGCTATATTTGGGGTACCCATGTCCACACTTCGGCGAGCATTTTCTGAAGAACACTTTCTGAAAACTTGTGTGTGCATGTATGGACATAGTCATAGATTTGGTTTTTTCGTTGGAAAAATCTCACATGTTTACTAGAAATTGAAATGAAAAATGTTATATATATGTGTGTGTGAGTGAGTGTTTAAAAAGGAAAGCCCAAAGTAAAACATAACTTTGATAAACATAGAGAAAGCCTTCATCCCTCCCTCCACACACACACACACAAACGAAAACTGCAAAGGCCAAAATCTCATCAGAGTATGTCAAATCTATTAGTGAAGCATAAAATGCCATATCACAAAGGCACCAGTTGCATGCCTGTATTTCTCAGCACGAGGTATGCCCCTAGAATGGATCATCCACTGCCCGTATTACAGAAGGGAGCAAATAGGTGAAGCTGGTTCATAAGAAAAAAAGGACAGGACAGAATATACATAAGAAGTGCCTGGATACAGAACAGTGGTATGAAAAGCATTATACGAAAATCTAATCTTCTAAGGATAATTTACTTCCTGAAACTTTTGTGAAGTGCTTGCGCAAACCATTTTCTGTAATCTAATTGAATCAGTGAATCCTCTGTGAAAATCTTCACAAGAAGTAACCAAGTTAGAAGAGTTGCACAGAGATGCTGCTCCAGCAAGGGGACACCCATGAGCTTCCATCTCAGAGAGCAGTGCTTACAGAATGACAAGTAAAATGCACAGCAGCACACATTCACCTCAAGATACATTAACCACAAAGGTCAACTTTAAGTTATACATGTTAGCCACCCAAGTGCATATAAAAAGCACAGATTGGCTCATACGCCAACAGAGCTATAATCAGTCACTTCCTTTTCCTTTTCCATGAAAGCCATGGACATGGATCGGTGAGCAGAAATAGTAAGCGATGTTCGATAACATGGCCAACTGAAACAATAGGACTTTAGAAATGTGTGTGCATGTCAGTGTGCATTACACTCAAAGAGCCTATAGAGACATGATCACTTTTATGTTCTCATAATGTGTATGTGTGTCCATACCATATATGAGGTGTTTACGTCTAGAAATTTAAGAGAGTTAATTTTTTAATTTAAACCCCTCTAAAACCTGGTCTATTTAGTCCAGGAAAAGCATGGATACAATCAATGCCATGTTCTTTTGAGCATGAAGATCAACGTTTATAGGGTAATTTGGCAGAAAATGAACTCTATGCTGCGTTCTTCCACTAGAGTGCATTGGAGCTATCCCTAGGCCTATGATCTGTATGGTTAGGATAGTCCTAAATATATTCTAGATGCCCAATTTCAATGTGATAAAGAGTTAAGGTTCAATGCTCCACAATGCATCAAACTTTGATGATGAGTAAGGCGTCTGTTTATTTCAAAACTGCTTGATCCATCATGTGTGCCTTACTAACTTGACCATTCAAAGCAATTCTGAGATCAGGTTAGTCAAATGAACTTGTATCAGATTTGCTAGCCGCATGGTTCCCCAAAGCATAGTTGATAGTTTCCTCTTGTACTAGTACATTACATGTAATACATAGCTGAAAAGACAACAACAACAAACTAAGCCTTTTCCCATACTAGACGGGGTCGACTACATGGATTCTTTGTTTCCACATAGCTCTATCATGTCCCATGTTAGGAGTTAACTCACAATAAGCGAGATCATTCTTTATTGTTTCTTTCCAGTACTTTTGTAGTCGTCCTCTATCTCTTTTAATACTTTCCAAATTTAGTTTTTTATACCTTTTTAGAGGTTCTTCTGATCTTCTTTATACGTCCAAACCATCTTAAATGATATTCTCTCATTTTATCCTCCATTGTTGCCACTCTTAATTTGTTTCTAATAACCTCATTATATATATGGTCTTTTCTTTTATGACCACTCATCCATCTCAACATCTTCATTTCTGTCACAAACATCTTTTCTAGATGTTGATGGTTAACTGCCCATCACTCAGAACCATAAAACATGCAGGTCTAATTGTTGCTCTATAATATTTACTTTTAACTTTAATGACATCTTCTTATCACAAAGAATACATTATGCTCCTCTCTATTTTAACCAACCAACATTAATTCTATTTGTAGCATCTTTATAAATTCTTTTGTCACTCTAAAAAATTGACCCTAGGTATTTAAAACTTTCCTTTTAGGGGATGCAATGTGTGCCAAGTTTAATTTCTATGTCCTATGAAATAACCAAATGATCAAACTTAAATTTCATATATTTTGTCTTTGTTCTACAAAGTCGGAGGCCTTTGCTTTCTAATGCTTCTCTCCATAGTTCCAATTTTCTATTAACTTTTTCCTTAGACTCTTCCACTAACACAATGTCATATCCAAATAACATACACCAAGGTACTTCATCTTGAATATGTTTTGTTCTACTAAGTGTGGGTATATATTGCTTTATTCTTTGTTCAGCTTTGCCATTTATATCTTTTGCTTTATATGGCTAAACATTTGAAAGTTTTAATTCTACGTCTCTTTTCTATATTTCATCACTCTATGAAGAAGATTAAGTTCATCTTACTGTTTGGGACTCTGTTTTGTTGAATATTGTTTTTATCTCTCTTATAAGGTTAATGTATGTCAATGGGATACCTCTTTTTTTCAAGGTTCTCCAAAGAACCTCCCTCGGTACCCTATCATAAGCTTTTTCTAGATCAATAAATATCATGTGAAGGTCTTTCTTTTTTGCTCTAAAATGTTTCATAAGATATCTCAAAAGGTGAATCGCTTCAACATTAGATTTGCCTCGCATGAATCCAAATTGGTTCTCTCTTATACTTGATACTTATCTTAACCTACGCTCGATAATTCTTTTCCACAATTTAATAGTATGACTCATTAACTTGATACCTCGATAATTTGCACAATTCTGAATGTCTCTCTTATTCTTATATATGGGTATAAGTATACTCACTCTTCATTCCTCGGGCATCTTTTTGTTTCTCCATATTTTATTAAATAGTCTTGTGAGCCAAATAATTCCTATTTCTCCTACTATTTTCCAAACTTCTATAAGAATATTGTCTGGTCCTACCAATTTACCACCCTTCATATGTTTAAGAGTCTTTTTTACTTCATTCTTTTGAATACATCAGTAGAAATTGTGGTTTATATACTTTTCTAATATGGCTAACTCTCTTAAGCTAGTAGTAATATCTTTATTTTCATTAAAAAGCTTATAAAAATAGTTTTTTCCATCTATTTCTTATATCCTCATCTGCCACTAAAATTTTGTCATCATCGTCGTTGATGCATCTAATAGAATTAAGATCTTTAGTTTTCTTATCTCTAGCCCTAACTATCCTAAAATATCTCTTTCACCCTCTTTTGAGTTGATTTTATATAAATCCTCTCAAATTTTAGCTTTGGTTTAACTGACAGCCTTTTTCGCTTCCTTCTTTGCTTTCTTATAAGCTTCTAAAGTTTTACTAGTTTTCTTAGCATAATGTAATTTGTAACATGCCCTCTTTGCCTTGATTTTATTTTGCACTACTTCACTCCACCACCAAGCTTCTTTTTGTGTCGGTACACCTCCCTTAGATTTACCTAATACATCTTTTGCCACTTTCTTAATATGTATAGCTATATTGTTTCACATATCAAAAGATGTACCAACATAATTCCAAGCATGTCTCTGAAGGACTTTCTGTTTAAATATATCTTCTTTCACACTTTTGAGGTTCCACCATTTAGTTTGAACAGCTCAATGCACTCTTTTCTTCTTTGTCCATTTTTTAATTTGTAAATCCATAACTAAAAGTTGATGTTGGGGTGGTCAAACTTTCTCTTGGAATTACCTTGCAATCTTTACAACATACTCTATCTTTTTTTTACAAATAAAGTAATCAATTTGTGTTTGTAATAAGCCACTCTTATAAGTAATTAAATGTTCATCTCATTTTTTGAGGATTGTATTGACTATAAAGAGATCAAATACAACAACAACAAACTAAGCCTTTTTCCATACTAGACGGGGTCGGCTACATGGATTCTTTGTTTCCACAGAGCTCTATCATGTCCCATGTTAGCAGTTAATTCACAATAAGCGAGATCATTCTTTATTGTTTCTTTCCAACACTTTTGTGGTCGTCCTCTACCTCTTTTAATACTTTCCAAATTTAGTTTTTCATACCTTCTTAGAGGTTCTTCTTATGATCTTCTTTCTATATGTCCAAACCATCTTAAACAATATTCTCTCATTTTATCCTCTATTGGTGCCACTCTTAATTTGTTTCTAATAACCTCATTATATATATGGTCTTTTCTTGTATGATCACTCATCCATCTCAACATCTTCATTTCTGTCACAAACATCTTTTGTACATGTTGATGGTTAACTACCCAACACTCAAAACTATAAAACATGGCATGGTACCTTCTACAGATTAACAAAAAATAACAACAACTAAGCCTTTTCCCGTACTAGACGGGGTCGACTACATGGATCTTTGTTTCCACAGAACCCTATCATGTGCCATGTTAGCAATTAACTAAAATAAGTTAGATCATTCTTTATTGTTTCTTTTCAACACTTTTGTGGTTGTCCTCTACCTCTTTAAATACTTTCCAAATTTAGTTTTTCATACCTTATTAGAGGTTTTCTTCTGATCTTCTTTATATGTCCAAACCATCTTAAATGATATTCTCTCATTTTATCCTCTATTACTGTCACTCCTAATTTGTTTCTAATAACCTCATTATGTATACAATTTTTTCTTGTATGACCACTCATCCATCTTAATATCTTTATTTCTGTCACAAACATCTTTTGTACATGTTGATGATTAACTGTCCATCACTCAGAACCATAAAACATGCAGGTCTAATTGTTGCTCTATAATATTTACCTTAACTTTAATGATATATTTTTATCACAAAGAATACTTAATGCTCCTCTCCATTTTAACCCATAACATCTCCATCAATTCTTCCATCACTCTGAAAAATTGACCCTAGGTATTTAATTTTTTTTTTTTTGGATGCAATGTATGCTAATTTTAATTTCTATGTCCTCTAAAGTAACCAAATGATCAAACTTACATAACATATATTTTGTCTTTGTTCTACTAAGTCGGAGGCCTTTGCTTTCTAATGTTTCTCTCCATAGTTCTAATTTTCTATTAACTTTTTTCTTAGACTCCTTCGCTAACACAATGTCATCTGCAAATAACATACACCAAGGTACTTCATCTTGAATATGTCTTGTTAACTCATCAATCACCATTATAAATAAGTATGGACTTAAAGTTGATCCTTGATGTAACCCAATATTAACTTCAAAGAAGTCTGTCATTCCTATAAAGAGATCAAATGCCATAGCAAAATTTAAAATCTCCCTACCTTCCTCATTTATATCCCCAAAACCAAAGTTTCCATGAATACCTTGATATCCTAATGTCTCTTTACCGACATGTCATTTAAGTCTCCGCCTAAACAAATCATCTCCCTTTGTAGAGTCCTTTGAATCACCTTATCTAACTCTTCCCAAAAAGGTGTCTTTATATTATCTTGTAGGCCTACTTGGGGTGCACAAACTATATTCAAAACCTCTGCTCCTAACACTAATTTCAACGTCATGGTTCAATCACCATATCATTGTATGTCTACTACACTATCCTTTAAATCTTTTTTTATGACATAACTGAAAAGACAAGAATAATTAATTAATTCAAGCTTCTATTTGCTCTTTTTAGCAAGAGACCTAGAGACTTGCAAGCTGAGAAGAAAGAAGTGTGCACCTAAAGCTCGATTTTGCTCAATCAATAACCACAAGAAAAACTTGAGAAAATTTACTACATGAGTTAAGAACCTCAAAAAGATTTACAAGGAATAAATGATCTATCAAAGAATAAATACAAGGTAGGATGCCTTGTGGAAGTACCTGCAAATAATTGAGGTAAAAGAACGAGATTCTAATTAACGTCAGCCTAGCGGCAAATGAGTTAGTTAACATCAGCCTAACCTTAAAACGAGATTCTAATTTATCAAATTTTGAGTTCTTGGATAAGCACGTGCATCTTAATGATATCTCGGATGGCTATTAGCCGAAAGGCTATGAACATCTGGTTTGTGAAAGAGACTATCATTGTAGTGTCGGGCGTTACTGCACAACGCCTGGCCGAGGAAGGTAACAGCCATTAAGGCTGGTTACCAGCTTGGCCAGGCCATATAAGTGGCAGAAGGGGGTGACCTTCTAGGGAGAGGCCTCAGGAGCAGCCGCACGAGCCGAAAAACGTGAAGAGTCGGTCGGAATCCGGTAAGAATAATCAAAATTTTGTTTTATCAAAATTTCTCATTTTTAGTTTAAAAAATCGAGTTAGATCATGGGGCTTTTGTTTGGTTCATGTTAAACATTCGAAAACAAGCCTTAATACTGGAAAATCGGCTCAAAACAAGCATAGATTCATGAAATTTTTCTCAAATCTAAGTTAATGTTTTTCATGAGTTTTCTAACTAATACGACACAGTCGACAACCATTGATGGATTGAGTTGGAAGAAGAAGAGTAGGTGATCGGTTGAGGACCATTGTCGACCTTAATCATTGACGGAAACCGATGAAATCGATGCTGGAAAATCATGGAAATCGGCCCTTTTGGGTGTGTTCCTGGTTTTCGTGTCGTGTCGTGTCCAGAATGTAATGAGCCGAAACTGATTTATGTCATATCTTCGTGTCGCATGTTAAGAACCAATTTTGTGTCAAAATAGGTTTTGTGTCAGGTTCTATGTCGAAAACGGGTCAAGTTTGGGTTATGCCTTGAAATGGGGTTTTGGGTGAAATAAGACCCGTGTGAGTAGTTATAGGTTCTGTGTTGACACAGTGATACAAGCTACCTCCTGTCACTCCATTTAGATCAGATATGGATCTAGGTATCAGTTTGGATCTCAAATAGCTTAAACGAATCTATATTGAATTTTTGGTGATTTTAGGGTCATTTGGGATCCGATTTGGATACGGTTTGTTGCGTTAGATCTGTAGTTAAATAAATTTTAATATTTAATTATTTATAATTGTTTAGAAATTAAAATTAAAGGATTTGGTGGTGATAAGAGTGGCCTAGCGACTTGGAGACTTGATCTTATCGCTCCTTTAGGTAGGGGGTTATGCATTCTTTTACAAAACCATGCTAGAAGTGATTTTACTTGCTTTAGATAGATTTAAATGTGCAAGATTGATAAATGTTTTATTGATGTTTATGAAATGTTATTCGCAATTATGGGTTATTTGATATGCTTTTCAAATAGAATATGTTTATGTCATTGATTGATAAAGAGCATGTTTTGATATGCATATGTTGTATGAACATGGTATTTAAATATTGTATGGATATGGATTTAGTTTTGGATATTTATGAATTTGGATATGATTTGTGAATGTGATGAACTGTAATTGGTTTTAGAAATGTAATGATGTGTGAATATATGAGCCGTACTTGTGTGGGGTCTCTAGAGACTTGTAGGTTCCTCAGACGATCCAGCTTAGGGCGAATACAATGTGTGTTTTCGGGCACTCTACTGTAAGAGTCGGCGTGATTACCGTTGTGGACGAGGTTACCGAGGTCACGTGAGGGAGGGTCAGATGACTCTAGTGGCCTTTGGGACAGACACAGTATGAGCTATAATTATCATAACTAATGATGTGTGTGAGTGTGTGCGTATGAATTTGAGATTATGATTTAAAAGTAATTGTGCTTTGTTATGAAATGATTGTGAAATTATGCATGCTTTTAGTATGATTTTTATTTAAAGATGTTTAATATCCCTATTGAGCTATGTATACGAGCTCACCTCATTGTTTTACAGCTCATCCTGAAGCTAGCACCTCAAAGGCACACGGAGTAGAGTAAGAGTTTGATAGAGCTACATTTTTATTTTAGATGGTATGATAAATGTTAAATGATTTATAAAGTCTTGTTATTCAGGGTTATTGTTAGGTGGGCCTCGTACCATTTTGGACATGTTGTTTAGAACTTCGATTTGAATATTTATTTCAGATAGATATTTCATTGAGTTTGAATTAAATTAGTATTGTATTTAGTTACTGCTTACCATCACGCCAGCACGAGAACCGGCTACATGGCATCGGCTTGGGTCGGGTCATGGTCGCGACCCGAGTTGGTGTGACAGTCCTTCCAATTGCACTAGAAAATGATGTGGAACGAAAGCCACATCAAAATTCAAATTTTTGCACAAATGTTGAATAGATAACCAAAACTTTAACCATTTAGGCCCAATCTCCATAATAATAGTACATTAACAATCAGACCTGCATGATGCAAACAGATCTGGTTCAATTCTGAAGGAAAGGGAAGAGCTGAAATTTCAGTGATGAACCATATCCTGCAATTATAGAAGATACTAGTTCACCAATTAGAACTGAAATGCTCCAACTGACAGGAAAATCCCCTTCTTTTGCAAAGTTATATGTCATTGCAAGAACAGAGAAAAGGGAAAATGAGGAAAGAGAATAGAAAATGGGAAGGTGAATAAGAGGATGAACACTCATCATTAGGTGGAGGTCACTCTTGGGCCAAGTTAAAGAGCTCATTTCTGAAGGTCATCCTTGGAAATTTCCAAACTAAGCACAAGCAAGAAGGATAAAGAGGTATGTCTTCTTCCAAATCAAATTTATGGGATTCAGCATACATTACATACGGTTCACACTACTTATCATACACCACTCTCTCTCATAATAAAAAAAGACAAACAAGTAGTGATTCGAGCAGTGCTTAAAGTTTCGTACCCGATTAGAATCTTATAGAAATTTGAGGCGCTCCGAAGCATCAAAACAGAGTCAAGGTAGGATCGAGCTTTGGGGAGAGTGTAGAGGAAGTGACTAGATCTAGAAGGATCCATCAACCCCCACACTTAGCTAAACAAGCTAGCAAAGGGGTGATCGTTTTGTTCGGCCCCCCAAAAGCATGCAACCCTAATTCATCTCATGGCATGAACAAGGGTAAAAGTATTGTGTTAACCCATATAATTTAGAATTACATCTTTTAAAACTTTCCATAAATATGTCTATCTTAGAGTTGATACAAACCACATCTAAACATAGACAAGTCTTAGAGAGAATCCTAGAAAAAGCCAAGATTAACACTACAATAACTATCAAAGCCCTATCCTTCTTGGTCTCTCCCATCTTTGCCAAGGGCCCAATCATGTTTACTGAGGATAAATTAGAAAGACGTAATACAACCCATAACCAAGCTTTGCATATAGAGGTGGTATAGAATAATCACACTCTCAACAAGTGCTTGGTTGTGGGTTGAAAATCCAAAAAAAAATAGTTTTCAAAACAGTATACAAATTATAAAATCAGTTTTGACAAAACTCATGTACATTCTCAAACCCAAATTGTCTCATGCCATTGTGAATAATTCTCTTCTCCATAACCCTTCTCTCTTGCATGACTCTTCCCTAGAAATCAAAGCACTTGAGAGTGATCAAAGTAAGGAGGAAGATTCTCTTATCAATGAGAATGATCAAGCCTTTGACTTTCTCAAATTTTATACCAAATTTCATAGAATCCTTGACTTGGAAAAACCTTCAAATTTCGTAGAAGGAGATTTCCTAGAGGTCAATTTAGTGAGTGAGTGTAACCCAAAAGTATGTTAAAATAGGTACTTGTTTGCATAAGCATGAAAAAGCATCATTCATTACATTTTTAAAATCGTATATAGATGTATTTGCATGGATCTATGAAGACAAGCCTGGTTTAGACCGTAGGATTATAGAGCATCATCTATCTCTAGAACCAAATGCAAAACCCATGAAACAAAAGTTTAGGAAAATCCATTTTGATACCCACTCCCAAGTAAAAGAGGGCTTGGATGATCTTTCAAAAGTCGGATGTATAAAACCCATTGCTTATTTCGAATAGCTTTCAAATATTGTTGTAGTTCAAAAATCAAATGAAAAAATTTGTATTTGCATCGATTTTATAAATTTGAACAAAGTCGCTCTAAAAGATAATTTTTTACTTTCAAATATTGATTTGATAGTAGATAGCACTGTAAATTATGAAATGTTTTCTTTCATGAATGGCTACTCGAGTTATAATCAAATCAATTTAGCATCAAAAGATTAGGCTAAAACTGCTTTTCTACACCTTGGGGCACATAATGTTACACTATTGTGCTCTTTGGTTTGAAAAATATTGGTGTCATATACCAAAGAGCCATGAGTACTATTTTCTATGTTCAAATCCATAAGCTCTTGGAAGTATATGTTGATGATCCTTTGGTAAAATTAAAAACCCAATGCATACACATAAAATTTTTGTAAAAAGTTTTCTAAAGACTTAAACTTTATAAAGTGAAACTAGACCCTCAAAAATGTGTTTTTGGAGTAGAATCGGGAAAACTCTTAGGGTTCATTGTTAGCCAAAGGAGCATAAAGGTTGACCCCTCTAAGTGTTGAGCTATCATAGATATGCCTCCACCATCTAACTTAACCCAAATCCAAAGCCTCCAAGGTTGACTCTTAGCAATTAGAAGATTTATGTTCAACTTAGCAACAAGATGCAAACCCTTCAATTTTGAGAAAAGGGGTTAAATTTAATTGAGATTTCGATTGCGAAAAAACTTTTGAAAGATTAAAAACTTATTTGGTAAATCTTATAATTTTAAAACCTTCAAAGCGAAGAAAACCTTTATTGCTTTATATTTTCATTCATACGAATGCATTGGGTACTTTACTTACTCAATATGAAGATGATAGTCTTAAGGAGTGCCATTTACTAGATTTCAAAAACTCTATTGGCATATGAAAGAAATTATCAAGCCATGGAGAAAACATGCTTAGCCTTGGTGTGGGCATGCCAAAAGTTTAGACATTACTTCTAAGACCATGAAATTTAGATAGTGTCTAAACTTGACCCTATCAAGCACCTTTTTAAAAAACTTATCCCAATGGGTAGGCTAGGTAAATGGCAGCTCCTCCTAATGAAATATGATATGAAATTTCATCACCAAAACTCCATTAAGGGACAAGCCCTAGCCAATCATGTGGATGAGTTACTCCTTGAAGATACATATCCCATACTTGATAAAATGCCCGATAAAGGCATCTTGACAAATGAATTAGAAAATCATATTTTATCAAATTGTTGTAATGAAGATCAAGTATGAGAAATATACTTTGATGGGACAAAGAATCAACAAGGGGCAGGTGTGAGAATCATCCTCATATCCCTCGAAAAGGGAGAGATCCAAATGACATTCTGACTAGATTTTCCTTTTTCAAATAATGTGGCTGAATAAGAGGCACTCATATACGGCCTAAAAATTTTGAAAAATCTAGGGGCATCATGTGTTGAAGTCTTCGAAGATTCTACACTTTTTATAAACCAAGTTTCAAAATTTTGTCAAGTCAAAAATAAAAAAACTCATTCCATACCATGAATTGGTCATTCAATAGGTTGATTCTTTCAAATCATGCACATTCACTCACATAGGTAGAGAGGACAACACCATAGTCGATGCCCTCTCCTCTTTAGGGTTATTTCTAAGAATTGACCCCACTATGGGCACTCAATCCCTAGAGATCCTACATTTGCCCACTCTATTCACTCATGATTTAGAGATTTGCCAAAATGACAAAAATTCAAATGAAAAACCTTGGTTTCAAGACATTAAAAACTTTTTAAAAAATAGAGGATTTCTTAAATTTACTTCCTGTAAGGATAAGGCTTTTATTCGAAAAATTTCAATCCGATATGTGATTTTGGAGGAGTTCTTTATAAAAAGAGTTTTATCGGCATCTTGTTGAGATGTGTTGACCATGATGAAACTATGATCATTATGCATGAGTTCCACAATGGGAATGTGGAGGTTATGTCAATGCAAATATGATGGCGATGAAAATACTTAGAGCAGGTTATTTTTGGTCCACTTTTAAGCAAGATTGTTATAATCATATTAGGAAGTGTCACCAATGCCAAGTGCATGGAAATGCCATTCACATTCCATCATTAGCGTTACATTCCATTGTGAGTCCATTGCCCTTCGATATCGTCGGACCCATCTTGCCTATTGCATCAAATGAACACGGGTTCATTTTAGGAGCCATTAAATATTTTTCTAAATGGGTTGTTCGATATCGTCGGACTCATCTTGCCTATTGCATCAAATGAACACGGGTTTATTTTAGGAGCCACTGAATATTTTTCTAAATGGGTTGAAGGTATCTTCTTGACTAATGTCCGAGGATGACATGTAGTGACATTCATTAACAAAAATATCTTTCCTTGATTTGGAGTTCCAAGAGACCGGATAATAACACCCCATTCATCATCGGGCATCAAACGCAAGCCTTCTATCGTTACCGGCAACCGGCTAATCGATCGCAAACTCACTGCTACCCGACGCCCTGAGGCACTCCCGGCAGTACATGACGTCCGGAAGGGTCCAGTAGGAGACAGCGAAGATCGTCTCCGAATGCCGGTTGCTTCCGACCAAATGGGACAGGGTACTTAGAGTCGCGAGAGTAAACTGGATCCCGGGCGGCGATCTCTAAGTCAGATGGGGCTTTGCCGATCGGGCCCTGGCGATCTCTAGATCGGGTGGGGCTCCGCCGATCGGGCCCTCTCTCCGCCACCGGCTGGCCATGATGCTCAGGGCACGACGTGAACCTCTCTCTCTCACGTAGATGTTGGCTGCAACGTGGACTTCGTGTGGGGTATCTGAGTGATATTTGAAGCATCCTGTAAATTCCAAAAGTTCAAGGTCTTTCCTGTAATTCCCGCTTTTGCTCACTTACTTTCCGACGCGGCCCAGCCGGCCACCAAAACCGTACAGTTGACCGGCTTCTACTACCAAGAGCCGGTGAAATTACCCGTTCATCGGCCACCTGCCGGTCACCGGGCCGTCGCCTTAAGCATTCCGACCGGCGGCGCAAAGAAGAAATACGGACTGATGAACCACCTCGTGTCCACCCTCTCATCTCCCCAATCTCAAACCCTTTCCTCTGCTCTCCGACCGACAGTCCAGCCGATCCCCCGATCTCCCATTTTTAGGCGGTCGGCTCTATCTGGTGACCTTCACGCTCTCCGGATACCAAGCCTCTGCCGGCCGTTGAGAACGGTGGAGAAGCCCCTCCGAGGATCACTCCCAGCCATGGCGGGACTGTCAACGGCGAAAGGAAATGCGAAGCTGCTTGTCTTCGGCAGCGACGACGAGTTATCAGAGAGATTGGCGGAGTACACTTCCCGGATAGCGGAGAGTTCCGTCAAGGGGAGAGGCGCGTTCTCTTTGGTTCTCTCCGGTGGCTCCCTCGTCAAGGCCCTCAGGTAGATCTCGGGGTTAGCTATTGGAATTTATCTCTCTTGATCTCGTTTTTTTCTTCCTGTGTTGAAGTTGAATTGGTGAAATGAGTCTCTGATAAGCTCGCTTCTGGTTTTCAGGAAACTACTGGAACCTCCTTATGCGAATAAAATCGAGTGGCCTCGATGGCACGTTTTTTGGGTGGACGAGAGGGTCGTTCCGAAGGATCATCCGGATAGCAACTACAAACTCGCTTATGATGCTTTTCTCTCCAAGGTCTCTCTCTCTCTCTCAAAAGTTCTAAAGTAAGTTGCAACGTCAATAATAATTTCTGTAGACTGACTTTCATGTGGGAATTTCGAGTGTTAAGGTGGAATTTCATGAAGGTGCAAACAAAGAAATGTTTCTTCATTTTGTTATTTATGTTCAAGCTGCCATTTTCTGCTCCCTTCTATGTGATAAAACTGCGCTTCTTTAGTTTTCTTGTTCATATCATTCCTTAAGTTAAGAACTCCATTACAAAGTTGCATGTGGCATGGGATTGATGCGACATGGATTGAAAGTATGGTGCCGATTTCTGTTGAAAAAATAGTTGTCAACCAGATTGGTAACGTGCTTCTGAGTTGGCTCAATTATCTAGATCGACTTTATGATGAACTCGTTGATCTTCATTGAGTTGCTGAGTATTACATGGAATTCGATAACCAACATGAGATTGAGCTTGACATTTGAAATGTTATCGAATAGATAGACAATCCTTTTAGATTGATTTTTTCTAGCTATGTGTTAGTACACTTGATACAGATTTGCTGTAGTCATCTGCTATGATAAGACAAGATTGCTGCTTCTGGAACGCCCTGCGTTCCAACTTCGTTTCTTTTTGATCTTTTACTTTGTTCTTGACAATGTAGGTTCCAATTCTCCCAGGCCATGTATATGCCATCAATGATTCACTATCTGCTGAGGCTGCTGCTGATGATTATGAAACCTGCTTGAGGCAGCTTGTTAATTCAAAAGTGGTAGATCTGTCTGCCAAATCTGGCTTCCCTAAATTCGATCTTATCTTGCTGGGGATGGGTCCAGATGGTCATGTAGCTTCTCTTTTTCCTGGGCACCCGCTTGTTACTGAGAAAGAACGTTGGGTAACCTTCCTCACGGACTCCCCTAAACCACCCCCAGAACGAATAACTTTCACTTTCCCAGTGATAAACTCTGCGGCAAATATAGGAACTGTGGTGACTGGTAGTGGTAAAGCTGGTGCCTTCCAGAGGGCATTGGAAGATGTTGAGAACCCTGATCAGCTTCCAGTTCAAATGGTTTCTCCTGAAGGAGAGCTTACATGGTTTACGGACAAGGCAGCTTCTTCATTGCTGCAAGGATCTTCGGCTCTTTGAATCTTCATCACAGGTTCGTGTAGAGAGCTGCAGATCAAGCTCACTTGCCTTTGGTAGGATAAATAAAATATGTTGATGGGATCGGTTTCGGTAGTGCTTAGTTGTAAAACATCTAAAATGTGATGTATTTAGAGGCAGGACTCGGTCGTTTATGCCCTCGCAAGATGAAATTTTGAAAAGTTAAGTGCATATTCTTCGTCAACACTAAATGCACAAGACACCATGCATGTTACATGAAGTGATTGACTGCCTGAAGTTATATTCATGTACGATTCTGAACAAACTGGGGAAAACAACAGCGGTAGTACCTATATCCATGCAGTTAGATGACCATGGCATGGTCTGAGGGTAAACTGATTCCTTGTTGATGAACCACAATGCACTTTGTCGTTGGTGGTCATGGCTAGGTATCTTTGTTAGGTTATCTGGAAGGAGTCACATTAGTTAATAATTTAAAACTGAGCACTATTCACTTGTTTAGAGTCGGCATTTGTAATTTTGTACTCTACTCAACACTTTGAGAATCGCTCCACACCACCACAATGTCATTTACTAAGTTTGTTCTCTGTCAAGTCATAGGGCTTGGCATTCTCTGGTTTATTATGTTGAACTGGTGTTATGTCACATGGTTGGGTTACTGCAATGTAGCATAACACTGTATTTTCATTACAATTATGCCTATAACTTTGCATTTGCATGTGTTCTGTTTGACATGACTTGTCTATGGAGAGAGAGAGAGACCAGTTTCATGACAACTCATATATCTGAATATCATTGGAAGAAACAAGGAAAAAGGTGGGAAAAATATAATTTGATGGATCACATGGATAGAGGCCATGCGCATAGATAAAGAAGATAACATGACAGATTCAGAATATTTTAACTAAACCGACAAGAGGAGTTCCGGAAGACTCAATGAGCTTCGCCATTCTCTGCCTTCTCCTCGCACTCGAAAGCCGAGAATGGGAAAGACCTTCCTATTCCCATTGATGTCTTGAAGTAGATCTTCTTGCTGGAGGTGTCATCGATGCTCATCTCCTAAGAGGGATCCACAAAAGGACCTGCTTGGTCTTCACACCAGTCATCTTCTTCATCTTGTTCTTTTCTATGTAAGCTGTCACCTCTGTTGCGTAGCTCACCTTACTATTGGTGCCCTTGAAGTAGTGCTCGTATGGTTCCTTCTGTTTCATCCATACAAACCGTCTCCCTGACTCTCCCACATTCTTCCAAATTCTTTAGGGGAATAACTCCTTTAGGAAATCCTAATTCCTCCAGAAGCTCCACAGAGTGGTGGTAGCACTCCTCTGCCCCATAAACCACCTCTGCACCTGCTCTTTGGTCACTCAGCAAGACGGTAGCCATGGTCACTGCTGGTTCTTCTGTAGCTGGCTTTTTTCTTGGCTTCTTGCTTTTGGCTAACTGATGCAGGGGACGCTTATATTGTGTGAAAGGCCATTGTCGTTGGTTGGAAGGTCAGCTAACATTGGGTGTTGTTCACCTACCTTATGTGCCACAAGAAACAAGTGAATAGAGTTCCAATTATTTATTCTTAATAACATTTTGCTTTAGTAAACTAGACCATATATTCAACTAACAAAAGTTTGGCGAGTTTGGTATGTCATTATCAATTATGTTTCAGCAGCATAATTGTTGCTATTGAATGACTGAATAATAGGGATCATATTAATTGCAGGGTCTTGGTGGGTTGATTAGTAGTTGAACAAGCAATTATCAGATAGAAATTTAGTGATGCATATGGTAATAACTTCCAAGACAATTGATTGGAGCTATAGGTAGTGCATGTGAAAGCGGCATGCATAGGCTGCGGCTAGAGATGTCAATATGGGCCAGGCCGGGCTGGCCCAGCCACATTTTAGATGGGCCTCTAAAGTGCTGGCCCGGCCCATACACACATATAAATATACATATATATGTATAGTTTTTAATTCCATGTATATATATATATATATATAATTATATATATGCAATATATATGTGTATACTTTTTTCAATTACATGCACATATATATGTAGTTTTTTTTATTACATGTATGTGTATATATATGTATATATATTATTACATGTGTATATGGCTTGTTAAGCCTGAAATGTATATGGCTTTTTACATGTAATGGAAAAAACTATACATATATATACACATGAAAAAACTATACTATATATAATATAGTATATGTATACACATGTGTGTGTGTGGGCCAGGTCAACACTTTAGAGGACCATATAAAATGTGGGCCAGCCCGCAGGGGCTTGCGCCGGCGGGGCAAGCCCAACCTGGCCCATATTGACATCTCTAGACATTAATGGACATTATTCCTTGTAGCCCCAGAAATTTGTTCATCCAAACACTTGTTCCTTTTATTTCTTAAACAGATGTCCATATATTTATTTTTCATATTCAGATATAAATAAGGAACACTTAAGTAAACCTTAAGTGTTTTAGAGTGTGTTTGATATAAGGTTTTAAGAGAACTAGACCTTGATTTACTGTGTTCATAGTTTGAAGTTCTGTTGTATATCAAATATGAAACTCATTGCTTGCATGAAACTGTGGTTTCATAAGTTCAATTTGAGTTAAAACCTTTGGCACCATGAGAGAGGTGGGTTACAAGAATTGAACTAGAGCTTTTCGTGAAAATCCATGCCCCTCCTCTCTCATGTTTTTACCCGGCATTTACAAAAATCCAAGCATCATTGTCACTTGAAAAAAGAAAAGAAAAGAAACCATGATTAGAAGTCCACGTGGGTTTAAACCTACAGTTCTAGTATTAGGAGAAGTGGTACTACGAATCAAACACACCCTTATTGCCGATCCATGAGAGAAGGGTGGTGGTCTTGGGCCAGGTTTAATGTTGCAGCATGCAGCAGAAGTGTTTGTCAACTCCGAACTCAGGTATCACAGCTCGAAAAGGAGAGAGTTCACTTGAGTGTTGGATATATAAAAGGAGAGTTCTCATGGCTGAACCTGGCCTAGCTAGTTTCCACAACGCAGCTTTCAAAAGGATATCACCATGGCCAGATCTGCTGAGAAAGCCTACCAGTCTCACTATATTGATTAGTTTATATCGGTTAATTTGTTATGCAAGCACGCACCACAATAAGATACTCCATATGGACTGCATAACAACGAGATTGGGAGGGGTTGTAGAATTCATGTGCGGGGGGGTCTTGAACCTTGATAACTGCAGCTCAGGTAAGGGCAGCTTCTATATACATTTTCAATGTGGGTCAGGTTTGGTAGGGCGCAAGCCCATTGCAACCTGCTCCTTTCTTCTCTTTTTTTTTTCTTTGATTGTGATGGGTGGCCAAAACCCAACACACGCATGCGCCGTCCAGAATCGAACTCACACCACCTGTGTCGTGGGAGACAGAGAGGATATGCACTTTTCATGCCATGCCATCAAGAACATAGACGAAAAAATTCGTTTGGCTCGGCGAAACATGTTCCCTCTGTTAGACAGTTTCATCTTTTCTGATCCGTGTCTTTCGTGAAAGTAAAAGACCGGCTCCCTGCAGTGGAAGATAAGAAGGCATGGCATGTAATGTGATGGGAAATCTCAGCCGTCCGTCTTGATGATGAACGCTAACTCTTTTGGGGCTTCAGTACTTGGGACCTAACCGGAATAACTGCAGCCATCCACCATCATGATGGAGGGTTCAGATTTCGAAACACAGTCTGCAATGTGATTTTTAACGTTATCATGAATCTGATCGTTTTCGTGATAGTAAATAAAAGGACGACTGGCTTCGATCCCCCTTGCCGTGTTACTGAATGCAGGACGTTTTTTTCATGTGCTTGGTTTACACCTAACGCACATCTTTCTGTGTTCTCTCTTTCTTTTCCCGTGTTCTCTCTTGTGCACCGCTTTTCTCTCTCTCGCCACCCATTCTTTTCTCTCCTCTTATTATCGGCGTCGGTCGTCGTCCTCTCTTCACTTTAAAAAAGAAAAAAAGATATGAAATTTAATTTCTTAAACACTAGTTTGTTCATTCATTCAAATGTCGACACTTGTGTACCAGTTCTGTTGTGAAAAACTGACGCATATTTAAGATAACTGCTACATAAACCTCAGCGAAGGAGAGTTGATCGAACCTATGATAGCAGAGCTAAGAACCATTTATTAACACCTCAGCCAAACCAAAGACAAGTTGGCACACAATGAATCTAACCGAGTTGAACAAAGAACAGTAAGTAGGGCACTAGAGACAAGGAACTTAAAAAGAGATTGCTTATTGCATTCGAACTCCTTCCATCCCTTTGAGCTCTGCAAACGTTTGGAGGTTCGCTGTCATTTTCTCATAAATATGTTTCAGAAAAAGTGCAGGTTGTTTCGATCCCCGATCGAATTACAACAGGCAGAGAAAGAGAACTGGAATCCAGACTTCAAAACAAGCTTGTTAGTGGACCCAGGACACGGACTTATCCCAGTGGATCTGAAACACTGATGACTTCACAAGAGGTTCTTCGTCAAATGTACTTTTTAAGAACTTTCAGTTTATTTCAGAAAATTTAAGTTAACTGTTAATATGGTCACTATGAATCCAGTTATATGGAAACAAAGAATTCACGTATCTTGTCCCATATAGTATGAAAAAAGGCTTAATTATTGTTGATGTTCCCATCATTGAAAAAGCGGGTGATGAGTGAACTATCATGCGACTGAGATTCCATGACTTCAATGGATACACCTTCAAAAAAAATTTGGGTGAGGCGAACTTCACCTGTACAAAATTTCAATTGATGTCGTATATTTAAATAAAAATGACAGCATGTATAGATTTTTCGAGTTTTTCAGGTCCTACAGTGTCCAATACAGCCGGTTCAGAGCCAACTTGATCGTTTAATCAGGAATCAACTCCGACCAGGAATCGGAACCAGTAACTGGATCTAAAACCGGAACTATGAATATCCCCCCATTTGGTTAAACCAGAACCAGCATTTCAAACCACTGGTTTCATACTGATTTCATGAGCCTTTCCAACATTTTAAAAAGTCTTGGTTTAAATGGTCTTTAACCACCAGGTTCAGATTACCTGGAACTGGACATTACTTCTTGTGACGAAGTTGGATTCGGACATCCCCGGACCCAATAGACGTGCACATCCCCAAGGTGTCGGATTCATCACCTTCATTTTGAAGGTTCATATGAGCCAACCTCAAATGATACATAAACAACAACTACAACAACAACAACAACTAAGCCTTTTCCCATACTAGATGGGGTCGGCTACATGGATTCTTTGTTTCCACTTATCCCTATCGTGTGCCATGTTAGTAGTTAACTCCCAATAAGCTAGATCATTCTTTATTGTTTCTTTCCAACACTTTTGTGGTCGTTCTCTACCTCTTTTAATACTTTCCAAATTTAGTTTTTCTAACCTTCTTAAAGGTTTTTCTTTTGATCTTCTTTCTATATGTCCAAACCATCTTAAACGATGTTCTCTCATTTTATCCTCTATTGGTGCCACTCCTAATTTGTTTCTAATAACCTCATTATGTATACGGTCTTTTCTTGTATGACCACTCATCCATCTCAACATCTTCATTTCTGTGAGAGACATCTTTTGTACATGTTGATGATTAACTGCCCAACACTCAAAACCATAAAACATGGCAGGCCTAATTGCTGCTCTATAATATTTACCTTTTAACTTTAATGGTATCTTCTTATCACAAAGAATACCTGATGCTCCTCTCCATTTTAACCAACCAGCATTAATTCTATGTGTAACATCTCCATCAATTCTTCCATCACTATGAAAAATTGATCCTAGCTATTTAAAACTTTCTTTTTGGGGAATGCAATGTGTGCCAATTTTAATTTTCATGTCCTCTGAAGTAACCAAATTATCAAACTTACATTCCATATATTTTGTCTTCGTTCTACTAAGTCAGAGGCCTTTGCTTTCTAATGTTTCTCTCCATAGTTCCAATTTTCTATTAACTTTTTCCTTAGACTCCTCCACTAATACAATGTCATCTACAAATAACATACACTAAGGTACTTCATCTTGAATATGTTTTGTTAACTCATCCATTACCATTATAAATAAGTATGGACTTAAAGTTGATCCTTGATGTACCCCAATATTAACTTCAAAGAAGTCTGTCGTTCCTTCATGAGTCCTCACACATGTTTTTGCACCATCATACATGTCTCTTATAAGGTTAATATATGTCAATAGGATACCACTTTTTTCCAAAGTTCTCCAAAGAACCTCCCTCGGTACCCTATCATAAGCTTTTTCTAGATCAATAAATATCATATCAAGGTATTTCTTTTTTGTTCTAAAATGTTCCATAAGGCGTCTCAAAAGGTGAATCGCTTCAATAGTATATCTGCTTGGCATGAACACAAATTGATTCTCTGTTGTACTTGATACTTGTCTTAACCTACGTTTGATAATTCTTTCCCATAATTTCATAGTATGACTCATTAACTTGATACCTAGATAATTCACACAATTTTGAATGTCTCTCTTGTTCTTATATATGGGTATAAGTGTACTTACTCTCCATTCCTCGGGCATCTTTTGGTTTTTCCATATTTCATTAAATAGTCTTGTGAGCCAAGTGATTCCTATTTCTCCTAGTATTTTCCAAACTTCTATAGGAATATTATCTGGTCCTACTGATTTACCACCCTTCATATGTTTAAGAGCCTCTTTGACTTCATTCTTTTGAATACGTGAGTAGAAATTGTGATTTATATACTTTTTTGAGTTGACTAAATCTCATAAACTAATACTAACATCTTTATTTTCATTAAAAAGATTATAAAAATAGTTTTTTCATCTATTTCTTATATCATCATTTGCCCCTAGAATTTTTTCTTCCTCGTCTTTTATGCATCTAACATAATTAAGATCTTTAGTTTTCTTATCTCTAGCCCTAGCTATCCTAAAAATATCTCTTTCACCCTCTTTTGAGTTGAGTTTTTTATCTAAGTCCTCCCAAATCTTAGCTTTTGCTTCACTAACGGCCTTTTTCACTTCCTTCTTTGTTTTCTTATAAGCTTCTAAAGTTTCACTAGTTTTCTTGGCATAATGTAATTTGTAACATGCCCTCTTTGCCTTGATTTTATTTTGCACTACTTCATTCCACCACCAAGCTTCTTTTTGTGCCGGTACACCTCTCTTAGATACCCCTAACACATCTTTCGCCACTTTTCTAATATGTATAGCCATATTATTCCACATATCACAGGGTGTGCCAACATAATTCCAAACATCTCCTTGAAGGACTTTCTGTTTAAATATATCTTCTTTCTCGCTTTTGAGGTTCCACCATTTAGTCCGAATAGCTTGATGCACTCTTTTCTTCTTTGTCCATTTTTTTATTTGTAAATCCATAACTAAAAGTCAATGTTGGGTGGTTAAGCTTTCTCCTGGAATTACCTTACAATCTTTACAACACGCTTTATCTTTTTTTCTACAAATAAAGTAATCAATTTGTGTTTGTGATAAGCCACTCTTGTAAGTAATTAAATGTTCATCTCGTTTTTTGAAGATTGTATTGACTATAAAGAGATCAAATGACATAGCAAAATTTAAAATCTCCCTACCTTCCTCGTTTATATCCCCAAAACCAAAGTTTTCATGAATCCCTTGATATCCTAATGCCTCTTTATTAACATGTCCATTTAAATCTCCTCCTAAACTAATCATCTCCCTTTGTGGAATCTTTTAAAACACCTTATCTAACTCTTCCCAAAAAACTGTCTTTATACTATCTTCTAGTCCTACTTGGGGTGCATAAGCACAAACTATATTCAAAACCTCCGCTCCCAACACTAATTTCAACATCATGATTCGGTCACCATATCGTTATATGTCTACTACACTCTCCTTTAAATATTTATTTATGATAATACCAACTCCGTTTCGAGCCTTTTCTTTACCTGAGTAACATAATTTAAAACTTGTATCCTCTATCTCCTTTGCTTTTTCTCCAACTCATTTTGTCTCTTGTAAACATAGAATATGAATCTTTCTCCGAATCATAGTATCTACCACCTCCATTAGCTTATCGGATAATGTTCCGATATTCCAAGAACCAATACAAATCTTATTATTTAGGACTAGTTTTCTTACCCCCCGCATCCGTCCATAATCAAAATGCGGAGACCCTTTCTGAAATTTTTTTACTACATTCGAGCGGCAATGTAGTGAGACTAACTTCTTTACCCACACCCGTCCATGATGTGGGAACCCTCTCTGCAATTGATTCACTACATTCGGGCGAAAATGTAGTGGCCCTTGCTTACTGCATTCGGGCTCCATAGCATGTCGCCAGGCGGGGACACCCCAAAGCAATGCTCATAATTTTTGTAATCCATGTTATAAAATTAAGTAGTACATGTAACCGGAAATTTGGATTAGTGATGTAGTTAAGTAAATGAAAAATTAAGTGCAATAATTGACACAATTTTATATAAGTGTCTTTTACCTAATCTGAATAATCGATCCGTTTTGGGTCAACTCGAATTAATAATTCGTAAACAAAACCTTCAAATTTTGACCGAAGTGCACTTGGGTAGACAAATTTATGTGAACGCCACTATTTGGATTCGAGCGGTTCCCGGCGAGCAGGGCAAAGTGGAATCTGTGGCATTAGAAAAAGTCCCAAGAGCACCTCAATCAGGTGAACCCCATTATTCTAATTGAAACGTTCCTCGGTCGTCTTGTGGGCAGTCATTCCTCCTCAAGGATACGCAACGACTTCAATGGTTCCTTCTCTGGGTGCAAGTTGCCGGCGAGAGTAGACCGGGATTTTCATCAGAACAAGGTGAACACCAGCTATTAAAGTCGGGGAAAAGACGAGATCATCGTGGTTCAGCTCGGTTTGGCTTGTCTGCATGACTCCGTGTGTGTCTATTTAGCATGCATACATGACCTAGCTATGTTCAATTGGACTCGGGTCCTATGATTTTCTTAATCATGTGATTTCGCTCATGTATTATATGGCTAGTCTCAAGCCTGAATAAAAGAGGAGGATTACGTTCACCAGCGTAAAACTTTGTCAGACTTATCATCGATTCTAAAAAAACAAAGAATCCATGTAACCGACGGGAAAAAGCTTAGTTGTAGTTGTAGATTTATATAATCATGCAAACGTAAACAATGACAAACTAATGAATATGATCGCAGATAAGTTCATAAATCGGTGCTGGTATGTGGCAGCCACATCACATGCTAACAACTACTAATGTAGATTTATATAATCATGCAAACGTAAACAATGACAAACTAATGAATATGATCGCAGATAAGTTCATAAATCGGTGCTGGTATGTGGCAGCCACATCACATGCTAACAACTACTAATGCTTCTTGAAAGAACTTCAGCCAGCACCAATGTTTGCGTTGCTCCGTTCAATCTTCTTGCTTCAATCTTTGTCGGTCACTCAATTTCATGCTGGCCATAGCAACACATGCCAACAGCAATTAAAGCCCTCCAAGAAACAAAGGACATAACCAAATTTTCGAGTTAAATTTTGTTACAGGTACATAGATATGTTCGGTTCCGATTTGCCTGGAACCAGGACCGGGTTGGTTCCTGTTTAGGTCCTAAACTATCAGGAACCAGAAAAAGTATTTGAAAATTTATAAAAGAAACCAACAATTCCAAACCTCCGATTCTAACAGGTTATGGGTTAACTGGATGACCCCCGATTCTAGATCTGATTCTAGTTCCAGTCGGTTCCTGATCTGATTTGGTTCAGGTTGAAAGCTGATTCGAAACCGGCCATGTCTACAAGTACATGAGATCCCATCGGTGCTGCATCGTAAGCGAGGCATTGGCCTCGCCCAAATTTTAGACCAATAGAAAATGCATATACAATAAGCATCTCACAGTAATAACCATGGGCTATTTGCTTTACCTTAAAAGATTTTCTACATCCACCATTAATGATCGTAACTTTTTTGGTGTTTCGAACTGTTTATGTTATGCTTATAATGACTTTAGATATTTATAAAGCCTGTTTAAATTCGGAAATATCAATTGGGTTTCTGGAACTCTAATTTGTCTGGTTTAGTTTTGAACTCTAAGTTGATGTCCAGGTCTTGTCTTGATCATAGTTAGCCGTTTACCTACATATTGAACCAAATAAACGGTATGGGAGCACATTGCTTGCACTACTAAACCAAAAAGAGTCCAAGACTTTTTTCAACTAAAACAATCTGCCCATTGTGGTGCAACTCACATGAGACCAAAACGTTTCATTAAACAAGTCCACCATCAGCTTCAATAACTCCAATGTTTGACTCAACTCCCAGTGGACAGAGATGTCAAGTTCATGGTTATTATTATATACTTTGAAACTTGAAAGTGGTTATAAGAAATTCATTTTCTAAAAAGAAAATAAAAGAAAGTGGATGTGAGTAATCATCGATATTGAGGTTCACATGTGAAAAAAATTGTATTTTCCAATACAAGTGCAGTTCATGAAAAGAAGTCACTAACAGAGCATCAACCGCGATCACGTTCTTGACCCGTCAAAAAGGAGAAATTTCATGAATAGGCCTCGAATGTTTCTTAGGTAGTTGAATAGAAAAGGTTTACATAAAAACTAAGACTATTAGAAGGCATGTAATCCAAGACTAAAGCATGTAATGTGAATGTGTGTATATATTATAAAATATATATAGAGAGATATTATTGCTTATGAATACAAACGATCCTGCCAAATTATCCTCAATAATTCAAACCACCTATTACACTTATATTTTCTGTAGTTTGAACTTGAAACATTTTTCCTTTTGCTTTGTTATCTCAATCATTATTGAATGGTTGGAGAATATAATGATTAATACGATTCTTTGTGTTTATCATTCAGTTTCTTGGACATTGATAACGACGATTTGTGTATATATGAAGAAAGCTGCACAATGACGGTAAGGCTAAGCCACTATCATGATAAATCTCCCCACGTATCTTGCATAAATAAGTAGAATCAAACTCCTAAATACGAATGTAACACATCGAGTCGAGTGCAATCTTTCATAATAAATTTAACTAATTTAGTCAAGTTTATAAATATAAATATTTATGTCGTTTTTTTATTACCATGAGTTGGATCCGAGTTTGATGTCAGAATCTACCCCACCAAAACCAACTACCAACAAACCCACCCGCACAAATCTGTGGCGTTTTCCTTTCAAACCTGAATCCTAGAGGATCCGGCGTAGAGGAAAACCCAATCCAAATAAACACCTTCTCACTGGTCAGTCAGTCCGCCTGAGAAAGTGAAAATCTTCTTCTCCCACGCAGGGGCGAAGCAACCACTCTACCAAGTTAAAAAAAAGCAGGGACCTCATCGTAATTTAGACCGTATTTCATCTTTTCCTTTTTCTCCTTGAAAAAGCAGATAATATGATGATTCCTTCTCCTGCCAAGAGAGAAAGAAAGCGTAAAGAGAGGCGGGATCATCAGTGTGTGGCTTGGTGGTTAATGGTGGCGAGTCGATCGGCGAGAGGCGGAGTAAGCGGTGGCGGCGGTTTCGAGCTCGAGTCTCTTCCATGTTTACCGGCGCCTTTGGTGGCGGTAGCAACAGAGGAAGCACGGTCACCACCGCTAAATTTGGTGGCGGTGGCGGGGCAGCTCCCGAATTCTGGGGCACTTCTAATGGAGTAGCCATATTCTTCACGACCATGTCCGGTGTTGCCTTGGCCGCCGCTCTCATCTACTCTCGTAGGTAATCAATCATCCACAGGCAGGGCCTTCTTCTTCCTCCCACAGCAAGAGAGAGAGAGAGGGAGAGAGAAAAATGTGAGTTGCTTTTGTAAATACAATGAGAACCCTAGGGAGATCCCATACTTCATCATCTTCGTCTTCTTCTTCCTCATCTTCCTCGTCGTGGGTTCGATCGCTTCTCTACGTGGCCGCCTCCTCTGCTGCGTCTTCCTCATCTTCTTTGTGTTCTTCTCCTTCTAGTTCGTCCTCATCGCCGCTGCCGCTGCCATCGTCGTCGTCGATGTCTTACTCCTCATCGTCGTCCTCGTCCTTCTCTAGACGGTGAGTCCTTTTACTCTCTCTCTCTCTCTACACCGTTCTGTCTACCTCTATGAGGTTTTTCTCGTCTTGATCCGTGCTTAGGTTCTCGCTTCGTTTGGTTTTATGGTGCTAATCTATTGTGGGTGACTATAGTTTTTTGACTCCCAAAGGGTCACCAGAACAAACTAATTTTGGTGTTTCAGTAGATCTGATATTGGGGTTTTCTTGTTTCTTTTCGTTCGTTTTTAGAGTAGTAGCTTTTGCGGGCGAGGTGATTCCTGCTGAGTCTGAACCTCCTGGTGCTTTTCCTGAGACAGGACAGTTAAAGATGTAATTTTGGTTCAAGTTGTCAATACCACCATCATCCTAACCTTCTTCTTTCACTGGTTCTGTGGTTGATGAGTAGGGGTTGTGTGGAGAAGTGTGTGATGGGCGGCATGATTGACTAATTGGTTTGTTGTTCGTAGAAAAAGTTCAGCTTGTCCACGTTCTGCTAACCTTTTGTTTTTTGTCCATCAGTCTGCCGGATACGTCAAGCTTGATTTAGGTTATTAAGCTTTTGCGTTATCCACTAGACAGTAACTGGCTGAAAGTTTGTTATTTGCTAGAACAAGAAAAAACAAAATTTGGTAACACTTTTCACGTATATTTTCTTGGAAGTAGGAAGCAGGGAAGAAAGTTGGGTGGACTTGTTATTGAGGCAATCGATGTTATTTCACTGACAGCAATAGCATCACTAATCAGCTTAATATTGCTGCATTTGACGAGCTATTCCTGGTTTTTTATCGGTTGATCTGTGCATCAAGATGACCTTTTGGTGCTTTTGGCTGGTTCATTTTCTCTTTGTTCTTGTGGAGAAGAGCTGGTTCTTGTTTATTGATTGCTGAATCCTGCTCTGTGGTTTGATTAATGTTAGCGGTAGTGACTATGCCTGATAGTATCAATTCAACCAAGGTTTATTGTGCATTATTCCGCATTCAATTTCTTTACGTATGTTCTTCCTCTTTTGTATGTAGGAAACAAGTCGCTTAGCTTAATGTGGCAGAATTGTCTTTCAAGCAATTCAGTGAGCAAAATGTTGTTTGTCCGTCTTATATGTCTGCTAAGGGTTTTGGCTGAATTTACGAGGAACGTAGTATTTAGTTGCATTTATGATGGTCTGCTACTTATATAACTATTTTGGATTTTTCTTTGGAGTGCCTTTTGGTTTCTAATGACTGACGTGTGCCACTTAGTTCGGACATTGCAACAATCAGCTTATTTTAACCAACACTTGATGTTCATGTTATGTATTGAGGGTGAAGGAAACGTTGCTCGCATGACGTCAGAGTAAATTTACAAGTAAAAGTTTGCAGCATGACCTTACTACCTTGGATGAAATTTATGACCAAGAACCCCACCTGGCATGAGGAAAAGAATGATGATGATTTAACGTCTATTATATTATGTTAAAGATACATTAAATGATAACCGACTATATATGTAGGTTTCTTGCACACCATATTTTAGTATTTCGTAATAGTGCTTAATGATGGGATTAACTGAAGGTCTCTTTTTCAAATAAAGTGCTTAGAAGTTCTCTGTGCTGGCTTCATTACTTTGCAAAGTGCAATCACGTCACGTCAAACTTCAATTGCATGTGCATATAGCTGTTCTTTTCCATCAGTATCACAATCCAATCACTTGATAGTTCCTTTATGCCATCTGTTTTCCCTGCCCTTTGTTTGTGCAACCCGCATGGTTCTTCTCTCAGTAAATTTATCTTTTCTTGTTCATTTTCAACATTAGCTGACCATGGTGTTGCAGCAGGGGTAGCCTTAAATCTCCTTGGTCTAGGAGAAGGAGAAAACATGCCCTTTCACGTGAACAATGGCATAATTTATTCTCGTCAGATGGAAAACTACTTGATGGAGTGAGCTTTTTGAAAAAAATTCGTGGAGGGGTGAGCCTTTTCATTGTTTACTTATTTTTCTATTGGAAGCAATAAATTTTCTGTAGCCTGGGTTTCGGTCAGGCAGATTTGTGTATGATCCTTTCGGATACATTCATATTTTCCTCTATATTCATGGCAGCTTTTTTATACCCTTTTATTGCAATATGTACCAACATAAAATGTTAACTTGCCTTCCGGTTGGTTATGATCATGCTTCACGGTCCAGATTTTCATTTGGATCTGGTATTATAATCAACACTTGTTATTCTTATCGTGAGACTCATTGGACTACTCTCACCAGCATGTAACAGATTGTTAGGCTGTTTTTGGGAGCTGGAGCTGGAGATTCCTTGCACTTCCCTATGGTTGGGATAGAACGGAGATGGGAGTAGTGATAGGCCTGGTGCAAAGTGGATCTTACCCCACCTCCCTTGTTTCTTCTCTCAGAATATGTTTGTCTCATGATTGAACATTAAGCTTCCATATGGAACAACCACTTTTCACATGGTTGAGCCAAATATAATTAAAATTGGTTACATGGTCAATGATAAGGAAAGTTCTTGGACAGTATTGACAAAGTTTTCAAGTTGTCTAACCAGTGGTTTGGGGAGGCCTGGTGTCAGGTTTCCATCTCTAGCATGAGACTAATGTGGCAGTAGACGCTTCTCTCAGAATTTCAGTGACTTTGCTCATGCAGTCAAACGAAAATTAATGAAGGCAAAGTTTTTGTGCACCGGCAACTTTGCTCATGACGTACTGATGAGTGAAACAAGTGCATTCTTATATCCTATATTCTGTTGATCGTTCTTCTTTGATCTCCATTCTTCCGTACCTTTTCCCACTGCCACTCCACCTTCATCTTCCCACCCATTTTGATCCCATGTCCTGCTCCCAATCACAATCTTACTAGGAAATCTCTGAAATGGTAAAAGAAGGGTAATGATACTGCAGAAGGAAACATTATGTTCTATTCGTCTAGAGACTTGGCCTACTTTGGTAAGAGATCTAAGCCTCATTTTCCATTAAAGAGGTCTCAACCTCATCCCATGGGTGCTACAACATGTTGCCTCACCTCAGTGCTTCACATAGCATCAGGTGGTTGGTTGTTGATTATCAAGTTGGGTTTCGACACAATTGGTCATGTTTTTTTATGTAGTCTCTTAGAGGCTAAAGTAGTTCCATTTGTATGTTTTGCACGCGCTGGTTGGTTTCTTATGAAGCTTATCACATTCTAAAATTGTTCCAAATGTCTTTGGTCATAACTAGCTGGTGTCCTAGCCTTGACCAGTTGCGATTTGGTGCTTAGCCCGTTGATGTATATTGAGATATGCTTGTCCCTCTGATTTCCACTGTGATTTGTCTTATTTGACCCTGTTAGGCGTTGGGTTTCCAAAATATTCTTCATTATATTCTTTTTACAACATCAGAGATTGTGGTTAGATGATGTCTTGCTATTTATTTCTGTGTAAAAGCTGTTTCTTGTTTTAATGCCAGGGGATTGAACCTAGCATAAGGATGGAGGTTTGGCCCTTCCTTCTTGGAGTGTAAGATTTATTTGCTTCTTTCTTGTTACATTTCATCAATTGCTGTAAGTGGGTTAAGGGTGCTCTATGCATGTGCTTATTTATTGCATGTGCGTTGTTATTAGATTATTTATTATCTCTGAAGTAGCATTACATTATGATACGCAGATATGAACTGAACAGTACAAAGGATGATAGACATGCTACAAAGATTAAAAGAAGGTATATTTCGTAGCCTTACTAGACTATTTGGTCTAGTTTATGCGTCTTGCACTTTATTTTTTCTTTGGCATTTAACTTGATTTGAGTTATATTATTTATTATTTAGCTACAATTTTAATGATGGTTTGGCGTGCAGAGAAGAGTACAATAACTTGAGAAGACTATGCAAGCAGCTTGAAAAGAATGTTCATGCAAATCAAACTCCTAAGCAGCTAAACTGCAGCTGCATAGAGGGTTCTGGTCCACATGAGAATCCAGGATCACCTTGTTCTGAAGATGCAGCCAATGCCAGGCAGTCTCTTTCTGCTAATGAAGGTGTAGATGACAATGGGCCTGGCGTAACATATTCCCATGATCAGCCTGATGACTCGGAGAACTCACAAATTAATTCATGTATTACTGAAGAATTTAGTTCTAGCATGCAGTCACCTATTGGCGGCACAGAAGTGTTGGAGACAGAATCAGACAATGAATCCTCAACAGAAGAGGAAGAAATGCAAGGTTGTACCACTATGGAAAGAATCAGCGGAAAGGAGTCTGATAATGCCTCAGCTGATATCCTTGAGGGGAAGAAATCTCGGGAACAGGTTATGGAGGACTATGCAACATGGCAGAGAATCATACGGCTTGATGCTAAACGTGCAAATGGTGATTGGATACCATATTCAACTGCTCAAGCAGAAGTATCAGAGGATACGGCAATAAGGCTGGCTAAGTCTGTGGGCCTTAAAGATTACGAATATTTGGAGCCCCGCAGGGTTTATCATGCTGCCCGGTTGGTTGCTATACTTGAAGCCTATACCGTTTATGACCCAGAAATTGGTTACTGCCAGGGCATGAGCGATTTACTTTCACCAATAATCACTGTCATAGAGGAAGATGATGAAGCATTCTGGTGTTTTGTTGGTTTTATGAAAAATGCTAGGCACAATTTCAGGCTTGATGAAGTTGGAATACGGAGGCAACTAAACACAGTATCCAAGATCATAAAATCAAAGGACTCCCATTTGTATAAACATTTGGAGAAGCTCAAAGCAGAGGATTGTTTCTTTGTCTACAGAATGGTGGTGGTGCTGTTTAGAAGAGAGTTGAATTTTGAGCAGACATTGTGTTTGTGGGAGGTCATGTGGGCAGACCAGGCGGCAATTAGGGCTGGGATCGGCAAATCTGCGTGGGGGAGGATAAGGCTGCGTGCACCACCAACCAATGATCTGCTGTTATACGCGATTGCTGCATGTGTTCTGCAGAGAAGGAAACTGATTATTGAGAAGTACAGCAGCATGGACGAGATCATAAGGGAGTGCAATGACATGGCTGGACAACTGGATGTTTGGAAGTTGCTGGATGATGTTCATGACTTGGTGGTAACTCTTCATGACAAAATATCATAATTTCAGGAACATCCGCTTCCATAGTTGCCCTTTATGATCTTGCCATCATCTTCTTTTGGCTTTTCCCATTATTTATTCTAGATGTTTGAATGTTTACTGGGGATCGCCCTTGAGATACTGCTGCTGAAAAGTTAGCAGCACTATTATTTTTCTCTTACCTAAATATGGGTACACCAGCTTATGTTGAAGATGGGGCCTTTTTCATTATGAAGACAGGAGAATGGCCATGTAATGCAGTCATTCCTGCCCGCTGTAGAATCCCCATTTCAGTGGGGCCTTCTGAAAATATATGATGCTTTGCCCATCAGCTTTAAGTGAACGCATGCCATCAAATATCGTCCTGCCAAGATGTGATTGGTGTTTTGTTTGCGGTACTCTTTTGGATCAGTCTGCCATATATGAGATTTCTCATCTAATTTCCAGTGCTGCAATCTTTTACGATCATATTGTTACGATGTGAATCTAGTGCTAAGCTGTTAGATTTTACCATTGCAAACCCTTTCTGTGTTATTTTGTTACAGGAAATTTTGAAATCATTATAAACCCAAATTTTCCCAGGTCAGCACTAGGAAGACACGTTTTAGTCTTTGTCATGACTTTCACTGCCCCGTAAGTAGCCTTAGTAACGTTGACCTTCACTGTGAGCAATAAAGGCCAATTGCCAAAAGAGACTGCCCAACTCAAATGGAACACCACGAATAAAAGGTCATCAGGCAGATCCAGGAATTGAGACGACGCGTACAAGCAGAGGTGGGGAGCACACTCAGGTAACTGAAGATCACAAGTAGCACGCGAATAAGTTTTCTGTCTCAACTTCATGCAGGTTCTCACCATCAACAAATGCAAATGCGGTATTGAGGATTTGAATTCATTGTCTCAAGCCATTAAAGGGAGGGTGTTAACACTGACCGGTAATAATAACACGAAATAGGGGAAACAGGAAACCTTTCTTCTTCAACTGCTTTTGGTATAGTATTTCACAGCGACGGCAAGTCCCAAAAAGAGGAGTGGCACGAGGAACTGTAAAATCTTGATCACAAACTCAGGGGTTTTATCTGGATTGTGTTGTGCCTGCTTCGCGGGAACATAGGTGCGCTTCAAGGGGATAGTTGAGACATCAATCTTTCCTATGCAGTATTGAGCCATCATATCCCTGGCTGAATTGCTGTGACCGACATCTTCAAAATCATTGGTTGCATCTTTTCCTGCAAGTGGAGAATGCACTTAGTCCTCTGTATCTCCTTATACAAATAACGAACTTGAAAGGATACCCTTGTTTCTTGAGTGCCGAGAGCTACTGGTTTTATTTACAATACAAAGCAAAAGCTCGCATGAAAAGTGAGAACCACACGTTGATGCACGTGTGGACATACACACTCTCGCACTTGCACACACACACATCTCATTTTGGCATTCAAGGATTCTCGACTCCTTACCAGTTGCAGAAAGTAGGACCTCATCTCCTCCAGGGTGATCTTCCATGAAAGGGGTTACATCATACACCTGCCTCGGAAAGGAAGACAAACAGTTGGAATACTTTAACAACTGTGTAGAGGTAAATTAAAACATTAGCAACTATGTGATTTACAGACAGCCAATAGACTCAATTGTGTAGCAAGGCCTGACCACATGATCCAACTCATACTGTTTAAATAAAATCCAACTGAAACAAGTGGAACCAAGGCGTCTCATATAATATACTCCATAATGCAACGTAGTCGTCAGCAGCACTTACAACTTCTGTTTGGTGATTCCCATTTTACCTTTCTTGACGATGAAATTGTCATATAACTTGTACATTTCAGAATTTTGCAGTGAAAACATGAGTGAGCTATGGAATTCTGAAGGACCAAAACTGATGCACTACTGGATTTGATTGTCATCAAACGTTGAGACACCGGGACCAAAGCAGCAGGATTGATTGCAGTGAAAAATTGAACCATGTCTGAAGTTTTTGCCAAAATTATCAAATGGAAAGGTCCGAAGGTAAGTTAACTGGTAAGCTCAATCCAATTGCGTATTGATTTGATTAAAGGAGGTGTACTCGCGGCAAGGATTTCCACATTCCAACCAAAGAAGGAGAATTTAGGCACCGTTCGAGAGCACAGAGTTAGACTTCAGAGTTTATCCTCCCCACGTTTGATTTAGCCAACACAATGCTGAGATGCATATTTGGCTTGAACTTTGAAACCGAGAATGAAAACTAGGGAATCATACATATGAAATACCAATCTTAGATCTTTAGTAGAATCAGACAGCGAAGTAGACAAAGTTCTAGTCACAACTCCATATCACCTACCAAATGGATGAGACCTCTTCTGGGTACTCTGATTCTCAGAAGCTAATCAAATCAAACCGACTCACCAACGACTAAGATCAAGTACTGGAAGACGATTACAAAAATCTGGTGAACTCATACAATTCTGAAAGTAAAAGCTAAGAAACAAATTATATTACATAAAGAAATTAAACAAGAACTTCAACATGCTAAAAGGAGAAAATATTGCTGGAAAAGCAAAACATGGAGGAGCAAAAGCTAGCGTATGAATAGAATGGGAATACAGATCGCATCGCTAATAAAAACAGTCATGGCCCGTAAAACAGGAACCAATCAGTGTGAGGCCAGCACCAACCACCGGGCATGTCAATAAGATGGATTAAATCGACAGATATGAATTAACAATATAATGAGAAACTATCACAGTCATCCAATCTACGCAATCAGTCGATGTTCAAATTGTTACAAGAAAGATGACGACTGGAATAGTGGATTGATCTAAATCAAACACCACGATTAAAAGACAAGCGAAGAACCAAACATCAATTAGAAGACAGAACCTGGAGAAGCCAAACGAAATCCTCATAAAACCTTCTTTTGAGATAAAAAAAAAACGGATTACCCACAAAAATCAAGTCCAAGAAACAGAAGAAAACTTTTCCAACCTTTCCGTTGATGATGAGCCAGCAATCCTTGGTATGGCTGTGGTTGGAGACCTCCTTGAACGTGTGAACCTTCTCATCGGAAGACATTCTGTACACAAGCACGAGTCAGCATCGCAAAGCTGCAAGAATTGAATTCATAAAACAAGGATGATTGTCGGTAGACGAAGTACCAGAAAGAAGATGAAATCTTCACTTCCCTGAACCAAGAAGCCACGAAGTAGGAAGACGGCCCGGCTACCACGGAAGAAGTACTTATAGAAGTATGTAGAGACATTGTAAATAACCAAACGGTACCACAATTGTGAACAATAACTCAAACACCCTTACGTCGTTCAGTCTCGTCATGGCGGCCACCAACCTTTAGTTATTTTGGTGGAGATTCTTCTACTTACTGTTTTTGTGGAACTTACTGCCAAATGGATTCTGGCTTCTGAATTTGCCTTGAAAAGAAGATGTGGCGTCACCTGCCATTGCAGAAACATGCTGTACCCTGCATGACACGGTTGGCCATAATGTAAGTTCCGCATCAGTACTTTACCTTGTATTTATCTGACATTTATTTGCAAATAAATGACAGAAAAAAGGAGATGAAGCAATTATTTTATATGCGTCGTTTTAAAGAAATTTGTCTCGAATTTTGCTATTATTTTAGAAAACCGAGTCATATTTTTCTTTAGAAAGTTAAATGCTAATATGACATTTCATTTCATTTCTTTTTTTTCCTTCGTTTGGCAATGGAGAAGCTGAAACCAGATGGATGTCCTGCGTGTCGAATTCACGATCTTAAACATGTGAGTCACCCCTTAGTTGGGCGAGTCATTCCTCGTCTTCTCTCTTTTTCTTTTTAAAGAAAGAAATGATCCTTTAACTTGAAACGATTTTTGTGGTGAGAGAACTTGCCGTCGATGAGTGCAAATACGAAGAAATTTTTAAAGTCATGTTCTGCTCCAGGGTTTTGAGAAAATTTGTGGTGTGTAGTAGAAATATTTAACAATATTACCCCATTTTACAATTAAAGGAAACACGGTTGCGTATGAATATGGGTGGAAATGGAATTTCACCTTTACTAAGACTGGAGTGAAAATTGAAGGGTAAACGGAATCAAGAAACGAAGGGCATTCCTCCCTTTTAGAGAAATCGACGGCATCGAGGATGGCCTTTGCCCAACTCGATGTGAAGACATCCCACTTGAAGTATTCGGTTTCAATGGATCGGCACAACCAGCCACGGCACTCCTGGCTAGAGGGGTCGGCTAGAAAGACCCTTATATTTGAAGGTCACAAGTTCAACATTCAGGATTTGCGTCTTGTAAGGGTCTTCTAGTTCAAGCTTGTCTATCAGAAAACAAAAACCTCAGCTAGAGCCGCAAACTGAACTTAGCTAAGGCTTGCAATATGCACGCTTCATTGAACTGAGTCCAGCTCGCATGGGTCGAGCTTGGCTCATTTTAGGGTGTTAGCTGCCTAGTTTTTCTTCTTTCTTTTTATGAGTATTATATTAGTACGGTTTTACCTTACTAATATTATAAACTTCTAGTTGGGTTAGTATTATATTCTTTTTTCCGTATATTTTTTATTAGTACAGTTTTACCTTACTCTCAAAAAATACTCTAAAAAAATCTTTGCACAATTGTTGTCAAAACAAGCAGCGCCCGTCCATCCAAGGGGGCCGACTCACCAAACTAACCCACAGAAAAGCCACCAACTTTAAACTAGACGGCTCGCTTATAGACTGCTTATGGGTTTGATCCTTCACCGGTCCAAATAGACGGCTTAAATAATTTTTGACTTCCCAAAATGAAGATATTAATATAGAAAAAGTTTAACAAAGTTGGTATCCTAAAAAAAATGTACTTATTTCTTGCTTTTTGGTAATATGAGTATAATTTATAAATAAAAAATAAAAACAATAATATTATATTTATATTCCTAATAACTAAATATAAGTGGATGGATCAAATAGTAGTTCATTTCTAATGATGACCCTCGTAATATCAGTCTTGGTTAAATAAAGGGCTTCTCCTTCCATAGCTAGACATCTAATTTGTTTCACATTCGTAATATTTGGTGTATATATAAAGCAGGTTTAGTTTTATATTGGAAAACATGATGACTGCAGCGTGCACGCTCTCTCACACACACATCTTTTGTATAAATGTAATTGTGGCCCATATGGGCTGGTCGTCATAGCATGTGGACATGGGCATTGACGTCCTTGCTTGCATTCGAGTATCGAAAATGTTGACAGCCGAGGGAAAGAATTAGAAAAGATGAAGGGCGGTTGCTGTTTTGACAAGAAAAGTAGGATGACGTATATAATTTGATTATGATAATATAATGAAAATGAGAAGAAAGAAAAAGCTGGTTAGGAGGCATGTATTCATACGAATCTCGCCAAAGATAAAAGGAAGAAGAAAAACCGTAAAAGAAAAAGAAAAAAAGAGAGTAAAAATTAAAAAAATAAAATAAAAAAACTAAAAATTTTAAGAGTATCATGTGAAACAAGAAGAGATGCAACTCAACCACGTCCCTAACCAATAGAGAGACGCGAATGAGCTACATCTCCTATAAACAAAAGAGACATAGCTTAAGCGATTTTCTCTCGTCGGAGAGACGTGCATGTGCCATGTTTCGAGTCAGGAGCTTGACTTTGTTTCTCATTTTCATTTCAACCGGAAACAATCAAAATCACTTAAATCCTCTTCAAATTAATCTTTTCTCTCTTTTTCTCCTCATCTTTTTCTTTTTTCTTCTTTTTTTAGTCAGATTTGAAGCACTATGAAATGGTTGATGGCTCAATATCATGTGCATTGGATCGAACTTTGAGTTATGGGTCACTGGAGAAATAGCATGAGACAAATTACGGTAAAGTGAGAATCCGTAGAGAGAATTCCAAACGATCAGAGACATCATAGTGAATTTTAAATTTTAGTAGGGGTAAAATCAAAATCACCGTAAAAAATGATGTATAGATAGTAAAAAGGGTGTGCATATATAATTTTATTTTTCAAATGTACAATTCGAATATTCTTTTATCTCTATCTACATGGTTCTTAATTTACCATTTTTATGATCATTTAATTTTCTATAAAAACTATAGACGTACACAATTTGTCTTTTTTTTAAATTCCCAGTTGCTTTGAATTTAAATAGGTCCAAAAGCTTTTTCGTCCCTTTCACATACAATTCGGGTTACATGTCAAAGTTTTGAACTGATGATGACATGATCATCTTAGACAAAATTAGCATTTCACACCAAACTACATAGGCCTAATAGACGATGTATGTTTTTCAATGTATATTGCATTAAAAGTTAATGATGGCTTCGTTTTCATTTCGTGTTAGATTCACCTGGGTGCCCGTGTCTTTAACCTTTAAGCAGCTATGATCATCTGGAAAGCGTAACCCTATATGTTAAATTTGCAATCACATAAACTAATCGATTGCTTTTGCTAGAAATCATGAGAGAAAAAGAGATGAATGTGAAAGAGACGTAGACTTTCTTGCATGTACACACTCATACACATTAGTGGACCTACTCATGGGCAAGGCGACACGGCCAGCCTCACCTGAAATTTTAGAGAACCAGAAAAGGTCTACACGGTCTGAGAATTTTTTTTAAGAACTACACGAATCGTTTCACTTGAAGATCTGCCATTGGGTGGACTCATAAAACCCATAATGATTTTGGTGCATGCTTGTAAACACGGAAACTATATCAGCTTCCCTTCTCTAATTTCACCCGCAAGAAATGCCGCAAGGTTATCTGCACTCTTTGTTTCTGGACTTGAAGACAAACCGTGGGGATAAATGCCGTCGACCCAGATGAGTTGAAGGAAGAGCACGAGCTTTATACAAAATTGGAGTCAAGCAAGTTAGAACATGACCATTACTTAAATGCTTCGTGACACAAGTTCATTATAGAAAATACTATTTTTAGAATATATAAGCTTGTCTTAACTCCATACTGGCACTTCCCCATTAGTGGGGAGCTTTGCCAAGAAGTGTTTGGCCCATGGTTGAGTCCGTGGCCCATTTTACATAGATTGGATATTTCCTGCCTTACAAACTGTTCCAAATCAGCCACTAACCATGTCCAATACTTCTGCAAATGCCCGTGATTCCTTGTGAAACCAATCTATTTTCTAATGGAGCAAACAACTGTCATGAGAAATAAGAGATTCCTCTTTCATTTCTCGGATCTCTGGCTAGAAGATCAAGAACAAGAAACTCAAACCTCCAACTTCTTCATTTGCCAAATAATGCGACCCGATCTAACAATGCAGTTCAGATTGGGGAGTTACCTAACACGTATCCATGCCCACCCAAGGTAACTTGAGAAAAAAGGTCATGTTTGAGTTGATCTTTTTTTACACGAATACAAAATAACACCACCCTAAACATGTATTGATAACAATATAGCCCAACATGGACACGTCCCAGACCAAACTAAGCTAGCGAGCAGATGTGTTTGGGTTAAGGGTGTTGGTTTGGTCGGGTTATAGTCTCAACCCCGAACCTGACCACTATAATTGGCTCTTAATTTTCAGAAAACTCAACTAAACCATTTAGTGACATAGAAACCAACAAAACCAAACTGTCGGTGTAAAAACTAATCAATATGAAGCAATAGTATATCCAGATTATGTTGGTTCAGGTAAAATTAGAATGTTATATCATGTGATAATAAAAATATGGGTTTAGCATTCATGCTTTAGTAATACAACAAAATAAATAGCAAGAATTGATGAGTTCTCCTCCTTCCGAAGAAGTAGGAGGAGAAGACGAGGTGAAAAGAAAGATGGATTTGGGAAAGTGCTTGAAAAAATTTTAGGGTTTGGTAAGAAAAACAGTATAGGCCATGATTCAAATGCAGACCGGATTCCCGATTTTATATATATATATATATATATATACATACATATATGTGTGTGTGTTTTCGCTCAATTCGGTTCTAATCTTTGAACGACAACCTGAACCTACAATATTTTTGTTCTATTGGGACCCAACCAAAAACTGCTTAAAATTTCAAACCGAAACAAACAGTTGGTTTGGTTCTGTTTCGCGGGTTTCTTGTTTTGATAGAAATTCGGCTTAAATACACGTCGAGATCCGCACCAACCCTTCTCATCTTCGATCAGGCTTAATTAGTGACGTTGTTACAGTTGGAAACAGCAAAAGTTCTGCTAGAGCTCCTCCTCCCTTCTTTCCGCGGGAATCTATTGTGAACTCACCGTTGACGTGCTGCTACGAGAAGGGTTCTGCTAGAGCTCAAGTTGCACGCATACGAACCCAGTCACCGGGCCATGGATTCCTCCTCTCTTCTTGGCATCGTTTGGACGAATGGAGGCCGGTTCGGGCTCACTATCTTCGTCGTGCTCAAGCTCTTCCAGGAACCCGAAACTGCCGGTGGTCAGGCCACCCTCTTGCCACTCGCTCTCAACAATCAATGCCGCTCCATCTCCAGCGTTGCCGCCTTTGGTACCTTCAGAATTTACCTTGTCTTTCTCATCTGAGAGTGTTTAGATGTTAATTAACAACCAAGATGACAATGAGATGGAGTAGAAGCCAACAAAAGGTAATGAAAGTTCTCCGCTAATCGCTAGGAACAGGAAAGAAAGAACGGTCTGAATGCTCGCAGTGTATAATTAACCACGTTTACCTTGTTTGATATGAGCTACCAAATCATATCCCATATTACCATGGAATTTGCGATGCACTCCATTGAACATCTTGCCATTACATAAAAACGTGAAAACAAAAGATAAGCAAGTCAGCCACCACATTGACAAATAGTCTCTTGATCAGAAAAAGAAAAAGAAAAAGGTATTAAATTCATGAAGTCAACAGCTTCCAAATTGAAGCTGTCTTAGGACCGAAATGTGGTCATCACCTTCATATTTACTATGAAAGAAAGGATGCCGGCCCTTTACGAAGAACGAGCGAGCGAGAGAGAGAGAGAGAGAGAGAGAGAGAGAGAGAGAGAGAGAGAGAGAGAGAATTAGTAAGTGCAGAAAGGAGAATGCTAGTGGACGATAATATATAGGCCTACAGATTGCAGCTTTGAAGACCATACGTCCTTGTCGGGTTCCATAATGCAATTTCTTGGTCCCGCCACGAACACGGTCCTGGTTGCTACACTATATTCGTGCATCTCTCTCTGGGTGAGAGGAAAAGATCTGGCCAATCAGCTACACCATCTTATGAACATGCATCCCGGCTTTGATTTGATATTGCTGCCATACATAGATAGGGATGCCAACCGCATGGACTCGGTTCGGGTCCAAGTAATTCTAATTCTAGGTTCAGGTTTAGATTCGGCATAGTGCATAAATTAAAAACTTGGACTGGTTACCCATGAGCAATGCATATCCAGACACTAAAATGTAAACTACAGGTAGTGACAAAAATTAATATACTCAAAATGGGCTGGTTAAGATTCGGGTTCCGGTGCGACCCGACCTTCCCTACCCCTGATGTTGAATAACTGGTGGTAGTAGCTCACCCGAAGATCAACTTCAACAAAGCGAATTGCTTGTACCGAATACATTTGCTGGTTCGTTCTTTGTGATGGTTATGCTAGAAACTCTCAGAATCGAAAGTTGAATCAATGGCGGATTCACAATGGAGCCGAATTGGAGAGTCCGCGCGCCTCACCAGAATTTGAAAAATTGAGTGCATAGGCATAATAGTCGGCTATTAATTTGCCCCATCCACCACCGCAGGCACTAGCGTTCTTTCGGACCTAAGCATAACATTGACACCCTTCGTTGGCTTTGCCTGATGTGAGACCTGGGTCGGTTCTTCCATGATGTTCATACACTCAAAGGCATATATATATATATATATATATATATATATATATATATATATATATATATATATGATCATGTTGGGTTCATCAATTTATTAGCATATCCAGCTTGTTACTCAGCATATTCTAATCAGATGATTAAGTCAATTAGACAAGGTCAAGTTGATTCTCATTTATCTTCTTTTTCTCCTGCCATTTTCCCAAGAATTTTGCTTATTTATATAAAACAGTTTTATTCATTTATGTTCTTTTTCTCCTGCAAAGTCAAGTTGATTCTCATTTATCTTCTTTTGTCTTTCTATGCTTTCAGTTTTCATGATAATGGTTAGTTTACACTTGAAACTCATATTTGTTACAGTCTTCTTTTCACTTGATTAATATCTCATGCGATGTTCTGTTTCATTGATATAGGTGCTTAACAATTGGGGGCTTGCTGTACAGGTACTTTTATTCATCTCACTCCATGCATAGTTCATATGTTTTTGTGCGTCATATATGTTGTATTGCCTAGCGTAAGTATTCCTTCTTCGTTGCTTTATGCATTCATGATGATTATGACTGTTCTGAACATCCAGGAATTAAGTGCTATTGTCCCGCTTAAGGAAAAAGAAACTATTGTAAGAACTGCAATAGTTTACAATAATTGAACCATTTCGTAGAGGTAATTTGTCTGACTTCCCCATATACTAACACATTATTGCCTTACAGTTCTGTGCAGCGAATTTGGCTGCAGTTTGATTTCCACTGAGCAATTTACAATTTGGGAACAGTTTTGGTTCGTTGCTTTTTCCAGTAATCCTTTAGTTTTAATACGAATCCTCGGTGGAGATATGGTTCATTTGATTTTTCTCTTATCTGTCATACTTAGTGCCATTTAATTGTAATTTTAAGTTTATATGTCACTGAAATTAAGTTCTATGTAGTATGGTTTAGCAGAAGACACATTAACAAGTTAGTGCAAGAGACATTGCACCTAATGAACTGTACAGTCAGTCTTCTATTGATTTTGCTGCTGCTCAAGCTTTGAAACCAAATTATTCAGTAAGTTGTGTACCAGCAATTCGTTATATCCTTGGTGAAGCTGGAGAAGACTGCCCACGTAGAGTTAGGTTGCCTACAAAGTTCTTTAAACTTATTTCATAAATCAAGTGTTTGGCTTCATGAACGAATATTCAACAAACAGAGAGCCCCCTTTTCACCTTAGTATTCTATGTCCAATTATACAACAGTACCCCGAAAACATAGAAAATGCTGGCACTCGAAGACTCACATATTCCAACGGCCAAAGTAAGAGGCAAAGAGAGCAAATGTATGGAAATTTGAAGGCAACTTGAGCTCTTTTATATGAGACAAGAGTTCGCGTGGTCCCAATACTCAACAATATTTTTATCTTAAAACAGAGTTTTTACAAGGGCTAAAAATGGTTATTTACAATTCACGGTTGGGGGGTCACATTCTCCCCCACTCGAATCGTTGCCGTTCTCGGCAACGTCTTAGCCATCTCCCTTGCCTTTGGTTTTTTTACCATGTTTATTTCACTTAAGGGTGTATTGTATTCTGCATCAAGGGATCGTGATAACTTTGCATTATTGGGGGTTGGGACGACTTCGTACCTTGGGGAGTTCCCTTCGTGCAGTTTGATGGGGCAGCCACAGTAAATGTTGTCCTCTTGGTGCCTTTCATAGTCACGAGGGATCAGATTAATCTTAAGCCAGGGAACCTTTTCTCCTTAGACTCGTCTGACGATAAAGAGGTGTTGTTGTCTCGGTTACTCCTATCTTCAAAATAGAGACGTTGCTCCACTAGGTTAGGGTGAAAATCTTCTACAGGACGCTTGGAGGCGGCAAAAGCGTTAAGGGGACAGCCGTCGTTGTTGACCACCAAAAACAAGTACTTCCATCCACCAAACAAGAGGCATTTGAGACATGAGGAAGATCACTATCATCAGTACCAATGCAATCTCCAGTGGTGCCTGCATTCACTTAGAAAGTGATGGACAGCCTAGTGAGCAATTGGCATAGTGGGAATAGAACTTGGCTGGTCAGGGAGGGCACGATTTGTGTGTGGCATCACTTCCCTAAATAAGCCAGCCAAATCCAATGGCCGTTCTACATGGACTCAGAAATAGCTGCCTAAACAATAGTTTATTAAGATTGTGACAGGGTGTGGGCTCTGAAATTTCTCTTCTTCCCGAAATCGTGAGGAAGAGCAAGTACCTCACTTCGCCTTAATTTTGGTCTTGCTCTTGGAATGTTTCTTTGGGAATTTCATCACAAGCCTCCAAACCGGTGGTTTTGCATGTTGTGGTTCTTTTCGAATTCAAAGAGGCTGACGTCTACTACATGATGGTATGCGTCTTGCATCAGGCCCCTAGTAGAATTAGAGAAGATTCTTACCATTCATATGCATTGAGATGAATATTCGAACTAGAATCTGATTAAGGATGCTAATTGTCGTCTTCACCAGCTTATAATACAACCTATTCTCTTTTGGACTCTTTCCCCTCTAGGTCCTTAATACACGGTCAATTCACCGGCCGATCTTGGGGCCTTGACATGCTTTAAGGCTTTATGGATGTCAACTTTATTTTACATATTTTCCAGGAAAAAAAAAGAATCGTGTCAAATGCTGGAAATATTATTCATGCTCCAACACACGCCTCATCATGGAACGTCACTTGGAGCTCCACACCAACCAACTCAAAGTTGAAAACAGACAAATGTGGCAAGTTAGAGACATAGGAAGCTTAGTGATAACAACAACTAAGCCTTTTTCCATAGTTGGCTACATAGATTCTTTGTTTCCACATAGCCTTATCATGTGCCATATTAGCAGCAGTTAACTCACAATAAGCTAGATCATTCTTTATTGTTTCTTTTCAACACTTTTGTGGTCGTCCTCTACCTCTTTTAATACTTTCCAAATTTAGTTTTTCATATCTTCTTACAGGTTCTTCTTTTGATCTTCTTTCTAAATGTCCAAACCATCTTAAACGATATTCTCTTATTTTATCTTTTATTAGTGTTACTCCTAATTTGTTTCTAATAACCTCATTATATATACGGTCTTTTCTTGTATGACCACTCATCCATCTCAACATCTTCATTTCTTTCACAGACATCTTTTGCACATGTTGATGATTAACTGCCCAACACTCATAACTATAAAACATGACAGGTCTAATTGTTGTTTTATAATATTTACCTTTTAACTTTAATGATATCTTCTTTTCACAAAGAATAATATCTTCTTTTCACAAAGAATACCTGATGCTCTTCTCCATTTTAACCAACCAGCATTAATTATATGAGTAACATCTCCATCAATTCTTCCGTCACTCTGAAAAATGACCCTAGGTATTTAAAACTTTTCTTTTGGGAGATGCAATGTATGCCAATTTTAATTTCTATATCCTCTAAAGTAACCAAATGATCAAACTTATATTTCATATATTCTATCTTTGTTCTACTAAGTCGGAGGCCTTTGCTTTCTAATGTTTCTCTCCATAGTTCCAATTTTCTATTAACTTTTTCCTTAGACTCCTCTATTAATACAATGTTATCTGCAAATAACATACACCAAGGTACTTCATTTTGAATATGTTTTGTTAACTCATCAATCACCATTATAAATAAGTATGGACTTAAAGTTGACCCTTGATGCAACCCAATATTAACTTCAAAGAAGTCTGTCATTCTTTTATGAGTCCTCACACATATTTTTACACCATCGTACATATCTCTTATAAGGTTAATGTATATTAATGGGACACCTATTTTTTTCAAGGTTCTCTAAAGAACCTCCCTCGATACCCTATGATAAGCTTTTGCTAGATCTATAAATATCATGTGAAGGTCTTTCTTTTTTGCTCTAAAATGTTTCATAAGACGTCTCAAAAGGTGAATCGCTTCAATAGTAGATCTATCTAGCATGAATCCAAATTGGTTCTCTGCTTTACTTGATACTTGTCTTAACCTACGTTCGATAATTCTTTCTCATAATTTCATAGTATGGCTCATTAACTTGATACCTTAATAATTCGCATAATTCTGAATGTCTCCCTACTCGCTCTCCACTCCTCGGGCATCTTTTAGTTTCTCCATATTTCATTAAATAGTCTTGTGAGCTAAGTGATTCCTATTTCTCTTAGTTTTTTTTAAACTTCTATTAGAATATTGTCTGGCCCTACCGATTTACCACCCTTCATATGTTTAAGAGCCTCTTTGACTTCATTCTTTTGAATACGCCATTAGCAATTGTGGTTTATATACTTTTCTGATTTGACTAACTCTCTTAAGCTAATTCTAGCATCTTTATTTTTATTAAAAAGCTTATAAAAATAGTTTTTTCATCACTTCTTATATCATTATTTGCCACTAGAATTTTTTCATCCTCGTCTTTGATGTATCTAACATAATGAAGATATTTAGTTTTCATATCTCTAACCCTAACTATCCTAAAATATCTCTTTCACCCTCTTTTGAGTTGAGTATTTTTATATAAATACTCCCAAATTTTAGTTTTTGTTTCAGTGACGGCTTTTTTCGCTTCCTTCTTTGCTTTCTTATAAGCATCTAATGTTTCACTAGTTTTCTTAGCATAATATAATTTGTTACATGTTCTCTTTGCCTTTTTTATTTTGCACTACTTCACTCCACCACCAAGCTTCTTTTGGTGCTGGTACATCTTGTTTAGATTCACCTAACATATCTATTGCCACGTTCCTAATATGTACAGTCATATTGTTTTACATATAACAAGGTGTACCAACATAATTCCAAACATCTCGTTGAAGGACTCTCTTTAAATATATCTTCTTTCTCACTTTTGAGGTTCAACCATTTAGTTTTTTTTCTTTGTCTATTTTTTTATTTGTAAATCCATAACAAAAAGTCGATGTTGGGTGGTTAAGCTTTCTCTTGGAATTACCTTGCAATCTTTACAACACGCTCTATCCTTTTTTTTATAAATAAAGTAATCAATTTGTGTTTGTGATAAGCCACTCTTATAAGTAATTAAATGTTCATCTAGTTTTTTGAAGATTGTATTGACTATAAAGATATCAAATGTCATAGCAAAATTTAAAATCTTCCTACCTTCCTCATTTACATCCCCAAACCAAAGTTTTCATGAATACCTTGATATCCTAATGCCTCTTTACCGCATGTCTATTTAAGTCTCCTCCTAAACAAATATCTCCCTTTGTGGAATCCTTTGAATCACCTTATCTAATTCTTCTAAAAAAGTTGTCTTTATACTATCTTCTAATCCTACTTAGGGTGTGTAAGCACAAACTATATTCAAAACCTCTCCTCTTAACATTAATTTGAATGTCATGATTTGGTCACTATATCGTTGTATGTCTACTACACTATCCTTTAAATCTTTATTTATGATAATACTAACTCCGTTTCGAGCCTTTTCTTTACTTGAGTACCATCATTTAAAACCTATATCTTCTATCTCTTTTGCTTTTTCTCTAACCCACTTTGTCTCTTGTAAACATAGAATATAAATTTTTCTCCAAATCATAGTATCTACCACATCATTAGCTTACCAGATAATGTTCTAATATTCCAATAACCAATACGAATCTTATTATCTAGGACTAGCTTCCTTACCCGTCGCATCCGTCCATTTTGAAAATGCTGAGACCCTCTCTGTAAATTATTCACTACATTTGGGTGGCAATATAGCAGATCTAACTTCTTTACCCGTACCCGTCCATAATGTGGGAACCCTCTCTACAATTGATTAACTATATCTGAGCAAAAATATAGTGGCCCTTGTTTACTTATCACTACATTCGGGCTCTGCAACGTGTCGCTAGGCGAGGACGTCCCAAAGCAATGCTCATAATTTGTTTAATTCATGGTATAAAATGTAGTGGCCCTAACACAACCCTCCTCCTTTATCCAAGCTTGAGACCGACAATGCAAAGATGATCCCTTACATGAGCGAAATTACATAAGAAGCTTAGTGATATGATTAAAAATAGGAGCAAAGAGTGGCCAAGTGGGCCTTTTCCTCCTATAAACTATCCCATCCTCGTATTATTGATTTACACATGTGTGTGCACACACACATGTTTATATATTTATGTACACTAATTATGAACATATGAGACTGTACATTTTTTGAGGGTGTTAATTAATGTGAAGGAAATATTATACTTGACCAAGATGTGTGTATGTATATTTTAGAGCCCTATTCTTGTTGGGTACAACATCTTGGTGCACTTATGTGGGATTTATAAGGCACAGGTCACAGTTGGGACGATCGTCCCATTATGGATTAATTAGCATATCTTCACACTTTAATAGGATTTAAGGTCCGTTCTGAAAGAATATAAGAAAGAATTAAGGTCCGCCCATTGAATCAGCAATCAGATGAGGCAATATGAGCAGGAAGGTCGGCACAGAACTTGATCTACTTGCTGCTTAAATCTAGTGAAAATTGCAACTTGGATTTTGACTTTAAAAAGACATTTGACAATGATATATAAAGTTACTAGAGTCGAAACAGTTTGTGCCCAACCCAGTATGTATATACGTGTTTTCGATAAAGTACTTTTAGAGAAGATATATATATATATATATATATATATATATATATATATATATATATATATATATATATATATATATATATTGGATGGATGATGGTGGTGGTGATGAAACCGCTGCTTAATTGTTTGATCAAACGAGTTCCTTATGAAATTGATATTGTTTCTTTAACGAAGTATATGAGTATTTTAGTTGAATGATTAAGTATTTGATTCACTCAAATACATATAAACTGAAATAATTAAAAGCGTGTATGTCTCTCAGTGATAAGACATTTTTCACAAGTCGGAAGTGTACAGCAATTCTAGGTAACGGTGAAGTGTTGAAAATGCAATAAAGCAACAATTTACGAATAAATTACCCATTTAGAGAAGCAGGGTTATGCAAACTAGTTAATATGCAAACAAATATAAATCACGCTTGATCAAGAGAGAATAATGAATGATTGAAGAACATAACCCACTGAAAAATTAAAAGTTATTTGTTACTTTTCTATGTTGCTTACCACTGTAAAATAGAAAAGTAAAAAGTAAAAACTAACTTCTTTAAAAAAACGTAAAAAAGTCGAGTAACTTTTCGTGTCCGCCCTCTTATGTAATTTTCTGCTAGTATCACACGTACACGTGAGCTGGAGTGTATATGGCTGACACGTGAAAGGTGCACAGCCCGTGACACGACACAAAACCAAATGGAGGGATGGAATTCACAACGTTCAACTTCGAGTAGAGCCTCTGTCAGGTGAGTTATTGCTCGGATCACATGAAGGTTCTTATCTTCCAACTATCACTCTCATCAACCTATTTGCTTAAATAAAATTATGGGAACATGTTATATTGGGCTCGTATCGAGCATGTTTCTCTTCTTCTACCGGGCAGCCTGACTCCCGATTTCATGATCCAACGGTCGACTTTAAACCAGAAATTTCATAAGCAAGGCTTTGCGTCCTAAGTGGGACCCAGATGCTCTTTATGCCATAGCCGTTGATGCTGGAGATGAACGGCATCGGAGAGAACTCATTACGTCCTCTGCTCCACGTCGGATGTGCCACACCCATTGACCTTCAAATCTGCGCTGACTTGGCACCCCCAGCAAGATGGGCCCAGAAACACCAGCCCACCTTTTTAGCCGCAGGCCGTCCTATTCCCTCGTCTGTCTCTCTCTCTTCGATCGACATTCCGATGCCGTGAAACTCGCCGGGAAGACGTTTTCAGGTGACATGGATGGGACCATGCCTCGCAGAAACAGAATATCGTTTGCTATACGATTCCTTAGCCTACTGAAGCAGCCGGACTCTGACTCATCCGCTCTAGAGCTAGACGAAAGAGACGTTGTCTGGTGCGCCGACTTTTCTGATGCCTCCGGCACCCCTGTGTCGTCTGATTCCTTTTTGTCCACCAAGAAAGGGACTGATTCCCCCTCTTCTCCGGTATCTCCGCTCCCTGTATCCTCTGGCAATGGACGACGTGCGCACGCCTTCGAGCCTGGGCTGTCCGGCCTCTCGGCGGCTTTGGCCAATGAAAACCGGTCCTTCGTGCAGCGAAAAGCTACCGCCGATCCGAAACGGGTCTCAGCTTATGATCACCCGCCTTCGGTACCGGTTTCCCTATCGGGGACGAGTTCCGGCTCCGACAATTTCTCGGGCGGGAAAGGGGGGTCTCCTGGTCAATTCCCCCAATCAGCGCCGGTGAACGTTCCGGGTTGGACCAAGGTGACCCGCAGGCTGTCGAAAATGCCGGATTTTGCCGAGGAAGATGAAGATGTGAGCGAGGAGAGACTGCCGCCCCATGAGATAGTTGCACGCGACTTGGCTAGGTCGCACAATACGGCTTTTTCGCTGCTCGAAGGGGTTGGACGAACTTTAAAAGGGAGGGATCTCCGCCAGGTGAGGAACGCCATTTTCCGGCAAACAGGTTTCCTGGAATGAGGGCGCTATCCTCTGGTTCCCCTGTTCCTTCTTCTCTTCTGTGTGCTCGCAAAGAAAAGATGCAAATGCCATCCTTCCCCTTAAACTCTCCGCCTCTTGTGAATGAATTCTTCAGATATGGGATTCGTAGCACTGTATTATGATGAACATAGAGTGTGGTGTAATTTTCATTGCCAGAGTTCTGGTCAAGGATAAATGACCGCCCTGCCCTTATTTTTCCGGCATTTGAAGTACGATCAAATGCAAGGAATGATTCTAGCTCCTCAAGCAAAACAAAAAAAATAAGCAGATAAATAAATGTATACTTTTCCTTGTCTTGGAAAATCAGTCTGTAGTTCAGGTGATTGTGAATCTTGCTCCTTTCGGTTGTCCCCTCTGCATATGATTCTTTCTCTTTCGTTCATTTTCTTCCTGTTGTAAGATAAATTCACGGTAGATAATCTGAAAGCCTGTTCTTAAATGTGCGCGGTTACCTTTGCATGTTTTTGTTGTATGCGTCATGTATTCATTTAAATGATTTTCTCTAGTTCGTTTCTCTCCATTGCTGAGCTGATAGTTCGCATACCGGCACATTCACCTTATCGGTTATTTGTCCACTGCCTGTGAAATAATCTTGTTCATGAGTATTCCTCTCTTTTACTTTATGTGAAGGTGGACCTTCTTCCAAACACTGGAATTTCATTTCATTAGCAAAAACATGAGATGAAATTTTCCCTTGTTCCACAAAAAGTTTCTGGTTTCGATCATTTCAGAGAGAATTTTACTAGATAGTGCTACTAAATAGTGTGTTAGATTCTTTGACTGAATGCAGTGCCAGATCTACATTGAGGGGTTGTGGGGTGTCTAAACCAAGTTAAATTTAACAAATCAACAGAAAATTTGTCGCCCCGGTTGAATCCATGGGCTATTCACCCTATCCTGAACGGTTTGATGTCTATAAGCCTAACCATGAAAGATAGCTAGATCTGCCACTGTGTTATGAACCTCAGAATTATCTGGTCAGGAGGTAGAAGAAAAATCTTGCAGTGCTTTATCTTGCTGTAGTATTTTCCTCGCGGCTTCCTCAAAGACGAGGTATTGGTGACTTCGACAGAGCAGTACAAGTAGGCCCCAAGTGGTTAATGTCTTACATCATACAATTTGGTGTTGTTTGATTAATATTTGTGCAAACCATTCAAACCATGTTAGCTATGTTCAGTTTACTTTCTTTCAGGGTTGGGATCCTGAGTCCTTACTGATCAGGAGCTGTATTAAACATTCCTAATAAGTCTTCGAGAAAAGAAATTAGCACCTAACATATGATGGTTCAGATCCTACACCAGATCTTAGCTGCCCAACTAAACATGTATCTGGATTCTTAAGGTTTAGGTTTTCACTGTGTTAGACGTCTAGACCAAAACGCATATGCATGTCTAGTATCAGATGTCTGGTGGCTACATGAGAATCTCGACAAATGGTGTTATCCTCCTGTTGTTCGTGCACCAAGTTTCATGAGTTTTCGGATCTTTTCGTCCACTTGCGAGTTCCTGGCAGCTTCTAAGGTATTAAAGATGAGGCCCTGCTGAGAAAATAGGATGCTCTTATTGGTTGTGTAGGGTTTGAGTCCAAAGTTACTTATTAGTTAATCTTATCTGCTACAATATCAATTCCTTTTATTGGGTTGTCAATTTTTTGGTTCTTTTTGCAGTTTCCCTACATATTCCAGTTACCCTTTTAACAAAATCGTGCTTTTCTTTTCCAGTGAGAAGTTGATACTCAAATGTATCCAAAATTTTAGAAGACTTTAGATTGGCCTCAACCAATAGACTGGGTCAGCTAATCTAAGCTGTATTCAAAGACGAGATATTCCCGACGTTTATATGAAGTGGTAGCATAGACGATCTTGTGCAGTGCACCCGTTGCTATCTTTTAATTCATCTATGCTTTTTACTTATGGTTGAACAGTTCACCCCTAAGAGAACAGGTATTACATCATTTATTTTTTTACGTTTGCATATGAAAATATTTGTATAAGCTTTTTAATGAAAATACAAGAGAATTAGTCAAATCAGAAAATTATATAAACCACAATTTCTATCAGCATATTCAAAAGAATAAAGTCTAAGAGTCTCTTAAATATATGAAGGTTGGTAGATTTATAGGATCACACAATATTTCTGTGAAAGTATGAAAAATTATAGGAGAGATGGGTTTCACTTGGCTGATAAGACTATTTAATTAAATATGAAGAACCCAAAAGATGCCAGAAGAATGGAGGGCGAGTATACTTATATGCATATATAAGAACAAGGAATACATTTATAATTATCGAGGTATGAAGTTAATGAGTCATACTATGAAATTATAAAAAAGAATTATCGAACGTAGATTAAGACAAGTATAAAGTATAATAGAGAACTAATTCGGATTCATGCGGATAGATCTACCATTGAAGCGATTCACTTATTGAGACGTCTTATGAAATATTTTACAACAAAAAAGAACATTCACATGATATTTATTGATATGGAAAAAGCTTATGTTAAAGTACAAGAGATGTTTTGTGGAAAACCTTGAAAAAAAGAGGTATCTCATTGACATACATAAATCTTATAGGATACATGTATGATGGTGCAAAAACATGTGTGAAGACTCATCAAAGAATGACCGACTCCTTTAAAGTTAATATTGAGTTACACCAGAGATCAACTTTAAGTTTATATTTATTATATTTATTTATATTAGTCATTGATGAGTTAACAAAATATATTTAAGATGAAGTACCTTAGTGTATGATATTTGTAGATGACATTGTGTTAGTGGATGAGTCTCAAGAAAAGTTAATAGAATAGGAAATTGCAACTATGGAGAGAAACATTAGAAAGTAAATGCTTTCGACTTAGTAGAACAAAGATAGAATATATGGAATGTAAGTTTGATCATTTGGGACATAGAAATTAAAATTGGCACACATTGCATACCTCAATAAGAAAGTTTTAAATACCTAAGGTCAATTTTTTAAAGTGATGAAAAATTGATGGAGATGTTACGCATAGAATTAATGCCAGTTGATTAAAATGGAAAGGAGCATCAGGTATGAAGATACCATTAAAGTTGAAAGGTAAATATTATAGAGCAACAATTACACTTGCTATGTTTATGGTTATGAGTGTTGGCAGTTAATCATCAATATATATATAAAAGATATATGTAGCAAAAATGAAGATGTTGAGATGGATTAGTCAACAAACAAAGAAAGACCATATACTTAATGAGGTTATTAGATATAAATTGGGAGTAGCACCAATAATGGATAAAATTAAGAAAAATCGTTTAAGATGGGCATGTTGAAAAATGATGCTCCTGTAAGAAGATATGAAAAACTAGATTATTAAAATGTTAAAAGAGGAAGATGATGACTACAAAAGTGTTGGAAAGAAACAATAAAAATGATATAGTTTATATTTAGTTAACTACTAGCATGACATATGATAGGGCTATATTAAAATGATCTAGTTTATATTGAGTTGTTTTCTACCATGGCACATGATAGGGGTATATGGAAACAAAAAATTCATGTAGCCGACCCCATGTAGTATGGGAAAAGGCTTAGTTGTTGTTGTAGTTGTTGTTTGCATATGACAATATGACAGTCAACGTTAGTACAGATGAATTAATCAGATGGTGGTTGGTGAACTTAAAAAACTATTCAATGTCTAAGTAGCTCCATATGCTTCCTTCATTTCTAAACGTTGAAAATTTTCATTCCCGAACTAGCTTTTCGCATGGAGTTCTCTTTGGAGTCAAGATGTTGCAATCTGTTGCATTTTCCCAAACTATTTCTGACCCGCTGTGGACACAAGAACAAAAAGAACAATAGCTACAGACACAATTGTATAGAGCAGATCCAGCAATTGATGATTGACATTCATGAACATATAATTTCTTGGTAATTTTTATTGCAACGGATATGGAGTGTTCCAAAGAAGACTTTTATCTTGTTTTGTTAGCTCATGCTTCTGAACAAAAATTGGAGTAATAATGCAGCTTGAATCACCAACAGGACCCTCAAGTGTCATGTGAAGGCGTTTCTTCAACTCTGCTCAGGGGAAACTCATGCACCGCAGTGGGTTCACCTTAGCAAGAGCAAGAAGAACGGAAGGACCCATAGACCTTGGACGCAAATGAGACAAGAAGTTACAGCGGGAACCATTAATACCTGCTAGATCCTGCCTCTGATAATCATTTATTCTCATTCCGAATTGGATCCCAAGTTGACGGATTGGCACAGGACATAATCAGGCTTCCAACACATATCAATTGCAAAGTATGCATCAACTAAAAAGGGTAATTTATTTGACAATATTATGGGTAATTTCATGTGTCTAAACATACATATTAAGATATATGTACAACATTCTTATAAATACAAGTAGCATAGAAACCGTATATTACATTTATTAGCTACACCTGATAAACATACATGGATTAAACTCCAAGTGACTGTTCTCTTAGCGTTCATACTTTGGGTTGGCTGCTCCACTAGTACTCCAAGTACAAGATGATTTGCTAAATGAGATGGATTTAGTAACACTGTATCCAACTCAAATATCGCGTACGCATCCGAAGAAGTCGTCTCTTCACGCTGGTTGATAGATCATTTGGCAAATATTGTTTGTTACGGAGAAACCATGTTTAGAAAACTGTGCTTCAGCAAGATGATTCGTTTATATAGAAAAGGAGATGTACTTGCATTATATGCATACAAATAAGTAAACAGTATATAACACAAATACTCCTTTTATCATACACCCGACACAAGATCGACAAACACTTGAAACACGATTGAGAAGTGCACATCTGCTTCTTTTATATTTATGTAATAGTTATTTTTCTTTTTCAAAGATTGATTACGATGCCCAAACTTGATGGTTGTCAAAATTTGCATGTCACTATAATTACAGGACTTGTTCCAACCCGATAGCGCCGGACACAAACATGAAAACGACATGAATCCCCCAAAAAATATAAATCCCCTTGTGAACCAACTTTGGATATGGGCAGGGTTAACCCTGCCTTTCGTTTCTCTCTTAAGAGGAACCTATCCGTGGGGCCCATCCATACAAACATTTTTTCCATTGCATGCTCTCTCGGTACTTTATAAAAGTCAGAACATGCATTCAACATACAACAAAGCAATCGGATGTGTGAAGAACCAAGAAAAGAACAATGAAAAATTGGAGTTCCAGGCGATGCACCATGTACCCAATTTAGGCCGACACACCATATCAAACCCAAAATTGCTAGTTAGAACCAACCACGCGTAGGGGTTACTGGGCTCACTGGCTCAGGTCTGCCCCTCTCAAAGACACGTGCTGCCGGCTCATGTGGTTACAGGTTTAGGCTTCACTGTTGTCTTCTTGTTTCACTTTTTTCTTTTTTTTCTTTCTTTCTAATAGCACTTGTTGCACCCAAGGCTCAATTCAGTTGGTTAATTACGGGTGTGCATCTCATCTCAAGGTCATGCTACAAGCTTCAATAGCAAGGTGCATACGGTATCTTGATGAACAGTAATGCATTGTTTGTCCCCAAAAAACTAGCAATTTCTTGATTCGGATATGAATCATGTCAACCTGCATTGTCTGTCTTCATGGTAAGTTGTAAGTTGATCGAAGTCGCTTCCATTCAGATTTAGAACAGGAACCATGTCAAAGTTATTAAAGTGATTGCTAGTAACTCCTATCAAATTAGAGAATTTGGCGAGCCTTCTATTCGTTATTTCCGGAGAAGCCACTAGAGAACAGGGGGCTTTAGTTCCGCCAAAATTGAAGTGGTAGAAGAAACATTTAATTATACCTCAATCACACCGCATCCAACACCCAAATTTCAGAAGAGAGTTTCGAGATTTATCTGTTTTCTGTATAAGGTTAAAACCGAGTCCGCATGAAGGGTTTATACCTCACTCGGTTATCAAGCTAAAGGAAACCATCCAACCATCTACGGAAGTTTAATATCCAGGAGAAACAAGCATCACCAAATCACCATCAATTAACCTATAAATATAAATATAAGAAGGAATGTGCTTCATACCAACCAATTACAAGCCATCATCTGTAAAACATTAAGCAAATACAACATCAGACCGTAAGACATACTTGACACTTTTCTTCACAATCCGGGCTTCATGTAGCATACATTTTTCACCATGAAGATGAAGCAAAGCCATCCCTTCAACAGGGGCAACCTGAAAACCACGAGACCAATCAGATCAGGCCTTAATTATTGTGAAGCTTCTGATGAAGTTTCTTACTAGGTGCAGCTAAGTACACAAGATCCCTTTCTTACAACAACATAAGACGTGTTTGTGTGAAACAAGCTCAGGGGGTCTCTAAGTAAACACTAAATTAAGCAACAAACCACAATTGATAATAAAGCTCACCTCAGCCACTATGCGCTTTCGCGAATCATAAAAGACAGTCTCTCCCCCAACTAGATCATGCAAAGAATTCTGATTGCTATTTGTACCATTCTTTGTAGTTGTCCCTGAGTTGCCACTTAAGTATATCAATAGCGTGTATTGAGTTGAGCGTCCATCTTCAAAGTCGATACTTTCATCAATATGTGCTCCGAACCGCTGACCAACCATGTATCTGAAAGGGAAAAAGGAAGGATGAAACCTAAGAAGTCAAAGGATGCAGCAGCCTAAAGCACCAGTTGGGAAACATTCATTTACCTGGTAGCACCATACATGCAAATAGTAACACAGACATATTCAGGGGTAGTACAGATTAAGTTATCCTAGATTTATCAGGGAGGCAACAAATGAATCCCATCAGGATAATCCCCAGGTCAGCTATGCAACATCAAGTCATACCCTATCGAGAATGTGTGGACCATGCTAATCATACTCACAGAGATGTCTAAGAGCTTGGTGAGAAGATGATGCAACTGATCTATATCAATCATGAACCTCACTTTTCTACACATGATGCTGAAAAACTAAATCTGCATGTCACTTGCAGTGCATTCAGTGCCTTCCTTCTCGGAAATCAGCATTGGGTTGGGCAGATCCCAGCCCAATTATAATTGAAGCTGTAAATCATTGAGTTCTTGAAGGCCGCTAATCAGGTGGTTGCCTTTCAAAGAATAATATGATTCAGACCCCAAGTACACTTAATGCGCTTCTTATAGTAAAAACTGACCAAGTTTATGTGTGACAGCCTGGGTAGTCATGGGAGGGCATGCAGCACTATCACATACAAACTGATTAAGAAAAAATGGCACAAATTGTTTACAGAGTAGAGATGAGTGGTTAGCATAGTGGGAAGGGGCCTAGGCTGTCATACAACAGATCAGTGTTGTCTGACGCGTATCGTATCGTGTATCGCTGGGCTCCACGATACGGGCGTATCGTATCGTATCGTATCGTACTTTAATATTAAAATAATGTAAAAATAATTAAAAATTAATAAAAAATCGAAAAAAATCGAAAAAAATCAAGAAAAAATCAGGAAAAATCTGATAATTGCTTTAAATTCATATAATGTAAGTTTAGTATAGATTGAGCATTCAACATTGAACAATTGCATCCAAATTTATATATTTTGAATCCAAAAAATAAAATACAGACATAGTTTACACTTTACAGTACACTACAGTTACATATAATGTTACATTTTACAAATTGTAATCAGGATCATCAACTAAATAATCTTCATCTTCTCCTTGTTGCAGATCCTCATCATCATCAGCCACGCCCACACCTTCTTCTTCAAAATCAAATTCTTCATCTCCATAATGTTGTTGCGCTCCTTCCAAATTAATCCAGGCAACGTCTTCTTCTGTTAGGAGGGCATTTTCTTCAGTGTCTTCCATAACCCAATCTTCTAATATATCAAAATTATCCAAACTTATTGGATCGAACTGACTTTCTTCTCTATTTACTTTTTTTAATTGCCTACGACACAAACAAAGATAAACAATTAGTAAGTAATATTAACAATTGAAAACTGAAGTTAAATAATATCGAATTGAAAATTTGAAAGTAATACAACATTACCTTTCACGAAGGCGCATGTTACAACGAATATAAACCAAATCATTAAGCCTTTTGTGTTCCAACCTGTTGCGCTTTTTGTATGGATGTGTTCAAAAACACTCCAATTTCTTTCACAACCTGTTGCACTACAGGTTTGGCTTAAGACTCTAACTGCAAAATCTCTAAGGTTTGGACAATCACTTCCAAACCTGTTCCACCAAACATCTATAAAAAAAATATAAACATTAGAGACATAATAATCCACAGTAATGTAAGATGGAACTTAAATATGAAAATAAACAATGTACCTGGACGCATCGTAGAGCGGTTGCGAATTGCAACAGGCAAACCCATCAAGTGAAGAGCATTATCATATATCTCCATCTCTCGATGTATCGCATCTACTATGCTCTCATCAGGGACTAATCTGTCGATGCATTCAATGATTCCTCGATTAACCTCACCGTCCCTTTTGAAGGTTGCTGAGTACCTCAATGATGGGTTTAGATAGTAGGTTGCTGCATGAATAGGCTGATGCAATTGTTTATTCCATCTACTATCAATTATTTTCCACACGGGCACATAATCTCTTTTTTTTCCATTAAAGTTATTTCTGATTGCTTCTTTTGCCCTGTCCATGGATTCATAAAGGTAGCCCATAGATGGTTTCTCCTCGCTGTCAGCCAATCTCAAAACTTTCACTAAAGGACAAGTAATTTTCAATAATCTGATACATGCATTCCAAAATGAACTTCTAAAAACCGTTTCTGCAATCTCATTTAACTTTCTGTTCCTTCTGTTTTGTGGCAACTCTGCAAATTGTTGCCACTCATCTGAGGAGAACATTCTCTTTAAAGCTTGCTTCTGTCTCACAATACTCTGTACAGATAAGAAGTTTGTTGCGAACCGAGTTGCAACTGTGCGAAGAAGCTCTGCACCTTCTGTGTATCTCCTCATCATACATAAAACAAATGCATGGTTGTAAATAAATTTTGTAATATCTTGGCAACACTCAGTTGCTGCCTTTATTTCATCCATCTCACCGATGTCCTCGAGGATGAGATCTAAACAATGGGCTGCACATGGTGTCCAGTAGAAAGTCCCATAAATATCAGCTAACTCCTTTCCGACTGCTTTGTAGTTAGCTGCATTATCTGTAATCAATTGGACTACATTTTCTAGCCCAACCTCTTGTATAACCTTATCAAATTCCTCTCGTAGGATCTCTGCAGTGTGCCTCTCCTCTGACATATCTAGAGATCTCAAAAACATGAGTCCTTTAGGACAATATACAAGAAAGTTTAGCAATGTCCTTCCTCGCCTATCGATCCATCCATCTGCCATGATAGTGCATCCTGTTTCCTTCCACGATTGTCTCAAAGTCGAACAGTATTGCTGCACTTCAATCACGGTCTGATCTAATATCTTCCCTCTCAACTTCTGATAAGAGGGCATCCTGTATCCTGGACCAATGTTAGCAATTGCATCTGCCATTGCTTGAAAATGAAAACTGTTTGTTGCATTAAATGGAATGCATGTATCATAAAACCATCTGCCCACTGCAAGGTCTGCTTGATCGTGCAGTTGTTCTGAAGCCATAGCAGCACGAATTCCTGGCTGAGCACCAGGTGTAGTGGAAGGAGGAAAGAACGAATGTATGCTAGAAGAAGAAGCTCTTCCTCTACTCCTTCCTGAACTTCCTCTTCTGCCACCTCCAAAGTCTTCAGATGCAACCCTCTTTCCTCTGCTAGGTGCTCGCGAACTGCTACTACCAATATCTGTTCTAGCATCTGAAGGCAAACTATCAGTGAATCCAACTCCAGTGGCAGTAGCATCATCAGCTTCTTCACACATCTGGAAATCATCCTTTTGTTGTCTCCTTTCCTGTATGCTCTCAATCATCTGCAAGCATTGCCATTTAATACCTTCTGGCACACTTCTAACTCTGCCTGTGCATGGAGCAACTTCTTTCCTGGTTCCTGCTAGGTGGTGTTTCAACCTTGAAATTCCACCACTAACCACCTTTTCACAAAATAAACATCTGATTTTTAACCTTGAACCCTCAACTGGTATACCCCACTGCCATGCCGGATCATCAGACTTTGAATGAGAGTCTCTACCACCCCTTCCTGCCATCTCAATGGAGTACTTTAATTCAAACAAAAACCTGAAAATAAAAGCACTTCGTAAATCCCCCAATCTTCAAATAACACTCAAATCGAGTGTCTCCCACTTCATGAATGCAATAAAAATCGTATACACACACTTAATAACTTCATATTTTGTCATTCCAAAAAAAAAACCCGAAATAACACAAAAAACAATAAATATAAAGGAAAAAAAGGAAAAAAACATTAAAAATATACCTAAATCCGAGTTTGGAGGCTTGGACGGACACCGTAGGGCACGATTTTAGAGCTTTGAACACCAAGGAGGCGAAAACCGACTCTTAGGGAGCTTGAAGAACCCAAAAGGAGAGAGGAAACCCGGATTTTCCCTCGGGCCGGGACCCTTTATAAGGGTCCCAGGGCGTATCGCCCGTATCGTACGATACGGGCGATACGGTGCGATACGCCCGCACCTGCGATACGGGGGCCCGTATCGTATCGTGGTGGCCCACGATACGATACGTATCGCACCGTATCGTACGATACGGTGCGATACGGACAACATTGCAACAGATGGGCACTTCAACATACAGTCAAGCATTATCACCCTTGTGCAAGTGAAAAGCCAGGACTGGCCCTGGGGGCAAGTGTCCTAGACTCGGAGTCTCGCTCTCTCTCTCCAATAGATGCCTTCCAAAGAAAGACTATCCTCGCCATAAAATGAAAAAGAACATGTTAAGTAGCCTGTGGTTATTCTCTTACTAGTTAGACAATGTTGTAAAACCCGTACCGTATCGTAATGATATGGTACAAGTTTATCATATATCATAGGTGAGCATGATATGGTACACGATATTGTATCGTGTTCTACGATTTATCGGGTTGTATCGTAATGTACACATGATACGATACGATATGGGGCCATATTGTACAAGTCAATATTGACTCGTAGGATATAAAACCCGAGAAACTCGGGGGGTGGGAGGTTTTTTGCTTACTCCCAAACCTTTTCTTACCCCTACCTTGCTCCCAAACGGTTTTTCATACCTTACATTTACTTGATTTCGTGAAAGAATTACACGTATTTGGTATTAGACTGGTGAACATCCATGGGGTTTTTCTCAAATCCATGACATACTTTCTTTTTTTCATTGTATTGCTTTATAACCTGATTTATCAAAAAATTTAGGACTTTCATAGAGTGCATCAAAGAAGTGTGATATATGAAATTCAACAAGTTCTAGAGCTCACAAAGGAAAGGAAGATATTAAGATAAAGAGATCAAAAATAGGTGGTTGGGATATGTCTAAGGATGCTTCTCAAGAAGAAATTCTTTCTATGGCTAGAGAGGAGGAGGAAGAGTCAACTGAGGAGAGCAGGAGAAAATGAGATAAAGAAAAGAGTGTAGGTTCTGGTGGCAGTAGCAGTGGAGTTGATTCTTGTTCTAGTGCAAGAGTCCATGTCCCCTCGATGGATGCGAAGAGTGGTAGAGGAGGTGCTAGAGGCGGTGAAATACATCCATTGTTTCCTCAGCGTACTAATTCTTGAGCTTAACCAGGTATTAAATATGGCTACCAGGGAGATAATTAAGAAAATAGATTTGAAGTATGCAAAGTTTTTTATGAAAATTATCTCCCGTTTAATGTTGCAAATTTATTTTTCTTTCAAATCATGGCAGATGCTATTGTTAGTGTAGGATCTGGTTATAAGGTCCCTACTTATAACGCTTTAAGGGGTAAATTACTACAAAAATGAGTTGATATTGTTTATTAATGGAGACTTAAATTTAAGGAGTCATGGAAGGTTACTAGTTGTTCTATTATGGTTGATGGCTGGATAAATGGGCATCATCGATCATTAGTGAACTTCTTGGTTTACTGTCCAAAGGGAACATTATTCTTAAAATCCTATGACTTGTCCCGTATTGATAAAATTGTTGATACTTACTCCCTATTTTTGAAGATGTTGAGGATGTTGGTGTTCAAAATATTATTCAATTCATCATTGATAATGTTGTAAACTTTAGATCAGCTGATAAGATACTTGAAACGAACCATTCATCCTTAGTATGGACTTCATGTGTTGCACATTGCTGACTTAATGCTTGAGAATTTAAGTGCAATGGATGACATTAAGGAGATAATTGAAGCACATAGAAATGTCACAAAGTTTATTTATAATGACTCAACTGTATTGCATTTGATGAGAATTCACATTGGTGGAAGAAAGTTGATTAGGCCTTCCTTAACAAGATTTGTTATAAATGTTATTATTGTTCAAAGTCTTATCGTACAAAAACAATACATTAAAAAAGATGTTTGCATATGATGAATGAGACTATAAGTTATCGAAAAAGAGAGAGGGAGTTAATATAGTAGATGCTATTTTTAATGCTAACTTTTGGGAAAAATGCAACACTTTTTTTTAGGATGATTGTACCTTCAGTGAAGGTAATGAGAATAGTAGACTGTAAAGATAGAAATATAATTGATACACGTTGGAATCGACACATGCATAATGATTTGCATGATTATGTATATTTTCTTAATTCCTCTATTAGATTTTTCCAAACTTTATAAAGGATGATAAGTTAAGAAAGGGATATTGAATGCAATTGATATTGTACAAGATCCATCTACTAGATGCAACATTCATTTAGAGAAATATAAATATATAGACAGCGTTGGGGATTTTGGAATGCCAATTGCAATACAACTCCACTCCTAGATGTGACCATTTATGATTTGGTTTTTTGATAAATTATTATTACTTTTTTATTCTTATGACTTGTGTTGCTTCTTAAGATTTAATCCTTTTATTTATTATGTTTTATTTTAGATGAATGGTAGGCTTGATTAGGTATAGATGCACCGAATTTGTCGAGATTAACTCAACACATATTAAGTCAAACATGTAGTTCGAATAGATGTAAGAGGAATTGGAGTTTTTTTAACGCATTCGCATAAAGAAGAGAAATATAGTGGAGCATGCTCGTTTTCGTGATTTGGTATATATTGCATACAATATGAAGTTAAGACAAAGGTAAAAAGACATTTTTGTTATCTGTCTGTTATTCCTTATACTTAAGTTGTAACTTTAAAATAACGATATTTTCCAACTTCTAAGTAAATTATATTCTTTCTTTTGTTTTCTTTATAGACAAATGCAAAGAGATGCAAAAAAAGGCAAGGAAGGTGTCATATGACCCACTTAGCTACGAAAACGTTTGATATTCTTGATGATTGGATCGAAGAAGAAGAGTCTCTTATTATTTTAGAGGATGCAAACTAGAGAGCAATAGAAGCATAAACAGATATTGGAGATCATAGATATTGGAGATGTACAAGGTGAAGGATTGGATGACCCAATTTTGGAGGAAGAGGAGGGAGATGATGGTGGTGATGATGATGATGACGGTGACCTTGATTATAATGCTTATGATGCATTTGTTGATTATAATCCATGTTTTATGAGATGAAACAATGAAATTGGACTGTTATAGTTTATAACTTTATTTGTGTCATGTAATAAATTGTAATCTTAACTTTGTAAACTTTAGAAGTTGGTTGGTATATTGTTAACTTTAACTTTCTTACTCTTTGTAGGCTTGTACACTCATAGTATTAGTTTATTGATCATGAAAATGTCATTTTTAGTTGCATTCTGATTGTGCTTCCTACCACTTGGTTACCTTCTATTTTTTAAGTGTAATTTTTCATATTTTTTGGATTTTGTTTTATTTCTTTCAAATTTTATAAAATAATTCAATTTTAATATGTTGTATCGTACCGTATCATATGATACGACATGATTATCGTGTATTGGTGCCCTGTACGATACATGCACCGACACTAATTACAACATTGAGTTGGACCATTGTCTTCACAATTTGACCCCTCCACCGTAGGGGACAATGTTTTCTCTAAGATTTCTTCTTCCTGTGATATACTTAAATCCTCCTAGACAAACGAGAGGGAAGAAATAGAAGGAATGAACATAACTGCAGTTTCAATGAGAGAAAAATTATATGACCTACTATCTAAAACCTTAAAGACCCTATATATCCCATTCATTTACAATTCACCTCCGTAAATAAACAGGACTTGTGAAAACAGACTTCATAAGACGGCAGATTGATTAAGCCAATAGCCAAGGTTCCTTGACCGAGAACATGTTCATGTATGGTATACTCAACCTATTAACCGAGGAAGATAAAGTTGAGGCAAATCTCTACAATTTGGTTCTTACCTATAAAATCGAATGTTTGGATTCAGACCAACTGCAACCTGTCCTTGCACTTCAATGCCATTGAATAGTTTGTCTAGTCCAGATCTCCATATACTTTCTGCAAGCACTGGATCTTGAAGAGCTACCCTATCATTATCCCTATAAGCCTCTCCTTTTGCTGGACCAAGACTTCCTTGATGGGCAAAGCCTAAAGATTCTGCAGCTTCAATAAAAGCCTTTGATTCTCCAGCAGTGAAAAAGTCTTGCACCTGAAAAAGTCTAACAACTTACTAAAAAAAATGCTAAAAGAAATATCTAATGGCGCTAATTGCGTAAGAAGAAACAAATGGCCAAAGTGGACACAACAACGAGAGGGTATAATCGAAGAATGAAACTAATTGTCAACAAAAAGACAATTTTCCACTTTTTGTGATTATCAAAATGCAGAACACTTTTCTAATGTTTGCGCACTCCGAAGACTTTATTACTATGCTTTTCCCGTTCCACACAATGCCTATTGCCTTCAGAAGCACAGCATTCCCTTTGTTAGAAAAATGTCCATATCATTTTTTGAGAAGCGTAGAAATATCATTGTTCCACAATTCCTCTGTTAATGGCATCCCGGGCTCCAAAATAACGTGAAAACACCATTTGGTTAGGAGGCCAAAATTTTACAACAACAAGATTCCACCTCCTCTAGATAAGGATGGGGATTTCCCACCAGATCCTCCACATTAAACTCAAGGTTCTTTGCATCTTTAGGCAAAAAATGATAACAATATTTGACCAATTTGTGCTGGCACTGCATTCAGTTGCATGCAACTAATCTTCTAAAGAGCTACACATAGGTAACCAAACAAACAATTCAGAGACACCAATTTTCGACGCATTGAATACAAAGCTCAAAAGAATGACGATTTCTCAATACCCATGTGGGGAACTACTACTCAGATTTAATGAGGAAAGACAAGGGGTCATCCAACCAATACGTACCGTAAAAAGATGAGAATCCCTAAGGTATGCTACTTTCAGATGAGGTTTTGGCTTTATTTTGGGCCAAATCAATCTGCTTTTCGCCTGGCTGCTCGCCTTTCCTTTGCCTGCCATCGTTCAAAAGTTGCAATAAAACACTCTTTAAGTCGGTGATCCCCTTTATTTCGTGGTTTCTTGACGCCAGTACCCCAATTTCAAGACAGATGTATGCGCGAGCGCGAGCGCGAGCGCGGGCAACACCGCGAGAGAGAGAGAGACGAAAGACCGGACGTCTCTTCTTGGGGCCATGTGGATCCGGGTTGGATCTAATTGCGGTTTTGTATCTAGGTTGAAGTTGGTCAACATTGATGGGTTTGGACCTGATTATCGGATATAATTATGGACAAACATGGACCTGGTGTACTGTTCTGAGTCTGACTGAACCACTCAATTTTCTAAGCAAAAGCCGTCTCTTGCACAACGAGCAACAGGGGGCCGGGGTCGGCTCACAAGTTGAGAGTCGTGAGTTCGGTATCCGCAGAGTGCATCTGGCTTTGGCCGCCGCCTCCCCTAATACCCAAGAAAAGCTGTCTATTCTCTTCTCTCCTCTTAACCGAAATATAACCTTTGCACTCATGTCAATGAAGGGCTTGCCTACCAAGCAAGAGCCATTTTCCAACCATGTGTCCTGAGTGCAATCAATTGACCACTGTGTTAATCCGACTAACTCCATGACTTTTGATGAGACCATTTTCCTTCACCAACCTCAAAATCCCATTAGCTTCCTTTCTCTTACCAGCAGCCACATAAATACTTGCAAGAAGTATGTAGTTTGCTGCATTTCCTGGCTCCAAGTAGAATAAACGTTTAGCCACTACTTCTCCAAGTGTTAAGTTACAGTGGACTCTGCACGCATTCAATATCGATCCCCATATTCTAGCACTCTCATCCATACCCACTTCCTTAGCCAAATCGTATGCCTCTGTCAAGAGCCCCACACGACAGAAGAGATCAACCAGGCATGCGTAGTGTTGCATCCTTGGTTTTAAGCAATAAACTTCTCTCATTGATCGAAAGAATTCTCTGCCCGCATCGACAAGCCCTGTATGATTGCATGCAGATAATACAGCAGTAAATGTGTAGTCATTTGGTGCAGTTTCTGCTTGCTGCATGAGGGCAAACATGGACAGTGCTTCACTGCAATCTCCATTCAATGCATAACCTGATATCATCACAGTCCATGTCACGACATCTTTATCTCGGATCTCTTCAAAGATTCGCCGTGAAATCGAAACCTTTCCACATTTTGCATACATGTTGATAAGTGAATTAGCTATAGCCCGATTATTATAAAATCCTCTTCTGACTGTGTATGCATGAGATTCCATTCCTTTGCATAGAGATGCATTGGAAGCAAACACAGGAAGAATTGTTAAGATGGTTACTTGATCGGGCTGAATGCCGCTGAACTGCATTCCATATAAAAAATGCAAGACTTTGTCATATTGTTTGACTTCTGCATATGCTTTGATCATGGCGTTCCAAGTAATAACATCCTTTTCTGATATTCTTATGAACCATTTCAGTGCTGTATTCGTTTTTTTGCAGTTTGAATACATGCTCATGAGAGCAGTGCCAAGACAGGCATCCATTTCTAGACCTATTTTAGTTCTCCAATACTGCACTATCCTCCCACCTTCTTGCCAAAGCTGGGTTTCAGCACAGGCAGAAAGAACATTGAGCAGTGTTGCTCTTGATGGCACCACGCCTCCATGTTGTACCATTCTGTGAAAGAGTCGGAGTGCTTCTCTTCCACGCCCATTTTGTGCATAACCCGCAATCATCGAATTCCATGAAGTAACGTCCTTAACCTGCATTCTCTCAAAAAATGCGGAAGCAACGTCCACACGCTTACACTTATTGTACATCTCTATGATTGAGTTCCCCACTTGCACAAAATTCTCGAATCCAAATTTCACTACATGAGTGCAAACACTCTCTCCCACCATCAACAATCTGCAGTTTCCACAGGCGGAGATGAGACTCAGGAGCGTGGTTTCAGTCGGATGAACTTCACGGTCACCAGCCAGCACACAGCAGAACAAGTCCAATGCATTCGACAGCAACCCGCTTTGCGAATAACCAGAAATCATGGCATTCCAAGCAACAACATCCTTCACACGCATCTCATCAAACACTTGGCGAGCAACCTGAATCCGTCCAAATTTGCAGTACATATGAACAAGGGCAGTACCAACAAAAACATCCAATTCGATCTCCCTTAACTTGAGAAGTTCATGAACATCGATTCCAAATTCAAACTCGGATAACTCGGTGCATGCCTTTATAACCAGATGGAACGTCTGCTTATCTGCATGCATCTTATTCATATCATGGTAGACGTCTAGAGCCAGTTCCGTTTGGCAGTTCTTCAAGTAACCCCTGATCATTGAATTCCATAAGAGAGGACGAGGTTTATATTCAACCGAGTCGAGGAGAAGACGTGCTATTTGAGTGCGAGCAAATGAGCAATATTTGTTGATTAGGAGGCTGGCCAGGAAAGCATTTTGGTGATGACCCAGCACAATTATCTTGGCATGGGTCTGCCGCAGTTCCCTGAGGCAGGAACAATGGTTGGAAAGGAGAAGTGCGATGCCTTCTTTTGCTTCCTTCCGTAGCATCTATAGCACCAACGCCGCAAAAATTCATGAAACTAAGTTCGTCGCTTCTCTCTCACAAACAGGTCGGTCCCCACAACCAAGTTGTGTTTCGAAAGCTAGTCCAAAATTTCAAGGGGGCATTTGATTAGCGGCACCTTAAGAAAATGGATCATTGAACGATGCTTTTTGGGAGCTGGAAATCCTCGGATTAAAACTTCCGGCAAAATGGGATACAAGTTGCAGAGAGAGACTTACACTCGATATTCCAATCAATCATGAAGTACGAAACAAGCACTTCATATATTTAAGACATCCTTTAGAAACTGTGCTAATTTCAACGGTACCCTATCTAAACTCGATTGTTGGAAAGTTATGGATTGTATAATATGATTGTTGAGTAAATCAGGCTCCACATTTTCAACATAAGTTAGGGTTCACAACTCAGGATCAGGTCCAATGGCGCTTTGAGCCACCATGACACAGCATGCAGATGACTTTCTCTTTGAAGCTTGATCACATCTCTAAATGACCTGTATATGGTTCTTGATAAAGTTATCCGCGTCTGGTTTGGGCTCTTAATAAAGGCATGTCAGTTCCTATCAAAAATAGTCGAGGCATTCAAAGATATTCAGGCTCTTGGCTTGCTCTCTTCAATAAACTTACCATAGTATTTTATTTTTATGTGTTTTTCTTGTATTTTCGTTTTAATAAAGACCTTCAAATAGAAGTCTAACGGTAACTGGCCTTGCTGGCCCTAACCCTTGTTTCAAACAGAGGCTGCACGGACCCTAATGGCCCGTGCCCCTATTACATTAACACCTTCCCTCAAACTTACGAGGTATACAACAGAAGTTTGTCCAACATAAATCAAATATAACTTATTTTTCAATGAACTTGTTATAAAAATTTCTACAAAATTAGTATCCAAGCTGCCACGACTTCCTTTGAAACAACTCAAGTCATCTTTCCATAGTCAATGTATCAACTTATTTGTCATCCCATGAAAATCAACGAAGTATCAATACATACATGTGCTCGATCTTAATGAAATCACAAAGACAATCTAATCCAAAGGGTAAACCAAAAAATGAGTCAAATAAGTTCATGAAGTTGATTTTCTCAAGAAAGTCATTTGAAAGAAAACATTGATATCATTCAAATAGGATTGTCTATTATAATAACTAGATTCATAAATCACTACAAACTTGTGATATTGTAAGGGGACCTTGGTATATCATACAAGCATTTTAAGGTTATGCTCAAAACCCAAGTTTTAAGGACAAACTTGAACCCAAACAAGCTTTTAAGGCAAAGCTCAAAACCTTCAAATCAAACAAGCTTTTTAAGGTTAAGCTCAAAACCCGCCAAGTCAAATAAGTTTTTTAAGGTTAAGCTCAAAACCCGCCAAGTCACTTTTGTTGAAGACCTTTGTGATTAAGGTGCTTCATGTTGGTGGCCTTTTGTTGGAAATTAATTGATATTTTAAGATGCACTTATTGTTATTTGAAAATTTAATACGATTTCAAACTTGGCTATTGATAAGTTCGAAAATGTATTTATTGGAAAACAATAAGAGATATCTTCTTGTGTAAATGAGTTCCATGTTGGTGGCCTTTTGTTGGAAATCAATTAATGCTTGAAGATATACTTATTGTTGTTTGAGACACTTAGAAAAATGTTTGTTGACAATGAGTTGAATGTAGTTGTACGACTAAGATTCATATTTTTCTTCTCTGGTTGGAAATTAATTGAAAACTGAAGATGCACTTATTTGAAGATTTGTGATCTTGATAACTTTAAGGTTGTTTTTCTTATGAGATTATAATCTCCGTTTGTTGGCCTTTTGTGTGAAATCTTTGTAATTAAGATGTTCCATGTTGTTGGCCTTTTGGTTGGAGAATAATCAATATTGAAAAAGACTTATAGTTATCTTGATTAACTTGTATGTGATAGAAGTGCTTTAACAAATACTTATTTGAAGATTTGTGATCTTGATAACTTTAAGGTTGCTTTTTCGTGAGATTATGGTCTCTGTTTGTTGGCCTTTTGTTGGAAATCTTTATGATTAAGATGTTTCATGTTGTTGGCCTTTTGGTTGGAGAGTAATCAATATTGAAAAAGACTTATAGTTTTTAACAAACCTTGTGAGACCTTCTTAAAAGCATGAAGTTGATTCCTTTGACTTGTTTTCGATCATTCAAATGGATTATCTTACTTTTTGAATCATATAATCACTTTTTAGTTTAAAGGATATTTAAGGGACTTGGGAGTTGTATGTTTGATTTGAAGGTTTTGAGCTTTGCCTTAAAAAGCTTGTTTAGGTTCGAGTTTTTCCTCAAAACTCGGGTTTGAGCTTAGCCTTAAAGCTTGTTTGACTTGGTGGGTTTTGAGCTTAACTTTAAAAAGCTTATTTGACTTTGTGGGTTTTGAGCTTAACCTTAAAAAGCTTGCCCAACGGATAGTAGCCGTTGGATTCCAACGGCTAGTGCTTGCCGGCCAGCACTAGTCCACTCTCTTGTTTATTCTTGTTGCTTATTCACACATGTTATGTTGTCTATAAATACTCCATCAATTCATCAATAAAGTATGCAGTCTTGTATTACTTTTTGACTTGTTTTGTATACGCTTCCGCTCTTGTTTGTTATTCTTGAAGATCGGCATTCGGGATTGAATGCCATTTGACTCTTGGCGACTTGGTGATCTTGATTCATGCAACATCGACCTTCGATCTTTGACGAATATTTACATAGTGCACTACCAATGGGTTGGGATTTGCTTTGTACCTGGGTGCATCTGGTAGGGATTTGCCTAACCCTAGAATTATCTAAAGGAAAAATGACCACTGAATGCAATAGCAACTTAGATTGAGGAAATAAGGTACACCTGAGGACTGTTTACTGCAGATGCTTCTGAAGATGGAACAGTTTTTCCATCTTCTGCCTCATGGTTCCCAAGACAGAAGAATGTTAAATAGTCACATGGATGGTATGTTTTTTCAAGGCCAACTTCTTCCAAAGCTCTGTAAACTGTCTCATATATCATTTGCATTGTTTGATTCTGCAAAGTATACATGAATAAGCATGAGTTGACTTCATGATGCAATAAACTGAAAAAGGTTCTAGCTTCAATGGATAAGTCATAAGTGAGATGTCATAAATAGAAAAAATGAACCAATACATACACTTGAGAGAAAAGTCATAACCAGGATAAATTGGCATAAAGATAATCACAAGAAGTTATCCGCAAAAGGCCATGGGTGCTTACTATAGCAGAACAATTTTCAGATGAAGGCACACTCAGTAACATCCCTCTCATACATCCAAATCGTATCCAAAACTGAATGTCTAATGTGTAATATGAACTACTGTATGACCAGTCCATAATGTCCACAACTTTGTTTAGTGATTTAACATTGAAAGTGTTATTTCGTGGTCCCTTCTGTGCTCTCTCAGGTCCTGTTATTATCTACAAGTTGTTCTATTTTAAGTTATGCCGACCACAATGGTCACAATTATTTTCAAGTTTCAAGCAGCAGCAGTTACTACTCTGCTTAATAATGAAATTTCTTGTTTCTTGAATTCAGGTAAAACAAAATTTTAAATAACTAGGTTCCATTAACAGCAAGAAGTGGAGACAGATGCTCTGCTTAATAATGAACCAGACTATCACATGAAACTTATGGTTTCATTTGCAGGATATTATTATTCGAATGTACAATTTAGCTTTTTAGCCTAGATGAGGTGGAGTGGGAGCACCTTTTCCTATGATTGAACCAAGACCTAATAGTTAATTCTAATCTCTTCTCAGATGTTTCTGTCCTCTAATGATCATTATAGTAAACTATTTTCTAGTTTAATATTTTGAATAACTATTTCATTGTTTTGGGATGGATATTCATAGTTCAATAGGTATGTTCAGAAAAATCAAGTTGGTCTAGAAATGTTTTAACCTAATTATGCCACTGAATTCTAATTCACATTCTTTTACTGTTCTTTTGTCTCAGTTGTGATAATCCAGTTATTTATTTAAACTGTTGACTATCTGATTTGTTTTGATTTATAGATTTATTTAAGATGCTTATCAGTATCACTTCAACACATCAACACTTTTCACAGCATTGACTTCTACAAGTCAAATCGAGCAGCTTTCCAGTGTATCACTTCCAACCGAAACCAAATACTTGACCCTAATAATTCAACTACCAAAAATAAGGAAAAATGAGAGATCTAGATTTTGTTACCCCTGAACATAAAGAGTAGAATATGAACACGCTAACATGTCATACTATGTGATGCCACAGAACCTCAGTAGCAAAATTATCTAGACATGTATGGTACACAAACATGTGTGAGGACCCATAGAGGAATGACATATTTCTTTAAAGTTAATATTGGATTACATGATCAACTTTAAGTCTATATTTATTTAAATTGGTCATTGACGAGTTAACAAAACATATTCAAGTATTTTTGTTATCATGCATGCATGTGTGTTTGTGTGTATATATATATAACATATATACATAGATATATACAAAAAAAAAAGGAACTACCTATACTAACATAGTGTTCATGTTCAGCTAATAAAGATTAACAACCCAATTCATGTCCAACTCATTTAGATCACGAACACAACATGAACGAAGTTCATCATGCTGAACCAAGCCAAGCCATGATCTATTGGTTCATTTACCAGCCATAGAATAACCTCTCATGTCAAATCTTCTTGAATTATTAAACTCAAAATATTATATTAACATCATACAGTCACTCCCTCATTGGGGGTCGCATCAAGCACTAAATTCTATATTTTTTAAGGAACTAAGTTGTTTAATTACCACAAAAATGCAGTGAAAATGGATGATGTGTTAGTGGATGAGTCTAAGGAGAAACTTAATAAGAAATTGGAACAATGGAGAGAAACATTAGAAAGTAAAAGCTTCTCATTTAGTACAATAGAGACATAACATATCGAATGCAAGTTTGTGAATTGATTACTTCATATGACATAGAAATTAAGATTAACACATATTACATCCTTTATAAGGAAAGTTTTAAATACCTAAAGTCAATTTTTTTAGAGTGATGGAAAAATTAATGAAGATGTTATACATAGAATTAATTAATGTAAGTTGATTAAAATGGAGAGGTGAATACCTTTTCAGGTATTCTATATGATAAGATACCATTAAAGTTGAAAGGTAAATATTATAGAGCAGTAATTAGACTCGCTATGTTTTATGATTCTGAGAGTTTGACAGTTAATCAATCATTTATATATACAAAAGATATATGTGATAGAAATAAAGATGCAAAGATGGATGAGTGGTCACATAAGAAAAGGCTGTATACATAATGAGGTTATTAGAAACAAATTAGAAGTGTCACTAATAGATGACAAAATGAGAGAAAATCGTTTAAGATGGTTTGGACATGTAGAAACACAATTAAAGAAAGCTCCATTAAGAAGGTATGAGAAACTAGATTGTGAAAATATTAAAAAGGAAGACAAAGATTACAAAAGTGTTGGAAAGAAACAATAAAGAGTTATCTAGTTATGTTGAGTCAATTGTTAGCATGGTACATGATTGGGCTCAATGAAAACAAAGGATGTATGTAGCTGACCCCATCTAGTATGGGAAAAGGCTTAGTAGTTGTTGTTGTTGCATGTGATACAGTTAGTAAAACACAAAATATTAAGCAATATACATTTTTGCATCCTATGTAAATGTTTTAGTTTTTGTTGCAAGAAAGGTGAAACACAAGCAAAGAGAAGAGACTATAGGGTATAGGAGAAAGAAAAACATAAGAAAAGATGTAGAGTATAGGGGGAAAGCATTTACGTGTACACACTCCCTTAACCTGCATACAGTAACCTGACCTAAGAGAATTGTATCTTCTCAAGTATCTCATTACTCCCGTATTTTACTTTCAAATTTCAACACCATACTATCCTAATTATTATGTCAATGCAAGGTTTAGTAATCAATTTCCCAAAAAAATGCACATGTGGATGTCGTAGCAAAATCTAGATCACTTAATTCACCACTAAATGTTAACAAAAAAAGCATTGGACAAGAAAATTTTGCAAGAAGTGATTTGAGAACATAGAAAGAGATCAAACCAACCAAAACCAAGCCTTTTCTTCTACAGCAAGTGGAAAAAATTATCAAAACAGAAATATCTGAAAAAAGTAAATGTGATGAAACCTGCCAATAGAGGATTCGCGGGTGGCTTTGCCTGTTGGGACACCCTCAGGCCACAATGGAATTACAATATAAGAAGAAAATCTTTCATTTGCTTTAATTTCATTTGCTATTTTCAGAGCTATTTCCATAGGTATTAGGTTGTCAGCACCTGCACACAATGACCAACAAAATCACCACCAAAAGATGTAATGAGCAGATAAAAACAATATTCAACAAAACAGAGTCCCAAACAGTAAGATGAACTTAATCTTCTCCATAGAGTGATGAAATATAGAAAAGAGACGTAGAATTAAAACTTTCAAATGTTTAGCCATATAAAGCAAAAGATATAAATGGCAGATCTGAACAAAGAATAAAGCAATATACACCCACACTTAGTAGAACAAAACATATTCAATTCTGACATTTTTCCCACAAGTCAAATTCTGCCAAACATGCAAATTTTCTCAGTATAAATAAGAGAGAGTACGACCATTTATTGAATAGTCCCAATGTGTTAGTTATAAAATCTAACCTTGCTCATTGCTACATATGGTTCCTTTGGGAAACCTCTAATAGAATTTGAGTCGATCGAACGGAATATCTGCATGGACAAGGAAAAAGACCCCAAATAGTTAAAAGCTAAAACTCAAAGTTCTGCATGCATCAAAAAGGGAGTTGGACATGGCACAATAACTCCTCAGTTGACTACATGAATAATCCCTATCATTCTATTTTCTGTTTTTCCCTTTTGAGTAAGGGGCTGAGAGGGGGGACATGATCGTTACCTGCACGTGCCATGCCTCTGGATCATTTTCATCCAATAATGGAGCTTCTGTGATACCAAATATCTCGGTAATTCTTGGGAGACTGAGCAATACATCATCCTCAGACCTTTTCAGTTTCCCAATCCCACCTTGTTTTGAGGCTTTTCTCCACTCTCTTCGAAGTTGGTTAAGACATCATATGCAGCAGGACCATCAATTTTACAATGCAAATCATGCCATGGCTGTCTTGGGGAACTCACACCTGCCTGCCATAAAGAGCCAAGTGGCACAGATAAATGAACGTCTGAAATAGTTTCCAACAGATTTCAAGCTCCTACCCAGACATAAATATATCCATGTCCATTTGACTATTGACCATAAGGATGTGGATACAGCAAGTCTAACTCCACTTATACTGCACTAATATAATTCCCAATTGTTGAGACCGAGATGCTCCAAATGGATGGAGGCAGGATTCAGGGAAAAAGAAGGAAGCTACATTTTCAAGAGAAGCAGACTTGGCAACACTTAATTACAGTCATGATGCAAAATAATTACGCCCAGTGAAACCTATTAGAAGTTTTATTACATAGACACCCAGGGAAAGAGTGACCTGTTCATCCAAGGATTCAACATATTTTGATACATCTCGAGCTTATGTAAAAGAATGCTATCCTATACGCCATCCAAAGGAGAAAATACAGAACCAATCTTATGTAAAAGAATAGAATTATTGAGGAGAAAATTTACAGGAAACGTTGGGTTGTGATAATCTTCTTTATGCGCAGTTTGCAATGTCTTGAACAAAGGATGGCATGGAGTATCATATCGCCCATCACATAAATCAAGCCCACCAACAAAAGCTGTAACTTTTCTCCTGCCATTGCCAGCATCAGTGTCCAAGATTACCGACTTTTGATAGTGAGTATAAGTTAGGCCAGTTTCCTGTAACAGAAAAAAACTTCTATAAGTATTTCCATTTCATTCCTAGTTGTGGAAATCAGAACCCTTTTTGTTCGTCTGGTAAATGAATTTATCAAGATCAACTGTTTTTAAACATAATCCAAACAAATGGTAAAGACACAAGACTAAGAGACCTAGGTGAACAGAAGTACAAGAAGGTTGGATGAGTTTCCCACCATTAATGGGGCCTGCTGGATTTAGGAATTTAGAAAAGTTTAAGAAATTAGAGTAAGAATTGCTTGATATCCTTTTCATTTTCCAGCACTCCTGAAACTGTTGTTGCACGTTCCTCAGATGATCACTTTCTTCTTGAACCGGGTGCCTTTCAATTACTGAGAAAGACCTCGTAATATACAAGGGTATATGGTACTCCATTGGGAGACCACCAGTAGAATGAATTCAAGCGTATCACACACAAACGGGATATATGTATAGCCCTTATGCTATCCAACTGAAAACTTAATGCTATATCAATGCCCCATGGACAGTGTTCGTGACGCATCGGCTGTGTTCCATCTTTGTTGTATACATCTCGAGCTTAAGTCACGTTGTTAGAAGGTCATATAAATTCAACAAAGAATGATGCTAGAAAGAGAACAGTACGAGTTAATACGAGCTATACATGGAACCTTATTTGCTTTAGAAGCACGAATAAGATCAGCAAAGAAATGATAGTTGACATCTAGAAGATCACCTGTTGCTTGACAAAACTATGGCGCTTTCCAGCAGATCGAGGACAAAGAATCACATGAACTGATGAATGCTTGAAAATTTTCCGTGTTTCCTCGTCATGAGTTTGCATCATACCAGGCTGCATATTGATAGCCAGATTAAGTTAGTAAATGACATGGAGAGTGCTCTCTATGCGATCAAAACACTGTCAAGCTACAAGAAGAAAATGCGTGCGTGTATGAGGCGAGTTGCAGTATTCATACTCCATAGTCAAAGCCTGCAAGGCTCCTCGAAGTAGGATCATCCCACACGAGAAGGAGAACTCTGACTCCTTCCAGTGACTTGGCCTTCAGAAGATCCCCTAGAGGTTCTGAGTAGAAACCAGGATCTCCAACTAACCTGACCAGGTGATACACCGACCACCCAGTAATGTAAATCAACCTCCTTGCCTGCTTGATCGCTTCGAAAATATCATGCCAACACTTCCCATGTTGGTAATACATCTCTCCCTCCAGCTTAACACAAGGCAGACTACCATCCTCAACATGTGCATCCTGATACAGAGTAATCTTTCCACCTTTCCTCAAGGGGAAGTAAGTACCAGGAATTCCTTTCTGATCCCAACCCCCGACTCCAAGATTGTAGAATGTCAACTTCTGAAATGGGATATACTGGATTGAGATTTTCAAAGCAGCTCCGGCTTTACAGAGTTTTCCATCGGCACGAAGGATCGGAAAAGACCCCTCTACTTTTGCGCCAGAGTAGATTTGCTGTACTGGAATGGAAACAGTTCCAATGAGCTCAGACCCAACCGGGTCATTGTCCTTAACTTGACCATTCCAATGACCAAAAGATCATCAAAGACTCGTCAAACAGGAGAATGAAGAGATCGATTATAAAAAACTTGGGAAGAAGAGCAGAACAGATGAACCTACTGGTGGAGATGATTATGTGTGTGTGTGTGTGTGTGTGTGTGTGTGAGAGAGAGAGAGAGAGAGAGAGAGAGGGAGAGAGTGGAAGAGGAAGGCAAGAGAAAAAGTGAGGAAGAGCTGCAATTGGTTCGTTGCGTCTACGGGTTCCGTGTTTGTAAGTTAACGAAGATGGACCGTTAGCCTCCGTCTGTTAGAGGAGAATGAACGGCCATTCTACATGGCAACAGTCGTCCCTTTACCAATAACTGGTCCACATGTACCTAATTATTAGTTGGATCGATATCCCAAACTGGGTCCAGGTTTTATTCACGTTCAGCTTTCAGACGTTATGTTTGAGTCTGAAGCTGAACCCAAACCTGATTAGGTTATTTGCATTTATAATGCAACCCGATTAGCTAAATGATTTAAAATTCAGTTCAAGGATTTCACGACCTGAATCCAACATCTGACCTATACCCTTAATCTGAATCCAAATCGGGTTTATGCTGCTTCCGACTCCAACCCTGACTTTGGGCAGGGGCATGTGTAGATTCTACAAATCAAAGTCCATACTTGATAGAACACATATTACATAATAAATTAGCAAGTTGATAATAATAGTGAGATGTCATCCTATGTAGGTGATTTGATAATCTCTTCACATTGCATGAGGTTATAAGTCGGCCGTAAAAGGAGAGCAGAACGAGTCAAGCAGAGGCCATTTCATATTGTGAGATTTTTCGTAGCCTTGTCCCACTTCTTCTTTTTGGTGATCTAGTTGCAAAACGCACTTAACTGTTTAGTTGAAGAAATGTAATTGAAGCTCACTCAAGTTGAACATTAGCTTTTTGTTCTCACCATCTCTGTCGATAAAATGGATCTCTTAAACCATTGAAGACATATACACTCACCTTATTATTTTTTGGGCAAGTTTTTTCTATATATGATATATGCATAATTAAATAAACTCCGCTCATGTAAGGGATCATCCTCACATGATTGGTCCTAAGCTCAAATGAAAAAGGTGGGTTGCATTAAGTAGCTAACAGTTAGCATAAAATGTGTTATGTCTTAAGAGATGCAATTTTCCCAGCATGAATGCATTGAATTCTATCTGAACTCCAAAGTTGAGCATGTTTGGATGAGAATAGTATTAGGATAGATGACCTGAAAAGTCATTGTGTTGCACCCTCTAGCCGACTCCACTTAGCATGAGAAAAGGCTCAAGTAAGGTAAGGATATATATATATATATATATATATATATATATATATATATATATATAATATATATATATATATATATATATATATATATATATATATATATATACTTAAGTACACAAGCCATATATACAAGAAAACATAGCCGAGTCCGACCTTTTCACAGTTCATCCTATTATCCTACGTGAGCTAAACTCATCTGATTAGTTTGATCGAGCTAAACAAGCTCAGCTGAACAACAAGCAGCTTGGTACCGTATAGTTCTGGGGTAGTGAGATAGAAAAGCACCTGGACATTAAATAGTTGGATCTGAAGAAATTTGAGTATGAACAAGTTCCACTTAAAGTCCGAATGCTCATATAATCAAAAGTCCATTCTACACATTAATTATTTCCAACTTGCTATACATATGGAACCGCAGTCAGGATTCATTTTAACATGATGAGGGCCCAAATTGACTGAACTGAGGGTGCAAGAATGTCTCACGATTCTGGTGTAGTTTCCCACATCCATTAAGTCCAATTAGGAAAGCTCAAGCCTCACAAACCTGATGCAGTTTCTTCGCAATTCCAAATTGGAACAGCTCGCATTTGGTTCAGAGATGCGATTATCAGACCCAGATGGAAACTTTGCCGCCTCAGGATGACACTCTACATTCTAGGGTGTTCATGGAACCGCTAGAATGGGACCATACTAAACCGACGGTTTGGTTCCATTCTAGATGTTTGGTTCGGTTTGGTAAAAAAATCACGCGGTTAGATTCATAGTTCTATTGTTGGGATCGAATAGTGAGAACAGAACAGAACCAAATATATATATATATATATATATATACACACACACACACACACACCTTATATGAATATATGAGTTTTTAACTTCATATATATAATGTGGACCACAAATATGATGACATAATACATTTATTTAGCAAAACCCTTAAATAGTAAGTAGCACTGTTCTTCAGAACCGAACCAGACCAGAACCGGTGGCTCGATTTGGTTCAGTTCTGGACATAGCATGAGTCAGTTTAGTTCTCTAAAAGTTAAGAATGAAGACTAGAACCAAACCAAACCAAACCGAAACATGAAGACCCCTACTATTTTCATATTGATATTTGCTCGGCTATTCGACTTAAAATTTGAAACGTAAATAAAGAATGGCACATGCCCTCAGTCAGAACGTGGGTTATCCTCTCTCTCCCTCCGTCAGCTCACACACGTCCTACCCTACTAGATATCTTATTGTCTCCTGAATGAATATACCAATCCAAACCCAAACCGCGTTGCTGTAAAATAAATTCCTCTACATGTTTTTAAGAATAGTGATACAAACGGCCCCACAAATCTCAAGACACAAAAACTGAACCCGCACATCGAGAAAAGTAGCAAAAGAAATAAATTCATCTAAAAAGGTAAAACTTCTCTCAGAAAGTTTCTTTTTTTCTTTCTTAACAATTTAGTTCAGCTCATAATATTAAAAAAGGAATAGGCGAATATATATATATATATATATATATATATATATATATATATAGGGAGATCGTGATTACATTTCGTCCAAAACATGGAGGTTGGCTTTGAGCCATTCTTCTTGGCTGGCACTTCTGTCATTGTAACATGCAGAAATGGTGCTCCACCATGAAAAGCTCATGGGCCATAAATGGCTTGCCTTCACATATGGCTTATTAATGAGTGTCTTCCCTACTCCCTTGGTCCTCTTCTGGTGCTAGACGAAGCAAGTCCGGGTCACATGCAAGGTTAGGACATCCGAATACTCTAACATACCTAAGGGGATTTGATAACCAAAAGATACGCTCATTACGAATATTCACATCCAAATTCTTAAATATAAACCAAAACCAACTGCATTCAATACAATCAAATTAATTTCCAAAACCCACGGAATCCAAGCATTATAAGTATGTTGTGTGTGTGCATATATGTATGTTTGAGAATCAATAGAATCAGAGTACCAAAAGGTATAGGAAAAATGCTAAGACTTGACAAAGTAAGTTATTTAATTAAATAATTTAAGATAACAAGTATCTCAGTATATTATGACAAATATTTAGTAAAAATGAAACCTAAATCGTATAAAATTGAAATATTAAGAAACAAAAGCGAAACATCGATCGTAGTTGGAGGGTTGTGTGCTGGATTGGTCGCCAAATCAATATACACATACTTTATGAAGAAGAAAAAATAAAAAGAGAAGTGATCTCTTTCTCCTTCTCCGATAATACAGCAAGTGGATCCATTCTATTTACTAATCCGGCCCGGAGAGGGTAAGCTCGAGAACTAAGTGGATTCTTGAAATGTCAAGCATCCATTTTTATGATGGAACAATAACAGCTATTTTATGTGATACACTAGCTAGGTGGGGCCATCAATGGAAGACAGCTGCTGTGTTTGTCACAACTGTTGATGGCTAAGATTGCATAAATATATCACCGTATTAATGAACAACATTAATATATCGTTGATTATTCGTGACACTCAATTCTAAAGGGTAAAAATGAGAATGGACAGACAGCTATTTCGCATGTTTAATTTCTCTTTTCGTTGAAAGTGATAAGAGTTCTTCCACCGCCTTATGAAACATATTTTGCCATAGTTTCAGATACATGATGAGGCATGCATGTGAGAAAGTCATACAGTTGCCAGCATTTTCTAAAAACATGACCAACATGTGGTCTTCGCAGAGCCGCACGTAGAAACTTCAAAACTTGATGAATTTCTTGTTTGAAGATCTGGCCGTCTCATTATTGATTCGCCTCTCTCTCTCTCTCTCATGTAAATCAAGAAACGGAAATGTTGGTGCCTGCCCTCTCTCCTGAATCATGATAGAACAATGGTGGTACTCCTTGCTTATATAATGTTACAAGAGAGCGATGCAGTTGAGAGTAACTGATTGTGACGGCCAAATGCGCTGCTTTTCAACATGACCAAGTTAGCCGGTGGAGAACGATCTTTCCTTTACCTTTGCTACAACCTTAATTTCATCTTTCCTCTCATGGAAAATAAAATTTTCAAGAAGCGGTGGAAGATTATGAAAGCTGGTTTTTTAAATGTTCACTTGGAGACCTGCGTGCATGACTGAGAAGGTGACCCACCACATATTTTGTCACACCCGCACGGGTCGCGACCACGACCCGGCCCGAGCCGATGCCACGTGGCCACTTCTCGCACGGGCGTGATGGTGAGTATTAAACAAATACAATACCAATTTAATTCAAACTCAAGAAATATCTAACTGAAATAAATATTCATATCGAAGTTCTAAACAACACGTCCAAAATGGTGCGGGGCTCACCTAACAATAACCCCGAATAAAAGACTTTCTAAATTATTCAACACTTATCATACCATCTAAAAAAAATGCTGCTCTATCAAACTCCTACTTTGCTCCGTGTGCCTTCGAAGTGCTAGCTTCAGGATGAGCTGTAAAATAATAGGGTGAGCTCCTATACATAGCTCAGTAGGGAGGTTAAGCATCTTTAAACAGAAAACATACTAAAAGCATGCATAGTTCGCAACCATTTCATAGCAAAACACATTTACCTTTAAATCATGATCTCAAATTCATACGCATACACTCACACACACGCATGCACATCATTAGTTCCGATAATTACAGTCTATACTGTGTCTGCCCCAAAGGCCACGGGAGTCGTCCGGCCCTCCCTAACGTGACCTCGGTAACCCCGTCTACGACGGTAACCACGCCGACTCTCACGGCAGAATGCCCGAGAACACACCCTGTATTCGCCCCAAGCCGGATCGCCTGAGGGACCTGCAAGTCTCTAGAGACCTCACCCAAACCACACAAGTACGGCTCGTATATTCACACATCATTACATTTCTAAAACCAATTACAGTTCATCACATTCACAAATCATATCCAGATCCACGAATATCCAAAATCAAACTCATATCCACACAACATTTAAACAACATTTAAATACCATGTTCACACAACACATGCATATCAAAACATGCTCTTTATCAAACAGTGTCATAAACATGTTCTATTTAAAAGACATATCAAATAACCCATAATTACGAATAACATTTCACAAACTTCAATAAAACAATTATCAATCATGCACATTTAAATCTATCTAAAATAGTAAAATCACTTCTAGCATGGTTTTGTAAAAGAATGCATAACCCCCTACCTGAAGGAACGCTAAGATCCAGTCCCCAAGCTGCTGGGCCACTCTTATCACCACCAAATCTTCCAATTTTAATCTCTAAACAATTACAAATAATTGAAACATTAAAATTTATTTAACTATAAGTCTAACGAAATAAACTATATCCGAATCGAATCCCAAACCCCAATTTGGATCCGTTTAAGCTATCCGAGATCCAAATCGATACCCAATTTCATACCTAATCCGAATGAGTGACACAATAGGTAGTTTGTGTCACTGTATCAACACAGAACCTGTAACTACTGACACAGGTCTTATTCCTAACCCAGAAACCCATTTCAAGACACGACCCAAACTGGACCTGTTTCCGATACGAAATCCAACGCGAAACCTGTTTTGATACAAAATTGGTTCTTAATATGCGATACGAGGATACGACACGAATCAATGTCGGTTCATGACATTTTTGACACGACGCGTGTCCGACACGACACAACATGGGAACAAGGGACACGCCCAAAATGGTCGATTCTCATGGTTTTTCGGCATCAATTTCGTCGGTTTCTAGCGACGATTAAGGCCGGCGATGGTCCTCAACCGATCGCCTACCCTTCTTCTTTTAACCCAATCCATCAATGGTCGCCGGTGGTGTCATTTTCGCCGAAAAGTTAATAAAAAAACAGTAACTCGGATTTGAGAAAATTTTCATGAATCTACTCTTGTTTTGAGATGATTTTCACGTAATAAGGCTTGTTTTCGAAGGATTAGCATGAAACAAACAAAAGCCCTATGATCTAATTCTATTTTAACAATTAAAAATGAAAATTTTGACAAAAATAAAAAATGAGATTTTTCTTACCGGATTTCGACGACTCCACGTTTTCCGGCAGATGCAATCGCTCCCAAGATCTTTCCCCAGCACATCGGACTCTCTGCGTCTTATATGGCCAGCCAAGGGAAGCAAAGGGTCTTCCCTTTGCATCCCTTGCACAGAGTAACGCTCGTTATGGCATTTCAATGCCTGACCCGTTACATATTTGCTTCGTATTTCATGATCGTATAAGCGAATCTAAAAAAAATTAATCAGTATATGTATATACGATCACTGAAGAGTGGGAGTCGAACTCCCCACATTCAAACGCCCTGCCGTTGTTTCTCACTAAAACTTTTTAGAACGTGTCAGAATTTAATTTACTAAGCCTCATGGTTTTATCTATGCAGCCAACAAAGTCTCCAACCTGCGGCTGGAAGCAAATTGTCAGTTCATACGGCGAAAAGATATGATATACTCCTAGGAAAAGTTATCCATCATCAAGTAGATACGAGAACCTGCATTAAATAAAAGGAGACTGCACCATCTACATACAATAGCAAGGTCTGCCCTTCCCCATTTACTCGATCCTCATGGTTTGCCCTCTATCATCTGGTTAGCGTAGGTGACTTGAGGTCATTCAATTCCATTTACTGCTTTCTGTTTTCCCTTTGCAGTGATAATTTAACTCCCTCTGCCCCCGGAATCTAAATTTGAAGACGTTCATCATCATCATCCCACCATGTCCGCTTAACGGCGCCAGGATCTCATTACTCCTCCCGCTGTCAATATATGATTACGCACGTAGGTACATGGTAAAAGTCCCTAAAATCACCATGGCCGGATACTAGTATTTCCCATCTTTTATATATTCTTCTGGCTTCATCCGATCAGAAAGAGATGAAGCTCACCGACTCCATGGTGAATCTCTTCCAAGTTTTCACCTAAACGTAGGTTGAACTGAAGCTATCATGAGATAAAAAAAAAACTGCAGGGTTTATATATCGTCCAGCTCATGTATTGTAAACTACATCAATAAAGTAAGCAACCGCCATCTGTATCATCGTATTAAAAATGCATTAAGCGGGCGGTTCTTCTAGGAAACCATCTTCCTCGAGAGCGCCACGATCATATATACACATACACGGCTTCACTAGTATTTACAGATGCAGTTTCTCTGTCCCATAGTGTAGAGACTATAAAGGCACAAAGGGAGGAGGACCTTCCTTTCTTCATACGTCATGGAGATACAGCTACCTTTTTCGTTCACTCCCTCTGCCTCTAAAACCCAGGAAAAGCAAACCATGATCCGTCACCTGTACAAGCACATCTTAAGCTCTTTGTTGCAGTCTCTCACTCGAAACCTCCTAATAGTTGTCATCTCTCTTGAGTTGTGCTTCTTTGCGTGGGGATGGAGAATCACCTCTCACATGGAGACGCTCTCTGGCTTGCTCGTCTCTGCTGTCATTATAAAATACTGGCTCTCTCGACCTTCGAAAGTTTATCTCGTGGATTTCTCCTGTTTGAAGCCACCGTCTCACCTGAGGGTGCCCTTCCACTCCTTCATCGAACACATGTCCATGATCGGACCCTTCGACCAGGACAGTCTAGACTTTATGTCCAAGGTCATTCATAATTCTGGACAAGGTGAACAAACCTACCTACCTCCTTGCCTGCACTACCTTCCACCGAATGCTAACCATCAGGACTGTGTTGAAGAAGCACAGATGGTCCTCTTTCCCGTGATGGACGACCTTTTGTCCAGGACAAACACGACCCCTCAAGACATAGACATCTTGATCGTTAACTGCAGCGGGTTCTGCCCCGCTCCATCTCTCACTGCCATTGTTGTGAACCGCTACGGCATGAGGGAGGACCTCAAAACGTACAACGTGTCGGGGATGGGATGTGCGGCGGGTGTTCTTGCCGTCGACCTTGCTAAGACGCTACTGAACCAACACCCGGACTCAAACGCCATCGTCCTTAGCACAGAGATCATTTCCGTAGGTTGGTATCCTGGAAAGGATCGGACAAAGCTCGTCTTGAACTGCTTGTTCAGGATGGGGTGCGCCGGGGTAATGCTGAGCAACAAGAGAGAGGCGAGAAGGAAGTCCAAGTACGAGTTGGTGTGCACACTTAGAACGCAGCGTGCATTTGAGGACCGGGCGTACTTGTCCGTGGTGAGAGAAGAAGATGAAGAGGGCTTGACGGGGGTGACGATCAAGAAAGATCTGCTGCGCGTAGCCGGTGATCTACTGAGATCTCATCTCTCGGTGCTGGGACGCATGATACTGCCGTTTCACGAGCAGGCGCTGCATGCAGTGTCCGTGGTGCGTAGGAAACTGCGGTTGAACTCTTCATCCAAGGGACTCTACGTCCCGGACTTCAAGTCCGCCATTCACCATTTCTGTATCCCGCCGTCCGGGAGACCGTTAATCAGGGAGATAGGAAGGAACTTGAGATTGAGGCCGTCGGATGTGGAACCCGCCTTGATGACTCTGCATCGATTCGGGAACCAGTCGTCGGCGTCGTTGTGGTACGAGCTGTCTTACTTGGAGGCAAAGCGGAGGGTGAAGAAAGGAGACAAGGTGTGGCAGCTTGGAATGGGAACCGGACCCAAGGCAAATAGCGTTGTGTGGAAGAGCTTGATGTCAACCGATGGTGAGGGTTCGAGGGCCGGACCCTGGTCCGATTGTATCGATGACTACCCTGTGATTGATTAGTAAACCATTACTAGCATGATGCATTCCTTTCGTTTTCTCTTCTTTTGGCTTATGTCTACGCTGTTTCAGTTTTTTCTGAGAGAAAAGAAATCGCTTTGCAGTTTCATGGACGAGCTTTAATTTTAATTTGACTGACTGCGAAGTTGAGAACCAGCTTTATAAGAGTCTTCACTATATATGTTAAACCCTTTGTTTCTTTGAACATAATTGAGTCCCAAGTAATCATGCGTTCCAGTGATCATGTATTTTTCACTATATGTTAAACCCTTTGTTTCTTTGAACATAATTGAGCTCCAAGTGATCATGCGTTCCATTGATCATGTATTTTCCTTTTGTGGTATCGTTCTTTATCATTTGAATATATCGACTTTAGTTCACTTGGCTTGAAACGAACTCTTAATTCGGTTTGTCTTATTTGTTTGGTAAGAAGAAGAGGAAGAATGAAGCTGCAAACTTGAATATGCTTGACAAATCTTCCACCGTTTTGTTTACCAAACTGACTGCTGCAAGAGGTTCCAGATTCCGATGCGGTCCGCGGGCCCGGAAGGCGACGGTTGAGGAGCACTAAATGAACCGAGCCAGAAAAGCGCAATTTTCACTTTGGCCGTCCTCGAGTGACAATGTTCCTACTCGACAAACTGCTGTAAGGGGTAGTTTCATGCACCTTTTCCTTTTGTGAGCTTTTAATGATTATTTTTCTGAGAACCATTGAAATTTATGACCAAAAGATGCATTTTCAAGAAAACAATTCGAATATTTACATTCTATGTTATACTAAAGGTAAATTGTGATAGGAAGTGCTGAGTGGTGGTGGTCACCATAGGCTTGTGCACAAGGCATTTTGATACTAGTAAAGTGTGACATTAAGATGAATTAAGCATTTGGAGAGGCAACTAAACAGTTGTCCTGTAAGGTGAAATTAGATGGTGAACACGTTTAAACAAAGAAACCTAGAAAAGCCAAAATTTGTTAGAAAGATAAAACAAACCATGATTCTTCTTTCCTTAAAATTAAATGTTAATGAGATAAGCATGGCATAATGACCAGTAAGAATCCATGTATCTGATGCCACTTGACACGGAATAAGGCTTGGTTTTAGTTTTGGTATCGAGCTTTAGTAAAGGCTAACCCCGAAGAACCAAAGGATTAACAGAACTTCAACCATCGGGGTTTAAGCAGGATCAGTCTCAGAAAATTGAGGATCGCAGACATCGGTATAGGTCATCACGACATTGTCAGATGGTTCAGTTGGGTTCTGAACGTGACATTGCAGATGATCTCATTTTGATAATAAGAGCACATTCAAACAGCCCATGGTTTAGATTTGCAATAAAGGAAGGCACTTTTCTTTTTTTCTTTTTCACTTGTGTTCTTTCCCAAACTAAGTGCAACAGTTCTCTCCCGTGTCCTGCTCGGGTGTGTTGCATTCCTCAGCGTACAAACCGATGCAATCAGAAGGCTGCCATATTGTGTAGGATCATTTGTCAAAGAATACGCCATTTCCTACAGTTGGACATAGCTCAACCGGCATGGCGTTACACTAGTACCTTTACATAACAGCGTCTACAAACGTGGAATACGATGTGGGTATTCGGAAAAGTTTACGCAAACGTTACACAAAGGATGCACATGAAGAGCCGATTGCTAGAGAAGTCGACTTCCTGTGCAACACCGTTGATATCCTATCGCCTTAATACTGTATCTAGATTAATCATCAGAACGTGTTTTAACACATCAGCCATCAAATCCAAAGAAAACAGTAACATAATGATACAAAACAGAACATCCTTTCTTCCCACATCGTCGAAAAAACAGAAGGGTAAAATGCAGTCATAATGACATTAATACAGTGAGCGACTTGTCGTAGAACTTGACTTTTCAGTGACCAGCTACCTCCTCACTGGTGGTGCAACACCCCTTCCAGGAGCACCTGGGGCAGAGCGACCTGCAGCCTGAGCCAGTAACAAAGAATTCATGACTGCCTGAATCAACCATGTCAAAACTCCACATAGCCAGACTTAAGAACATACAAGACTTGTCAGACTACAAAAAAGGACCCAGAATCACAAATCATCCATCTCTCAACGTCCAACACAGTTTTACTATAAACCAGTTATCCTCCAACAATAATCTCGTCTCACTTGGATAAACTTGAAGTCGTTGCGCAGAAACAGAGAAAACAAAGCAAATACCCAAAATGCTCAGATTCACAGCTGACAGCTCAATGCCATAGGTTTTGGCTACATGGGTCACCACAACCAGAACACGAGCTGACAATATGAAGCACAGGATATGAACTTATGCATTAATTACCTATTAGCATACCAAATCTTGATTTTCAGGGTCATCAAGAACAATAAACATCCAGGGCAACTACTCGGGAAACCATCAAACAAACAACAAACAGCAAACAGTAACTAAGCCTTTTCCATACTAAGACATATTAACTGATGAACTTATGCATTAATTACATATTAGCATACCGATTCTTGATTTTCGGGGTCATCAAGAATAGTAAAAATCTAGGACAACTACTCAAGCAATCATATCCTACTCAATTTCAGGTTGTTCTGCAACTTTCATGACCCTCAGATACAAAACAATCCTTGGTAACTAACCTTGGCTGACCTGAGGAGCTTAGTCAAAGCTCAAATAGTTTGATTGGGAATAAGGAGGTGAGTTTTGAGTTTGAGTTTGAAAATGGCTTTAAGAATGTTCCTACAACAAATATGCTAGACACTGCGGTAGGTATATTTTGACTACTATTTTCATTTGGAATCAGATGAATGCAGAGTGGAACACCATTCTTTTCAATAGTTTGATCAACCTAGTTAAGGGAGCAAGTACAACCTACGCAATATAACCAAAACATACTCTGTCAATGAACTAAAACATTATCAGAACTTACTCGTGCACGCATAGCAACAGCACGTCCATGGCCAACTCCCAGTGAAGACCCCTTGCCCTGCAGTGAAAATTAAATAATAAGTAATGTAAGCAGCAGTTAGAGGAAGGAAGCAGCTCCATGATACCTTGATTCTGGCATCAAGACGTTTGAACATTGGAGCATTCTTCAGCATATCAGGGATGACCATGAATCTGTGTAAACTCAATCTGTAAGATTGCTATTAATAGTACAAAAGGTATAGCTTCAAATGCTTCAAAACAAACCTGACTTTGCTACCACGAATAAAAACATGCTCCAACTGTGAGACCCTTCCATCCTGGTCAGCAAGGAAAACAATAAAAGTCACTGGCAGTTACAACTGTCACATTTGGTTAGTCCATGGAAGTAATTCACGCAAGAGAAGGATTCATTCTATTGTGAGAATCTTTTCCATGTCCGTTGGGAGGAGATATGGATTTTCTCGAGTTAAGGGAATCCAACTCTCTTAAGGGTCGCTGACATGGTGCCGGTGAATCTGTTTCTAAATTTCGCCCCAGTTATCCAATGCGTAGAGTTCTGTTTGGATTCTCAAAAGTTGAGAACGAATATCAAATTCACACAAATTTTCATCCAGGGAAAGTGAAATTCGCAGGCAAACCAATTTTCCTCCTAATACCTTCATGAAAAGAGTAGTTAGCTTGCACACTCGTCACACCCATGAAGGCTCTTGATTCTAGTTTTGCACAGCTAATTCAAAAGATACATATATTTAAGCAATCATTGACGTTCACAAACATTTTAGAATTCCTGAACTAACAAAGATTATAATCCTTGGATATCAAATGAAGATGCTCCCAATTTTTATGAGAAGACAAGTAACCCAAAGCTACCAGGCTATTTATGAAGCACACTCGTGATACCCTTCAAAGATGACTATTTGCTTCTTAGGTGGATTTGTCTTATTCAAATCGATGATAACTTAGGGCTTCAGTCTCACAACTCAATGGCCTACACTAAGAAGCTCACTAACCATCTTACGGACAGGCAGATCTAAGACCTTCCAGTGGAGGCTTGAGCTAAACCTTCATAACTGGTGGATCATGATTTTCTAGCTTTCAAACTTCAACTGTCGCTAAGATTTGTTGCATGACAGGCTGGGTATCTCCATAAAACATATATGGTCAGGATTTGCAAATCACATGCAAAGTTCCAGACCAATGATGAGAACTTCGTATCTGAAAGGTGGGATAAAAGGCAAAAGCATTCATTAGGTGACACTTTTCACCATCTTGTGTTTTAAACATAAATTTTGGTGAAACTAAGTTCATGTTGTTTTGGCTGGATATTAAGTTCCTTGCTGATCTTTGTGAGTATAGTTGAAACATGTCGGATTTTAGGTGGTTTTCTTTTGAATTGCAGGTTGCAGGAAGAATTGCAGAGTTGTCTGATGCTCACAAAGAAGTCCCAGGTTTTGTTATGTCATTTAAACGTCTGATGTTCGGAAGCATTAAATACCGCATCATGTACCATATTCATTCTGATGCTCAGAAAGAAGTCCCAGGTTTTGTTACGTCATTTTAACGTCTGATGTTCAGAAGCATTAAATATTGCATCATGTACCATATTCATTTATGATCTTGTTCTTGTGCAGGATAGTAATGTGTCTGATATCACAAAGAGAAGTCTAGGATGCATCAGAGCTATGTCTCGATCATTTAAAGATCCTCCAAAGCAGAAGAAAGTTTTCAAATCCTTGAGCAATTAAGCAATGATAATGTTTGGACTATTCTGAGCAACCTGCTTGATTAGAACACTGGCACTGTACAAGCTTTGACTGCTCGGGTATGATTTCCCTGTTCCCGTGCTTTACTCATATACTTAGAAATTTCTTCTCAAAGCATATCCTCAAGTTCTATATAAATCCGTATCTGTTTTGTAGGATGACTTGCTCAAGATTATTGGTAGGGAGCATCCACTGTTTGATTTTCTTGGGACATTGTCAGCCAAATGTTCTTCTACTCTCTTCAACAAAGAACATGTAAAAGAAATGCTTGATGAGCTTCTTCTTCACGAGTCTGCCAGAGATGAACTTGTTTTATCATGCTTGAACTTGCTTGTGGTAAGCTATGCTTATGATCTACTTGTTTGCAAATTATTGGTTGATAAACTTTAATTTTCTGGTTATTGTTGATGCTTTAATCATGCAATTTCGTGCTTAAATTAGATTGGAGTCATTGGAGTCACCATACTTAAGAGATAAGTATAATATATATTTCAAATTATATTCACATGCCACATGAAATTTATTATTTGTCTTCTTAGAATTCACTTATTTAGTTTGATTTATATTTATGTGTTTCTTGATATTTCTTAGAAACTAGAAAACCCATTATATATATATATATTATTTTTTAATCATAAATGAATGTGTACTGCTAAATCCCCTATATGCCTGCTACCACTATACTACGGTCAACCACTAATAGCCTGCTAATCGCTAGCTCACATCTTCAAAAAAAAGTAGAATAAGGATGGAGATCATTAATGGCTTACTCCTTGGATATGAAAAAAGACCAGATACATAATGTTATGTTGTTAATAATACAATATATTGGACATACATTCAGGATATGTCAGTCACGCACCATTTGGTGGGATGTTTGGTGACAGCAAGATCTTTTGCAAACCTCCAGCATCTCTTGGCAAGGACACTTCACTGGTTTTCTTCTTCTTGTTCTTTGGCGGCCTCTTTTTCTCTCTATAGCCTCCTCTTATCTTCTTCTTCCTCCTCCTCTTCCATTTGTTTGTTCTCTTTTCTCCTCTTCTAACCTCCATGCCTCTTTTCTTCTTCAATTTCTTCTCTTTGGCATTTATATATTCTTTTTTTCATGTATATGTATATTATCTGTATATATTTGTATTTATTTTACTCATTACATATGCTATGCATTTACCTCTTTATTTTGTAATGATTTATTTAAGCAATTAATGACTTTTTGACTTTAGAATTAAAATTAATTAAAATTTCATAAATGATAAATGTAAATCCATTCATGAATTTCTTTTTTAATTAATTATATATTTTTACCTCACCGATGCCTTATTGGCATTGAGTGTTAACTACCTGCTACGTCCTATAGGATTCATTCTTGAGGGAGCCAGCGTTTCTGTTGAATAAGAAGATCCCCCATCAACGTAGACCAAATATTACTTATCCTTATCCATCCCTTCCATGCAAAATATATGAAGCTCTTCTCACCAGGACGATATTCACATTCTTTAACTGAACAGGATGAATTAGTTTACCCGAAAGAATCACCCTGATGATCTTTTCTTTCCAAGCGAAAAACTTGTCTACTCGATAAGCTATGGAACATATAAGCTTATTGAGTTTGGCAAAACAGATATAATTTCTTGAAAAAATATAACCATAGGGAGACATTGGTCATAACTAACCGGCTGTTATGGCCAATCTCTCCCTATCGTTGTCATCGCAACAACCATGATTAACCAACCATGGGAACATCTCCTTGTGTTTTGCTCCCATCAGAAGTCTTAGTTCTCATTACATCTTACCTTCGATACTTCACGGTAATTAATATAGTCTAGTTTAAGAAACGCAGTTCGCTTTTGTATCATAAGACTAGTATACGCTAGTTGAAGAAAGCGTCTAACTCTTCCCTGACAGTAAAATGATGCTCCTTCTTAACTAAATCGCTTCATATGAAATATTTTGGTCAAGTGATACCGAAATTATCCGGGCAAGTACATTTCTTCACAACCTCATTTCAAGATGGCCAACCTACACATTCAGGCAGGCCAGTATCATGCAAAATAGGACCTCCTAAATGCCAGTTCTAATTAGCAAGATCAACAGTTATCTGATGCTACAATTTCCCAACATTTAGTTATTATCAACCGGATGATGGACAATCTAACTTCTCCGGGAACAGGAATCCAAAAACGAAGGATAAATGATAATTCTCCGTCAACCCCATCACCTTACAGTTTCATTCAACCCCTAACGAACAAACAATAAGACACCTAAAACGTGTTCCCCTTTAACGGACAAAAAGAAACTCGATATCATGAGAACTCCAACAACGGTTGCAAGAAAAGGAGGGAAAGGGAGGACATGAAAATGGTGGATGCAAAAGAAAAGAAGGGGTAAAGAAGAACCTTGGCGGTGTAGGTGATGCTTTCGAGTTGGCAGTTCCAATTGTCCTCGCACTCGATCATGGAACCTCTATAAAGCTCACCGTTCTTCATCTCCACAGTCACAATGTGTCCTGCTGCCTCATGCAAAAGCTTCACCGGAATCCCTAAACTTCGGCTCATCACTCTGTCTCTTTCTCAGCTTCCCGGAGGTCGGAGAAGAAGAACCCTCCCAAAACCCTAAACCTCGAACCCTGAAGCCGCCGCGCGCACGATATAGAGAACGGGAAACCCTTTATCCATGAGACCCCAATTTGTTGAGGTTATTCCAAATCCGAGCATTCGTTATTTTTTATTTCGAAATTCACGGCCTTGTGCATATGAAAGTCATTTTCAAGGAAAGGAAGCCAGGCTGTAGACACAGAAAATTTTCAAAAAAAATCAGATGACATGACCCCTCCCAGCGACCATGAATGCGGCCGCAACTGTTTAACTCATCTTTGTCATCCCTCCAATTACAAAGTGGCTTGGTTTTACGGATGGCAATTGGGACCATTCCCATGGGTATCCGCTCTGTGACAGGAGACCTTCCATCATGAAGTGCCTTGGTTGTACATTGACTATTCATAAAGGCTAATTGTTGTCAATAGGTATGATAGAAGGCCGAACTCTTAGTTCCCCCCAACCATATTGCTCCATTGAGAGAGAGAGAGAGAGATGCTCGGATAGAAAGGATCCCGTTCACCGTCAGAAAACATCGATGAAGTGCCTTGGTTGTACATTGACTATTCATAAAGGCTAATTGTTGTCAATAGGTATGACAGAAGGCCGAACTCTTAGTTCCCCCAACCATATTGCTCCATTGAGAGAGAGAGAAAGAGAGATGCTCGGATGGAAAGGATCCCGTTCACCGTCAGAAAACATCGATGGAGGAAGAGGAAGAGATCTGCCGGAAGCAGTCATCCTTCGATCAAGATGGATGCTGGAAGGGATCGTCGGACGGTGGAAATAATGCCAACGACGACTCGGAGTCGCAGAGCGTGAGCTTCTGCAGTACCACTTCTACCGAGTTCACCACCAACTCCGACGCCACCACCACCACCACCGCTCCCTCCCTTGCCAAGCCCCACAAGACATGCAGTGACATCACCTGGGAAGCCGTTTCCAGGCTGAAATCCTGCTCCGGATCTCCGCTCTCCCTCGCCAATTTCCGATTCCTCCGGCGACTGGGCGGAGGAGACATCGGCACCGTGTACCTGGCAGAGCTGAAGGGCGTTCCGAGGACGTACGTGGCGGTGAAGGTAATGAACAAGGACGAGTTAGTGACGAGGAACAAGTCGGCGAGAGCGAAGGCGGAGAGGGAGATTTTGGAGGTGCTTGACCACCCCTTCCTTCCGACGCTTTACGCTCATTTGGATTGCGAGAAATGGTCGTGCCTTGTCACCGAGTTCTGCCCCGGCGGAGACCTCCACGTCCTACGCCAGCTCCAACCCGCCAAGCGCTTTCCTGAATCTGCCGTCAGGTATTCTCTCTCCTATTTTGTTTATCAGAAGATATTGGAAACTCTCTTTTCTTGTTACAATGGAGGCCAAAGCCTAACACTTGGTTGGTTTTCGCTTGTTTGGGTATCAAAAAAAAAGTTGAAAAACTTAAATTGCAGAGACGCTATTTTTGCGTTTGTGGGTGGTTTCAAGTCTCTGTTTACTTTTGACTCATTAATTTGATAAGCTAATGCCTTTGATGTGGGATGCGATAGATGACTTAATCCCATTCATCTTTAATCCGGCGCCTTGAATTCGCCTCCACCTTGCACTTGTCAGTTTGCAATCACAAGGGCTAAATAAATGTACATCCAGAGCATTAGCTCAACTGGCAGGGCGCTGACACGCTTGTGCTTCTTGTGGAGAGTTACACTCCCAGGGGTGCATGTGTTTCTGAGGCTTCAGCCTCCGTTTGTGAACAAAGAGGAGTAAATAAATGTCGCAAATGCTTACTGTTCATTTTGAATGTGACAGCGGAGTTATTCCGATTAGCACTGTCCTAATCAGGCTCATCAAATGCTGGAGGCTCTTGGCCAATTGTCAAGACTTACAAAACGGTAAAAGAACACGTTGAATCAAACTGAGTGTGAGAGAGAGTGTGTGTATTCGCTATTTTCCTTCTCTTCCTCTCCGGATGATGTGCGTCATCTACGTATGTATCTATGCATTAGAAGTAAAAGGTGTCTGCTGGTACCACCAACCTGTCATAGATGGCGACGGCAACCCGCTAACAATGATAAACAATTCTTTTCACTTCCATATCGCAGGTTCTACGTGGCAGAGGTTGTAGTGACTCTGGAGTACGTTCACATGTTGGGCATCGTCTACCGCGATCTGAAGCCCGAGAACGTCCTCGTCAGAGAGGACGGCCACATCATGCTCACCGACTTCGACCTCTCCCTCAAGTCCAACCAGCCTACATGCACCACTCTCCTCCACCCGGACCAGATTCCGCCCGACCCTGACTCTTCTACGGCGGCCATATCTGGCTTCGGACCTGAACCTGGTCCGGGCTCCTGCATACTACCCAATTGCATCACCCCCGCCGTCTCCTGCTTCCGACTGGGCCGCAGACGGAGAAGGAAGTCGAAGCGCGCTAGCGCACCTGCATCGTCATCGATGCCGGAGCTTATGGCAGAGCCTGTTGATGCCCGGTCGATGTCGTTCGTGGGGACGCACGAGTATCTTGCTCCGGAGATCATCTCTGGGGAGGGGCACGGCAATGCAGTGGACTGGTGGACGCTGGGCGTGCTCCTGTACGAGCTGCTTTATGGTCGGACCCCGTTCAAGGGTCCGGACCACGAGTCGACCCTGGCCAACATCGTGGCGCGGGCTCTGGACTTCCCACGGGAACCGCAGGCGTCGACCGCGGCCCGAGACCTGATCGCCCGGTTGCTGGTCAAGGACCCGGAGCGCCGGATGGGGTCCACGCGTGGGGCCTCCCAGGTGAAGCAACACCCCTTCTTCCACGGCATCAACTGGGCCCTACTCCGCTGCGCGGCACCACCTCACGTTCCTCCGGCCTCCGTTCACGTTGCGGAGCTCTCCGACGACTATTACGACGATGACTCATCTTCGCCCGTCGATTGTTACTGATATGGCTGGTGGGGAGAGTTCGTCGGCGGGGGGTGTGGATGTAGGTATTTTGCCTTCGGGGTATGGCTGGGTGTGTTGGTGGCTTTTGAAACACCCTCACATGGCTCGTTTTGTCTACTCCACACAACCAAAGAGAGAGAGGACGAATGCAATAATTCACTTGTTCTGTTCTGCGATCAGGACCATCACCATATGTCTTCCTCCTTCTTTCCCCCCTCTTTATAACTTTAGAGATCTGCTCAGGTCCGTTCTAACTATATGTACAGTTTGGGTTAGTATTAAGTCGCGATTGTCATACTTTTCATTCTTCTCATTTTTGATCTAGTAATGTATTTCAGTCAACAAAGTGTAAAACCAGTATTAAGAAAAGAATTATTGATAAAAAATTCCCTCATTTCTGTTCTTAAGAAACGATGTATTTACATTTGATGGGCGATTCAATAGACACATCCCATAGTTTGTTGTTGATGTCTGAAGTGGCATTCTTGGCAAGAGCTTCATGGGATCCAATATTCATGAATGACATAGCCGAGTTCCCTTTAAAGTTTGGATGTTCGTCTTCTAGTTAATTTTTGCCTTGGAAACCTTCAGACCCAAGTTCAACTTAGTAAGGTAAGGAGTAGCTCTGTTTCTTGTTAACGGAACGGGGCCGGCTGGAGCACCAAAAATCTAAACAGTACCCTAGTAGTATTTTATTGGTGTTACCAAGGATCTCGTCATTAATGACAAGCGACGGACAGACAAAATATTGGCACGGGAATTCGAGTTGCCGTGTCGAAACAGAAGCATTTGTGTGGGGGTATACTTCAACCGTATCTCTTCTTACTCATTTAAATAATGATAGACGCGTCTCACCAGATGGAACTTACAGACGTCTCTCCTCTTCAAAAGCTGACGGGGGCCGTTGAATGATGCCTGCAATGCTTCACTTTACGTTTTCCAACTGCGTATTCCTAATACTTTATGTCCTTCAATTTCCTTCAAACGTTGTCCACTTCTTGCAAACAGAAGAGAGCGAAAGCACGGATCTTATTCACCAAGTGGGAAGAACCTATCTATGACAGAATTCATGAAAGCCTAGTAATTGCAAATTTCTTTTCAGGCAACGGTGAGGGTCCCTTTAACGCAATTTTTAATTAAAAGGACATAAATATTACAACTAAAAGAGATTTATGATCCACCAATGATGTTAAGATAGATATCGTTCATTTCCCTGAACAAGTGGATTTATCTATTTAACATTCCTACTACAAACGACCTTACAGAATTTTATTTGATTGGCAGTATGAGTTTCAGGAAAACTCTGCCTAGATACAGAACGCCCTGCAGCCATCGAAATCTCCTGCCTGTGGTTGGCTACTTTGCAGAGTTACTGTTAGTTGTTTTTTGTACACTCCGCCTTTACCTTTGCACTTTCACGAAATTAAAAGTAGGGTCTCTTTAATGATTTCCTCAGATGTGATTTTCTTTTCTATTTAAGAAACAAAATGATTTACAATTTTTTTTGTTTTTTGTTTTACAAAATATAGAGAAAAAAGCGGAGCCGATACTTGAAAACTAAAAACCTAGAATAAAAAGTGCTGATGAAAGGAAATGGAAACCATGTTCATCATCTTTTCTTGTTCTTCTTTTTTTGTTTCAGTTATACCATGCTTATATTGTGACCATTCTCGGTAATCCAGCACAGGTAACGGCTGGACTGACCATCCAGACCATTACCTGAATCTCGGATTGAAGATATGAAAATCATAACAGTCGGACCGTTATCGGGATTTTCGGTAATAGTCCGGATAAGAAAAGCTCCGGATGAGAGAAGCCCAGTAGGAATAACTGGGAAAAAGGAGGAGCACGCGCTGCTCTATAAATATAGAGCAACGCAAACGGAAAAGTAAGAGAAAACTTACTCTAAAAGCCTTCTCTCGGACAAATCCACTATGTCGAAACCTCAAAAACCAAAACATATTTACCTTATTCTACTACAGGCGTACCTGGGAGAACTTCAAGAAACTGCAAGCTTCAACAGGTTGAAACCAGTCAAGCAGAAACAGAACGAAAAAATGAGTCAACGAACAACCAACATTTGGTATCAGGGTCTGGTTATTGACCCTGCAAAAAAAAAGGTACGCTTACTGTTTCTGAAAAAAAAAGAGAAAAAAGGGGAAGAAGAAAATAAAAAGAGAGAACAGAAATTGGCAAAAAGTCGAGAAAAGAAACGGAGGGCCGTAGGCCAAAAGGCGGCATCAAGCGGTCGCAGGCTAGAAGGCGGCATTAAGTGGTCGCAGGCTAGAAGACGACATCTAGCAACTGCAGGCCAAAAGGCGGCATCAAGTGACATCAAGCGATCGCAAGCCAGAAGGCGACATCAAGCGACCGCAGGCTAGAAGACGACATCTAGCGGCCGCAGGCCAGAAGGCGGACCGTAGGCCAAGGAGCGGAGCTCCATCCGCCTCACCCTCTCTCCTCTCGCTGATCCCCTCTCTTTCTCTCTTATTTAACTGAATCAGAAACCGCCAGGCGATAATGTAGTAGAACATATAAATCATATGTTATTAATGGCTAGGGACTTAGCCGTGACAAAATCAATCATCTCATAACCAATGCAAATATTAACAATATTAAACAGTCTACCCCCGTTGTGGAACATGGTCACCACTGCCCTCATATTAGGGCATGAAGTTAACCTTTCTGAATTGCCCATGAAACTAGCAATAGAGTAAGAACATATAATTAAAAATAAGAAAAAAAAGTTACTAGTGGTACAAGATGAGATAAGGTCTAGCTCCAAATCCAACCAGAAGAAAAATAAACCAAACAAGAAGTTTGACAAGAATAACAAAAAGGGCGGTCAAAATTTTAAGAAATCACAGGAAACCGCTTCTCGGGTGAAGTGTTTTAGTTGCGGAAAGATTGGACACTAAACAATAGATTGCCACAATAAGAATGGTGGAGGAAACAACTCATAGTGTGGACAGTCAGAAAAGCAGGAAATAATCTGCGTGATTTCAGAGTATTTGTACATTGACTGCTTGGTGACAGGTTGGTGGATAGACTCTAGAGCTACTCGATACATTTCAAAGACCAAGGAAGGGGCAATAGACCTAAAGAAATACAAACCCAGCAAACTTCGAGTCTACATGGGAAATAATACATTCTCGAATTTTTGGGTATTGAGTTCTTTAGAATTTTTGTAAAAGCAAACCGATTGTATTGACTGATGTATTAATTGTGACATCTATAAGGTGCAATTTGGTCTCGATTCCTGCCTTAGTAAAGAAAGGTTTTGAAGTGAGATTTATTCCTAACAATGTGACTGTGGGAAAGCATGAGAGATTATTATTCTTTAGAGAATTTGATGTAGAGCATTGACTATTTAAATTTTGTGATAAAAAAATTGGTACTTATTCTGTTAATATTGAGTGTGCCTTTACTGTTGATGTGGATATGTGACATAAATGCCTTGGGCATATAAGTCTGAAAAAGTTGAGAAAATTATCTAACTTTGACTTACTACATGAATTTGAGGAAAATACTTTCAACAAGTGCGAAGTTTTTATACAAGGAAAGTTTTCTCCAAGGAATCAACAAGGGCAACAACCCTGTTAGAAATTATTCACACAGATGTATGTGGTCCTTTTAGAGTAAAGTCACATCATGAAAAGGGTTATTTTATAACATTTATCGATGATTACTCTAGATATATGTATTTATATCTTTTGACACATAAATCTGAGACACTGGATGCTTTTAAAGAATATAAGCAAAAAGTGAAAAACCAATTAGGACATTCAATCAAAGTCTTAAGATGAGATAGGGGTGATGAATATACCTCGGCAGAATTTCTTGAATTCTCTAAAGACTTTGGTATTACAAAGCAAAATACAATGCCTACGACACCTCAACAAAATGGTGTAGTTGAAAGATACAATAGAAACTTATTGAATATGACAAGGTCAATGTTGATCAATGCCTCTTTACCAAAGGTATTTTGAGGAGAAACACTAGGTACAATAGTTTATATACTCAATAGAGTACCGTATAAAGTTATATTTACTACACCATACGAGATGTGGTTTGGAAGAAAATTCAACCTAGGTTATCTAAGGAGGTGGGAATTTGTTGCACATGTAAAGATCCTTGTTCAGTATAGATATAAGCCAAACAATAGGTCATTAAGATGTATATTCATTGGATATCCGAAAGGTTCAAAAAGATATCGGTTTTATCATAAGAACCACAAAATAATTGAAAGCAGAGATGTTGAATTCTTATAAGATTCTAAGAATGACATCCTGAAAAACTATGATGAATGTGTTGATAATCTAGTAAACTTAGATCAATCATTTTTTGAGCTCATAGAAGATCTTCCTAAAACAATGAAACTTTAAGTGGACATAAAAGGCCAAGAGCTACTTCGTCGATTATCACACTTATCTTGCAGAAGAAGTGTGTAATTCGGTGGACTTAGATGAGTTGACTAATAACTGGACTTATCAGCTAGCTATGAACTCATCAGAAGCATCAGACTGGGGAAAAGCCATGGATGAGGAAATTGAATCCATTGAGAAAAACCAAGTCTGGGAATTGACTGATTTGCCAAAAAGAAAGAAAAGCCATAGGCTATAAATGGGTTCTGAAAAAGAAATTAAATGGGTTTTGAAAAAGAAATACAAGGTCGATGGTACAATCAACAAGTTTAAAGCGAGGTTGGTTAGAAAGGGTTTTCGCAAAAAGAGAGGATAGATTATGTTGAGACATATTCTCTAGTTGCGAAATTTGCATCCATACGATTAATCTTGGCAATATTTGCATACTATGATTTGGATTTACATCAGTTAGATGTAAAGACAATATTTCTAAATGGAGATTTAGAAGAAATTATATACATGCAGTAACCCGAAGGATTTGTGGTTGAAGGCTAAGAAGATAAAGTATATAGGTTGAGAAAATCCCTATACGGCCTGAAACAGTCACCTCACCAATGGTATTTGACTTTTTAAAATGTCATTATATAACTTGGGTTTGTGGCTAATAAACTTAATCACTGTGTATATATTTGGAACAGTGAGAGCCACTTTGTCATCTTATCATTATATGTAGATGACATATTGTTGACTGGAAACGACAATGAGATGATTGTCAAAACAAAGTTATGGTTGAACACCAAGTTGGAAATGAAGGATATGGAGGAAGCATCCTATATCCTTGAGATAGAGTATCTAGACTCTTATGCCTAAGTCAGGAGAGATATATTGATTATATCCTCAAAAAGCTCAAAATTGGTGAATGCAAGTTTGTTGTTACACCTATTGTAAAAAGGGTCAAAATCAGTAAGGCTGATTATTCTGGTGGCAGAGACGATAAGCTTAATGTTCCTTATGCACAAGCTGTGGGTAGCTTGATATATGCTATGTTGTGTACAAGACCTGATATAAGCTTTCCTGTTGGTCTTGTAAGTAGATATCAAAGTAATCCTAGATTGTAGTACTAGGTAGCTGTGAAAAGGAATTTAAGATATCTGAAAGGAACAAGAGACTTGAAATTTTGTTTTCTAGCAGATGAACTGAAAGTGGTAGGATACTCAGATGCTGACTTTGTTGGGAGCAAAGATGACAACAAATCAACCTCAGGTCAAATATTCTTATTTGGAGGTGGTGGTGTTTCTTGAGCATGTAAGAAACAGAGTTGTGTAGCATTGCATATACAGGAAGCTGAGTATGTTGTTTGTTGTATGGCTGCAATGAGTATTGTCTGAATAAGTTGCTTCATACGTGATTTGAATTTGGAAATAACCGACGAACAAAGTGTTATTTACTATGATAACAATGCAGCAATTACTCTTATTAATAGTGGAGCTGATCGCTCAAAAAGCAAGCATATAATGGTGAAATACCACTATGTTCATGATATGGTTATAAGAAAGGAAATATCCATCTCATACATGCCAACAAATGATATGTTGGCAGACCCCTTGACTAAAGGCATAATAGAGGAACTTTTCTCAAAACATGTTACAAACATAGGTTTGAGGTATGTTTGATTGTTGTGTAGGAGAATAACCATAAAACTGATAAAAGTATTGTATAGGTAAATAACCATAAAATGGACAGATTATTGTGAAAGGAAATAACCACATAATGGGTATTGATTGCAACAACAATCATGAAAGGACAGTACTAGGTAAACCCTGTAAAAGTGGGAGAAAACTAGTATGTCTGTACACTTGGCTCGAATGGCCAAGTGAGAGATGATAAGTTGTGGTCATTCTCGGTAATCCAACACAGGTAATGGCTGGACTGACCATCTAGACCGTTACCTGAATCTCGGATTGAAGATATGAGAATCATAACAACCAGACCATTATCGAGATTTTCGGTAACAGTCCGGATAATAAAAGCTCCAGATGAGGGAAGCTCAGTAGGAATAACCATGAAAAAAGGGGAGTACACACTGCTCTATAAATACAGAGCAGCATAAATGAAAAAGTAAGAGAAAACTTATTATAAAAGACTTCTCTCGGATAAATCCACTATGTGGAAACCTTAAAAACCAAAACATATTTACCTTATTCCGCTGCAGGCGTACTTGGGAGAACTTCAGGAAACCGCAAGCTTTAACAGGCTAAAACCATGCGAGCATAAACAAAACGAGAAAATCAGTTGACGAGCAGCCAACATATACTGCAACTCAGAGTTTCCACATTGCGAAAATATCTATCACTCGTATCAGAACAGGATGACCCTTGTTGTGATCTTTGTGACTGCATTGTAATAGGTATGCAGTTTCTCATCAAAACAAAAAGGAAGTTACACAAGAAAAAACAGAAAAGTTTGTTTAAAAAATGTTGAAAAAGAAAAGGAAGAGAAGAGAACAAAAAGGGATGTCCCCTCTTCTCTATTTTTGTTTCTCTGCACATACATAAAAGGAAAAATAGAAAGCTCTCTTTCTATAGTGAGACAGTCGGAAGCTACCACTTTCAAGTGGCCTAAAGCCGTTAAAAAAGACAAATAACTTGAATATACACTGCAAGAGACGAAAGTAAGTTGGTTGGACTATAGGAAAGCGAAAGAGGTCATAGGGTCAATAGCATGAGATGGGAGACAGGTCTCTCACATCCTCTCTTCTCTCTCGGGTTTCTATCAACTGAGAGAAACCATGGTTTCGAAAAAACCAAGAGAGGCAAACTGCTCTTATCATGATTTTTAAGAAACCGCCTCAGGCAACAAATTAAAAGTTTGTTCAGTCCCAACAAAGGTTGAAATAATCATTTGCCATCAAGCTAAATTATCATTTAGTTATGTTAAAAGATGAGTGTACCCTTGAGGATGTAAAAGTATAGTTATGCCTTTTGGTAGTTAGTTTAAATTACAATGTACCTAATTTGTGAATTTACTTTACTATCCCTATATTCATGAATTACATAATCTTGTTTATAGTATGTTTTAGATTTTTATCTCTAGTTGTTTGTTACATTCATGGTTATGTAATTTGATAAAATACTTTTCTATCCATGAACATTTACAAAATTACAAAAAAATACAAAACAAATTTACAAATGTACTTAAAACATGATTTTACTATTTTATCATTCAAATTTCATTTAAATTACAAAAATGGATAGAAAGTCAAAATTATGAGTATGCACATTTACTGTAAAGAAATTTATAGAAGCAGTCAGAAGAATAATTTTACTATTTTGTCAACAAACTTATTTTGAAATTACTAAATCTGTTCAAATTTCACCTATTTCCAAAATGATACTTATATTTTGTTTAAAATTGTTGATATGTATATGAAAATATTTATAGTTCAGTACCTGGATATTTTGGATTATGTAATTTAGTCTTTGGCTATGTTATATTACTTGTTTATTAGAAAATGTCTTATTGTTTTTTATCTGTTATATTTTTATTGATTCTCATATGAAAAATTTAGACCTTCTTGTTGTTATCTTTGTCAAATTATTAAAAATAATTTTCAGAATCTGTGTTTTTAAATTGTCTAAGACTAAAAAAATTAAATAGACTAAATTTTCAAACGTTAAAAAGAAGAATCCCGTTGACCCTAACATTAAAGGTTGTTGACTATGTGTTTAGGAAAACTATTTTACCCCATATGCCAAATACAATAGAAAATGAAAAAGAACGATATAAAATCTTTCTAAAAGATGATACTATAGCGAAGACTATTATGTTAGCATATATTGAGGATGACTTCATTAAGGTTTTTGAGAAATTCAAGAACACTAAAGAGTTGTTTGACTCTTTAACAGCTAAATATGATACTAGAGTTAAACTTCACGTTCAATTGCTCCTTTAAAAATATAATTCTTATAAAATAAAAGAATGAGACAATGTAGTTAGAACATGTAAACCAAATATTGATAATCAATAGGGATTTAACTATAGTAAAATCAATCTTCTCTCAACCAATTCAAATATCCACTATCTCTCCCTTCATAGAACATGGTGACCACAACCCTTACACTTGGTCTGATTTTATCTTTTTCTAAACTTTTCCTAAAACTAGCAATTGAACAAGAACATATAAAAAAAATTAAAAAAAAAATTGTTAATTGATCAAGATGATTTAGGGTCAATCTATAGGAACAACAAAAATAAAAAAACAAATAAAAGGTTTGACAAAAATAACAAGAAGAGTAGCTAATTTTTAAAAAAAAAAACAGGAATCCACTTCTCGGATCAAGTGTTTTAATTGTAGCAAAGAAGAAAGACATAATCTTCGTGATTTTTGAGTCCCTTAACATGAACCACCTTGTGACTGGTTAGTGGATCGATATTGGAGTGACTCATCAAATCTTAAAGAGTAAGGAGGGTGTTATGGACTTGAAGCAATATCAACTACGGAACATCGGTTTTACATGAAAAATAATATTTTTTTCTAATGTTCTTGGGGTGAAATGTTCTAACTTTTTAGAACGATTCATCTAAATATCCTCAATGGTCATGCTTTAGTTTGTGAGGGATTAAGGTTAGGTTACAAATGTAATAAAGTAATAATTACACCATTTAATATAGGGTGTTTCTTTGAGAATGGCTATTTGTATGATATAAATGATCGGTTTAAAATTCATGTTGAATAAACTGTTGATTTTGTACGAATTTTAATGTTAATAAACCTCTACTTCTGATTCCTCTTCTTCTTCTATGTACAATATTGAATCATCTGATGTACGGTATGTTGGGTCATGTAAACTTTGATTCAATAAAAAGAATGATGAACTTAAATCTTATCCCTAAGATTGTAATAGATAGAAAACATAAATGTTGTATATGTGTGCAAGTGAAGCAACATAGAAAATCTTTTTATACAGTTGAAAGAAAATCTGAGATTTTAGATTTGGTTTATACTAATATTTGTGAATTCAAGGGAATGACTACAAGGGATAACAAAAGATATTTGTCATGTTTATTGATTATTACAGTAGATACTGTTATATTTATTTGTTTAAAAGTAAAAATAAAGATTTAGAAAAAATTTAAATATTTAGAAATAAAGCACAAACTCAAATAAACAATGTACTTAAACGATTAAGGTCTGATAGGGGAAGAGGTAGAATAAGATATTTGAGACAAGGTTTGTCCCTAAGAAAGCCATTATAGAGAAACATGATACAATAGCTTTTTTAGGTTTATTTTATTCTGACCATGGTTTGCTTAAACTAAACATGGGTAATAATGAAAGTTTTTATTCTCCTTATATTAATTATGTATTTATTATTGATGTGAATGTATGGCATAAATACTTAAAACATATAGGTTTGAATAAATTGAGAAAATTAGCCAGCTTTAACTTATTGACTTGATTTTAATAAAATATTTTTAATAACTGTAAAGCTTGTATAAAAGGAAAATTGACTAAAAATTAATTTCTTAAATAAATAATTAGGACAACAACTCTATTAAAAATTATTTATATAGATTTATGTGAACCCTTTAGGGTAAGATCTCATCGTGAGAAAGTTTGTTTTATAACCTTCATTGATGATTATTCATCTTAACTCAAACATAAAAGTTTAGAGTCTCTACTATGAAAAATCTTTATACCCAAAATATAGGATGCCTCTCCCATATCCTTCATTTTGAACTTTGAGTTTAACCATGACTTATTTTGATAATTATCCCATTGTTATTCTCAATCAATAATATGTCACTTACATATAAAGATAGAATGATAAGTGGCTCCCACTATTCCAAAAATATACACAATGATTAAGTTTATTAGTCACAAACCCAAGTTCTAACATGGTATTTTGAAAAGTCAAATACCATTAACAAGATGATTGTTTAAGGTCATATAAAGTTTTTATCTATCTATAAACTTTATCTTCCTGACCTTTGACAACATAGAATTTTGGAGGTTGCATATAAATGATTTCATCTAAATTAATGCTTAGAAAAGCGTTTTTTACATCTAGTTGATGTAAATCCAAATCATAATAAGCAAAAATAGCCAGAATAATCTTATGAATAAAAAATTCTCAATAGGAGAATATGTTTATACATAATTTATCCACTCCTTTTACGAAAATTCTTTTGCAACCAAACTTATCTTAAATTTATCGATTGTTCCATCGACTTTATATTTTTTTTAAAAAACTCATTTACAGGATATGGTTTTCCTTTCTCTTGGTAAATCTGTTAATTTTCAAACTTTTTTTTCTCAATGAATTCAATTTTCTCATCTATAGTTTTTTTTCTAATCTATTGTTCTAAATTAGTTAATAGCCTGATGATACGTAATGTTATCAATCAACTCATCTAATTTTACTGAATTACATACTTTTTATATAAGGTAAGTGTAATAATCATTTAAGTAGGATGATGTAATACTAGGTTTTCTATATCAACTTAAAGTTTTAGTTTGTTCAAGAAGATCATTTGAATCAGGATCCATATATTCTACTAATGATAGATCCAAATCTACTAGATCATCAATGCACTCATTATCATTTTAAAGGATATTATTCTTAGTATCTTCTAAGAATTCAATATCTCTATTCTATTAAAGCTTTAGGGTATGCAATAAAAATATACCTCAAGCACCTATTGTCTAACTTATTTCTAGGTTGATAAATGATTTTGACATGTACAATAGATCCTCACCTCATATGGTGTAGAAAATACAATCTTATGAGGTACACTATTTAATATATACATTATTGCAATCATTGCTTCTCCACAAAATAACCTAAGAAGAGAAACATTTATTCAATAACATCTTGTTAAATCTTTTTGCTACACCATTTTATTGAGATGTTTTGGACATTATATTTTGTTTAGACATGCCAAAGTCTTTACAGAATCCCAAAAATTATTTAGATATATATTCACCACCTCGATTAGACCTTGTGAGCTTGATTGTATGTTTTAATTTATTTTCAACTTTTGGATATATTCTTTAAATATCTGAAGTACCTCATATTTATGTGCTAAGATATATATATATATATACATATATGTATATATATCTATATCCTCAAGAAATTTAAAATGGGTGATTGCAAACCTCTAAATACACTCGTTGCTAAAAGGGTTAAATTGAGTAAGGTTGATTGCTCTTGAGAGGGAGAAAACAACCCTAATGTTTCTTATGCACAAGTTGTAGGTAACTTGATGTATGATATATTATATAAAGACCGGATATCACCTCTGTTGTTAGCCTTTTAAGTAGATATCAAAATAATCCTAATTGACAACATTGGATAACTATCAAAATAATTTTAATATATCTTAAAGGAACAAAAAATTTAAAACTCTGCTTCTAAATAGATGAATTAAAAGTGGTAGGATACTCATGTGCTAACTTTGTTGAGAGCAAATATGACACTAAGTGATCAAATATTTTTATTTGGAGGTAATGTTATTTTATTATATCTGCTAAAAGTGTTGTTTGGATAAGTTGTTTCATATGTATTTTGAAGTTGGACATAACCAATGAGCTGATTATTTATTGTGATAACATTGCAATAATTACTCTTATTATGAATGTAGTTGATAACTCTAGAAGCAAGCATATAATGGTGAAATACGACTATGTTCATGATATACTTAAAAGGAATGAGATATTTATATTGTATATGCCAACCAATACTATGTTGGTTTAATCTTTGACAAAAGGCATCTCAGAAGATCTTTTTACAAATCATATAATGACGAAATACCACCATGTTCATGATATACTTAAAAAGAATGAGATACGAATAACATGTTGGTTAACTCTTTGATAAAAGGCATATGAAGAAATCTTTTTACAAAGCATGTTAAACACATAGGTTTGAGATATGCCTAAAATTTTAGTATAAAAACACATTGTGGTGAGTGTTATGGAGGTAAAACACATAGTTCACGAAAAACCACATAACATGTATAAGTTGCAATGATACAACTTGAGAAACCCCCTAATTAGTGGGAGGTAAAAACTAGTATATTATAATTCTGCTTGTGTGGCAAAGCCAGAGATGTAAGTTATTTTTTTGTTTATGCCACACTCGACCTCTACCTTTGCACTTCCATGAAATCATTAAAGATAGAGCTCCTTTCTTGATTTTGTGAGATGTGATTGTATTTTTTTGTTTAAGAAACAAAATGATTTACAAAATATTTTTTCATTTTTTGCTTTACAAAAATGTGGAGGAAAAAGCAGAGCCGTTACTCTTGAAAACGGAAAACCACAATGAAAAGTGCACATAAACCGTGTTTATCATCTTCATCTCCTCCTCTTTCTTCTTTCATCCTCCTGTTTCAGCTACGCCCTGCCTGTGCTGCAACTCAGAGGTTCCACGGAGCAAAAAAACTCCATTTACATCCTTTGCCGCCTCACTTGAGGGCTTTATGAATCAACAATCTGATCTCCGTGCATTGTGCATTCTTCAGAAGCTAGCTTCGTTGACAGAGCAACCAAATTTCAGTTGTTTCTTCTCTAATAGAAGCCGCTTTTGTGAACGAGGGAATCGGAGACAATAGGTTGGCATCTTACCTCATTTGGAATTTGAATGCACATGTCAGATGAAACAGGGCCCCATGATCACATGCTTATCAAGTACAAATAGTTTCAAGATTAACACCTCTTTTGTATGTAGAGGCACATGCCTGAGTCGAATCATCTGTCGTGTTAAATAGATTGAGAGACACCGCGTTTGATTAGCTACCCAGATTCGACCAAATAAATCAGTTCAACGAAGTTTTGGATTCGTTTTCTGCATGTGTCAGCTCCATTAATTCAGCCTTCTCTTGTCACACGGTAAGATCACAAGAAACAATCATACAGCTCCAAGCAAGTTGAGCATGGCCCTGTCTGAAACATTTAGCGCTTATGAATCATTAAAGGGTCAATAGTTGAATGTGTTTGGTGCTACAAACGCTGGTGGTAGGGTGAATTGCCATCCAGATCATGGGATCAACAGACAAAAGTGGATTCTAAAAAGCAAAAAATTAAGGAAAATTGTTGATCCTTGAATGTTCTACATCAACAGGCTCACTAAAAAGGCTCCATAGAGCAAGAAGCTCATGTGAACCATCAGTCAGTATCAGACGCATGATGATCAATAATGTGATATATAATGGATGTGGATGAGATCTGGTCTGCACAAGTGCGGAGGCACCTAAAAATTATGCATGGGGACCTGCTTTCTAGCTTGACATAAATTGCTACGAATAACCTTTTCATTGTTATCTGTAACATTACATGACTATGGTGTTTTACAGCCATTAACATCTGCAGATCAGATAGAATAAAGCCATATTAAATTTCTGCTAACTGTTTGTGGAGACTTGTTGATAAAATCATAAATGACACACCATGTAGGCTACACTAATGTGATTATTTTGATGATTTATTGTTTCTGAACTAAACGTACCGTTCACACAAAAGACTGTCCACAAACAGTTGCATCTACTTTCCGGTGATTAAGTGAACTAACCGTCAAGCAAAGCATTAAAGAAGATAAACAAAGTTATATATAATTTATATCTTCTGACATTGCTCAGAGTTTTCAAATTTAACGTGGTTCACGACAGCTCTTTTAAAAATTGTTTAAATTGTCTGATTTTGCTAACTAATACATATGGTACCGTACCACACATCTTCCTCGATTTCCTTCTCAAAAGGATAGATGAATATGACTCAATTGGGTGCGTTCGACTGCCGTAGTTGTCCGAACGCAATATTCTCCAAGCTCTCGATCACGGAGCCTTTCCATTCACATAGAAGATAACTATTTCAATTCAGCCAGGTCGGAATCCTACATGGGATCTTCATCAATTGGACGTCCAGCAGATGGCAAAGTTTGTGTGTGCCTCACTATAATTATGTTAGATATTGCGATTTTTTTCCATTTGTGGGGCTCTGCTCTTCTGAATACATTAATGGACCCGATTTTTGCTACAGCAGGCATCTCGCATGGACCCAAAGCCAGAACGCAATCTTTGAGTCTGTGGTATACAGACGTCCTCCAAGGATACGTCAGAAATGATAACCATAGAATAGGGATTCACGTCTCACAAGACCAGAGCATATTGAACGACTTCCATGAATCACTGATGCTTTATCTTTTCAGATTTTCCAATTTAATTAAGTCGATGGGTTTGGGGCATCGACACCAAGAGAGTGCCTAATTTCAGAATCGGTTTGTGGGTTAAAGAAACTCGTTTAATAAGTGTGCAAGGCTAGAGTAGTGTTATTACCTATGTTGATACTGCTGTAGAAGTTTTCCAAACGCGTTTCTCATAAACTTTGATACAGTTCGTACAAGATCGAACTGCTACAATACTTGGAATTATATAAAGCAAGGTAATAATTTTTCATAAAGAGCTTACAAAAATTTATCAAATAATTCAGTGAATTGTTTAAGTATACGATCTCAACATGGGAACCAAGTCTTGATTTTGGTAGCCATTATTGCATCCGGAAGAAGTAAGGCAAGCAGAGCCTAATTTGCAAAGCTGGAGAACCGAGTTCCTAAGAAGATGGTTCGACTCTCGTTAGTACTTAAACAATTTGAAGATTCACTTTACGGTGTCAAATACCAACGTAGTTGATATGAGGAAACGGTACTGTACCAATGAAACGACACACTTGCCAATTGAATAGAAGACAAAAGGATGAAGAAAGCTAGAAAACAGACGAGAAGCAATGGACTAGCTAGCACATAATCCAACAAGAACGGTGCAGCAGGTAGTTTCTGATGAATGCAGTCCAGATCCAACTACCAGCAACAATTGTGTTCGTGGGTCCTTTAACCCCTACACAGTTGGTTGACGCAAAAGGCAGAGTCGACATAATGCAATATTATGAACATTTGCAACGTGGTTCTATCTACATTCTCGTTATCACTGTATGTGCTTTGTTTCATGTCTATCTCTAGCAATAATATTTCGTCATATGATTTAAGGACAACATAGCGTGTTGGCATCGAAGAACGATAGAACAATCGCAGAAAGCAGACCGGTGGTTTCAAGAGGTGTTCCTTCTCCTATTATCATGATCGGAAAAGAGAAATATTCCACTTTAAATCAGACTAAACATCAAAAACCAACGTAATCTACAGACTACAGTGCAACGAATTTCATAATCCATACAAGGCTAACCATTTAGACGATCGTAGGCTCCACTTGGCCAGGGGCTCAGCCAGAAAGTTAATTCACAAACAAGGAACTCACGAGTTCCATACCTGGATCGTGGAACTGGTCTGCTATGGCATCCTAAATAACTGTAGTGTCCACTTGGTCATGATCTCCCCTCGTCTCATCTAATTATAATAGACAAAATTGCATACATGCTTATGCGTGCTCTTTTTCAAGGAAAGAGAAAAGGTCATCCTTTGACTGCAGTAGGAATCAATCCTCCATCTTCCGTGGGTTCCTTCAATCTCAAGCTAATGGAGGGTCCCTCTGCCACACGACTTGACGGAAGATGCAGGTTCCAGATACAACAGTAGCAAAATCGTGGGTGTTGGACTCGGCTAGAAAATAAATAAATAAATAAAAATTAATGAATATATATATAAATTAAAAGAAAAACTCAGTTTCTATGATCTGTTACTAATAAAATAGTATATCATACTAAATTATCTCCAAGTTCAAGTTTTCTGGAAACTGCAAGTACAGTTGTTAGATGGGAAACTAAGAATTCATGTAGCAGACCCCATCTAGTGTGGGAAAAAGGCTTAGTTGTAGTTGTTGGAAGTACAACTGTTGGATGTGGGTAGGTCGAACATGGTGCAAGCAACCCCTGTCAAATGGATCGTTGTAGGAGATAGGTGTACGAGGTTCTTTAATAGGATAAAATAGGAATCATCGATTTCCCTGGATTTACTTCACAAAACAACCCTGTCTGCCATCAGCATTTCAAACGTGAAAATCTTTTCCCATGAAGGTAAGCAAAGAGAAGAACTTCCTCCACTTTCAAAAATCCGAGAGCGGTGCATGCAGCAGTTAGATCAGATGCGGCCAGACCACTTGCGGAAGTTGAACCCGACACCGTACAAGGTTCACATTTTTTCATTTATTCTTTTCACTCAGTTGAAATCTTGATCTAACACCTCTTGTTCAAACAGGTGAGTGTCAGTGCTGCTGAGCTCTACAGTTTCATTCATTACTTGTGGCTGAATGAAGCACCTGTAGAAGAGCTCCATTAATAATACGCAAGAGAGTGGAAATATGTAAATCGACTGTGATACATGGTCTGACTATCATTTATTGATAGCTGAGCATTTCTCCTTTTTAGAGGATTTACTTCTTTATGTCTTAAATGACAGAACCAAATAGATCGAATGATTACTAATGGATTCAAGTTTTTCCTGTCCCATAACTTTTCGAGTAATCAAACATCCTGTGTTTGCTTGTTTCCGTCCTGTGTATCGTATTCGTCATGTGCGACTTTAAGGTGTGCAGGTGTCTGCTCATATAAGCTAATAATGAGTTCTAGTTCCAGAAACAGGTAGTCGAGCTTGAATTTGGCTTCTGGAAGAGTTGCTTGCACCATGAGGCACGTAATCACTGGATTTTGCCACAATGATGATGATCTACCGGGAAACGTGCACCTAGTGAGGAGGCATGTGCATTTAGTGTCTTCTGCTCAGTAGTGTTCAAACCCCCGACAGCGGCTCCCGCCCTCAAGCGTTTGCTGCTCTTACCTCAATGGCATGGCAAGAGATGCATACCTATCCTGGGTATTGAACTCTTGACCTCTTTCAACTTGAAAAATTGAAGGATCAAACCCCTATCTAAGCGAGGAGCGATAGTTTTGCACGCCTATGCCAATCACTTTAAAGTTTTCAAGTGTTTAACATGTTCCAAGCTTAAGATATCTGCGGACGACCAAGCTCAAACAGGCACCTTTTGCTCAACCATGACCATTTGTGAAACCTGTTAATTCAGGAAAAGAAAAAAAAACATATTGTTGTTCAGACACCATAACTAAGCATATATTCTTCATTTCATGGGCTTCTCCTTTCATTTCAACGATTATCTTCATTTCTTTGGTGATCTCTTTTAATCTTGTACTTTCACATAATTATTTAATTTCTCTCTAAATTTAAATCTTATTCTCTTAAATTTTTTTTCTGAAACTTTCACGGATGACTTTTTTAGTCCCTCTATCGCTTTATTTTGATCCTTTTTTAACCTATTTCTCTATTATTCTCTATCTCTATCTGAATCTTAAGATAAAATTTAAAAAAAATTGATAGAAAATAAAGTTCTAGAGGATCTGTTATGATGAACATTTTAGGTTACCAACAAAAGCTCATTTTATTTAAAGGAGATGCACCACTATTTTAAGGAGCAGTGTACGGTGCATGCATTCTTATCTAGAAGATAGTAGGATTGAATAGCGTCACTTTTCATGAGTGATGTTGAAATGCGTTTACACTTCGTTATATTTAAATGATAGACGTGTTTTTGATGCATTGTTGCTTGAAGTAATGTATGGTGAATACGTAGGAAATCGTGCACGTAAGAAGAAAATGGAAGAGTGGGAAACATGTACCTAAGTAATTTTGGAAAAAATGATGAAAAGAGTGTATAAACAGTAATACCGAAAAGAGAGAAAAAAGAGTTCGTGAAACCTTTTCAACAGTAACCGGAGACCCTTATGTTAGATTTTGAATTGGGTCAGACCAAGTATCACCAGGAGATATATTATAAACAAACACAATAGCCTGCAAACCAAAAAGGATAGATTCTTTTCATCTTTCTGTGGAATGTGAGATTATGCCAACGGTGTCGAAAGAAGCGACAAAAAGGCAGAAAAATGTGATTGGTTGTAGCTGCTGCAGACATTATATGAATGCGGACGGTGTGGGATTAAGTCATTGGCCTCATAACCTTAAACTCACAGAGCTTATGGCTTGATCCAAGTGCAACCTCATCTGTGTTATTCCTTGGCAAATTGCGTGTGATCACCCAGAGTGAGGACACTGGTTTTAACTGTTTGGACGATATAGTGCAAGAGCAGGACATAATTTGAACACGGCTAGTGTCAGTTTGCTTAAAATGTAGTTTTTGGTATGGGAAAAAGAGTGATTTTAGGAAATCATCTGGCAACCCTGACCTTAGTTATAGTTTACTTGGTTATGTTCATCAGATTTACCTTTATATACTAAAACATGCAAATGTGGCGAAATGGTCTAGTGATCGTACTCTGAGTTATGCTTGCTTTGAATTTTGGAGTAGCCATAAGGCGAGATGACGGGTATTGAGTGTTTCGACAAGTATGTCAGGAGTTTGATTGTTTGTCCTCATGTATTTGGTAATGGTCTCTCTCTCTCTCCAATGTCCATATCTAAACCCTCATCTGGGTGTTGGGGTCACTCGGCTGACTGCCCATAGCAGTGTTTCTTCAAATCCATGTAACCTAACGCAGTCAAAACTATGACAGATACAATACCAGCAGAATCTACCACTATCACACAGTGGGACTACGTGGAGATTGATCTCTTGGTAGGCTTGTCAAATTGTTAACAAGGACGAGGCATTAAAGAGAATTCAGCCACAAGGCATTAATCGAGTCACACTAATAATTGGTTTAACATTTGTAGTAATGAACAATGTGCAGACGTTTACATTTCGTATGCTCCCCTGATGTGACGTTATTTCATTTTAAAGGCGAGCGATATCCAAGGCGCTCCGTGAGGGGCGCCCTGACACATTGAATACTTCTTGAACAAAGTCAGGTCAAGCAACCTGATCAGATTCTCTTCACTAACGTATTCTTCTTACGAACCCGTGATTCTTGTTCGAAGGCAAGGCAATGCATCCTATAAACTATTTCATGAAATGGGCAACCTGATCAGATTCTCTTCACTAGCGTATTCTTCTTACGAACCAGTGATTCTTGTTCGAAGGCAAGGCAACGCATCCTATAAACTACTTCATTAAATGGGTCTGTCCATTTCTAACCATTTTTGCACATTGCTTCTCCCTTTTGGCTAATTTAGAAAATACATCTAATCTTTTCAAACATTAACCATTTTTTATTGTTCGTGGTGTGGTCCTAATTTCACAAGCAGATCACCGACACAGATCTAAGGTCAAAGCCAATATGAGTGCTGATAATCTTCATGATTGGAGGATGTTACTTAATAATTATGCATATAACACTTGGGTTCCTCAGTCTCCCATTTGCTCTACAAGGAAGATTTCTGCATAAGGTGGTGCAATTTAATGATTCTCATCCAATCGGTCAAACAAAAGCTCGAGGATGCACAAAAAGAAAGAAGGGCGTTGAAGCTGCATAGAGAACTCACTGCTACCATCTACCATCTGCAACTGTTTTTGCTAATTAAGAGAAAAGCTTGTAGTATGTAGACATCGGCACGAGAACCGTTCCTAATAGGCAACAGAAAAGCCGGTTGGTTATTTCGCCCCCGAAGAAGGGGCATTTTGACAGGTATGGCTGTTGTTAGGGCAGTCTAATGTGTGGAAAGATCGAACCGTTTGCTCTTAAAAAGTCTTCGACTCCACCTTATACGCACACACAACAAATTGGAGAGAGAGCGCAGGGGTGATGAAGGCTTCCACCCACCGAGACCAAGTGAATGGTTAAAGGCCAATTGCCGCTATCAATAAGCCCAAAAAACTGTTAGTGAGAACAGGAAGGAACATTGCCTTGCTACTAACAAAACGAAGTCGCATTTCATTAAAAGGAAAAATAGACCATGTAACCCGGAAAGACATTGATCACCATCTCATAATTGCATTACGATCTTGCTAATATGTCCATTCGGCAACTTTTAAGAAACAACACAGATTAGATTATCGTCTCGCCGTGGAAAGAGTTGGTACGGGAAAGCCGTGGAAGGGCCCACATTAGCGTCGGTGCACGAGGTGTGGTCCAATAATGGACTCTCTCTCTCTCTCTCTAAGGCGATACGCGGCGCAGGAAGATGAGAAAGGCACACACAGTGACGGCAACACCTTTTGGTCCACCACCCATTAAAACCTGTACATGATGCTTGGGGAGCACTCCGCACATGGCTTCGTCCTTCCTCCACACACACTCTCATTTGTATACTCGAATATCAAAGTGGAGCTCGTTTTTAACCGTTACATGGGAAAAAGCAATGCAGCCTCCAAGGAACCGAACCAATTCCGACATCAATTTGAAACGTAGCGGACAAACAATTTTGCTCAAAACTTGATAAATATAGCGATCCAACAACTCTCTCTTTCTCACGCGCACACGCACACACATGACCCAGTAAAGAATGCGAACAAGGGGAGAGGGAGAGAAGGATGGCAATCGACACCATTCAAACCAAAAGTGAAGAATACACAAGAAATCATGCATAACGTCTCAAATTCACAACAAACAACGCGCACCAACTACTGAAAGACTCGGCAAGCAAAGCCCACGGAAACACTAACACAAGAATTAAATCAAAATGAACGGAACGTGTGGACAGGAAGCGACCAAACCCCCTGTCAAACAGAAATGAGCATTCTTCGTCTTCTTTTCCGTCTATGGACGCCTCCATCTACAAAAAGGAAGCCAATGCAGAGACGATAACGGACACAAACACAGAGAGACGCGTCACCTCCCATGTCAGTGGGGATGACGAAGAACTATTCTTACTGGATGTGCTATTACCGGCAGCCGTTGGCGACGATGCTTCTGGACCTTCTGCTGGTGGTGCCGGAGGAGAAGATGCTGAGGCAGGGGCGCTACCTGCTTCTGGTGATGGAGCGGAAGCCGATGCAGGGCTGGGAGACGGGGAGGATGACGGAGATGGCGATGGAGCCGGTGTGGCAGCAAAGAGCTCAGTGGGAAGAAGAATCTTGTCAACGGTGAAGATGACGAGTGGGGTGTCATCAACGACGGTCCCCGAGATCCGGGAGCTGTCGACTCCAGTCGAAAGACTAACGGCGTCCCCGGCGGAGGATACGCTGATGGAGTACTTCCCAGCGCCGCTGGTGGCGAGGGTGCTGACAGTGCCGGAGGTGGTCTTCAGGGTTCCAATGGGTTTATAGTCAGCGACGGCATGGTACTCAAGCAAGGAGACGAGTTCGGCGCTAGTGAGCTTGCTCATATCAGGAATCCCGGCGCCCTTGAACGCAGCGTCCAAGGGAGCGAAAAGGGTGAGACCCTTCCTGGCGGCGCTCTGGTACGTCTTGAGCACGCCGGTGTCGGAGATCATGGAAGCGAACGTCTTGCACCCAGCCTTGACCAAGAGTGCGGTAATGTTGAGGTCGCTGGCGGTGGGAGCGGGCGCAGAGAGCACACCCGGCGCTATAATGGGGGCACTCACCTCCAGCACAGAGATATTGTAAGGGACCTGCTTGATGCTCTTGGTGAAGGTGGAATCAAGAGGCGAGCCAGGCGCGGCGGAGCCGAACCCGACCTTGCCGCCGCGGAGGTCCGTAATGTTGACGAAGCCCAGGTTGCCAGGAGCGTTCCCGGTGGTCTGGTAGACGGTGGTGCTGAGCGTGGTCCCCTTGGAGATGTCATGAAGCTTCTTCTCATCATAGTAGTCCAAGAGAACGAGGAGGCTCAACACGTTCTTGACGACGGGGAGAGGATGCTGCGCGATCAGGGAGGACATAACGGCGTTGGGGAGCACCAGCACCGTGATAGTCACACGGCTGTTGATGTCGTCGGCCAGCTTCGTGCGGGTCAGTGCATCGTTGAAGAGACTGTATTCCGGCGTTGCCGAGAGGAGTTCGGTAATATTGTGGGAGCTAACAACCGTCACCACGGCCAAGAAGAAGGACAAAGCTACCTGCAAACTTCGCTGCGCCATGTTCGGTACAGTGCGTCGGTTCGGTATCCGACTCTCTTTATCTTCTTATTGCGACCTCCTCCTGTTTCCTCGCTCAGCGAGTAACGCTCAGTGAGAGTGAGAAGATGAGATAAAAAAGGGACGTCGGTAAAAGGAGGGAGCGAGACAAGAGGTAGTAGGGTTTGGGTTAACCGGGGGGAATGGTTATGGGAACCAGGGTTAGGAATAGTGGGTTTACACGTGGTACAGTAGAGTGTGAAGGAATAGCTGAGTCGCTGCGCTGTGTGTCTCAAAAGGCAAGGGAAGCCCATAAGATGAGATGAGGGGAATCGAAGGGTCCATATTTAGCGAGCTTCCACGCCATCGTCTGTTTTTGGACGGGTTCGGCCAAAAGATAAATTCCTGACTGTTGGCCCAGGTAATGGATGACTCGCCCTCCAAGTTGCCGTATGCTTGCCATGGCTGGTCAAGTAAAAGTGAAAGTTCCTCCTTCCTTCTTTACCTTTAACCTGAATTTATTTCTAGACTTTGAGACATATGAGCCCACATACCAGATTGCAGGTGGCAAAATATACCCCAATGGAACTGTTTATTATGATAAATATGTTTCAACGCTTTCGACCATGGAATTAACTATCTCTTCATTTTACAAAGTTTGTGTCAAGTTGGATGCCCAATGTAGATTCCACCCCACCATTGCCTAAAGATATCAGATCTGTGCATCTTGAAGCCCATGAATTAATTCTTCAAACTGAAGCTCATATATAACTCTTGGTTGGGGTAAGTTCATTTATGATGATATGGACTCACGTTTTTTATGTCTAATCGACCAACTTGCTTATGAGTCAGACACATCAACTGAATCCTGGGGGTGGGTTCACACGATCCTTCCTGCAATTTATTTATACCATTTTATTCAAGAGACCCAAATGACCAATTCACTCTTCACATAGAGAGAGAGAGAGAGAGAGAGAGAGAGAGAGAGAGAGAGAGAGAGAGAGAGAGAGAGTTCAGTACCATTAGAAAATTTATGTTTTGGAAAATCGGTCACCATTATCAGCTTTAAGCAGTTCAAGACATTGGACGTTCTTCCATTGATTAAGGTCTCTCTCTCCCTCATCCAGGCACAAACACTGCCACGCATGCATACACATTTGCTGATGGTTCTCCAATAAGACAATATTCCAATTTTGTGAGTTTACTCTGTATCCAAGTGATGGTATATTATTCAAGAGGCAAGAATAGATCTGATAAACAAAAACCTGATCAGGTTCTTGATGACATGGGTTCTCTTTCTCACGACCACCTCCACTCTAGGCTATAGAGGTAGTGGTAAATGTATATTGTATTTTGGTGTATAATTTTGGATAAATATTTTTATTATATGATGTTTAAACTCCACCCACGTAAGGGATCACCATTTGTTTATGAGTTCTAATGTGGCAGATAATATATCTGTGTCGACCAATCAATAGTTCAAGTCACACACTCCCATAATCCATCCTCTCTTCCAAGAATCCACTTCACCCTTGCATTGCCAATCCCAAGCCCGGATAAATGAGGAGGGTTGTGTTACGCTTTCGATAGCCAGCGTAAAATTTTGTCTGATTTTTTATACTGTGGATTACACAAATTATGAGCATTGTTTTGGGACGTCCCCGCCTAGCGACGAGCTAAAGAGCCCGAATGCAGTGATAAGTAAGCAAGGATCACTATATTTTCGCTCAGACGTAGTAAATCAATTACAATGAGCGTTCCCACATCATGAATGGGTGTGGATAAAGAAGTTAGTCCCGCTACATTTCTGCTCGAATGTAGTGAATAAATTACAAAGAGGGTCTCCGCATTTTCAATATGGACAGGTGCAGGGGTAAGGAAGATAGTCCTATATAATAAGATTCGTATTGGTTTTTTGAATATCGGAATATTATTCGTTAAACTAATGGAAGTGGTAGATACTATAATTCGGAGAAAAATTCATATTCTATGTTTATAAGAGACAAAGTGGGTTGGAGAAAAAGCAAAGGAGATAGAAGATATATGTTTTAAATTATGGTACTCAGGTAAGGAAAAGACTCGAAATGGAGTTGGTATTATCATAAATAAAGATTTAAAGGATACTGTAGTAGACATACAAGGATATAGTGACCGAATCATGACATTGAAATTAGTGTTATAAAGAAAGGTTTTGAATATAGTTTGTGCTTACGCACCCCAAGTAGGCCTAGAAGATAGTATAAAGATAACTTTTTGAGAAGAGTTAGATAAGGTGATTCAAAGAATTCCACAAAGGGAGATGATTTGTTTAGGAGGAGACTTAAATGGGTATGTTGGCAAAGAGGTATTAGGATATCAAGGTATTCATGGAAACTTTGGTTTTCGGGATATAAATAAGGAAGGTAGGGAGATTTTAAATTTTGCTATGGCATTTGATTTCTTTATAGTCAATACAATATTCAGAAAATGAGATAAACATTTAATTACTTATAAGAGTGGCTTATCACAAACACAAATTGATTACTTTATTTGTAAAAAAAAGATAGAGCATGTTGTAAAGATTGTACGGTAATTCTAGGAGAAAGTTTAACCACCCAACATTGACTTTTAATTATGAATTTACAAATAAAAAAATGGATAAAGAAGAAAAGAGTGCATCAAGCTATTCAAACTAAATGGTGAAACCTCAAAAGCGAAAAAGAAGATATATTTAAATAGAAAGTCATTCAAGGAGATGCTTGGAATTATGTTGTCATACCTAGTGATATGTAGAACAATATGGCTATACATATTAAGAAAGTGGCGAAAGATGTGTTAGGTGAATATAAGGGAGGTATACCGGCACAAAAAGAAGCTTGGTGGTGGAGTGAAGTAGTACAAAATAAAATCAAGGCAAAGAGGGCGTGTTACAAATTACATTGTGCTAAGAAAACTAGTGAAACTTTAGAGACTTATAAGAAAGCAAAGAAGAAAGCGAAAACAATTGTCAGTGAAGCAAAAGCTAAAGTTTGGGAGGATTTATATAAAAAACTCAATGCATTAAAGACGAAGATGAAAAAATTCTAGTGGCAAATGATGAGATAAAAATAGATAAAAAAAACTATTTTTATAAGCTTTTTAATAAAAATAAAGATGTTAGTATTAGATTATGAGAGTTAGCCAAATCAGAAAAGTATATAAACCATAATTTCTATTGACGTATTCAAAAGAATGAAGTTAAAGAGACTCTTAAACATATGAAGGGTGGTAAATCGGTAGGATCAGACAATATTCCTATGGAAGTTTGAAAAATAGTAGGAGAAATAGGAATCACTTGGCTCACAAGGCTATTTAATGAAATATGGAGAAACCAAAAGATGCCTGAGGAGTGTTAAGCGAGTACACTTATACCCATATATAAGAACAAAGGAGACATTTAGAATTGTGTGAATTATCGAGATATCAAGTTAATGAGTCATACTATGAAATTATGGAAAAGAATTATCGAACGTAGGTTAAGACAAATATCAAGTATAATATAGAACCAATTTGGATTCATGCCAAGCATATCTATTGTTGAAGCGATTCACCTTTTGAGACATCTTATGGAACATTTTAGAGTAAAAAAGAAAGACTTTCACATGATATTTATTGATATAGAAAAAACTTACAATAGGGTACCGAGGGAAGTTTTTGGAGAAGCTTGGAAAAATGAGGTATCCCATTGACATACATTAACTTCATAAGAGAATGTACGATGGTGCAAAAACATGTGTGAGGACTCATGAAAGAATGACAGACTTCTTTGAAGTTAATATTGGGTTACATCAAGGATAACTTTAAGTTCATACTTATTTATAATAGTGATTGATGAGTTAACAAAACATATTTAAGATGAAGTGCCTTGGTGTATGTTATTTGTAGATGGCATTGTGTTAGTGAAAGAGTTTAAGGAAAAAGTTAATAGAAAATTGGAACTATGGAGAGAAGCATTAGAAAGCAAAGGCCTCCGACTTAGTAGAATAAAGACAAAATATATGGGATGTAAGTTTGATCATTTGGTTACTTTAAAGGATACAAAAATTAAAATTGGCGCACATTGCATCTTCCAAAAGAAAAGTTTTAAATACCTAGGGTCAATTTTTCAGAGTGATGGAAGAATTGATGGAGATGTTACGCATAGAACTAATGCTGGTTGGTTAAAATGGAGAGGAGCATGAGGTATTCTTTGTGATAAGAAGATACCATTAAAGTTAAAAGGTAAATATTATAGAGCAGCAATTAGGCCTGCCATGTTTTATGGTTCTGAGTGTTGGGCAGTTAATCATCAACATGTACAAAAGATGTGTGTGACAGAAATGAAGATGTTGAGATGGATGAGTGGTCATATAAGAAAAGACCGTATACATAATGAGGTTATTGGAAATAAATTAGGAGTGACGCCAATGGAGGATAAAATGAGAGAATATCATTTAAGATGTTTTGGACATATAGAAAGAAGATAAGAAGAAGAACCTATAATAATGTTAAAAAAACGAAATTTGAAAAGTATTAAAAGAGGTAGAGGACGACCACAAAAGTGTCGGGAAGAAACAATAAAGAATGATCTAGATTATTGTGAGTTAACTCTAACATGGCATATAATAGAGCTATGTGAAAACAAAGAATCCATGTAGCGGACCCCGTCTAGTATGAAAAAAGGCTTAGTTGTTGTATTTTTATTATATGATGTTTGTGATGAATGGTTGTAAATATTAATTACAAAAGTACGACAATACTTTTAATTCATATTTCTATCGTTGATCGTATTAATCACCTTAAACACAATGCATTCATCATATATATATATATATATATATATATATATATATATATATATATATATATATATATATATATATATATATATATAGAGAGAGAGAGAGAGAGAGAGAGAGAGAGAGAGAGAGAGAGGCATCCGGAACCGTGTATAATGGGCAGGTAGAGCATTTACTAGTAGAGGAAAAAAATGAGGACCAATCTAATGCTCAGGTAAGAGGTAGAGAAGCTCCTCTCAAATGAGTGGAACATCCAATTTGAACGTGTTTCACATTTCTGAAACACCGCCGGATGAAATTTCAGGTGTTATAAAAGAGGATTGCCAAGATCTTTTGTGCACAGACTAATTGACTGTATAAGACTATGATGCTGTCACACTAAAAGGAAAAACTTTGCAGAAATTAAGGGGGGGGGGGAGGGGGGAAAGGAAAACATGTTAGAAAGCAAAAAGGTGAAACAATGCAGAAGCCATATGGGGCACTTGCACAATGAACATAAACAAATCATAAATCGAAATAACATATCCATGCATGTTTGCTATGAGTACGTCGCCAACCAAATGGCATGTAAATATTTTAGCTTTACGAAGTTCCGTGCAAATCAGATGTGGTATGAAAATGTCATGCTATACCTAAATGACTCCATTGAATTTTCATATACTGCATAAACCAGAGCCTCTAAAAATCCTTCAACCATATCTGTCGAACATTTTCTCCAAACTACATCCCGCATTCACAAAACTTTTGCGCATTTCAACCATTCATTCAAATTTTGTGTGGGTCTACAAACTCGACTGCTGATACTAATGTGAAGATGAAGAATACGATGAGAGACATGATGATATAGTGACCAGGATAGGATTTTATCGCACGCCTATTAAAAAATAGGATGATGCAGCGATTCTTCAGATTCAATGTTTCAAACGTTGATGGGCTCGTAGAAGTAGGAAGATTTGGTTGTGGCAGATGATATTGGCTTCACTTCCTTGGCTGAGATGTGTTCTCTATAGAAGTAGGAATATTTATGGTCGGGTCTGCATAATCCGGCCCATTTTACTAATCCCTCCACTAACTAAGCATTTTGCTTAATTAAGCTTGCTCGACTAACACCGCATGCTGCTATATCTTTTTCAAAGTTGACTTGTGCGTGCATTATAAGATTTGGCTCTTCTCAGACTCTTTTTTTTTTCTTTATTAGAAGGACTCAAAGACATTAAGTATGAATGCATTTGATCGAATTGGGTTTATATAAATTGCAAAATGATTACAGCTTATAAGAAAAACAGAAGAACATTAAGAAAATACTCTTTAGGGGGTGTGGTGTCGAGGCTTGTAATGCCGTGTGGGCTAGAGAGACGCCTTATTAGGGAGCACCAAGATTACATGAGTGGCACACTACCTTCTTGTGCCCAGTTGTATCCTTCTTTAGTTTTCGTCGTGTCAATATATGAGCTTTCACAAGCCTAACTAAGTTAGTCTCATATTGTTTAACAAGCCCGAAGGAGTCAGACCAAGCCAAACCACGATATACACCAGCATTATACGAGAGAGCATGGATGTGCATAGAAATGACTGATCTTACAGTTTCAACCGAAACCAAACATGGTCAGGAACAGTGGTGGACCTAGAAAATAATGTTGGAAGGAGCGACATATATATTTGATCGTGTTAGAGGGGACGAAGCATGAATTTCAATCGTATATTCACTGTAAAATGGAAATTTGGAGCCGTATTGGATTGGATAAGAAGCTCTGTCTGTTTGACCTCGCTAACTATAATCGCAGCAAACCCTTCTTATCAATTGTAAAGAAAGAAACCATGGTTAAACATCGTGGGAACCACTTCGGGGAAGAAGCGAAAACCAACATCCGTCTGCAAACATATCTAGCAGCCGTCCACCAACTGCCACTCAAATCGTTCGGACAATCGGACTTCCGTTCTGCAGATCCAACGGTCGGGAAAAAGCGACTCTCTCTGCCCCTGCTTCCCGTCCAGTGGGGCGGGACTGCAATTCACGGGATCCGCACAGTACGCACTTGCACGGATCCCTCTTCCTTTCCGTGGGCCATCCATCGATCTGTAACAGATACGGATGGCCGATCGTCGCTTCTTCTTCCTTCTCGCGTTCGCCTGCGGCCTGTTGCTGCTTCCCGGCGATGGCACGCTGGACGACAGCGAACTCCGGAATAGATTCTACGGGAACCTCACGTACGACGCCAAATAATCGGATTCCGGCAACGCGGGCAACTGCCCAGTTGTTCGATCGCGTTCTCGAGAAGGAATTCGCGGACAAGGACCAGCCCGAAGGTTCTATTTTCCTAGCCTTTTCCACACAGATCGTATCGTTTGCTTCTTCTTCTGTCCTTTTCGACATTTCAATTTTCTCTGTTTGTATTGCAACCAGATGCCTCCTTTTCTTAATTCGTGGATCCTGTTGAAGTGATTCCGCTGTAGTCTAATTGAACAGAAAGTGATCCATGCTTTTAACATGGTAACCGCTAAAAATTGCAGATCTTGTTGAATCTCGATTTAAGAGGAATTCCCTATTTGAGTAACTTGATCTGCTGGATTGTAAGGGAATTATGTTGGAATGCGCTCCTTTCCCATTCTTTCGTCTTGAAAGCTCAAAAAGTAGTATACTTTATTAACCCGATGTTGCTAGCTTTCCGAGGAAAAATAAAAGCTAATGTTGCTGCATATTCAGTAACTGATGCTTGATTTGTTAAAGCTTTCAGTGCGAGTTTAACTTAACGACGATGATTTATTTCTCACATTTAGGCTTGGTATGTTAGCCGACCCCATCTAGTATGGGAAAAGGCTTAGTTGTTGTTTTATTTAGATCACATGAAGCGGGCAATCCGCCCCAAGGCTGCCTTGATAATGATACGAAAGGTTCATGATTATCGATCTTCTTTCTTTTTCCTAATAATTTTAAATTTTAACTCCAAAAGTCAGTCTTTTTGGATATATAATATTCTACATTGATTCCTTCTGCTACGGAAGTTTGAGGCTTGTGGAACAGAAAGTACTTAAAGTTTCAGATAGTGGGAACATGTCAATTAGGTCAAGCACTGCCATGTTGAACCTTTCATCTTGTTCTTTCATCATATATTAGCAATTGCTTTTTGGGAACATTTATGCAATTTATATTGGGGAACATCGGTGCGCATGGTTTTCTGTCATGCTTGTTTTAAGAAATGATATTTGGCTTTATCCTTCGGTCTCAGACTTTTAAACATCAGTCTTCTGCTTAATGCATGTCCCACTTGTTCCTTAGATAATCTTTATCTTAGTTCTGTTGCATGGAAATGTGCATGGCCAGGATCTGATCAAACCAGCTTCAACAGCACTGTTGCTGATCAACAAGTAACTGTGACTTTACTTCTTGACCACTTATGCCATCTGGTGATTTAGTAGAATAATGTGGATCACAAATATTCAGCTTTCTTTTCACAGATTTCCAAGTCATTCTCCGGACAATATTAATCTCTGTCAAAACCATGTGGTACCTATTTAACTATGGTTTGTCTATTGTTCTAGTGTCAAGATTCTTCACCATTATCATCTGTTTGGGAAAAGGTTCATAACTTTTGTAGGCTAATCAACTGACAGCCTGTTTCTGATAGTATGTATAGGTGAACAGATAACTACATGTGTTATCACCTTGTTTGGATTCTAAATTGACGGTCTATGCTTTGAGAATCTGTTATGAGTAAGGTTTCTTTCCAAATCATCTGTAAGGCCTTAAGTTAAATCCCCATGAAGAAACGGTATGGGTTGTAAATTGCCTTCTCTTTTGATAGAATCCATGAAGTTGCCAAAACGCTAGGTGGGGACTGCGTGTCTCCCTTGCTAAATATCCTGAGCCTTAAGTACCATACAAAAGCCTAAGCGTGGTACCCTGGATTGAGGGAACAAAAAGTACAAAATCAACAGACAATGATCTCGCATGCACAAGATTTCATGAATATAAATCAATTCAACCAACAAATATTAGAGAAATATATAAATTATGATCAAAATTGTAAAATTTGATGAATGTTCATGCATGTACAATTTATTTGCAGTATATGATTTATACGTGTAGTAGACATACAATGATATGGTGACCGAATCATGACGGTGAAATTAGTGTTAGGAGCTGAGGTTTTGAATATAGTTTGTGCTTACGCACCCTAAGTAGGACTAGAAGATAGTATAAAGACAACTTTATGGGAAGAGTTAGATAAGGTGATACAAAAGATTCCACAAAGGGAGATGATTTGTTTAGGAGGAGACTTAAATGGACATGTCGGTAAAGAGGCATTAGGATATCAAGGTATTCATGGAAACTTTGGTTTTGGGGATATAAATGAGGAAGGTAGGGAGATTTTAAATTTTGCTATGGCATTTGATCTCTACAATAAAGAATGATCAAATGCCATAGGGAAAGTATTAAAAGAGGTAGAGGACGACCACAAAAGTGTTGGAAAGAAACAATAAAGAATGATCTAGCTTATTGGGAGTTAACTGCTAACATGGCACACGATAGGGATCTGTGGAAACAAAGAATCCATGTAGCCGACCCCATCTAGTATGGGAAAAGGCTTAGTTGTTGTTGTTGTTTATTGTGCATTTGATCTCTACAATCTTCAAAAAATGAGATTAACATTTAATTACTTATAAGAGTGGCTTATCACAAACACAAATTGATTACTTTATTTGTAGAAAAAAAGATAGAGCATGTTGTAAAGATTGCAAGGTAATTCCAGGAGAAAGCTTAACCACCCAACATCGACTTTTAGTTATGGATTTACAAATAAAAAAATGGACAAAGAAGAAAAGAGTGCATCGAACTATTCGGACTAAATGGTGAAACCTCAAAAGCGAGAAAGAAGATATATTTAAAGAGAAAGTCCTTTAAGGAGATGTTTAGAATTATGTTGGTACACCCTGTGATATGGGAAACAATATGGCTATACATATTAGGAAAGTGGCGAAAGATATGTTAGGTGTATCTAAGGGAGGTGTACCGGCAAAAAAAGAAGCTTGGTGGTGGAGTGAAGTAGTGCAAAATAAAATCAAGGCAAAGAGGGCATGCTACAAATTATATTGTGCTAAGAAAACTAGTGAAACTTTAGAGGCTTATAAGAAAGCAAAGAAGGAAGCGAAAAAAGCCATAAGTGAAACAAAAGCTAAAATTTGGGAGGATTTATATAAAAAACTCAACTCAAAAGAGGGTGAAACAGATATTTTTAGGATAGCTAGGGCTAGAGATAAGAAAACTAAATATCTTAATTATGTTAGATGGATCGAGGACGAGGATGAAAAAATTCTAGTGGCAAATGATGATATAAGAAATTGATGGAAAAACTATTTTTATAAGCTTTTTAATGAAAATAAAGATGTTAGTATTATCTTAAGAGAGTTAGCCAAATAAGAAAAGTATATAAACCACAATTTCTACCGACGTATTCAAAAGAATGAAGTCAAAGAAGCTCTTAAACATATGAAGGGTGGTAAATCGGTAGTACCAGATAATATTCCTATAGAAGTTTGGAAAATACTAGGAGAAATAGGAATCACTTGGCTCACAAGACTACATCAACAACAACTTGGCTCACAAGACTATTTAATGAAATATGGAAAAACCAAAAGATGCCCGAGGAATGGAGAGCAAGTACACTTATACCCATATAGAAGAACAAGGGAGACATTCAAAATTGTGCGAATTATCGAGGTATCAAGTTAATGAGCCATACTATGAAATTGTGGGAAAGAATTATCGAACATAGGTTAAGACAAGTATCAAGTACAATAGAGAACCAATTTGGATTCATGCCAGGTAGATCTACTGTTGAAGCGATTCACCTTTTGAGACGTCTTATGAAACATTTTAGAGCAAAAAAAAAAGACCTTCACGTGATATTTATTGATCTAGAAAAAGCTTATGATAGAGTACCGAGGGAGGTTCTTTGGAGAACTTTAGAAAAAAGAGGTATCCAATTGACATACATTAACCTTATAAGAGACATGTATGATAGTGCAAAAACATGTGTGAGGACTCATCAAGGAATGACAAATTTCTTTGAAGTTAATATTGGGTTACATCAAGGATCAACTTTAAGTCCATACTTATTTATAATAGTGATTGATGAGTTAGAAAAACATATTTAAGATGAAGTACCTTAGTGTATGTTATTTGTAGATGACATTGTATTAGTGGAGGAGTCTAAGGAAAAAGTTAATAGAAAATTGGAACTATGGAGAGAAACATTAGAAAGCAAAGGTCTCCGACTTAGTAGAACAAAGACAAAATATATGGAATGTAAGTTTGATCATTTGGTTACCTCATAGGACATAGAAATTAAAATTGGCACACATTGCATGCCCTTAAGGGAAAGTTTTAAATACCTAGGGTCAATTTTTCAGAGTGATGGAAGAATTGATGGAGATGTTACGCATAGAACTAATGCTGGTTGGTTAAAATGGAGAGGAGCATGAGGTATTCTTTGTGATAAGAAGATACCATTAAAGTTAAAAGGTAAATATTATAGAGCAGCAATTAGGCCTGCCATGTTTTATGGTTCTGAGTGTTGGGCAGGTAATCATCAACATGTACAAAAGATGTGTGTGACAGAAATGAAGATGTTGAGATGGATGAGTGGTCATATAAGAAAAGACCGTATACATAATGAGGTTATTAGAAACAAATTAGGAGTGACACCAATAGAGGATAAAATGAGAGAATATCGTTTAAGATGGTTTGGACATATGAAAAGAAGATCAAAAGAAGAATCTCTAAGAAGGTATGAAAAACTAAATTTGGAAAGTATTAAAAGAGGTAGAGGACGACCACAAAAGTGTTGGAAAGAAACACTAAATAATGATCTAGCTTATTGTGAGTTAACTGCTAACATGGCACATGATAGGGATCTATGGAAACAAATAATCCATGTAGCCGACCCCGTCTAGTATGGGAAAAGGCTTAGTTGTTGTTGTTGTATATGATTTATACGTGCAGAGCATATATTATTTACATAGTATACAGTGCTCAAAACTGTTGGAAGGAAACTATGAAACATGATCTTGCTTTTTCAGAGTTAAATGCTAAGGTGACAGAAGATAGAGCACAACAGCAAATAATATCCATGTGCTAACCCCAGTTAGTGTGAGATAAGGATTGGTTTTGGTTTTGGTAGTATAGCATATACGTACAGTGCATCCCATATAATAAATCATGTTTCAGTTCGCCAGGTTGTCTCTTGCCTGCCCATGTATTCGGGCTGCTACAGCCCCATAAAAGAAGATGAGAAAGAGTGATGACATGAAAAAAATGATGATACATTCAATAGGCAAATCATTGTCTACTGGCTGTAATCAGCTTAGGCAGTATTTAAGTGGCTAAAGGGTTAACCCTACTTAGGCAATAATGCTTAAGTACTTGGCCAAGGCAAGACCACCTATGGCCTTTGCTGATAACATAGAATGTCGCAACAAGTTTCCCAAGAAAAGTCTTAATGCTTCCATAAGATGGAGTTGGGATGGGTCGGTGGAGCACAAGCTGATAGAAAGGAAAGGGGTAGGGGATATTTCCATCTACTGTCAGTCTGTCAGAATAGTTATTTATTGTTATTGTAGTTTATATTATTTGAATAAATTCAGAAAAAAGATGCATTAGTACTGTCAGTAATTCTGGGTACAGAAGTTAGTTTTCTTATCTTTAATGTTCTTCAAAATGTTGACAGGCTGTATTGGAGACAGTAGCTAGAATTACCCACAACAAAACCAAGAAAAATGATACCCACGAATCAAATTGAGGAGACAATCTGGCAATTTATCCTTTATAAAATATGACTTGCGAAACTGACATTGCTTGCTGCCTTTGGGTGCCAGCTCAGTTTTCTTTATTTTTTCTTTCAGTGGGACCAATTCATTTGAACTCCATGATGTTTTTAGCTTGGAGAATGAAGGTTCTGAGGATATGCCTACTCTAATTGATAAAAGGGTTAGATTTTCAATCTTTCATGCTTCAAGGTTCTATGTGTATGCTTTCATGCATGTGTGAAGAAGTATGGTACATGTGCTGATTTCTCTCTCTCTCTCTCTCTCTCCCCCATTTATGTGTGTGTGCTCGTGCAAGTTTGCCCACCCACGTTCTTCACAGGATAATGTTTTTATTATTTCTAACAAGAAGTCAAAGTATCCAGTTCTTCAACTCGATCTATGTTATGGCCAGTAAAGGCTTGATGGAAATTTAGTTGTTACAGTTTGAACCTTGCCCAAATCATGCGACTTTATACCCTTGTGCATGCACACATGTGGCTTTTGGTGGATATGGATTTAGTAACCATATCCTATTGACCTCATGCAGGTTCATTTCAGACTTGGTGTAGTAATCGTTTCTGCTACAATTGGTGGAATACTATTCTCTTGTTTGGGACAACCGGTTAGTATACATTTATGAATGTGATATTCCTGTTTCAGTTTTCCTTGCACATTTTGTGTATGATTGATTCTTTCCTTATTGCTATGAACTTCAGGTGATAACTGGCTATCTTCTAGCAGGTTCTGTCATTGGACCTGGGGGTTTGAGTTTTGTTAGTGAAACAGGCTAGGTAAGACCATGAATTGTGTCAAAGTAGTTAAAGTTGTAAGTGCTGTAATCTTTACTTTTGAGTTCAAGTTTCCTGTCTATGTACACTGGTATACATATATCGTCTTGCTTTTTAGCTTCTGCACAGATTGTTAAAACTTTACTTACATGTTTCATGTAGTGCTGTATCTTCTCTAACATATGGTGTAGGTCATCATAAAAATTTATTTTTCATATTTATCATTTATGATTCTGATGATGAGAATTTCTGCAAAAACATCTCTCATAGAGAACAGATGCCATACTGCCAAAGCTTGATGCTACCATGGCCACGGGTGCCTCATTCTCCTTCTTGCTACTCACTTTCTCAATTAATTCCACCAAAAATAACATTTTCTGAGGTGCCTAAGGTTTTAGGGTTGACTCCTTATCGAGCATATAGGAGGTTATCATGACAGCTGTCCTAAAATGTCCAAAACTTTATTTGGACTTTATTCATATAAATGCATACTGTGGTTATTCAATGGGTTTCATTTGGTGTCAGAGACAATACCATATATATTTACAACAAAATTTTTGTGCTTGAGCATAAGATACAAGATGGTGCCTTGTATCTTGTACTAATTGGTCTTCATCCATGACCTTATTGAGGTAAGAAACTTGATCATGAAAGATATGTGCAAGTTCAGTATCACATGCATAAGGACTTCTTTTTTTTCTTTGGGATGGTTATAGTAATCTTCTTTTTGTTCTTGTAGGTTGAAACTGTTGCACAATTTGGGGTCATATTTCTCTTATTTTCTTTGGGCCTGAAGTTTTCATTGACGAAGGCAAGTATTTGATGATGAATCACTCGTTATAAATTTGATTTCTTTCAAGCTGGTTTCCTTTTCTGTTGGGTTGTTTTGTCTAATTAGTAAGCAATATCAATTGTTTCAACCTTTTTCAAGCAGTTAAGAATTGTTAACTGCTAACATGGCACATGATAGGGCTCTGTGGAAACAAAGAATCCATGTAGCGGACTCCGTCTAGTATGGGAAAAGGCTTAGTTGTTGTTGTTGTTGTTGTAAGAACTGTTGGACCAGTTACAATTTTTGGCGGTCTACTCCAGATTACTATTTTCATGTGCTTATTTGGAATCACTGCAATAGTAAGGCTTCGTGAGCCATTTTAACTACTAATATAGTGTCTACAGAAAACATTTTTATGTATTGGTTTCTTGTAAGGATCACCTCCATTGAAACTGCTTGCAATAAAAACTAACATGGTTGTTTTGTGCAGCTATGTGGTGCAAAGTTATCTGAGGGCATGTTTGTTGGTGCTTTTCTATCAATGTCATCAACAGCTGTGGTAATGGTTTGATATCCGTTTTGTTTATATAAATAAATGTATACATATATCCTGTTTGTACTAGTGGTATCCATAGCCAATACTTGTGCTACCTATTTTGTTATGTGCTGGATGCATAATAAACCAGGAGAGTTAGCAGCACTTTCACTCACTTGGCTTGTTAATGAACAACTGAACAACATAGTTGAATTTTGGAATCAGGAGAGATGGCCCTCTGTTGTTGGTACTGGGTAGTAGCTTGGCCTGCCACAGGCAAGCTCGTTGGTCTATGTACTGTGTGATATATTTCTATGAGAAACATAGGCATGATGTGTACACTATATAATGTACAAAATCGGTAAGAAATAATATATTGGATGTGATTTTATGCACTATAAAAAAATGTGGTGCTGAGTGAAGTTTCTGGAAAAATACCCATATACGATCTCTATGCTGAAAATCCTTAGAATAGCCTTTTTGATGCTTACATTTTCCTAAATAGTATCAAAATCTAAAGGATTTAAGAGTCTTAGCTTTTTTGGTTAATAATATCTGACATATAATAATTTTTATATTGTTAATGCCAATGGTTTTTGGCAGTTTGAGACTCTGAGCACATTCCTCTCGCTGATTTTACAAAGAATTACTAGTCACTGTGTTATTGTCTCTAAAATGTGAGTTAGCAATCTTTTTTTGGGTAGGGATAAGTGGTGTTCACAATTCTGAAATCAATTAGCATGCTTGTATGCGCCATGCCCAAATTAATTAGGCAAATGCATCTAGGAGAGCATTACAAGCTGGTTTTAGCCATGGACCTAGACGCTGGGCTATGTTTTCATGTACCTTTGACAGGCCATTTTGCTCCATTGTCCAAACTAAACACAATCCAGTGAATAGTACTAATGGATATACAAGCGGTTCATAATCATGTTGAAACCAAAACCAAAACCAAGGAAACCAAGCCTTTTCCCATGCCAAGTGGGATCAACTACATGGATTCTTTGACCATTGAGCTCAATTTTGTGACGTATTGGCATTTAACTCTAGAGAAGCAATACCATTCCTTCCAGCACTTTAACGCCTTCCTGTCTCTGTCATAAAGTGGTCATCATCTCATCTTAGTTCTGACACATCACTGTGGCTCCATCTGGCCACCTCTCTAGGTTTCCAAAACCCGTTAGGTGCCTCTGCCATGTTATCTTCTATTGTTGCTATGCAGTAAGGAAATTGTAGGTTCACTCTTTTATACTAGTTCAAGTTGTAAGTTGCAAACTGTTTATCAACATAACAAATTTTAATAACTTAGGACGTGCTTTTTAATATGCAAATTACATGAGATTTTAGTTTTTGCTCACATTTTATAAACTTTAGATTTTTCAAAAGTAAGATTAATCTGCTATGGTATGATATGTATCTAACTGTTGTCCTTTTTATAAGAGTAACAATATGCTTCTTGAAACATTGTAAGGGCCCATATTTGCTTTGAAACCATTCAGTAATATACCCTTTCTTTGACTGATATAACCTGATTTGGTTTGTCTAGATTCAGTCTTATGTCTTGTATATGACAAAGGGAAGCATCTTTAGATCCAGTGGGTTATGGAGAATTTCACTCATATAATACAGTTCATGGCAGCAAAAGACATGATTAGCAAGACAATTGATTATGTAGTAAGTAAACACTACAAGAATATCACCTATAGTGGATACTTTAGAGGAACACAGATTACATGGTAGGAGGTGGAGATGGAATAGGATCAGCAGTGCCAGGAGCGCTGGCATCCAAAAGTTGGGAAACATGGGCTGGAAAGGTTATTGAAGACCTGCTAGAGGCCATGATAGTCATCATGAGATTTGACATGTTAAATGCAAGAAATTATTTACAGATTACATAAAAAAGTGGAATAATGAGAAAGGTTCAATGCTACAGGAAATAGCCTACGTGAACACATTTTAGGGCAGTCAGAGTTACAGTTTTCTTGTTACCTATACTTTGTGCAAAATTAAAATTGCTCGATTGTTTTGATGTTCTTTAAACCAGGTGGTCAAATTTTTGATGGAGCGTAATAGTACCAATACCCTTCATGGTCAGGTCATAGTTGGAACACTTATTATTCAGGTTAGCTTCTAGTTTATTATTTATTTGCGGCTTGTAAAATCTTCATGCAAATATGAACAGCAGAAAATTTGAACTTAATTCTGTATTTTGATCTTCCGATGGGATGTTTTCAGGATTGTGTTGTTGGATTGTTATTTGCACTGCTTCCAGTTCTGGGTGGCAATAGTGACGTTCCAGGGAATCACATCCATAGCAAAGCTGTAAGTTTTATACTGATTTACCTCTTTTTCTTGAGATTTTTGCTTGTCTCTATGGGACTTTCTGTTTTGAGATAGAAGTTTTTGATTCTTATGGGTTAAGTACTTTAAATTGATTATCTGCCTGCATGATGAATTATCTTGTTTTTGCTTCTAACAGTCCGCTGCTGCTTTTTCAGATTGCTTGTGCTGTCCATGTTTCTGACTATTGCATCAGTCTTGTGTTGGTCATTTGCTCCTCATTACTTGAAGTTGAACAAATTGTTTTCCCAGGTGATTATCAGTCTTTGGTATTTTTTCCTTCCATTCTTGGCTTCATATTGGCTATGTTAAGCAGACACTTTTGGGGTGGTTTAGGGTGCACTAATACTACACTAACATCGACACAAAATACAGTATTGGACACGAAAAGCCATAGGTCAAAGAATCCAATAAGGTTAACGTGTCAATAGTGATATTTGACCAAAGGTGGACTGGCTAAAAATCTCCTAAGCCTATTTTCGTTCAAATATCAGGGGTAAATTAAGGTTTACGTTTTAAAATTACCAGCAACAACCATACCCTTATCAATCTTCTCTTGTTGCTGTTGGACTGCATCCCCAGAAGCGAGAGACTGAGAAAGAAGGAAACCTAGCAAGGGCAGAGAGGAGGAAGAAAGCTAAAGTGGGAATAAGAGAAGACATAAGAGAGAGAGAGACATGTCTGGAGTGTGTGGAGGGGTTAAAGTTTTGAACTTCTAATCCCTTCCTCATATATATATATATATATATATATATATATATATATATATATATATATATATATATATATATTGTATGTGTGCGTATTATGTATATATAGATAGATGCACAAATACATACATACATATGAATATATTATATGAAAAAGTATACTATAATATGTTAAAATACAAAATAGGACAGCGAAATATATACTATGCATAATTTTAAAATTCTTCATATATAAAAATGTATGATATACCTTACCATATCACTGGGCTTGATGATATCTTAAAGTGTTTAATAAAATAGATCGTCTACATTCCTTGAAGTTTTCCTTTACAATTGATATGCATTCATAAGTTGTTTGCATTGTTAAGTTTTTCCTTTGCCTTATAGCTATAGTAAGTAGCTCCTACAACAAGTTGAGGTCGAACAGCTTTCAATTGCTGACTAAAGAGTAAAGATATTTATAATGATTTAGGCATAATAAAATATAAGAAAATACATCTCTAATTTTCTAAGAATATCAACTAGACTACTCATCATGCTGAGGGTAGACAACTATATCTGGATAAATGACGTCTGTTGACTTTACACGTATTTCCATGACCATGTGATATTGCATTTGAATGGTTTGACACTTGTCATTTATGTAGCAGCTATATGAAATCAACCATATTTGTTTTGCCAGTCTTGTTTCAAGTCTACTTGAGCTGTCATCACATACAGGAAGTTGTTCTACTCTCTTTTCAGAAGCATTCTTTTCCTGAGACCATAACTGCCTAGCAGCGGGTAGTTAACTTTGTCAGTAGTTATTGGTGACCCTCTTGCTTGTTTATTCAGTGTTTGGGGAGTTAGTATGTAGATACCTGCATTTGTCTCAGGCGTAAACTCGTCAACCACTCTGATTTTTCTGTTTCTGAATATCTGATCAGAAAAGTTACATTTTATATCTAGTATGGTTATTGAATTTGTCAAGCATCAATAAAATGCGATTCATGCACTGAAAGTCTGGAACGCATCTAGTAGTCTTCATATTAATGCCATTGGCATGTAGTGAATTCTTTATTATTGTTTATTCACTCACTACAGTTGTAATTTTATTTTATTTTGCATTTTTACCAGTGTGTATGTAGGCTGTATGTTAACTTCCTTACTTGAACTATTAACTTGAGCACAAAGTTGATTCCTTTGATGCACGGACTCTGCTTGACAAAGAAACACCCACTCCTTTCCTTTTGCAGGTGGAGCCTGTTCGGAATCTATTTACAGCAGTTTTTCTTGCAAGCATTGGAATGCTTATACATGTCCAGTTTTTGTGGAGCCATGTAGATATTTTACTTGTATCAGTTATCCTGGTTGTTATAATTAAAACAGCAGTGATTAGCTTGGTGAATAAAGCATTTGGCTATGGATTGAGGAGTTCGGTTTTGATAGATGAAATATGGAAACTTTATGATTTTGTTTTTATAGTCTGACCTGTCGTTTCTGATTGCTTCTTGTTCTGATGCCTCAGGTAGGTGTCTGTCTTGCACAGATTGGAGAATTTGCATTTATCCTTTTAAGTCGTGCATCAAATTTTCATCTGGTTGAGGTATTTATCTACAGGGACTTTCATATTCTCTCTCGCTACTCCTGTGTGCTTAATTTACCTAGATCTTGCATGACCCTTCTGATATGTTCAACGTTTTGTTACGTGGCGATCCTTTTCTTTTTGGAAGCTCATATTATAGTCATGTGTGGCTCTTCTTGCTAGGGAATATGTCGCACAAAATTAATTCCCTATAAAGTTATCTTTGCGGTCCTGCTATATAACCTGCATCGCGAATGTGACTTCCCATTTCTTATTAAGTGAACAACAAACTTATAAAGTTTCATTGATGGCTTCCATTTCCTGCTTGTATGACATTCAGGGAAAGATGTATCTTCTTTTTTTGGGAACTACAGCCCTTAGCCTGGTAATCCCCCATAGAAATTGCCCTTTATCAGTATCATTCTCAGGTCTTTGTAGTCCCCAACAATTTTGTAAATGTTTTCCAGGTAATGGCCCCTTTCGTGTTCAAATTGGTTCCTTGACATCAAAACAAAGCACTCAGAATGAGGTAAGTACAACAATTTGACAATTTAACATGGATTCAACTGCTAGTGAAATTAAGGAATCAATTTTGTCTATCTTATCTGGAATTACCTGCATTTTTAGGTTTATCTTTGTCCTTGTCAGGTAAAGTAATTTGAAAGCAATTTTTTATAAAAGGGGAATCAATTTTGTCTATCTTATCTGGAATTACCTGAATTACCTGCATTTTGGGCAGATGGTGGTGGGGGTCTCTTTTGTTCAATTGTAGTTAAGCAAATCACCATCCACGAGGTCCTCAATTATGTTACATGACTGGTTTTCTCAATTTTTGGCTCCGGTTACCAATTTTGAGTTTGTATAAGTCCATTATCCTTGTGAATTTAAGAGTAATGAAGCCCTCTCTCTCTTTCATAGGTACGAGATATGCTGTCGAGTATCGTTTCAGTTTAAGATTTATTTAACTGAAGGTAATAATTCTTTCATCATGAATGGTGCACCATCATTTGACAGAATAGAGATGAACGGATACGCAATTAATGATTTTGGAGACGCGAGCAGCACTTTTCGAACTCTGCATCGTACAGCTCCACCGTAGGTTGCAACCATGTGGGAAGTCTTGAAAAGAATCTCCATGCATTATTGTGACGGTCAGTTAATGCTGAGCTTTAAACCAAATTCCAGCCATCAACCGAGGAAAATGGCATTAAAATGATGACTACGCATTATATCTTTTCCTATTTTTTCAAACCATACTGTCTTCATAATTTCTGTGATCTAAACAAGGGCACAAAATGGTGGGTGGTTTCGACTCAGCTGTATGATTATGAAATCATTTTTTATTTTGGATGAGCTGGTCTCCTTTAAGAGAAGCATCTCGTGTGAGTCGCATGCGATGTCCCACACCAACTGATCCCCACCAAAGTAGACAGAGTTTTCTCTTTTTGCTAGGGAAACCTTATGGCGAGGCATTTCATTTTGAAGTTCGATTCTTCCATTACCTTCTTTCTCTGTCAATATTTTTACCATCATATAACAACTTCCGCAGAAGATAAAATCACAACCAACCTGACAAGATAGCCGTCAAACTAAGCCTAATCCATTTCTCTCGTAAAGTGGGTATGGGTGCTCGGTCCACACATGCAATGGACCTGAACCGTCATGAATCATGATCCATCATAGTTTAGATATAAAAATACCAATTTGTCACTCTGTTAGAAGAATTTCTCACCAGAAGCAGCTTACACGAAATCCTCCTATTCAGTTGGGCATGTCTTTTGCTTCAATTTCTAAATTGGCCAATAAACCACCACTTCGTTTTCGAGACTTGGTCCAAAGAGACGTGGACATGACGGTATTCTTTCAAGTTGATAACGAACACACTTGCTAGCATAATAAATCAAGACTCCCTTATCAGTTTAAGAACGCTCTTACAAGTTTAACTGGGTACTAAAATGGCATATTTAAAGTGGTATTATTTTCCATAAGGTACTAAACCGCGTCGATGCATTTGTAAAATCTTACTAATTAGAATTCTTAAAAGCTTATGCTAGGATCAAGTAATAAAAGATAATAAGGTATATTTGTGGATTGACTCTTTTCCTTTGTGCTCAGTTGTAGTTATCGTAGCAAGGGGAAAAAGTAGTTGGTGTTTTCACTTTGGTGCGTCGAGATGACGACATCATTACTTCTGTTTGTCATTTGCTTTTACTTGGTAGTGAAAAAAGAAAAAGTAAAAGCTGAAAATTTTAAAGGAAAATGAAAAGAGACAAGTTGTGGTGCAGCTTGCATATAGCAGCAACTTGCAAGTCTCTTCACGTGGTCCCTTCGTCCTTTCCCACAGTTTCCCATTTGACTCAGAGTCATGTTGCCAGATGAGACTTTATTGGAGTCACCATTCGACGGCTTGCTGAGGGATCGGTGGTGGAGAAGACAAACTCTGGCCGATTCCACCAGCCACAATGCAGAGACAAAAGAACAACACTGTGTGTGTGAGAGAGGGAGAGAGATTTGAAAACATTAATCGGCTTGAAGCTCACTTGGCTTTGTTATCGAGCTTAGTTAAGCAACGAACATTAAGCCCCCTAATGCAAGATAATAACACTGTCAAACATGATTCCATTAGTCGAGAGAACCAACGTCTGGTTAGTCTGTGAAAGAGTTGTAGGTGACAATTTTATTCTTGTCGATGGATACCAGGATATTGCCCATCACTATCACTGCATATGTTACGAAGTCATCTCATCCGTGCAATAGACGCCTGCCTACGTGTCAAATTGTCCGTCTGAGATCTCAAAAGGCGTTAAAGCAAGCATTGTTAGCTGATGAGATTAGCTATTTTCAATTGCTCTCTCGGGCAAATAGGTATTTTCCTTGTTTGTTTTTTTCCGGCAGGCACGAGACAGTGTGTGTACAATTGGAACAGAATCCAAGCCGTCGTACGACAGAAGCTGCCATTCTCACCAATGCGCGTGCAGAAAGAATCCAACGGGTTGCTTTATCGAGAGAGAGGGATGGTTTAATGATGTGAGCAGTAATACCTTCACTGTCTTTTTTCGATGTGAGAAAATAATTTCCCTCGAAGGCTGTTAACCTTGTGTCTGCATGATGCCACCACTGCACTCACATGTCCGCTGGTTTCTCTCTACCTAAACCGAGCTAAACCTTGTGCCTAGTGATTCCATTCAACTGGCTTAGTGGAACTCATTCTCAAGTAAAACAGCAGGCAACGTGATCCATCATGACAGCGAAGATTTTTTGGTCTTTGGATCATCCAGTATCATCGCCCTCCTAGCAGGAACTTTCTTTGCTATTTTTGTTCGAACAATTAGTGGCGTGTCACTCCATGTCTAATTAAGAGACAGACTCTAGCCTGGTCAGCTCATTCGAGGCGAGATATCTAAAGACAGGACCCTCTCAAGTAAACTCGTTCTGGGGCCCTGAATGATTTAATATTGCAGTCTGCAAGGAGTCTGGATACAACCAGGTCAATCTGCTTGAGGAGTTGCAAAGAAGCAAGATAGACCATGGAATCTGCGACGACCCTTCCGAGTCATTGAGCAAAAGCAACAAAAGTTCCCACTGAACTTCGACTGGTCAGACTTTACCGGATCCGTTGCCGATGCCATCATGCATGTCATTTCGGGATTCCACGTTTAAAACAGTGTGCACTATACAGAATAAATCATTATATAGAAGAATAAAATAAGAAAGTGTAATCTATTGAGAGCTTCGTCTTTTAAGAATGAGAAACTCCGTCACTCTTTTTGGGTTAAGCGCGCACACAGGCAGGTCTACGACCCGTAGACAATACAAGACTCTCTCTCTCTCTCTCTCATTGCAGGTCTACGGCCCGTACACAATACAAGTCTCTCTCTCTCTGCAACTCTGCCCATTTCATCTGTCTGTTCAGAAGAAGAATCAGGAACAGAAACGGCCGATGTTAAATGGAGCCTCCTCAAACCAACCACACACATCATCTGCAACAGCAATGGAAATCCCTGCACTCTCATCAAGCTGATGACAATGCCTCCCTGACCGCTTCAAAATTCCGGCGTTTGGAATCGCCCCGAGATCATGAGCCTGGCCCCTCAGGTATATTAGTTCCTTCTTCTTAGTCCCCAACTAGTAATGAACGATGAGAAGAGCACTACAGCATTTTCCCCTCTTAGTATTTCTGCTTTTCTACCGACATTCTCCTTGGTTGCTGCACGCGTCGTAACCCCGCCATCTGAAATGAAGCCTGCCATTGTTGTTTATGTTTGTAGGGATGGCGGCGTCTCCGGTTCGGTTGGGTCTTGGGCTGGGGCTGGAATCCGGGAAGTGTGTCTTCACATTCTTGCAGTTGCAAGAGCTAGAACACCAAGCTCTCATCTTCAAGTACATGATGGCTGGCATACCCGTGCCACTTCATCTCGTGCTGCCCATTTGGAAGAGCGTCGTCAGCTCACCAATGGGCATCATTCAACCCTCCACTGGTCAGTTTTCTCTCCTCTCCTCTCTTTTGTTTACTGAAATTACTGATAACGTACCTTGTTACCATGTGTTAGTAAGATTTCTGTAGCCATTTCCTTTTTAGTTTTTGAAAAAGATTGATCGAGTGGACGGGTTTTATTTTTCGTGCATCAGTTAACGCCATTCATTGATGCATCTATCTTCAATCGTTTATTGTACTTGTATTAGCGGATGGGTGCTCAGTTTCATATATAGTATGGTTCAGAAACCAAACAAAGCTGTCTTTTACTTGTTAGAATTACTCGACTTAGCTTGTGGGCATTGGTGGAAGTAAATCTTCAAAGATGACCCCGTGATATATGAGATAAGCTAGGTCAATGAATAACTACCGCGGTATTTTGTGGTTAAATAAGATTGGAGCCGGCGGCTTACATTTTTGTTTTCCTGGAAGCAGTCGGAGGTCTGTGCTTCGATTTCCGAAACAGCATGGAGCCGGAGCCCGGAAGGTGCAGGAGGACGGACGGGAAGAAATGGAGATGCTCAAAGGAAGTTGTTCCGGATCACAAGTACTGTGAGAAGCATATGAACCGAGGGAGAAACCGTTCAAGAAAGCCTGTGAAAGGCACACGGTACTTCGTCAGCCGCCCAAGTCCACGACAGCCACCGTTGGCACGGATTCAAGCACTCAGCTCTCCATTTCCATCCCTGACGGTCTAAGTCTAACCAACAACCAGAACAATAATGGTACTACCAATGCAATAGCCGGCTCACCGAGGATAGAATTCTCACCGACAAGCGTGCTTCATAAAGTGTATTATGGATGTTCCATCTCCGAGAGCAGCAGTGGCAGCACCTCCAAGACCGAGTCTGTTCTTACTTAGTTTGATTTGATCATTAAACACGATTTGATGGAGACTCGCGTTTATCCGAGCTTTATATTTATAGCTTATATGTACTGTTCACGATGTTGCCAGGGTCTTTGGTTTGTGTTTGAGGGAACCAACGGCTTCACCGGGCCCTCTCATTAATGGATCTCTGTGAACGCCTTCACTTTTTGTGTTTGCCAATATTAGATAAACTCATGATTGATTTGTCATTGATCCATTCATTTACATTGCAGCCCAGCCATATTTGCTATAAGATCACCTGTTTAATTACTTTCCAACTATTGAATTGGGCCCAGAAATTTGAATCCCAACTGCCGAATTTATCCTCGCAAGCAGGACTTTCTTAGTAGTTTGCTCGAAGTCCTCAGCAAAATGTTATTATTATACGTGATCTTTTGATAATTCTAGAATATGTGACGAGGGTGCCTATTAGCAACATATTATTATTATTATTATACGTGGTGTCTTTTGATCATTCTAGAATATGTGACGAGGGTGCTTAAACATGAAGTGGAGCCTGGTCGCTGGTGTTGAATAAATGGTCGATCGGTTCTGCTCAGTGCTGCAGATGGCTCAAGATTTGGCAAGCTTGCTGACTATTAAGTTTGGTTGGGTATCTACTCAAATACCCTAAATCTTTAGCCTTGTTGACCGTACTTATGTTTCTCTTGATATTACATGTGCCGTGTGTCTTCGCTCCACGCCATGATCGACCTTGACCGGAAAAAGATTACGCGTGCTTGATCAATAGCCATTCAGGTAGGTGGCTAACCATATCCTTTGCTGCTTCTGAAGCCTAACTTGAAGTAGTTGTTGGTATCAAAGAGTTTTATGATGCTTGACGAGTTAGCGTTTAAAGATAAGCCTGAGATTTTCGTTTCTTTGTTTTAGATTTAAACCAAGCAATTTTCACAAGGCTCAACTCCACATAATGATCATTGCTGTACGCATCTCTCCACCGAGTGAAAGAGCAAAGCAAAATCTGGTAAACCCGACATCCTTCATCCTTTTCTTATAGAATGTTGTATGGTTATTTCGTCCTAAATATGTTGGACAGCCGTCGGTCATGCTTCAGTTCGTTGCCGGAGTTGCAACAGAAAGTGTATTTAACTCGAAAATGTCCGTAGAGAAAGAAAGGGGAAAGTAGAAAAAGGCGGTGGTATCTCTTAGCGGGGTTACACATGGAAGATGTTTTATGTATTTTTGAGTAGAGTACACTATTCTTTGTAACAAATTCTCCCTACAAGAACAAAAATAATTGAGATTGTCATAAATAAATTATAAGCAATCAAATGCGATATATTCCATCATCCAACAAGAAAAAACTAAACAGTAAAGGAAAAAATTACATAACTAATTTTGGTACCCTATACACGATAAACAAAAATGGCAATGTCAATTGATTTAAACATCTCCAAGTCATGAACTAACATGTAAGCTACATGACTCATTAATGATGCAAATCAATAGAAAATCATAGCCACAGATGGCGAACAAAATGTACTAAAATTTAAAAGAAAAACACACACTAAAAGCTAGGCAAAATGGTTGAAGAGCTCCAATTGTCTCACATGCTTTTCAAAACAAGCATTTGTTACTTCTCAAACCTCAATTTGCTACTTGGAAAATAAAAAAAATACTAGTCTGTATCAAGATTTACATTTTGAACCTTGCTCTACTCTAAACAAGTTCATTGTTTAAAGAATGATTTTTTATTCAACAAATACCAATTATACATAGATCAATCTGCTTCTTAATTTATCCAATGATGAGATGTCACACTAAACCTACTTTGAAAAATGCTGCCACTCTTTGATTCGGTCGTGTAGGAGGAAGCTTCGACATGATATCATTCCTAACCATCAAAGCGATCACTTAGATGGCTATGGATAAGTGCTCATTTGGATGCTGTCAAAGGGTGTTAACGTGTCGTACTGGTCTGGACTCCGCGTTATTCGATACTAAATCCATGTTTCCTACGTTACTTGGGTAAATCTCGTATCTCAATTACCTCCCACCTCATGAGTGGATGTGAGTAGAGTTTGATTTTATCAAGTTACCCTACACCGGGCTTGCATCTGAGTTTGAATTGTATTCGAAACACAATCCGACTAACATCTCATAACGAGTGAAATAAGATTATTCGACAACGTATTTAGAAATTAAAAGGATCGTTTTGACATGGAACATAAAGGTCAACTACACAGCATATGCGAGGGGGCCGAGCTTGGACATTGTTTCACGTACAACACCGGAACCTTTCCTGACGGGCGAGGACGCCCGTAAATCCATCTAACACAAGCGCTCATCTTGATCGTCACCATAGAGGGGTTTACACGACGATAAAAACCCAAATCATATTTCACTGACGGTTGAGCCCGTCGGACATGGTATCCAATGATATTACCAGACGCACCTTTTCTGTACAAGGCCCGCAAGCAGCTAAGCAAAAATACTGCATCAACCAAAACGTGTACGCCTGGTATATCTTATTGAAGATCGTAATTCTCTGGTTGATGCGCATATACCTTCTGGTTTATGCAATGTTGACTATTTGATGAACTCCATCATCTTCCACCTGAGCTCCAGTGCCTTTGGACATGTCCCTACATAATGTCAAAATATGTCCGTATTAGTGTTTCGCATTGTCGGAAATAGATCATGCAACTATAGTGCCCAGGAATTGTGTAAGGAGCTTATGTGGAATTCACTGACTAGCGAATTATTGGACCTAAAATGTACTTGATTTGTCGAATAATACCCATGGAATGAATTTGACAAAGCCCGAAAACTCGCAATCTATGAGAAGCGGTCAACACGTAACCTGGTATGCGACTTGCACAGGTGCATGACAATGTGCCAGGTAAAGTTATGTGGACTTGCACGTGAAGCCAGAACACACACTATTCTTCCTTCATTTGCAATCTATTTTTTCTTCTGTTTTTCCTTCTCTCTTTTTTTCATCTTAGTTTCTTTCTTCCTTTTTGTTATTCTCTTCTCCTTTCTCTTTCTTTTTTTCCTTTTCCTGTTCCTTTAACTTTTTCCATTACATTCATTTTCTGATTTGTGTCTCAGCAACGAACCTTGGCACCAGGGACAGCATTTTACATGTCAATGAGACAACGATAGAAATCAGAATGCAAGAAGAAATTTTCAAGTAGTGGAAGAATTCTTTAGAGAAGTAACAAACTCGAAATTATAAAACGAGTCCATTAAGGTGGAAAAATAGGAGAGGGATCCATATCAAGCACCAAATGTCATCATTGTTGATCATCTTGTATGGACAAGATCAAATACTATAAATATGCCTATTATTGAAGAGATATCACTATCAAGAAAATAAGGGAATTTATCAAGTGCTTTTGATGGACAATATCAAATAAAATAATACATATTATAGTCATTGGACTTTAACTACTTTAGGATCGTGAAGAAAAGCCCCAAATTGGTCCATATCCACAAACATAAAGATCCAAACTAGTTGGCCAATTAACTAACAAAATTAGCTTTTGACCCAGTTCCAGATGGTTGAACATTTTGAAATTTGCATCTTCATCTTCAGGTAAAGAGAACTACAACCATATCTCATTTACATCATGAAAATGAACTGCGCAAAAATGGTAGACATTATGTACCTGGTAATTATATTCAACAAATTCTCCAATGTCAGACCAAAGAACTTCTGATGTGATGCGAGACAAGGGTTTGTGATGGTTCCACGTCATTGCTCTATCGGCACAACTGCATCGGCCTTTCAAAGGATTTTCTGCATGCATGTTCTAGGATAGGCTGTTCACATTTCTAGAAAATTAAATTAAATTTAAAATGTGTTGACTCTCATCAAACATAGGCTCTTGAAAACAAGGGAACATATTTAAGGAGTGTTGGGCAATCATAGGATTTGGCAATAACATGCAACATACTTAAGGCCAGTCTCTAGTTGCAAATATGATTGTAAATGTGGCATTCTTGTGATGTAGCTACATTTACATATGTGCAACTTCACATTATCTAATTTGTTATTTACTTGAGAAAGCAACGGGAATGAACCATATTCATAAATATAATACCCACATTAGTTGGCAAATTCACTAATTAAAGCTACCTATTAAGATCAAGAAAATATATTTAGGGAATGTTGTACAATTAATAACATGCAATCAACATATTTAAGGTCAGTCCCTGGTTACAAATATAATTTTTAATGTGTCCACATTTACATATGTGGAACTTCAAATTATTTAATTTGTTGTTAACTCATCTAGTATGGGGCTACTACATTTTCGCCCGAATGTAGTGAATCAATTGTAGAGAGGGTTCCCACATCATGGATGGGTGTGGGTAAAAAAGTTAGTCCCGCTACATTACCGCCCGAATGTAGTGAATAATTTGCAGAGAGGGATTATGGACGAATGCAGGGGTAAGGAAGCTAGTCCTAGATAATAAGATTCGTATTGGTTCTTGGAATATCGGAACATTATCCGGTAAGCTAATGGAGGTGGTAGATACTATGATTCGGAGAAAGATTCATATTCTATGTTTATAAGAGACAAAATGGGTTGGAGAAAAAGCAAAGGAGATAGAGGATAAAGCTTTTAAATTATGGTACTCAGGTAAAGAAAAGGCTCGAAACGGAGTTGGTATTATCACAAATAAATATTTAAACGATAGTATAGTAGACATACAACGATATGGTGACCAAATCATGACCTTGAAATTAGTGTTAAGAGCAGAAGTTTTGAATATAGTTTGTGCTTACGCACCCCAAGTAGGACTAGAAGATAGTATAAAGACAATTTTTTGGGAAAAGTTAGATAAGGTGATTCAAAAGATTACACAAAGGGAGATGATTTGTTTTGGAGGAGACTTAAATGGACATGTCGGGTAAAGAGGCATTAGATCAAGGTATTCATGGAAACTTTGGTTTTGGGGATATAAATGAGGAATGTAGGGAGATTTTAAATTTTGCTAGGCGAATCTAACGGAGGTGTAACAATACAAAAAGAACTTGGTAGTAGAGTGAAGTGGTGCAAGATAAAATAAAGAGAAAGAATGCATGTTACAAACTAAATTATACCAAAAAGACTAGTGAAACTTGAGAGGCTTATAAGAAGAAGCAAAGAAAGAAGTGAAAAAGACCATTAGTAAAGGAAAAATTAAAATTTGGGAGGATTTATATAAAAAGCTTAACTCAAAAGAAGGTGAAAGAGATATTTTTAGGATAGGTAAGGCTAGAGATAAGAAAACTAAGGATCTCACTTTTATTAGATGCATCAAAGACGAGGATGAGAAGATTCTAGTGGCGAATAATGATATAAAAAATAGATAGAAAATTTATTTCTGTAAGCTTTTTAATGAAAATACCGATATTAATATTAGCTTAGGAAAGTTAGCCAAATCAAAAAAGTATATAAACCGCAATTTCTATCGGCGTATTAAAAAAAGTGAAGTCAAAGAGGCTCTTAAATATATGAAGGGTCGTAAATTTGGAGGATCAAACAATATTCCTATAGAAGTATGAAAAATCCTAGGAGAGATGGACTCACTTAACTCACAAGATTATTTAATAAAATATGAAGAATCCAAAAGATAGCCGAGGAATGGAGAGTGAGTACACTTATACCCATATATAAGAACAAGAGGCATTTAGAACTGTTTGAATTATTGAGGTATCAAGTTAATGAGTTACTCTATGAAATAATAGAAATAATTTATCGAACGTAGGTTAAGACAAGTATCAAGTATAACAGAGAACCAATTCGGATTCATGCCCGATAAATCTACTACTAAAGCAATTCACCTACTGAAACGTCTTATGGAATATTTTAAAGGAAAAAGGATAACCTTCAAATGATATTTATTTATCTAGAAAAAAATTATGATATGGTGTCAAGAGATGTTCTTTGGATAACCCTGAAAAAGAGAGATATCCTATTGACATACATAAATCTTATAAGAGACATGTACGATGGTGAAAAACTTGTGTGAGGACTCATCAAGGAATGACATACTCCTTTTAAGTTAATATTGGGTTACATTTGGATCAACTTTAAGTTTATATTTATTTAAATTGGTCATTGATGAGTTAACGAAACATATTTAAGATGAAATACCGTGGTGTATGTTATTTGCATATGACATTGTGTTGTGGATGAGTATAAGGAAAAAGTTAATAGAAAATTAGAACTATGGAGAAAAACGTTAGAAAGTAAAGGCTTTCAACTTAGTAGAACAAAGACAAAATATATGAAATGTAAGTTTGATCATTTTGGTATTTCATAGGACATATAAATTAAAATTGACACACATTGCATCCCTCAGGAGGATAATTTTAAATGCCTATAATTAACTTTTCAAAGTGATGAAAAAATTGATAGAGATGTTATGCATAGAATTAATATCGGCTAGTTCAAATAGAGAGGGGCATAAAGTATTCTATGTGATAAAATGACGCAAACATTAAGGATGAAAAACCAAAACACTGAAAAAAATATCCCAAAATCAAGCATTAATAAGCTCACATCTCAAGAACAAGATATTTATATATACATATCTATGAATTATTGTATTGAGGATATAATCCACCCAAGTCGAACCCTGGGATCAATAACAATATCTAAGTCCAAAACATGTTAAGTAGTGAAAAATCCAACCCCAAAAGATTTCATAATTGGTCATCCAAACCAATACCAACTGATTATTATGCTCAATAATGAGTCGTTTGACCATTAAATTAGGCTCATTTCCCTTAGCTTACAGGATCACCATGTAGTGTTAGTTCCTAGGTACTATTTCCAACTTGTTTTAATGCATGTCATTACTGCTATGTAATCTCTAATTAAGCTACTAAAATAAAATGAATTGCAGTTCTGTTTAGAAGCATTTTATTATGTGGAAGTAACTCTCTTCTCCTTATCTCATCTAAACTCATCTAGCTTGGGTTTAGTGACGATTACCAGATTCATTGTCCTTATGAGTTTCGGCTGTGGTGGAGAATTCCTTGAAGGCTAAAATAACCAGAATGCCTAACAACCATTTGGTTCATATCATTTGGTGCTTTCATTAAGATAGAGAGGATTCATAACACGAGGTATCCAATTTTCATTCTACCTTCTCTAACATGTCTCATCCTTCTATTCTTTCTCTCTCATTACCATCCTCTTGCCTCTTTCATGTGCACCCAACTCTTAGTTAGTTTTTATTTATTGTTCTTTGCTCTTTCATTTCCTATAAGACAAGCCTTTCCCTCTTTATCACTCCGGCATGCACCAAGTTATAGCTCACATTTTTTTCTTTCATTACTAACACCGCATCTAGTTGAACGTCATACTTCTCTCTAAGGTCCTCACCATCATTGGACCAAACCCAAACCAGTCTTAGCTTGGAGATGTTAGTAGAAGGGTATTGAACTTAGTATAAAAGCTCAAGTCAAAGGCACTCTCGTCATGCTCAACAAGGACAAAATGATGGTCATTGAAACTCTGAAGTGTAAGCTCAACCTTATCACGAACAATGCGAGAACCTGTTCTGCACCCACTACAATATCAAGAACAAAGTTTGTAATGTCATCATAGACAGGAAGAGTTACACGAATGTAGCTTGAAATGAGCTTGTGCAAAAACTTGAATTGATGGTACGAAATTATCCTCATCAGTAAAAGATTCATTTGTTAAACAATGAAGAGGGTTTTGACATCACCAAGTAGGTTAGAATTCACTTCTCTATTGAGAAAAACTATCAAGATGAAGTAGTATGTGATATAGTTCCCATGAAAGTGGGTCATTTACTACTCATGTGGCCATGGCAGTTCGACCGAAGGACCACCTAGAATGGGTTTCACAATACCTATTCTTTTATAAAAGACGAAAAGAAAATCACTCTAATATTACTCGGTCCAATGAAAAGGAGCCTGAAAATACTAGTTAGAATTTTAAGCCAAATCATGTTCTTGAGTAAGAAAAGAAGGATGATCTTGTTTTCCTTAGTTTGGAACAAGATTCCAGGAAAGAGAGTTGCACACAAGAAGAGACTTGACCTTCTTGCTTCAATCTAGGTGACAAAATTGTTGCATTGGATCCACAAATGAGAAACTAGAGACTATAGTTGATCCTTAAACCAGTGATGCTCCCTTTAAGGAGTTGGATTCCAACGTGGCCCTCAAAAATGAAGGTGAGTAAAAGAATACAGAATTCAGCCTCTTGTTTCCAAGTAAGGTGTTTGAGTTTGATTTCAATAATGAGGTTCATCTAAGGAAAGATCCTCAAGCAATCCAAGTAGTTTTTTCACAATTAAAGCTCAAGAATCAATAATACTACATTACATCGAATGATTGTGCGAAAAGAGTAAGTATTGTTATGAAGTTTTGCTTGTTGTATGTGGTAAATGATATATTTGAAGTACATGTTGCAACTCTTTGTCTGCAACTCAAGATGAGCTTGTTTATTCCTGACCTTAACCAAGAAGGAAAGGTCATGGCAAAGTTGGCCACAAAAGATATCATTATTGTTTTATAGGATACGATATACTAAATCATACTATTTCGTGTCTCATCACTTGATATTGTTGTAGGCCTAATGAATTCACTCAATATGAATGTGTTGAAGTTTTATCATCGTAATGGAGATTGAAGCTTCAAGAGCAGCCCCACTATTTTTAGTACATAGTACCTAGAGTAGAATAATTTTACTTCTTGAGTCGTAGTTCCCTCTATTCTAGCCATAGTAGGTATTTGCTTATGTTGTATCTTTTGGTAGTTAAGTGTAGTAGGTCTCAAGTCATATAAGTGTCTTGGTAGGAAAATTTTATAACAAACAGTGGCGAGGACTCTTTACAAGCAGTTGATCGGAGATCACCTTGGCATAGAAATTGAAGATCACCAATTGTTGGATTTGAGTACAAATCCTTACCAACCCCGAGAGTATGATGCATACATCAAGGCTGGAAAAAAATTGAAAACCGAAAAATGTCCTAGTCAAGCTTTAATCAGCTCACGACTCAAGAACAAGATATGTATATATATACATATCCATGAATTATTGTAATGTTGAGGACATAATCCACCCAAGTCGAACCCAGAGACCAATAACAATATCTAAGTGCAGGACATGTCAAGCAGTGACATATCCAACCCCTGAAGATTTCATAAATGGTCATCCAAACTGGTACCAACTGATTACTATGCTCATTAATGAGCCAGTTGACCATTAAATGAAGCTCATTTCCTTTAGCTTGCAGGATAACCATGTAGTTTTAGTTCCTAGGTGCTATTTTGAACTTGTTTTAATGTCTGTCATTACTGCTGTGTAATCTCTATTTAAGCCGTTGGAATGAAACTAATTGCAGTTCTATTTGGAGTCATTTTGCTATGTAGAAGTATCTCTCTTCCCCTTATCTCATCTAAACTCATCTAGCTTGGGTTTAGTGATGATTACTAGGTTCATTGTCCTCATAAGTTTTGACTGTGGCAGAGAATTTCAGGAAGGCTAGAAATTATTATAACCAGAACGCCTAACAACCATTTGGTTCACATCATAAAAGGATACCATTAAAGAGAAATAGAATAGCAATTAGACCTACTACGTTTTATTGTTATGAGTGTTGGGTAGTTAATCATAAACATATGTAAAAGGATATTTGTAGCATAAATGAAGATTTTGATATGGATAAGTGATATGTTTTACGGTTCCGAGTGTTGTTATTCTGAGCGTTGGTTCTGAGTGTTGGGTAGAGCTCCCTTGGACTTTTCTTAAAGAATATTGTGAATGTTCTAGGGTAGGCTGCTCCCTTTCCTAGAAGAGTTCAATTAAATTTAGATCATGTTAACTATCATCAATAGATAGGCTCATCAAGACTTCTCCCCACCTCAACCCTTTCTTGAAAAATCAACCATTGCATGATTCTAAATCATTATTTCACATATATACATACACATGCACATCAAAGTACATGGAGTGAGCTTGTTCAAACACAGCCCCATATTCATATGAGTGCTCGTGCACCCCATTGGATCAAAAGGCAGAAATGTGCTAAACATACATATCTAGGTTCATGACCAATCAAGAGTGAAACAAAGGAATTATACATGCTCCAGTTCCATGCGGTCATCATTTTGATTACTAAACTAATTTCCCATGTCAATATTTGATCCAAACATTGGCAATGCCATATCTAGGTGCAGGAGCAAGCAAGAGTCAAACGAAGGGGAAAGGAATCTGTTTGTAATAACAGTATAGTTCCTTGAGAAACTAAAAAGGATTAATTAAAATTAGAATATGGAAATCAAGATTACCAAGATGCGGACTGGTAGACTTTTGTTGCACAAAATGTCAGCTAATCCTTTCTTTTGTAATGGCATGACATTTTCAATATAAACCTACGATGTTTGACTCTGCAACAACTAAGAATACATTTAGTTTAACTCTGCAACAATTATAGTTCCTATTTTTCCCAAGTTCTTTTCGTTTTCATTTTCGTTTTCTTCTTTTCTCCTTTTCTCTTTTCATCTCATTTCTTCATTCTTTTTTCTTTTTTCTTTTTTCTTCTTGCTATTTGTTATCTCCCTTTTTCTCTTCTCATCTCAACATCATTCCTTGGCAACATGGATAGCATCCGCACATGTAAAAAGGAGATTGTAATAGAAATTAGACAACAACAACAACTAAGCCTTTTCCCATATTAGACGGGGTCGGCTACATGGATTCTTTGTTTTCACATAGCCCTATCATGTGCCATGTTAGCAGTTAACTCAACATAAGCTAGATAATTTTTTATTGTTTCTTTCCAACACTTTTGTGGTCATCCTCTACCACTTTTAATACTTTCAAAATCTAGTTTTTCATACCTTCTTAGAGGCTCTTCTTTTGATCTACTTTCTATATGTCCAAACCATCTCAAACAATATTCTCTCATTTTATCCTCTATTGGTGCAACTCCAAATTTGTTTCTAATAACTTATTATGTATATGGTCTTTCCTTGTAAGGCCTAAAGTACCTTCGTTCAGCGTATTTCATGCCCAAATAGAAGAATAGCACCGGGTAGAGGGTTATCCGTGCGCTTGTTAGCCTCTTTAGCTTCTTCAACTGATTAGCTTCTTAGTTACAAGGTATCTACTGATTCAGCTTCCCTTCAAATAACGCTAGCTTCCATATCCTTCGCTATGCGAAGCAATAAAGCCACTTCACTTCATGTCGCTTCACTTCGTCAAGGTCGCGGCGGGCCTGCTGCCATGTTGTAGTAGGGTGGACCATCAACTAGGATTCTCGAGAAATTAGAATATGAAGAAATTTCCAAGTACTCATAGTCTTTCGATGAACCTAGTAAAGAAGAATATGCAAGAGACCTTAAAGCACCTGAAGCTATTTCTCACGATGATAATGATGTGCACGTAGGATAAGAGGCCAATAATGCCATGATGATATTGGATCATCTCAAGAGGTTGTAGGCCTAGCCCTTCGGTTAAAAAGGTTTTGCGATCAAGCTTTAGGGAATTACCAACAGTTAGAAGCTTGTCAATGTATGGAACCAATTACCTACATTTCATATTAGCAAACACAACATTCAGAAACTCAACTTGGAAAGGTGGAAAGGAGAATAAGAGGAAAAGTGGCAAGTTTAGTCTCATACTTGTTGAATTATTGAGGAAGTTTCAGAGAACAATGAGTATCCTTCATTAGGCATGCCATGTGTCATGAGTAAATTTCATTGATAGAATTTGCCATAGGTTGCACAGTTTGAAATGGGATGATGCATCAAAGTCATACTTCCCCGCTGCAATAGATATGCATATCTGCAAGATATTAGTATCAAGGAAACATGGACAAGATAAAGTACAGTAGCACGTATTCAAGTCACCGGACTTCAACAAGTTTGGCATCATGAGAAAAACTGTTCAATAAGTTCCAAAACAATCCAAATCCACAAACATAAATAAATACGTTAGTTGGCAAAAGACAATAAAAAATTACCTTTTGGAAAAGATTTCACAGGTTGATACCTTGTTTTTAATTTCCATCTTGAAGTAAAGAGAACTACAACCATAGACCATTTATATCATGAAAAGGAACTGCACAAGAAACAAAGCTGGCAATAGTAGACATTATAGTACTTGATACTCATATTATGCAAATTCTATATTGTCAGAACAAGGTACTTCTGATGTGACGCGAAGATATGGTCTATGATGTTTCCAAGCCATTGGTAGAGCTCCTTCGGACTTTTAAAGAATGTTGTGCATGTTCTAGGATAGGAAATAGGAATATGGTTGATACCTTTTCTCTTCTTTGGTACTTTACTTTTCTCCTTTTTCTTTTACTCTTTTCTTCTTCACATTTTAATTTTCTTTTTCTTCTCCTTTTTTCCTTCTCTCATCTCATGTCATTTCTTCATTCTTTTTTCTTATGCTTAGCTTAAGTCATTCTTTTGGTTCATGCAAGCCTTTTCCATCTGATTTTGGGGAATGTGGTGCAGGAACTTGTCGTGCAATAACCTTTCAGGAGTTGTTCCATTGACTAAAAACTTTTCAAGGTTTCCCCCTGATAGATATGCTATTATTCATGTATTCTAATGCTTTACAACTTTTGCCTTGTAACCTTAGTGCACTCTGCATCTGTTCCAGCTTCCTGGGGAATCCTTTTTTATGTGGAAACTGGTCGGGATCTGTATGTGGAGTATGTGATCAACCATCCAAAGGTACGTGAGTGCAGCCTTTGTTCTTTATTTTGTTTAGCACATTGTATACCAACTCTATGTATGTCTACTTCAGCCATTATTTCTAGAGGTGCTGTTGTCTGCATAACCTTGGGTAGCGTCACGTTGCTGTCAATGATCATAGTCGCAGTTTACAGGACTAACCATCAGAAGCAATTTGCTAAAGGCTCAAACAATAGTGTCCAAGGTAGTGTATATGGTTTTCTATTGGCTGCTTGTTTAGGAACCAGAATCTAAAGCTTTCCATTTTTGTTTAGGCCCTCCGAAACTGGTGATCCTACATATGGACATGGCAATTCATACTTACGAAGATATCATGAGGATCACTGAGAATTTGAGTGAGAAGTATATTGTCGGATATGGTGCCACCAGTACTGTGTATAAATGTGTTCTAAAGAATTCAAAGACGATTGCCATGAAGAGACTCTACAAAAACCTTGTGAGCTTGCATGGATATTCACTCTCACCTCATGGCAATCTTCTTTTTTATGATTTTATGGAAAATGGATCCCTTTGGGATCTTCTTCATGGTTAGTTATTGTCAAGTTTCTTGGACCCTGGTTTGTTGTGTTTGATGGATGGCATTGCCATTCAGGTTGGTTGAAAATTTGGAATTTTGATGGCGTTACAGGACCTTCCAAGAAGGTGAAATTGGACTGGGACACGATTGTAGATTGCTGTAGGTGCGGCTCAGGGTCTCGCCTATCTTCACCATGACTGCGATCCCCGGATTATTGACAGGGATGTTATAAAAGTTCAAATATTCTACTTGAGAACTTTGAGGTTCATCTATCCGACTTTGGGATTGCAAAGTGCATCTCTTCTACAAAAACCCATGCATCAACTTATGTGATGGGGACCATTGGATATATTGATCCAGAGTATGCGCTGGCAGTTCCCGACTAAATGAAAAGTCTGATGTTTACAGCTTTGGCGTAGTTCTTTTGGAGCTACTGACGGGAAAGAAAGCAGTTGACAACGAGTCAAATTTGCCTCAGCTGGTTAGTTCTTCCTGCACCATTTTCTGCATCGTTGCTGCATTGATTCCATCACTTTGATTTATGATTTATTCATACTTCGGAACTAATTTTCTCTTCAGATTCTCTCAAAAGCTGATGATAATACTATAATGCAGGCTGTTGATTCTGAAGTTTCAGTGACTTGCACCGACTTGAGATTAGTGCGGAAGATGTTTTGACTGGCCTTTCTCTGCATAAGGAAGCACCCACCGGAGAGGCCTACCATGCACAAAGTGTCACGGGTCCTTGTCTCTCTGTTGCCTCCTCCTCTGTCATCCTCCAAGGCAGGAGCAGGAACCAATTATGGACGTTATATGGACGAGTACTCTGAGGCGAAGCTACGCCAGAGTTGTTAGGTTGTGGCCAAGAAATCAACAAGAGTATAGTTGCTGGCGGAAGTGAAAATTGCTCTGACGCTCAGTGGTTCGTGAGGTTCGGTGAGGTCATCTCTCAGAACACTCGATGGTACGCTGCGCTTGTAAATATAAATGGGCTGGTTCGTTCTTGACTGGCCTATCTGCTATAAATCTATAGTAGGTTTCGTAAATTTCATCTTGAGGAATTTTGTTGGAGGTCGCTTGAAGGTAGACAAATGACTAGGATGTGTTGTAGGGGAAGCAGAACTGCTGCCCTCTGGTGTTCTTATTTTGTTGTGGTGTAATCACTGGTATATGAAACCAAGAGAAAGGTCGGGCTGCAGTACGGTTTAGCCTTAGTTAATTTGTTTATGGTATACGAGAGAGAACCTCGAAAAAGATATTATGGTTGTACTTTGAAGTCTTCTTACTTTGGTATATGAGATGAAGTTGAAAAAATAAAATGAAAAGGCCGAGTCCGTTAATGTTTTGTTACTTGTCTCTGCTGTATGAGATGAAGTTGAAATGAAATGAAAAGTTTACTGTTTACTATGTTCAGTCTCGTGAATTTATTTTGGTATATGGGACGAAGTCATACAAGGGAAGAAATTATGTGTTTTCTTTTGGATAATAAAGAAATTAAGGTTTTATCATTGTTACTGTTGTTTTGCTTTTATTGTACAACATTTGCAAGCCGCTTCTGTCCAAGTTAACAATATGATGAGTCGTCATTCGTGCCTAACATCTCGGGGAAAAGCCGCTGCTCCCAGGAAAAGAAAATATCCGGGTACATTGGTAAATTGGCAAGTTTATCGACTTCAGGCTTCATGTGGCCTTGCTTCGTAGATGTTTGGTGCTGCTCAAATTAAAAAGAACTGGCACCAGCATATTAGTAGGGTCTGTTGCACTGACTTTAACAGACATCCGTTTGAGGTCAAATCCTGACGGATGGCCTAAAGGGTAAGACGTTTTGCTTCATTTCTTTGGTGAAACGCAGATCGGCGGATTTGTTTGCGACCTCACTGTTCTATATCACATTATCTGTTTACCAGCTTGCTATGAGTGATTATTTTGTGAGGAGGAAGCAATAGTGGGGTTACTGTAGTTTTTTGACTAATTAGCATTGGTGCTTCTCTGCCGCAAAGCGTGAAGGCTATATACTTAACGATGAAACTATCTTCGTTTCAATTATCCAATAGACCACAAATTTCGAAGCTTTTCTACCATCGAGTTATGTACATCTTTTAAATCGCTCAAAGTTGGCCCAGCCCTTGGAGTAACATCGCCTTCCGAAGTGCCGCCTGTAGCAGTAGATGACCATACTGATGGTGGCAAATTAAGGCCACAAGGTCCATAATTTTCGAATTACCGTCCACCAACTCAAACACTCGTGAAGATTTGGTTGTGGGCCAGTGGCACTTGTAATTTCTTCACTATCTATTGATGCCTTTATCATGTAATCAACTGAGGCCGTTAATCTATTAATTTTGTTTGATCAAGGGTCTCCTACAGTGTCACTCCTTTTGTCATATGAGGTGAGTTTTGTTGGATTTAATGTTAATTATGGTTGGGTTAATTAAACTCATGTGTATTAATAATATTTAATTCATATTTAGTATCTCTAAATATTCAATTTATATATTATTGAAATATGTGAAAGTACTAAAGTGTAAAAAGCCAATTGTGAGGGACATACATATGTATGTGATGACGAAGAGAAGACAAAGTTTAGTCTATATTAAAGAATGAGACAAACCCACATGTCATTTTATATAGTTAGTAGGTCATAAACCTTAATTCAAAGAGCTTGGGGAGGACATGTTAGACCATGCACACGTGCTTGGGATTGGGCTTGAGTTTGGATTTGGGTTTGGGTTTATCTTCGGTCTATCTTTTGCACGAAAAACTTTTGATCTAACAATCAAAAGTGTTTATGGGAGAATGGTTACAGGGCGAAGAGGTGTATTGTTTGGATCATATCTATGATCTGTGATCTATCACACAACTTATAAATAAGAGATTAGGGCTTCCTAATCCATACTTATGCGATTAACATACTCTCCTTCCATCTTTGCTCTCTCCTTTGCCCGTGTCCTTAGTAGTTGTATAATTGCTTCTTGATTTTCTTCCTCTCTAGCCTAGACGATTGAGGCATGCTCAAAGTCGACTCGAAGCAAGGTATATGGAAATGTGTGTGTTTTATCCTGAGAGAAAAACGAGGCATTGATTTCTCTGAGCCAAGTTCGCAAGGGCGACCTTATGTTCTTTTTCCTAATTATTGCTTTTCCTTGTGTTGTGTAATTACTTCCTAATTATGGCTTACTTCTGATCTCCAGTTGTTGTTGATTGAGGCATGTTTATAATTATTGAATATTGGTTTCTTATACATGTATTTCTATAATTTTTATCAACAATCTTAGATAAATCATTATTATCCGTAGTAAACATGTATACGTTCGCTACCTTCCAACCTAAGGTCGACTTGACTTTGATGCCAGAAAAATGTTTTCGTCTTCATTTCAAATGTTAGGAGCAACGTATGAAAATTTTGTTAACTATGCTAGGGTTGCACTTTTATAACGAGTCAGATTATCCTCAACCTCATGATACTAACTCTAAAAGCTCATATAAAATCGTTGAGTAGTGGAAGAAAGACACCTATGTCATTGTTATATATTATCAGCATTATTGAATATTTCATTCGACATTTATAGTTCTTCTCCTTAACTTCGCCCATGTAAGGGATCACCCTTGCATTGTCGGTCCCAAGCTCGGATAAAGGAGGAGGGTTGTGTTAGACTTCCGACAGCCAGCGTAAAACTTTGTCTAATTTTTATACCATGGATTACACAAATTATGAGCATTGCTTTGGGGTGTTCCCGCTTAGCGACGCGCTGCAGAGCCCGAATGTAGTGATAAGTAAGCAAGGGCCACTACATTTTCGCCCTAATGTAGTGAATCAATTATAGAGAGGGTTCCCACATCATGGAAGGATGTGGGTAAAGAAGTTAGTCCCGCTACATTGCCTCCCGAATGTAGTGAATAATTTACAAAGAGAGTCTCTACATATTCAATATAGACGAATGCAGGGGGTAAGGAAGCTAATCCTAGATAATAAGATTTGTATTGTTTCCTAGAATATCAGAACATTATCCGATAAGCTAATGGAGGTGGTAGATACTATGATTTGGAGAAAGATTCATATTCTATGTTTACAAGAGATAAAGTGGGTTAGAGAAAAAGCAAATGAGATAGAAGATACAAGTTTTAAATTATGGTACTCAGGTAAGGAAAAGGCTCAAAACAGAGTTGGTATTATCACAAATAAAGATTTAAAGGATAGTGTAGTAGACATACAACAATATGATGACCGAATCAGGTTTTGAATATAGTTTGTACTTATGTACCCCAAGTAGGCCTAGAAGATAGTATAAAGACAGCTTTTTGGGAAGAGTTAAATAAGGTGATTCAAAGGATTCCACAAAGGGAGATGATTTGTTTAGGAGGAGACTTAAATGGGCATGTTGGTAAAGAGGCATTACGATTCCAAGGTATTCATGGAAACTTTGGTTTTGGGATACAAATGAGGAATGTATGGAGATTTTAAATTTTGCTATGCCATTTGATCTCTTTATAGTCAATACAATCTTCAAAAAATGAGATTAACATTTAATTACTTATAAGAGTGGCTTATCACAAACACAAATTGATTACTTAATTTGTAGAAAAAAAGATAGAGTATGTTGTGAAGATTGCAAGGTAATTCTAGGAGAAAGATTAACCACCCAACATCGACTTTTAGTTATGAATTTACAAATAAAAAAATAAATAAAGAAGAAAAGAGTGAATCGAGCTATTCAGACTAAATGGTGGAACCTCAAAAGCGAAAAAAATATATATTTAAACAGAAAGTCATTCAAGAAGATGCTTGGAATTATGTTAGTATACCTAGTGATATGTGGAATAATATGGCTATACATATTAGAAAAGTGGCGAAAGATGTATTAGGTGAATCTAAGGGAGGTGTACCGGCACAAAAAAAAGCTTTGTGGTGGAGTGAAGTAGTGCAAAATAAAATCAAGGCAAAGAGAGTGTGTTACAAATTACATTATTCTAAAAAAACTAATGAAATTTTAGAGACTTATAAGAAAGCAAAGAAGGAATTGAAAAAGACAGTCAATAAAGCAAAAAGTAAAATTTGGGAGGATTTATATAAAAAAAACTAAACTCAAAAGAGGGTGAAAGAGATATTTTTAGGATAGCTAGGGCTAGAGATAAGAAAAGTAAAGATCTTAATTTTGTGAGATGCATCAAAGAAGTAGATGAAAAAATTCTAGTGGCAAATGATGATATAAAAAATAGATAAAAAAACTATTTTTATAAACATATTAATGAAAATAAAGATGTTAGTATTAACTTAAAAGAGTTAGCCAAATGAGAAAAGTATATAAACCACAATTTCTACCGACGTATTCAAAAGAATAAAGTCAAAGAGACTCTTAAACATATAAAGGATGGCAAATCGGTAGGACCAAACAATATTCTTATAGAAGTTTGGAAAATACTAGGAGAAATAGGAATCACTTGGCTCACAAGACTATTTAATGAAATATGAAGAAACCAAAAGATGCCCGAGGAGTGGAGAGCGAGTACACTTATACCCATATATAAGAACAAGGGAGACATTTAGAATTGTGTGAATTATTGAGATATCAAGTTAATCATACTATGAAATTGTAGAAAAGAATTATCGAACATAGGTTAAGACAAATATCAAGTACAACAGAGAACCAATTTGTATTCATGTCAGACAAATCTACTATTGAAGCGATTCACCTTTTGAGACGTCTTATAGAACATTTTAGAGCAAAAAGGAAAGACCTTCACGTAATATTTATTGATCTAAAAAAGCTTACAATAGGGTATCGAGGGAGGTTCTTTGAAGAACCTTGAAAAAAAGAGGTATCCCATTGACATACATTAACCTTATAAGAGACATTTATGATGGTGCAAAAACATGTGTGAGGACTCATGAAGGAATGACAGACTTCTTTGAAGTTAATATTGGGTTACATCAACTATCAACTTTAAGTCCATACTTATTTATAATGGTGATTGATAAGTTAACAAAACATATTCAAGATGAAGTAACTTGTTGTGTGTTATTTGCAAATGACATTGTGTTAGTGAAAGAGTTTAAGTTAAAAGTTAGTAGAAAATTGGAACTATGGAGAGAAGAATTAGAAAGCAAAGGCCTTCGACTTAGTAGAACAAAGATAGAATATATGAAATGTAAGTTTGATCATTTGGTTACTTCAGAGGACATAAAAATTAAATTTGACACACATTACATCCCCAAAAGAAAAGTTTTAAATACCTAGGGTTAATTTTTCAGAGTGATGGAAGAATTTATGGAGATGTTACGCATAAAATTAATGCTGGTTGGTTAAAATGGAGAGGAGTATCAGGTATTCTTTGTTATAAGAAGATACCATTAAAGTTAAAAGGTAAATGTTATAGAGCAGCAATTAGACCTATAATGTTTTATGGTTCTAAGTGTTCGGTAGTTAACCATCAACATGTACAAAAGATTTTTGTGACAGAATTGAAGATGTTGAGATGGATGAGTGGCCATACAAGAAAAGACCATATACATAATGAGGTTATTAGAAACAAATTAGGAGTGGCACCAATAGAGGATAAAATGAGAGAATATCATTTAAGATGGTTTGGACATATAAAAAGATGAGAAGAAGAACCGGTAAGAATGTATGAAAAACTAAATTTGGAAAGTATTAAAAGAGATAGAGGATGACCACAAAAGTGTTGGAAAGAAACAATAAAGAATGATCTAGCTTATTGTGAGTTAAATGCTAACATGACACATGATAGAGCTCTATGGAAACAAAGAATACATGTAGCTGACCCCGTCTAGTATGGGAAAAGGCTTAGTTGTTGTTTGTTTGTTTGTTTATAGTTCTTCTCCTTCTATGATAGTGAAAGTTGTATGGTCCACCTTTGATTGGAAATACAATATTAAAGACATCAATCTTGAAAAGCCTAATTCCTTAAGTATTAAATGGTAGAAGAGAAATTTGTGACCAAATAGGTCTACGAGTTTCAATTTTTCTGGCATAGTCTGAAGGAAGCCAAGATGGAGCTTCCTAACAAGTTTATTGTTTTGTCTATTATTGAGAAATTTCTTAAGTGTTAAAAAGGTTACGACCTAGATCTCAAGTATAATAAGGATAAGATGACCCTTGATGACCTCATGATAGATATAGTAATTGAGGAAGAACATAGAAGTTAGAAACCCCTTATGCATGTAGATAATGTTCCTAGGGTAAACCTAACCGAAAGAAACAACCTAGTGATCCTAAGAAAAACATGCAAAGTATAAACCAAAGGAAAATATATAAAAGAAACCCAAGAACAAATCGTGCTGGCTTTGTGGTAAGGTTGGACATTGAGTGAGATATTATCCATTAAATAAAGCTAAGAAAAGTGCAGTCATTGAAGGAGCTATGGTCAACATGGCGACCACTCCGCTTACTAATGATAAGTATCTATCTCTTAAATCTTATCTCCTTTCTATTTATGAACCATAATATTGTATTAAAGATAGTGGGGTTAATGTTTACATTTGTGTTGATCACTTTCTATTTGTTTCTTACCAGGTTGATTGTGACCTTAGGAACTCATTAAACTACTAAAGTGAAGGGTGAAGAGTATGTGGACTTGAAGTTTTTTTAAGAAAAGTTCTAATTCTTAAAGAACTTAGACACATTCTAATATTTCGCTAGAATATCCTTAGTGATCTTGTTTTAGTGAGGGAGGGATTAAAGTTAGATTGCAAATATAATAAATTCATAATTATGTTAATTAGTAAAGTGTGTTTCTTTGAGAATGGTTATTTTTATGATGTAGATGATTTGTTTAAAATTTATAGAGAACTAATTGTTGATTCTTGTATAAATTTTAATGTTAATAAGACTCTACTTCTTTTTCTTTTACTTCTTCTTTGTTGTACAATATTTAATCATCTGATATTTGACATGCTAGGTTAGATCATGTAAACTTTGATTTTATGAAAAAATGATGAATTTAAATCTTATCACTAAAACTATTATATATAGAAAACACAAATGTTAGTATATGTATATAAACGAAGCAACTTAAGAAACCTTTATATACAGTTGATAAAAAATTCAAAATTTTGGATTTGATGAACATTGATATTTGTGAATTCAATGAAAAGACTATTAAGGTTAATGAAAGATATTTTATTATATTTATTAATATATTTACTTGCTTAAACATAAAGATTAAGCTTTAAAAAGTTTTAAATATTTAAAAACGAAGCACAAACTCAAATAGGCAAGATACTTAAAATATTAAGGTACGATAGAAGAAGAGAGTATATCTCAAACTTTTTTCAAGAATATCATCAAAACAATGATATTGTTCATGAGGTTATTGCTCCGTATTCTTCTAAACTAATGTGATAACTGATCAAAAAAATAAAACCAAATGTAATATGGTTAATGTTTTACTTCAAAGTTTGTTGTTACCTATCTACATGTGAGAAAAAGCTTTAAATTCAACTTGTCATATTCTAAATAGAGTTTTTCATGAGAATAAAGAAAGTAGTTCTTTTGAGCTTTTGAAGGATCGAAGATCAATCTCAAATATCTGAAAGTGTATGGATGTTTTGTGAAAGTACTCATCCTTTAACAAAAGAGAAAAAAATTAGAACCTAAAACAATGAATGATATACTTCTCGGTTATGTGGGGACGAGTTATGCATATAGATTGTTAATCATTAGATCTCATATTTCAAACATATATGTCAACACAATAGTTGAGTTATATGATGCTACATTCTTTGATAATATATTTCTCATAAACACTAAAGTTCATCAACACAATATTCGAGAATGGTTACAGGACAGAGAGGTGTATCATTTGCATCACATCTGTGGTTCTTGATCCATCATACAACCTATAAATAAGGGATTAGGGCTCCTTAATTTGCACTTATGCGATTAATACTCTCTTTCCTCCTATCTCTTCGTCCCCTTTGCTCGTGTTCTCTGCGGTTGTGGTTGTTTCTTGGTTTTCTTCCTCTCCAGTTAAGGCGATTGAGGCATGGTTGAAAATGACTCAAAGCCAAATATGTGGCTTTGAGGATGTGTAAGTTTCATCCAGGGATAGAAAACGCACGTACCTATATGTATTGTATAGTGGAATACTGATTAATTTAAGGAAGCTCGTAAGGGCAATGAGACAAATAAGTTCTCTTTCCTAATTATTATTTTTGCTTGTATTTTTGGTACAGTTTGTGGTGTTATTGATTGGGGTATATTTATGATCGTTATGTATTGGTTTTTCTAACAAGTTTTTGTTCTTGAACAAAGTGGATCGGGACACTGTTACTCGTGAGCAAAAGTATGGAGTTCGTAAACTTGGATCTTTCTAGTGACAGAAGTATGTAATGCCGACATTAATGGGACTAGCAGATCCACCTTTTCTCCAAGGGACTATAGATCCTCCTTTTAAATGGTTTCATTTAAGAATGTACTTTTGGGTAAGGTTCAACCACACGCCCTCACAGCAAGCTGTCCTTGTGCATTACTAATCTCGTGATTTCTCCATAAAAGCTCTTGGCGTTGCACACCAACTGAAAAGGGAAGAACGACCTAAATGAAGAAACTTGTGTAAATAAAGAGCCGTCGGTCTTGTTCTCTGAACCACCTCTCCACATTCAGCAGAAAGCCCATTGAGAAACCTTAGACAATAAGGGAAAGAAACATGGCGAACTCCATCCAGACAACTTTCGAAGACGACGATGCTATGGATGTCAATCAGACACTTCAGAAAGAGTGTTCCGAGGACGAAAGACCTACCAGCTTACGTGAAACCTACGGCAGACATGTGAAGAAGCTACACCGGAGTGTTAGTCAGCAGGTCAGTGTTGACACGAGGTTTTCTGCTTTGAGGAGAGAAGACAGATCCAGGGCTAGGGATGGAAGGGTTCTTCTGAGGAACGGTAGGAGTTTAGGAGGATTGGGAGCTACGCACAGCTATAGTGTAAAGATGGCTGGCGGTCATGATCAGAGGAAGGGAGATTTCAACATGTTTAGGACAAAAGGAGCCCTTCATAGGCAGAACACACTCCTTCCTGTCAAAGTAGAAAACGAGCAAGATTCGAAGAAGTTCTTCTCTTCGGGACAGTTGCAAGAAGTCCCCAACATGAACCTTCCCACCGGCAGGTATTTTGCAGCCTTGAGAGGTCCGGAGCTCGATGAAGTCAAGGTAAACTAATCATGTCCTTTCGTTGATGAACTATTGCAATGAACCTAATTTCCCCATACACACTTCATGACATGATATTGTGTGTGTATATGTACGTGTGTGTGTGGGTGTTTGTGTGCATGACGTGCTGCATGACGAGAATCGAGATGGCACCACTTATTGATAATTAGTCAATTGGCATTCATGCAGGAGCAGGAAGATATTATGCTGCCGATGGACGAGAAATGGCCGTTCCTACTGCGGTTTCCCATCGGCTGCTTCGGTATGTGCCTAGGCCTAAGCAGCCAGGCCATACTCTGGTCTTGTATTTCCACCAGCCCAGCCACCACTTTCCTCCACGCCACCCCTCTCATCAACCTCGCTCTCTGGTTCCTCGCCGCCCTCTTCCTTTTCATCGTCATGTCCATCTACGCACTCAAATGCGTCTTCTTCTTCGAGGCTGTCCGCAGGGAGTTCCACCACCCGGTCCGTATCAATTTCTTCTTCGCCCCATGGATCGTCTGCATGTTCCTCGCCATAGGCGCGCCTCCCGCTCTCTTCTCTCGCATCCCCCCGGGACTCTGGTGCGCGTTCATGGCACCCATTCTGGCCCTTGAGCTCAAGATCTATGGCCAGTGGCTGTCCGGCGGGAAGAGGAGACTCTGCAAGGTGGTCAACCCGTCGTCGCACCTGTCAGTGATCGGGAACTTCGTGGGGGCGGTGCTGGCTGCGAAGGTCGGATGGAAGGAGGCCGGGAAGTTCTTCTGGTCGGTGGGAATCGCGCACTACGTGGTGGTGTTCGTGACGCTGTACCAGAGGCTCCCTACGAGCGAAGCGCTGCCAAAGGAGCTCCACCCCGTCTACTCCATGTTCATCGCCACGCCATGCGCAGCAAGCATCGCTTGGGAGGCTATCTACGGAGAGTTCGATGGCTTCTCCAGGATCTGCTACTTCCTCGCCATCTTCCTTTACGCCTCCTTGGTTGTTCGGGTCAATTTCTTTAGAGGCTTCAGGTGAGGTGGACTGGCCCTTGTCTTGTTTTCTCTCTTTTTGCTTCCATCATAATTCATAAGTTCCTCACTCGGGTCTCGCACTGCTTTCTGGGTTCCTTCTTGAAAATCGGGACCGGATATTGCCACCTAACTGGTTACAGATTAATGGTGGGTTGGGTTCAACAGCCTGCATCTGCTTTAACCAGGTGGGTTAGTCCTCGTGGAAATATCATCCCACCCATTGATCTTGCCCCTGTAAACCTATGAATGACCATAAGTTTTGAGATGATAATCACACCGTTTTAGCATCATTGACATAACCATAGCGCTTATATTTACCCTTCCCCACTTTCACAAGTTGGTAGTAATGGAGTAATTAATAGCTTTAGGTTTGATAGGCACATCAAGTTGCTAATACGTAAAAGTATCGACCTTAAACTTGCCTTGCCAAGGGAAGATGCACCAAGCCATTACCTCGACAAGTGATGGACCATTGGACTGGGATAGGTGGGCACTAGATATCGATTAATCGATGTGCTTACTATAGCCTTGACGACATGAAGATCACGAGAGAAGCACATCATGAGGTATATAGGAGCATTTTCGCTTTAGGTTGGATGTTGAAGGGACTTAAACACTCTTTACGGATGAGGAATCGTTAGTAATATGTTATATGATTTATTTTCTATATTTCATCCAATTTTTCCTTATAATTTTGCAAAAAGGAGAAAAAAATTTGCCATCTCTACCCATAGATTGATTCAAACATGGTCCCCTTAAATGTTTGTTAGGTTAGTTCTGAACTTTAACTGAACACGAGTCATCACCATTCATCAGAAGTGAAGAATCCTATGTAGTGGCTGATACAACAGAACAAACAGCAGGCAAAGTTTCACTTCACGAGATGACCTTAATGAGAAGAACAAGAAACAATTGCGAATGTATATATACACTATTTGAAATTTAATTTGTTTTACAATGGGCAATCTGCAACCATCTTTGACATGTACAAGCGACAAAGAAAGGAAAAATCACGATCACTTCTTCCCCGAGATTTCAATGTGAAAAGATAGGCGCCTTTCTCTTTGCAGGTTTTCTGTGGCTTGGTGGTCCTACACGTTCCCTATGACCACAGCTTCTTTGGCAACGATAAAATATGCAGAACAAGAGCCAAGTGTAATAAGCAAAGGACTAGCAGTGACGTTGTCACTACTGTCATCTCTTATGGTTTCAGCGTTGTTGGTTGTGACCCTCTTACATGCATTCATCTGGCGATCTTTGTTTCCCAATGATGTCGCCATAGCCATCACTAAGAAGAAAGCAAATGCCCCAAAAGGCCATGGCAGGGAGAAGCTGAAGCGTAGGGCCTGTGATATCAGACAGTGGACAAAGCAGGCTCCCTTTGCGTTGGTTACTTCATCCACAGCCAAGAATTCTAAGGAGCAGCATGAACAATCATCAGTTCTCCCTTCCATAGGTAAGAATGTGTAGCGGCATAATCAACAGCCAAATTCTCAAGTTTATTAGTGAGGTGTTGAGGTGTTTATGTGGTATAAAAGTTCATGGTGATCATAGTAGGATAGTGAACTAAAGATATTTAATTGACATTGCTATAAATTTGTTGTCCACATAAACGATACATCATTTTACAGCATTTCAGGAAAACAATAAATGATTATTCCATGCATGTCTTAGGATCATTTTTCAAGCAGATGGGCATAGTTTGTGCCATGTTTCAGCAACAATTCAGTGCCACGAGAAGGCAAGCATGCTTGAGCATCTAAAGATGACATTTGGTATCTTGCAGGGAACAGTTTCCACTAATGAAGTATGTTTATAAGTAGATTCACCTTTCAAAGCATCCATCATTGAGTTCATCACAGGCAGATAATCGTCCTGTACGATCTAGAAAGGCTTGAAATACAAAGAACAAAACTACTTGAAACAAATATGCCCGATTCTGCAGTATGAGTGCCTACAAAGTCGAATTTATTAGTTCATGACTACAAGAAATTTGAATCAACTGAAACTATCGATGAGTGATGAGACTGGGCAACAGTACAAAGATTACGCTCGTTGTAGAGTAGGAAAAATTATATTTTAAATGTATTCTTTGTAAAACCATTAAATATGCTCTCACATTATTAGAACTTGGTTTTGGTCACATTTGGGAATCTACAACTTAGTGCAAAAAGATCCGCTAAACGGATATCTTATTATACTCTTCTGGACGTCTGTGTCTCCCATGTTCATGCCACATTCTGTACCCACACCAGAACTCATGTGTGAACAGTATTTCCAGACAGACAAATAAACTAGACGCATGTTAATATAGAGCCAGGACAATCTACAATCAAAAGCAGAGATGAACATTATGAAGTCCACTTAACATTCCACTTAACATTCACAATGTAAGAGAGAGAGAGAGAGAGCACGACGAAGTAACAGAAACAAATTACTAATGAATAAGTATTAAGTGTTTTTTCCAAATATGTTATCAAGAAAAGTTTTTCCAAATATATATGCCTATACGACAGGCAAACTCTAATTGTTGGGATACACCAGCTGAGATGTCAATGCCGTACCTTTCTTTAAATGGAAACCGATGATCACCACCAAGAGGACCTTGTTTGCTTCACTCATCGGCATGAAGAATACAAAGTTAGATGCCAGCAAACAAATTTATTGGACAATAACAATATCTACATAATAAGAACATAATTGATGGATGCAGGGAACGTTCAAGTGCAAAGTAATCTGTCCAGTGGGCAGTAACTATATTCAATTCAACCATGAGCAGTCTTCCTGAATATGTACCAATTGTGTTTTGACCAAAAAAATGTAAATCAACCTAAAAGAAGTCCAGAAAGGGCAGTTTTGTCTCACCAACTTCTGTGGAAAGAAGTCATAATTTTTACCAAAGTATAGATTTGAACCATATGAGAAATGAGAAACACTATGGGAACGACAGGTTTCAATAGAAACAATGTGATTCTTGTGAAGAGCACCTAAAATAGGCTCCACTGTACGGAAAAAATTTTCCATCAAAGATCTTGAAGAGTGAAACTTAAAGTCTTAAAGTCTTGAATATCACATCTACATTCTATTACAATTTCTCCAGCATGTGTGTCTCATTACTCAATGCTACACTAGAAAGCTAATCATACTGAAAAACTTTATAGACATGGCCCAAACCTCTACTCAACATCCCCATGATTGTGCCCTAGACTTTCCTTTTTCTTTTCATTTTGTATTAAAATGTGCAGTTCTATACACTACCTCTGATTTTCGGCTTGGCTTTATTACTTGAAGTACATAATCAAGAATTGTTCCTCAAAAATTTGCACTGATTTTCCACTAAATCAGTTCTAGCTCAGCCACCAAAGGATTAATTGTTTAAGCTTGTCTAAATTTCTCCAACTAAAATTGTATTTAGAGGAGACAAAGTTTAACTTTACAGAATATTCTTCTAACATGCAAAAGTGAAAAGGCAAGCATTCACATGACAGCTGCGTAGATAACACCAGGCAAGACAAAATTATGAAGGGACACATCTCTAGAAAAGGTTCATGATAATTCATCTAGCCCACCTGGCAGGGATCTCCACTCTACAACTTTCAGGTATGAGTTTGATTCCCAGGGCATGCAAACCTGGCTTCAGCCTCCCATTGTAACAACCACAGATAAACAAAAGGCATGCAGTATCCACCAATATAATGAGGCTTTGCAAAGCATGATCTAATGTATGTGATAGGGGTTCACACTAAATAATGCAAAAGATTTGCACCTCATTTCAGTCTCTCCTCCATTAATAGCTGCTCGATTTGCATCTGTTTGAAAAGCTTGCTGCTTTTCTTCACCCATGTACAGAACCTAGAATGAAAATAGTTTCCAGAACACAAGAACAAAGTTTCTAAGCATCACAGAAAATTACTTAGAAAATGCCTTGAAAGAACTCCCGCTGGTAAGTCCATCAGCAGGAAGAAAGCATGGAGACCATTCAATCAACTGAACTGCAGATTGATGATTGTATCCTTAACTTTTCCTTGATTGTCATGCACCTACCATATGGTCTTGATGCAACAAATCCTACATGTTCTCTTTCACGTCCTCACATATCTGTGGATTACTTGAAATCAAGAAAACCAAAAATAACCTAAAGAATGGAAGTCTTTGCTTGAATACTGTACACATGAAACATTGAAATGGAAAGACTTGAATGGTGCCTGAATACCTGAGATGCATAATTTGGCTGAACTTCAGATTTGAGGGACAGCTTAGATCAACCAAAATAATATTGTTAGATGGAAATAAACAAACAAATGAAATTTCACAAAGAAAAACTAAATAACATTCATTTACCTTCTTGAACAACTCTGTAAGTGGATTTGGCTGATGAAACCTTTTGTCTGTTGAGAAATTGAAGCCCTAAAAGATGCCCATTATGACATCAGGCCGCCATAGCAAAGAGTACAGTCATCTATGATAGCTTTAAGGAATTTGCAAAAGTTTCACCAATGATATACCATAGGTTTTGTGTTTTCCCTCTTTGAGTTTCGATAAATGCCAATATCCCCCTTACTTGAAAAAATCTGCAGCAAGAAAGAAGCACATAAAGGTTTTCCATGTAACATGGCAGTGAAAACATCACAAAGGGCTACCTTTTTATTGAGTGGTCTGGCTTTGAAAATGTTATTGTGTTCATGGTCATCTGGCTTTGCGGCATCCAAATCTTTTGACCTTAAAAACAAAAGAGACAGAAACACACTTATGTAATAAGCATATTACAAAGCCAATCAGAAACCGGAGAGTAGATGAACAAACTACAGGATGTCTGCATCATCATCTATGTTCCAACGTGCTGGTGATGCACAAATAGAAGTCGGTGAACATTGAGATAACTGAAGAATGAAACATAAAGACGCTACAACTTAAGGCCTTCTAGATCTTCAAGCATCACATATAAGCTCGTTCCCAGTATACATAAAAGAAACTCAGTGAGCATATTGTATTGTTTCGTGTGCAATATTGCAGTATCCACTAAATTCAGCTTACTTTGGATACAAAGATTTTGTAGAAAGATGCCGTGATGGCTTGGTATTAGAAGGAACGCTCCTAGTGGCAGTTGATGAGATGTTTGAGGCCTGAATGAAATATTTGCACAAACTCATTCAGATGTACGACAAATTATTCAAGACTTTATCAAACAAAACAAGCACATACAGCCCACAAGTCATATATATGCAAGTTCCTATCTTTTAATAAAGTACAACAACAACAACAAAGCCTTATCCCATACTAGATGGAGTCGGCTATTTTTTATAAAGTAAAGAAACAAAAGTAATCGATACATAAAGTTGTGAACCAAGAGCATCCAAGCCAAAATAAGTACATTACATTGTCTGAATAGATGCAAGACAACATTGATGAAGCAGACATAGAGTGTTGCAATGCTCTCTCTGATGTCTTCAAACAAAATTCCTAGAAATATTTGTAACCAATCCATAAAAGCCAACTATTAATCAACTTCTGAAATGTAAAATGTATAAGAATTGGCAAAAGAAAATTGTGAAACAGAAGAGATTTGATATGAAAACCTACCTGAAATATGGGCACCCTAAGGTCACTTCTTTGTGGTAAAGCCAATGAAGGAGTCTCAAATATCTAGAGTACATAATATTAAATACATAGAAATAATCAACTTGACGCCTATAGAAGAATCAATATAACTTAATCAAGAACTACCATGGTACTTGCCTTCCTGTTCAAAGGCTGTGCCTTAAATAAAGGAGCTTTTGCAACTACATGCTCATCCGGATCTGTAACAATCTTGGCCCTGATATACAATATAAAGCAGCCAGGTAACCTCTTAGAAGGCAATAGGCATGATATACAGCATGCAAAAGTCTATCTAAAAAATAAAATCACCGCCAACTGTAAAGAAATGCACCTAATTCTTCTAGCTTTCTGTGATGTTTCAAGTGCAGGCTCTCTTGGCACAGTCAATCTGAATTTGATTTGTTCATGAATGCACTCAGCGCATCTATCCTGCAAAAACATCAAAATATTGAATATCAATGCTCTCACAAAAGAAACCAGTAGAAACTAACCATATTATGGAAATAAGGAAAAGAAAAAATGCAACTAAATCATGTCAAACGAACTCCAGCCCACAAAAAGGCAAGCACATAACGAGAGAAGGGTATATAGTACCTTCATAGATAATGCACACTTGCTGCTAGTGAGAGTGTGACATGCCTCTGAGCAGTTAGAGTTGTTGCCTCGAACTGGAACTCCTTTAGGTTCCTTATGAAGCAAAGGTACTGGTTGCTTCATGTCATGAATTTGTTGAATCTGCTTTGTCAAAAGATGTGAATTCCAAGTAGTAAAAGGGAAGAAAGAAGGAATTCACAGAACATTCTGAACTAAGATCCACAACAATTTACACCGCACAAAAGACAAATAAATAGATGGATCACTGAGAAGATTTCAGTAATCCGACTTTGTGTGAGAGCACCACATCTATTCAGTATCATCTTCACATAAGAACACGTTCATGCATATTGAAGTGTGGAAAAACAATGCTGTTGAGAAATGTTGAAATGTTGAGACTTGCATCGGGTCCCAAGAATGGACCCGCGCAGATCTGTTATCCCTGGTTTGTGCTTAGCTTTACTTAATAGGGGTAAATATGTCTTTAAGTTAAAAAAGCCTATAAATTAGAATCAGGGTTGTCATTAGTCGAGTATCTGCAGCTGCCAATGTGAAGGGGCGCAGAACACAAGTTGAATGCAGGCAGATATGAGTAATCTGCACATTTGTAACTGATTTATGATATTTTCATTCAATAAATAATTATGTTCTACCATAGTATCAGAGCCTACACGACTAGCGTATTGCTGCGTAGACATTGATTGATATGACAGATCCATAGGTTCTATTTTTCTTTATCATTTTTCAGTTTTTGCATGAATCGTGATGACAGACAAGGGAAAGGGCCCAAAAATACCATTTATGGTCTATGACACGAATGTTTGTGATAAAATAGATTCCTTCCAGATCACAAATGTAAAATTTTATAGAAGGAATTATTTGGAATGGTCCAAATCTGTTGAGTTAGTAGTTTTGACAAGAGGGAGATGGCCATACTTGACTGGACATATTCCAAGGTCCGAAGAATATGATGTGACATACCCAAAATGGCAGAAAGAAGATACTCTAGTTTCATCCAGGTTATTACAATCTATGTCTCCAACAATTAATCACACCTTTATGTATTTAGATTCTACTTCCGAAATCTGGAGAGAATCTTCTGAAGCCTACTCCTGACAAAAGAATGTGGCTAAAGAATATGAGATCCTCCAAAAGATTCAAAAATGTAAACAAGAGGGCCAGATCTATCCGTGACTATTATGTTGAGTTGAGAGGTCTCTGAGATGAACTCCAATTCTACACATTAGTAAAATGTGCACCATGCTTAAGAGAAGGAAGGTATTTTATTTGCTTTGGGGCATTAAGAGCGAGTATGAATGTGTTAAGGTACACATATTGGGTAGAGAGGAAGTCCCCCCTTAGGTATTGTGTATTATCTACTCCTACCTGAGGAAGATAGAAGGGCATTGGAGAAAGAGACTATACTAACATTGAAGTCACGACTAAGTGACAATTAATTCCCACTTCCTCTAGGGTATGGGTTATTGACTCGGGAGCCACATACCACATGATAGACAATCGGTCACTTCTTTCTTCCATCTACTTAATAAAATCAAAGGTTGAAGTTTCAATCATTTTTCGTGTTGTCAACAAATTTATCATTACTCAGTTTAATGTCTCTATCAAAATTCTTCGTTCTGATAATGGGAGAGTTAATGAGTGGACAACTCAAAGACTACCTTAACATGCATAGTATTCTTCACCATACTACATGTCCTAATATACAACAACAAAATGGGATAGCTGAAAGGAAAAATCGTCTGTGCTCTTCTTTTTGAAAGTCATGTTCCTAAGCCCTATTGGGGGAAGCAATTTTAACAATTGTTTATTTGATTAATAGAATGCCTAGCACAATCCTCTATTGTGCGAGTCCCATGAAAACCCTTATACAAGACTCAAAAGCATTTCATATTACTCCTCGAGTGTTTGGGTGCACATGCTATGTTCATCTTTAGTTCCCGAGATGAGATAAACTTGATCCAAAGGTAATTCGGTGTATCTTTTTTGGTTACTCTACATCACAAAAAGGGTATAAGTGTTATGACCCCATAGAATGGATCTACCAAAAAACACTAATATGACAAATTACAAGAAATGTGATACACCTATAGAAGTGAATCACAAACTACATCTTGGAGACAACACTAAGTTTTGATATATAAGTAAGTATCAAAGGCTGGTTGAAAAATTGATCTACCTAACCATTACAAGACCAAATATCTCATATGATGTTGGAGTTGTGAGCATATTCATACATTCTCCCACAAACAACCACATAGATGTGGTCTACAAAATATAGGATACCTAAAATTTACTCCGAGTGCAGGTATATTATATTCCAGATCGAGTGAACTACTTTTAGAGATATATTCTTATGCATATCGGGCTAGGTCACTATGATCAAGGTCTACCACAAGCTATATTACATTACTTGGTGTGGTAATCTAATTTCATGACAGTAGAAAAAGCAATTAGTAGTTAACAGACCTACTGCAGAGGCTGAATATATAGATATTGCTCAGGCTAAGCATAAGGGCAAGTGGATAGTTTCCTTAATCCTCGAATTGGGATTCGACTTGATCTCTCCCATCTCTTTATACAATGATGGCAGTGCTGCTATATAAATAACATCTAATCTAATTTAGCACGAAAGAACTAAATATATTGAAATTGATTGCTATTTTATAAGAGAAAAATTGTCAATTCAAGAATTCAAGTCAGGTAAGAAGTTCAGAAAGAAATTTTCTCACCAAAGCACTTATAACAGTCTTGTGAGCACTTTGGACAAGTTGGGTGTTATCAATATATTTAACTCAACTTGAGGGGGAGTTGAAAATTTTTGAAATGTTGAGATTTGCATCAGGTCCCAAGATTGGACCCGTGTAGATATGTTATCCCTCGTTTGTATGCAACTTTCCTTAATAGGGGTAAATATGTCTTTTAAGTTAGAACAATCTATAAATTAGAATTAGGTTGTCATTAGTCAAGTAACTACAACCACCAATATGAAGGGGCACAGAACACAAGGTTGAATGCAGGCAAATCTAAGTAATTTGTACATTTGTAAATGATTTCTGATATTTTCATTCAATAAATAATTTTGTTTTAACCAAGTAACAACATATAAAAGTTCAAGTAAACAAATAAATTGAAGTAGCAAAATACAAGCATGACCATACCTTTCGCAGCTGATCTCCATCCAGTTTTTGCCTCTTTGAAGCTTGGCACTCATTACAAGATGTTTTATCTGCAATTGTGTCATGCTTCACCAAAAGAACTGTTTCAACCCTGAGCAAAAAAGTTAACAAATGCAAATTTTATTCAAGGATGAATGGAAATCAATGCTCTGTTTAGAAGCAAGATATCCGTAAACAGGAGTCAAGTTGGTGACAACATCCTCCCCATATGTAGTTTAAACAAAGATGAAGTTTTATCCCCATTCTCATCTCCAAAAACTGCATCCCTAAACAAATTGTGGGAGGGAAACATGGAATCACCATCTCTAAACTAATTTTAGGTTCCCAACCAAAACCTCAACAACATCGGAAAATCAAGCCTACATAGTGAAAAGGTGATTAACTCAATCGTACTGTGTTCTGGGATGCATGCTACAGCACCAAGGAAAAACCAAGAAATGCAAAAGAAGCTGAAACACAAGAATTTTGATCAGGCAACTGCACCGAGATGACCACAGGTCCATGCTTAACCATATAATGCACTGTTGCTTCATTCATGCTCAAGATAATTCAAAACCAAGAATCTGCTAGCTTGAAGACAAAGCATAACCTTCTTGTAATTTTGGAGGAACCCTTCCTGTCCTTTGGAAATTTTGAAATCGGCATTCTCTGTTTGGCCAAGTGACTTGCAGTAGGTCTCATCAAAGTTGAGTTTCTTGGCAAAGAAACACACGACAAGGACTTCTTCAAGCTTCTAGGAAGATCTTGCATGTTACTGCTGTTACAAACTAAGCCTAGAAAAAAGAGAAAAAAACATCATTGAAGCATCAGCTAGCAACTAATAGAAACAAACATTACAAAAGCAGTGGGAAGACTGTCAGAAATAGATGCAACTGGCATAAGATGAGCCATATCACGGCTACAGAAGAGATTACAAAGATAAATGACACTGCAGTTCAACTTAAGGTGGAAATGAAGTCACCAAGACATCATGCACATCCACACTGGAAACAATTGATAAATTTAACATTTTATTCTTTTCTATAGGGGTTTTAGGATAAATATAGTCTCCAAAGAAAAGAACTTTCATGAGAAATAAGCCATCAAACTTTTAGATAGTTCTTCCTCTTTAAAAGCACCTTTACCATTAAAATCATCAATAAGGTACTCCAAATTAGTTGACTTGAAATTTTTGGAGGAGTTCTGCATATAGTCCACCTGCACTTCAGCACATTGCTCTCTGATGCTAATTTCTTGGGAGTGCTCTGAGAAAAGAACATAAAACAGTTTGGAATCAAGATTGATCGATGAAGCACACAGAACACATTCTAAAACATTTAGAACAGAAGTACAAGGAGCATCAAAGTCAAAACCACAATCAAAATAATAGAATCAGAAGCAACAATAGGCTGCCATCTGTGTTGGTTGACATCCATGGTTTCTTTGTTAACAAAACAAATTTACAATCTTTTCCTACTTAAGTGGATCAACTTTCAACTTACGTAAAATGATGGTGTCCCTTGTTATAAGAAGGGGAGGGGGATCATTTGTCAGAGCCAGCACAAAGTCATGACCATATTCAAATTCCAATATTACCTCATAAAGTTGTCAGAATAAGAAAAACTTGAATGAATTTTTAGCCTAAATTAACCAGAACTGACATGATATGACATTTCAGGTATCTTTTCACATCATGCAGGTAATATGGAACATATTGCCCTCTATTTGAAAGGACAATAATTCCCAATTCAGAGAAACAAACTTATTCGGGAGTAGGTCTTACAGTTTTCGAGTAAAAAACTACAAAGTATAAGGCATCGCAAGTATTTAAAGTACTTAACAAAAGCCCATCAAGAAATGTACTCTGATGAAGCTGCATATTACCTCTTTTATCCTCATTCAACACGGGCAAATAGGAAACCAAGCCAGTCAAGCGATGAGTGGTATCATCATTTTCAACTACATGGACTTCTAGAAGGTCCTCCGTCATATGCAAGTTTACCAAATAAGCTGCAACCCACAAAAGAATATATCAACAACAAACAGAGGATACAAATAATCAAAAAGGTGCAAGACAAAACATGGAAACTTTGAAAGGCCTTTATTGGGCAACCACGTTCCTTGAATCCAGAGGTGAAACAGTCTGTTCCATTCTCCTTATTTATACTGACTGGTAGTCGAATAAATAATTTTATGGTTTTTTGCATGACAACAGAAATGGTTGCGTCCAAGAGAGTGAAGAAAACATAACTGCCCCCTAAACCTTTACAGGTCAAGTAGATAACAACAGTATCGAATAACTATGGTTCAGGTCCTTCTTTTTCATGCCCGCAGTAACAGCAGCAATCCCCCAGGAAACGAGAACAGAAAGCGACTATGGGACAATCCCATGCATACTGATAGAACAGAAATGTACCTCTGAATCCTACCATATAAAATGGATACAGCAGACTTACACATATCCAACTATTGACGCACCAAAAAGGTACACATATAAATAGCACGAAATTGTGGAGTTAAAACTAACGGGAACACAAAATAACACAACTAGAGTGTAGGCACGGGTTCATTGATACAAGAGGACTTATTTCATTTACTAAAGTTACAATGGATATGGAGAAACTTATGCCAAATGGTAATATCCTGCCGTAGAAGGCCATAACATTAAGGATGCGGGTTCAACAAATTGGCGTGAAACTAAGAAAAGAAAGCAAGCTTGGGCGTCCCAATTTCGAGATAAAAGAAGAAAAAAACAATATGGATGCAAGGCATACAGCATAAGCCGGGGGCTACCCGTCATCCCGAATATGTCATTTGAAGAAAGCATCATTACGTTGATACTACCTCCTCGAAATCACATTTCGAGGAACAAAAGAATGAAAATGCATAAAAATGATGAAGAAGTAAGATGCCGGAGACCTTTCGTCTATCCACGGGTCAGCATGTCAAGAAGTGGCATGGAAGACTCGTTCTACATACAGATTTGCATTCCCATTCTTACAAGCAACGCAATATAAGAGCAAAAGCAAAGTCAAGAACCCTAGAGCAAAAAGGAACGGGAGAGGATCTAGACTTTTTACGGGAAGGGGGATAGCCGGCGGCAATGTTGAACCACGCCTCCGCTTCTTGCGATTCCTGCGGCGTCTCCAACCTCGTAAAATCATAGAAGCGAGGAGCTGAGAACTCATAGTCTAAGTCGAACTCCTCAGACGTAAACCTACCGTCTCCTTCGTCCATCGTCTCATCCATCTCTTCTTCCTCCATTGTCTGACATTCGAAAACAAATACAGGGAAAACGAAAATGACTAAGAAACCATTCTCCAGAGAACCAAGTAACCCAAATGTCGTTAATCTGCTTTACGTGGCGCACAATAGAGAGAAGCAGGAAGGGGAAATGTTGTTTGGTGAGAAAAGGGGAGAGCTGCTTCTCGGCCTCGGCCGGCCAAGGACGGAATTTTGAATTTGCCGAGGCGAGGAAGGGGTCACGTAGTTGTTTGAGTTGTGTTTACTCCGTTTTACCAAAAGAACCCTTACCTTTAGCGGATATTGCGGGTTTCCTAGACCGTCCATCTTGAGAAATCTGATGGTTTGGCCGTGTGGCGGGAAAATCGACGTCTTGTTCGAACAACGTCCGAAACTACTCACCAAGTTCTCCGTGGAATTACGAGCCGAAATTGGTAAAGATGCAATGAGAAAACAAACAGTTTGCTTGGAGTTGCAACTTTGAAATGTTGATTGAACCTTGAAGTTCTCTCCTCCTTTGGGGTTTCTGAAAACGCCGTTTGAGTTTTGAATGCTCTAATCAAATACCTTTCTTCTCGGAGTTTTTATAGCTACACGGACATCAGCTAACTACGGCTGATGTTGCTATTGGAAAAGCATAATTCCGGCCGGCGTACCACTGACTCTTAGGCATGAAACAAAAAGAAAGAGGTAGGAATGAATTCAGGTTGCTGTTTCTGAAATGCTTTCAGCTAGCGCCTACAAGTCAAATCAGAGTAGAGGCACCGCGGTGGTAGTAATAGAACGAAGCGATGAAGATGACTCTTCCCACTATTCACTCGGTGTTGAACGATTACTAATAGTTACATAGCTCAAGAGCTCTCGCGCAGAGCGTTAACTCAACGGACATGCCTATGTTCGTCAAGAACTCACTCTCTCAGATAGATCAGTGAAGGGCAGATAGGGGTATTTCCGTCTTCCCAAAGGATGGCTGCTCTGCCTAGGCTACCATTTTCAAACATTTAAATCGAGGGAAAGAGTAGGAATAATAATAAGGGGCGTTCGGTCCCTACCTTCCTTTTGATTTTCCTTTGTCTTCGTGCACACACAGAGGGAGAGAGCCATAAATGCATCTTCACTCTTCCGTATGCTGCGTCATCAACAAAGAGGAGGAAGAAGGCCCACGGGCTCGGTTGGCTTGAGAAACCCCCAGTAAAAGAGTATCTGTTGAAGGTCAAGAGGAAGACGGGCAAACGGAATATTTGCCTCACCTTATAATTCGAAAAATGAATGAATAACACTATATCTCGTGGTTGAATCTGTGATTGTATAATTTACAATCGAAATGATAAAGACAAAGGAATATCGAAGGGGAGGAGAAGAGCTCAAGAAGTGAGATGGGTTAAGGCTTGTTTTTGACACAAGACATAAAGAACCTAAGAAGTTCACAGTATCAAATCCAGGGTCCAGATTTTCCCAATAAATAAATAATATATATATATATATATATATATGAATATTTAAATAAATTTATGTCTATATGTGAATACATACGATAAAATAGATTATGATTCAATTCTCATGGTTCAGTTCCAAACATGAATTGAACCACGAAAGATTTCTAGAACGATGAACTTGGAGATTTTGGAATCAAACTAAACCGCCTGTTTGGTTCAGCTTCATGAGTTCCTTGGACACCCCTAGGCTGAACGAGCGTTCGGGTAGGTTGGATTGGGTGCACGGAGGGATATGCTTTGCTTGTTTGGAAGTTTGGGTCGTAATGGGCTTCGAGAACTGGTAGCGTGACGTTGCAGGAATTAAACGGGTCAGATACGTTCAGCCCACAATGGGTAGGTCCGAAACCCCATAAGATTGCTGTTGTGTACTGAACTCAAGCGACTAGCTCCACTAACAAAAGGTAACTACTGAACTGTGAAACATGCATGGGTCCGGGTGAGCTTGTCCATGGGGGAAATTCTACCCAAGAATTTCAGCACCAACAATTCTGAGTCTCCGGCGGGACGCCCATCCAGTCCGATTGCACCGCTTGCCCCAAACACCCCACTCAAAGATTATCAAGAAATCCCCTCCAAAATGCATAAGCAATTCCTCGTGGATTTAGTCGTATTCTTTGTTTTTGGACGATCTAAATTGTGACGACTTTGAAATCCTTCAGCTTCGCCTCTGGTCCTGCACCATGCATACCTTAACAATGCCCGTGCAAGTGCACATCACTTGCACTTGCACTGTTCACGACCTACTCGAGCTCGGCTCAAGAAAAACTCGGATTCTACTCCATCTTTTCAAGCTCAAGTTGTGGTCCAGCTACTTGCTAGTCAAGCTCAAGCTTACTGGAACTCACATCAAGCAACTCGCAAGCCTAATCAAGCTTTACATAAATACAACTTTTTATTTATATTTTAAAAGCTTTATGTACTTGGGTCAGATGAGCCAATTCATGTGCTCACTCAAACTCAATCAGGTTTGAATTCAACTCAATCCGAGAGCTTATTCGAGCCAATCTCAGTTGTACTGAGCTCAAACAAGTCCATTGAGCTAAATTCAAATTATCCAATCATAACCGCTCAAGCACGACGAGCATGAAGATTGAAGCTCAAGATGAACAATTTCCTAACAATTCTAGCGTGCTTGTACTCGAGCTCAACTCCGCTCAGTTGCACCATATCAATAATCCCTCAGTAGCTTTTTGGGCGAGATAAAACTTGTCAAAGTAGAAGTTTGACAAGTTAAAGCAAACATGAAATGAAGATTTCATACGTAAAAGAAGCAAACAACAGTAAAGAACAATATGCTTGTGAGACAGAGCAGTATCTTCATGGTCCTTTTGAATCCATTTTCTTCATTAAGCGTTCTTCCGATGGCACGTACATCTTGACATAATCTCGTGTGACGTCATGAGTGACAAATGAAAACCTTTTGTTGTATTTGCATGCATAAAGCAGAAACCGTAGTATGGCATTTCCCTTGACATTGGTGTGGACCCTCATTCCTGAAGATCACATCATTCTCTTTTGCTTAATCCGATACCTGTGTGGTGGATATTGTTCAGAGACCTCGTGAAAAAGAGAGGAGAGGCGCTTAACCAGAAAGGCTTTCGGCCTGTGCTTGGGAGACACAAATCTAAATGACCATGTATCCGATTCGCGCATACACTACATTTTTGGGCCACGGCACGTCAAGGAATTGGGAGATCAGCTTCTCTTTTGTCTGGACGTCTTCTAATTCAGAAACCACACCGAATTGTGGGCTTTATGATTCTGTAAGCGGTGTTTCGTTTTATGACGGAGGTCATGAGAAGGCAGGTATCCCCTGTTTGATCCATCACAAATTGTGTTGACAGCGGGGACAACTCCTTCCTTTAGTTGAGATATTGAGCTACTGCCTTGCTGGTGCAGGAAATGCCTTCCTTGTTCCAACACCATATGACCCAAGGCATCATCCCAATCTCTCTATCAGATAATATACTTCGAAGCTCATCTGGGTATTATCTCACAAAAATTTGCACGGGCAGTTTTGAGACAGTGGCATTCAATGATCGAGCCGAGGACGGTTTCGCTCCTCTTGATCTTGTTCTCTTGGTTCCGATGTTGCAATGGTAGTCGAGTGCCTATAAATGAGATAGAAAAAATAGGAGAGAGAGAGGGACAAGGTTACTCACATAGGGTTTTCTCAAGAAGAAGTCAATCGTGTATCATCATTTTTTATGTACATTTTTATTGTATAATATATACTTAGCTTTTTCATCTTTCGAGTTTTTTTCTCTTCGCTTTCATTTTTAAAAGTCTTTCATGTTCATTCAAAAGATACCTAAGACTTTTTTAAAAGGTAAAATCAGTTTTCAATAAAGTTTATATTTTTGAAAAGGCAACTCATAAAATCCGAGAAGAAGTCATGGTTGATGTTAGTATTAGGATCGATAGTAGTCACCAACTACTTACATCCCCCACTTGGTCACTAGAGTCAAGATTTGATACACTGGTTTTACCTCTGACTATTTTAGGGTTTATCATGTTGTATCATTTATCTAGTTGTAAGTAAATTGTAACTTTATTTGTTAAGCAGTTTTTCTACAATTAATATGTTTTCCCTCTACAACACAAAACAAATTGTATTTTCTGTACAAACCCACATGGGTTTTAGTAAAAAGTTCTTATGAGATGCCTTTTGCTAAGGAATCAACCAACATATCAGTAGTTGGTATATAACATATAGTTATTTCATTTCTTTTGAGCATATCATGAACATAGTGATATTTAACCATTATATGCTTGCTTCTTGAACTATCAGTTCTACTCTTAATAAGATTAATTGTTGCATTATTGTCGCAATAAATGACAACTGACTCGTTGGTTATACTCAACTTCAAATCATGTATGAAGCAACATATCCAAATGATACTCATAACAGACATACTACAAGCAACATATTCAACTTATTATGTATGTAATGCTATACAACCTTGTTTCTTGAATCATACCACCTCCAAATAAATATATTTGACTAGAGGTTGATTTGTTGTCATCTTTGCTCCGATCAAAGTCAACATATGAGTATCCTATCACTTTCAGTTCACCTACTTAAAAACAAAGTTTCAAGTCTTTTGTTCCTTTAAGCTATCTTAGAATCTTTTTCACAATTATTCAATGCTGCCATCAAGGATTACTTTGATATATACTCACAAGACAAACAACAAAATTGATAAAAGGTCGTATACACAACATAGCATATAACAAGTTATCCACAACCTTTACATAAGGAATATTAGGCTTATTGTCTCTTTCACCGGGACAATCAACCTTACTCAATTTGACTCCTTTCACAACTGGTGTAGATGCATACTTCCATTAACCCATTTTAAACTTCGTCAGGATATAATCAATATATTTATCCTAACTTAGGCAAAGAAGTTTAGATTCATTATCTTAAGAAAACTTTATACCCAGGATATAAGATGTTTTCCCCATATCCTTCATTTCAAACCTTGAGTTTAACCATGACTTGGTTTTGACAATCATCTCATTTTTATTTTCAGTTAACAATATGTCATCTACATATAACGATAAGATGACAAAGTGACTCCCGTTGTTCTAGACATATGCACAATGATCAAGTTCATTAGCTACAAACCCAAATTCAATAATGACATTTTGAAAAGTTAAATACCATGGACGATGTAATTGTTTAAGGCTATATAAGGATTTTTTCAACCTATATACTTTATCTTCTTGACTTTCAATTTATATCATTCGGGCTATTGTATATATATGATTTTATCTAAATCTCTATTTAAAAAAATAGTTTTACATCTAACTGATGTAAATCCAAATCATAATATACTGATATCACCAGGATTATTCTTATAAATGCAAATTTTGTAACAAAGAAATAGTCATAATCTATCTTCTATGAAAAACCCTTTGCAATCAACCTCACTTTAAACTTGTTGATTGTTCCATCAACCTTATATTTCTTTTGAGAACCCATTTACAACATATAACTTTCCTTTCTCTTAGTAAGTCAGTCAATTCCAAGACTTAGTTTTGCTCAATGAATTTTATTTCTTCATTCATGACTTTTTCTCAGTCTGAAGATTCAGCTGAATCAATAAACCGGTGATATGTTAAATCAGTCAGTTCATCTAAATCTACTGAATTACACACTTCTCTGCAAGGTAAGTGCGATATTCCTTTAAGTAAGATAGTGTGACCTTAAGTCTTTTATTTTCACTTAAAGTTTCAGTTTGATTAGGAAGATTAATAATGGGTTAAAATGATGATTGATCTAGATATACTAGATCTCCAACATACTCATTACCATTTTCAAAAAAGTCATTCATAGTATCCTCTAACAATTCAATATCCATGTTTTCTATCAACACATGGTTTTTATTATAAAATTGATATCCTTTAAATCGATAAATATACATATTAAGGATCTACTATCTAATATGTCTCTAGACTGATCAAGGATCTTTACATGAGCAATAAATCACCATCTCTTGAGATGACCTAGGTTTGATTTTCTTCCAAAACATATCTCAAATGATGTGGAGAATACTGCTTTACATGATACTCTATTGAGTATATATAAAGTTATATTTATCACTTCTCCCCAAAATACCCTTAGTAGAGAAGTATCTATTAACATAAACCTTGTCATATTCAATAGGGTTTTGTTATATCTTTCTATTATACTATTTTGTTAAGATGTCTAGGGTATTGTATTTTGCTTTGCAATAACAAAGTCTTTAGATAATTCTAAAAATTCTATAAAAGTGTACTCTCCACCTCTATACCTCTCAAACTTTGACTGTATGCCCCAATTAATTCTTAACTTCTACTTATATTTTTTGAATGCTTCAAGTGCCTCAGATTTATGTGAAGATATATATATATATATATATATATATATATATATATATCTCAAATAATCATCAATAAATATTATAAAATAAACTTTTTTTCAATGTGATCTTACTCTAAAAGGTCTAAATAAATTAGTGTGAATAATCTTTAATAGGGTTGTTGGCCTAATCACTTCTTTAGAAAATGATTTTCTAGTCATTTTCCCTTGTATACATGCCTCACACTTATTAAAGTGTTTTATTTAAAACTACGCAACAAGTTAAAGTTGGTTAATTTTCTCAACTTCTTTAAACTTATATGATACAATCGTTTATGCACATTCACATCAATCACATATACACTGTCAATATAAGCATAATAACTTTTATTTTCATTTATATTGAGTTTGAACAATCCATTCTCAACATCAAAATAAACTAGAAAAGGCTATCATACTATGTTTTTTTACAATGATTTTGTTAGGGACAAACCTGACATCAAACCCTTTATTTACTAAGATATGAACTAATACAAAATTGTGTCAAATAGTGAGTACAATTAAATAATTAGTAAGTATAATCGGTGTGCCTTATACAAAAAAGTACAATCAGTGTGCCTTGTACAAAAATCTTAAAGGACTCAACCTGAATAACATCAGAAAATGTATTATTCTTTATATACACCCATTGTTCATCAGACTTGTATTCCTTTAGATCCATTATTTCCTCTTTGCTCTTTGAAATATGCTGGATCGCTTCACCAACCAGTCACTAGGAGGTCCATATAAAGGCACTTAGAAATGATGTAGATTATATCATGTTTCTCTATTGGGCCGTGTCGTTAATTGTTTCCACCATTGTTCTTCTTATTGTAGTAGTCCCTTTTGTAGTGCTTCATCTTGCAACAATTGAAGCACTTTACCTGAGAAGCGGATTTCTGTGATTTCTTAAAATTTTGACTGTCTGTCTTTTGTTCTTACCAAATTTTTTATTTGGTTTTCTCTTATCCTAATTGTTTTTGGAGCGAGATCCTAAGTCATCTTTAGCAACTAATAATTTCTTTCTTTTGTTTTTGTTCATATGTTCTTGTTCAATTACTAGTTTTAATGGGAGTTTCGAAAGAAAAAAATTTGGTTCAAGTCTAAGTGTTGTGATTACCATATTCCAAAAAGGGATAGACTGTTTAGAATCGTGGATATCTTTATTGGTTGAGAAATGATTGACTTTGCTACAACTCAATCCCTAGTCATTATCAACATTTGATTAATATGTTCAATTACATTATCACCTTCTTTTACTTTATGAGAAATGTATTTTTGAATGAGTAGTTGTACATGCAGCTTGGTTATAGTATATTTTGCGATCAGGAAAGTACATAATCAATTCCCTCTAAAGTTAAGGCTAGTGGGATTCTTTTCTTCAAAGTTTAGAAATTTAGGCCATTTAGCTTTTTCGTTTTTGTCAATTAAGACACAAATTCTATAAATCATTTTTAATAATTTCACAGATACAACAAGTAGAGGGTTTGTACATTTTTTGATAGAAAACATAAAATATATGTCAGATGAATTGACATAAGACATTTCATAAATAATCAACAAACGTAGTGAGGTACCTAAATGTAATATCCATAAATTCTAAGTATTGAATTGTAAATATTTCTAAGCATTGTACTACATTTTATTTAACATACAACTATCTTTCTAAAAATATTATAAAACCAGAGACAAAACAAGAAAAAAGGGTGTTCTTCGTATTCCTTAGAAAGTACAAGGACAAACTTGTACTTTTCTCAAGTGACATAATGGATAATCTGTGAAACTGAAAGGGTTCTATCCATAAAAACACATGAATCTAAGGTTCTATAATTCTAAAAATTGATAAGAGACAAAATAGTAAAACTACATCTAGATTTTTTGTAATTTTACTAATTGTTAGAGGGCAAAAAAGACTTTTTACTTATATAAGGGTAAATGAGTCTTTTCACATCAAAATATATAGGGACAAAAAAGTAATTTCACTCATAAAACCGCATCCCCGCAAAACCATCAATTTTGCCGCCCACATTTTTGTAAAAACCTGAGTGTGTAAAATGGAGGAGAGAGAGAAATGAGTGAAGAGAGAGTATGAGAGAGGGGCAAGAGGTTGCCGAAGGTTCTTCATCGTTGGCCTGGCCTCCGCTTCTCCTATTGTTCTGATTCTCTGGCCTTTGATCCTCGTTCTTCTTGTCTGAGAGAGAAATGAGTGAAGAGAGAGTATGAGAGAGGGGCGAGAGGCTGCCGAAGGTTCTTCATCGTTGGCCTGGCCTCCGCTTCTCCTCTTGTTCTTCTTGTCTGACATTTGTTTCCCTTGTTCTTTCTCTTCAACTATTAAAAGGAGGGAGAGAAAGAGAGAGAAAAGGAGAGGAGGTCGTCGATGGTTTAGTAGATGTCAACCTGACCTCTCTTTCTCTTCTTCTTTTTCTTCGACTGACCTTTATAATGTTCAAGCTATTTTTGCAGTTTCAGGCCTACGACCTACCTAAGGCCGGCTTCGATAGGCAGCTTCCGGTTGTCATCTGCTATAATGTCACTTTTGACACAAAACTTTCTTCTTATCTATTTCTCATTCTCTTTTTTATTAGTAAAATCTTTCATTTCTCCTTCTCTTTTTTATTAGTAAAATCTTTTGTCAAAAAATTTTCCCGACATTATTTTAATTTTCTCTCTTATCATTTTTTTCGAGAACCAGTGTACTTGCTAAGGAATCACCAAAAGCTTCAATGAGGCTCTGATACCAGTGATGAAGCTGGCGGCGATTTCATTCCTCAAAATTTACATTTTTTTAAAAGATAACTCACATTTCTTCCTATATTTCATGGTTGACGTTGGTATTGGGGCAGATAGTCGCCACCAACTGATTACATTGAAATAGAGAACATGCAAAGAATTGGTACCAGTTCCCTATCGAAGTAGTCATAGTGTTGGCTATTAATCAATCAAAAAAGCATGGACTTAAAGTTCATGTTGTTCCCATTTCAAGTCCATCAAATTCGATTGGCCATATACTCACTTGAAGCACTTTGTGCAATTCACTAGATTTTGCAAAGAGAAAAGAACTACATCTAATATTTGATGAGGTGTTTGCTGGATCTTGTATGAAGTTGATGAGTTTGTAAGCATCACTGAGATTATTGATTCTGGAGATTTTAACAAGAGCAGGATAGGGTTCACATAATTTAAAGGTTATCAAAGGATCTCTGCTTCCCAGTTTTAGGGTGGGGGTGTTGTATTCTTGCAATGACCAAGGTGCTAGCTATTGGAACGAGGTTGGCTAACATTATCTTCAGTTTCTACACCAACCCATCGCTTGGTTACTGCCATGCTTTTAGACCCTAATTTTATTCAAAGATTTATTTTAATGAAATATAAAGAAATCAAAAAATATAAGAGGGATGGAGGAAGTATGCTTATTCTTATATTCAAGAACAAAGAAAAACATTCGAAACTATGAGAATTATTGAGATATTAAGTTGATGAATTATACTAGAAAATTAAAGGAAAGAATTATTGAATGTAGGTTGAGATAAGTATTGAGTACAACGAGAACCAATTTGATTATGTAAGAAAGATTTACTATTGAGGCTATTCACCTATTGAAATGTTTTATGAAATATTTTACATAAAAAGAAAAAAAATCTTCAAAGAATTTTCACATGGTATTTGTTGATTTAATGAAAGCTTACAATATGTTGCTAAAAAATATTTTTCGAAAAATCTTGAAAAAGAGACATCCTATTGACATACATCATCAATCTTATAAAAAACATATATGATGGTGCACAAATATGTGTGAGGACCCATATGAAGAAATACCATATTTCTTTTTAAGTTAATATTGGATTACATTATGGATCAACTTTAAATTCATATTTATTTATATTAATTATTGATGAGTTAACAAAACATATTCAAGCTAAAATATCTTGGTGTATATTATTTACAAATGACATTGTATCAATTGATGAGTTTAAACAAAAAGTTAATAGAAAATTAGAATTTAATAACTTCTGACTTAATAGAACAAAGACAAAATATGTAGAATACAAGTTTCATCATTTGGTTATTTCAAATGATATAGAAATTAAGATGAACATATATTGTATCTCTCATAAGAAAAGTTTTTATACCTAGAATCAATCAATTTTCTGGAATGATAGGAAAATTGATATTCTAGAGTGATAGGAAAATTGATACAGATGTTATCACATTGGTTAAGATGGGGATGCATTTCATGTATTCTTTGTGACAAAGAAGATACCATTGAAATCGAAAGGTAAACATTATACAACAACAATTAGACCTATTATGTTTTATAGTCTTAAGTATTGGATAGTTAATCACCTTACATGTACAAGAGATGTTCGTGACATAAATAAAAACGTTAAAATGGATACATGGTTACACAATAAAAGATTGTATATATAATGAAGTTACAAAAAATAAATTGAGTGTAGCATCAATAAATGATAAGATGAAAAAAATCGTTTATGATGGTTTGAACATAGTAAAAGATGACCTCCTACAAGAAAGAATGAAAAACTATATTGAGAATGACCACATAAGTATTAATATTGAGTTAAATGCTAGTGTGACACATGTTTGAGTTTTATAAAAATAAATAATTCATGTAGTCCATAAACTATGAGAAAAGGCGTAGTTATTATATTCATAACGTGAATCGTGAGCGTATCAGGAAAATGCTATATTTGTGTCTGGGCTGTGGGAGTTGTGCGTTTTGTGCTTCAAGAATAATATTTAGTGCTTTAAGAATAATGGTGGTTTCTACTGTTCGGCTAACATGAATCGGTTGATGAGAACTTACAGTTAAAAGGGGGAAATTGAGCAGTGGGAGAAGTTGTTAGACGTGGGAAAGATCAATATAAGCCTTGGGTCAGCCTGCCACTGTATATTAAATCTGGATTGTTCCTTTGCTGTTTCACAATGGTAACCGAGGACGATTTGCCTGTGATCATGAATAGAATCCAAAAGGTTTCTGAAAGCTATAAATTTCGTAAATAAAGAGGAAGGCGGTAACGACTTTTCTTCCAATTCTTGCTATTCTTTATGATGCCCTGTTACATATGTTCCTTTTTCTTTTTGGTGTGTGTTTTCTACTCTTGGAAAACTTCAGCAGGATTTGTAACATACATGATAGCATTAGAAATGCCGTTAAAATTTTAATGGCTGTACGGTTTCATTCTTGAATTCTTCCATTGAGGTGCATGCCGCGGGTTAAATGCTTGAATTTAAACACAACGAGACGTATACAGAGAGATTATTCAAAGCCTCGTTAGTCCTCTGTTTCTGCCTCCAACTTTGGGCCGTTGGCATGCTTTTGAACCAATGGTTGTTTACTGGTACGCGGCTTCCTCTTCCTCCACCATGGTTGTTTGATAGACTCGTTCTGCTGCTGCTGCTGCTTTTCCTTATTCTTCTTCCTCCACCAACCTAGGAGAACCGTGGTCCTCTTTTTGGGTGTCCCGTGCCCGGCTCCGAATGGACAGCATACGACTCTTTTCTTAACTAACTGCGGTCATAACAGAGTAAGAAAAGTTGGGAGTTGCCCCACGTCTAACAAAAACCTCCTCTTCAGATAGAAGTGCGTGTGTTCGTGGGAGAAAATGTGAGGCGAATGTGCGTCCCGACTTCTTTAGGCGCGCGAACTGTTCGACGCTATCTCTACAAGAAGATCCGTGTGATTGTGGAGGCGGAGAGGTGAAACAAAGGGAACAACCAGCCATGGCGGTGCTACTCCCTCAACTAACGGAGACGACGCCTAGAACCCCAACCATTGTTGTGGCGGGGAAACGTTGACGGAGGTGGAGACGGCCACCAACCAGAACCCGGAGGGCACTCTGGGCATCTTTCAGAGAAACTGACAAAACAAAGAGGAGTCGTCACATTTGAGTGTCGTCTTCAAAACGAATGACCTATATATGGAAGCAAAGGATGTGGGGTTGAAAAATCTGGATAACACCCGAAAATCTACTTCTCCGACGGAGCTGAAGCTCAGATAATGAGAAATATGGAGAATAAGATAGTGGTAAGAATGTTGGGTAGAGCTATTGGTTACCGTACACTCCTCAACTAAAATCCATTTACTGTGGGAACCAAAGGGAGATATCCGGTTGGTGGATTTGGAGAATGAGTTCTTCCTTGTGCAATTCGGCAAAGAAGACTTCATTAACGCTTTCTCAGATGCCTCTGGGTGATCTTTGGGCAGTATCTTACTGTGGAACAATTGTCACCCAATTTCTCCATCAAGAACTTAACCCGGAAGGTAGTGGTAGCATCGCCGCGAGTTCTGGGATTTCCCTACCATTTCTATGGCAGAAATCTCTTGAGATACATAGCAAAAAGCAACTAGGGAAGTGATCAGGGTAGACTCTAATACAGATGCGGCCGCAAAGGGACAATTTGCGAGGTTTGCCGTCGTTGTAGATCTTGGTAAACCCCTCACGGCCAAAACTGGGATCAACAGTGTTGATTACCAACATTGCCTATGAAGGGCTTCCTGGAATATGCTATGCCTGTGGCCTATATGGTCATAAGAGGGGTGCCTGCCCGAAGCTTCAAGGAGAGAAACAAGCAACACCCCAGAATAGAGTCAACCAAGACTCCAGTAACAAAGATTCAATTCTCAACAAAGCGATCACACAGGAGCCGAGTTCCGGAGGGGAGTATGCCCTTGGATGCAGGTCCAGCCTCGCTGGCGCAAAGCAAAAATTCAACCTGGTAATGTTATAACGGGAAGTGTCTCAAGAACAAGAAGTAATGAAGAAAGGGGCAAGTCCACATATGAGGTGCTGTTAAAGGAAGAGGGGAAGATGGGAGGGAGTGCAAGGGGCCATCTCTATGGTATACCGGTGGGAAATTTTGAGATAAGAAAGATTGCTATGCTGCGGTTTGTGATTTAAATATGCAACTCTACTGCTATCTGTGATGTTTGACCACAAGATCACCTGGTCAGGAATCTTGGAGGAGCTGACGTCCCGTTTAGGTGTCAACTTTCAGAGAAGAAAGGCATGCCCGCGATGGACTGACCGTAATAGCTCACACGGTCCACTGTGACGGACACGATGATGGTGGCTCTCATGGAATCACGTTTATAATTAACGTGAGTACCGACACCTTGATGAACCTGAAAGTCAAAGGGCTGGTGCACCATTCGGTAGAACAAAAACAAGGATGCTTTGCTTATGGAAAAAGGTTGAGTTATAAAACACAAATGTAAAAGGAGACGAATTGCATGAGCAGCACTGGAACCACGCAATTCCGATTCACAACTTGACAGAAAACTAAAAACGAACTTAATGGGTCAGAAAAGGTTACCAGAAAAGAAACGTGCTTCTTGTGCTGAACGCCATGGTTCTTGTCCTGAATGCCAGCGGATTTGATGGTTTCCTTGGCACGCGACCTCATTTTGGGCCTTCTTATTTTACTTGTAAACATCAAATGCCCGAAGTTTGGAGGCATGCTCTTCATCTTCACACATTTGACCCTACAGCAACTGTGCCTTCCTGATGCCTGTCTCGAGCTTTCAGAAATACGATTCTCCATGGCGAACACTTTCTCCAGGAAACTAGATTCGCGAGGTGAAGCGAGAGGGAAAATGAATTCTATGTAAGAAGAGCTATCATCTTCGCTTCCACTTGCCCCTTGCTCTGATCCAGAAGAGCTGGACTCCTCTGTTTCGCATGGCAGCCGCTCTACTGGAATGGCACAGGATATCTCTGACAAGGTTGACATGCAATTGGCAAGCAGAGCTGGAGTTGACGCGGAGAAGCTGTTGACTGGAAGATGGTTCTCATCAAAAGCGAACGACTCGAGGTCCAATTCAAACAGTTCATCATCGTGGTCATCATCATCTTCGTCATCCTCATAGTCGTCTTCTTCTTCATCGTCCTCATCTTGATCAACTTCAGCGCCCTTATCCTGATCTGGATCACCATCTTCTTCATTGGCATCACTGTCATCGTCGTCATCATGATCATCATCGTCGTCATCATATCCTTCAGCTTCCTCTTCTCTTATCGAGGTGATGGAGCTGCAAGGAAGAATTGATTCCAGCTTTTGGGGGGAGGGAGTCCTTGGTTTCCCTGGTCTTTCTTCCCATTGGAAAGGAATGGATATCACTTGCCTTGGTGGGATTTGGGGTATATCGATGGTAGGTTTTGCGACGTTCAAGTTTCTATTTGGCTGCCCAGGCTTCTCCTCCCAAACAAAAGGGACACGGACGGGCTTTCTTGCTTGCTCTTTGTGGCTGTGACATGCGTTACACAACAACTTGCTCATTGAAATCGATAGCCTGGATCACCCTGCTCATGTCCATTGCAGAAAGGATCAATCATGGGCCGCAAAGCAGCAAAAATATTGCAACATTTGCTCGTGTGTTATGGAGGTTTTTGCTAAACAGGAAACCTTCTTTTCTGTTGACACGACTGGGAGGGACATATTTGTGGTTGCTCGGTGATCGTGCCAACTACCACCCGACCGGAGAGGGAGAAGAGAGTCTGGCATTATTTTAAATGTTAGTCAGATTCTTCACGTCTCGCCACAATGTTGACTCTTCGTCGGTGAGGAACACACGAATGCGGAATGGCCGCAGCTGAGTGCTTGGAATCTCACCAAATCATTTGAAAACAAGTTTTTTCCAATCCGCAGTAGAAATAATAAGGGAATAACGGAAAATACATTAAAAATTAGAAAGAATTCTGGATAGTTTAATAACAAAAAAAGGAAGATAATCAACGACTCCATCTTATTCTCATCAAGCACCTGAATTAGGTCTTTTGGATTCTAAAACCTGAACAACCTCGGCGATCCTTGGCCTCCTTGAAGGTATGTCAAACGTGCACACCGCGCCCAATTTCAGAACCGGCATCACCTCATTCTCTACAATTTCATGCATGGAGCCATCAATGCAGGCAGAAGCTCTACCATCCTCCAATAATCTCCTTACAACATCACAGAGCACTACAACTTCATTTGTCATTGCTCTATCAACTGGCTTTCTTCCCGTCACAATCTCTAATAAGACCACTCCAAAGCTGTAAACATCGCTTTTGTCGCTCGTTTTCAAATTCTGGAATACCAATTCAGGAGCAATGCAACCTGCTGAGCTGTGGAACTTTGTTAAGATATAATTATCCAACATGGGTAGCAGTTTCCCCAAACCATAATCCGACAATTTGGGTTCAAAATTCTCGTCCAATAAAATATTGTTGGATTTGATATTCAAATGCAGAATCTGCGGATGGCAGTCATGGTGAAGATGGGCAAGTGCCTTGGCACTGCCCATCGCAATCCTAGATCTCCTATCCCAGGATAGTTTACTCTGTTGACTGACTATCAGAAGGCCTGAATTCATGAAGGTGCTGGTAGAGACTACCGTTAGGAATGAATTCAGAAAGGATTAGCTGCATAGTATATGACCAATAATAGCCTTGCATAGGGACCAGATCTGGGTGCTGCAAATTTCCAAGGCGGCCAAGTTCATGCTCGAATTCTTCCTGAGTTCAGATCCTTCCAAGTGTTTCTAACTTCTTCACAGCGATGGAAGCCCCACCGTCAAATGTGGTCTTGTAGACTGTTCCTATGGTTCCACAACCAATCATGAAATCTTTATTGAGCAATGCTCTGGCTCCTGCTTCCCAATCTTCATATTTTGACGGCAAGCTTTTGCTGAATAATACCAATTTGCCGATGATGAGATTTGATCCTGCAGAGACCAAAATGGATGGAGGTTTGCTCTCCTCAGAGCCCTGATGTTCATGAAGTTCACCATGCAAACTCCCACAAATATTATTGCAGCAGCAACAATGGCAAGGATTGCTGTAACACTCTAAGGCCTGGTTTCTTTATTGCAGCTGTCACCTTCATGGGAGCAGGATGTTGCAAGTGGAGAGCCACAAAGACAAGGGTTGCCCAGGAAAGGAGCATTATTGGAGGATAGATTGAAGTAGGTTAATTGTGACAGGTTTTCAATGGTGGAAGGTATTTGACCAGTCAGGGCATTGTTAGATAAATCGAGCAACCTGAGCCGAACTGATTGGCCAAGGCTTGGTGGAATGCTTCCGGTCAGTCTGTTCGTGTGCAGGTCAAGAAGCTAAGTAGCTCATGTTGTAAAGGTTCCCAGGAATTGTATCCTGCAATCCGTTACCAGAAAGATCCCTACGAGGAAAGCGGAAAACGTTATTTAGTCCAGTGAAAAGCCCACATTTCTGATCAAAGAAATAAACTACATTAACCTGACAACTCACAGCTCTAGAAGAAATCTGCAATTGCATAAAGAAAATGGGATGCCACCAACCAACTGAAGATTGTGCAAATCTAATACTTGAAGAAACTCGATGCTTCCGGGCACTGAAGGAATGAACCACTAATTGAATTATTAATTTATTACCCAACCTCAATACAGAAAGCTAGGTCAAGTTTCTGATCTCAAGGGGAATTCTCCCATTAAGCTTGTTAGACCCATATTCAGAACTCTCAAGTTTCTGCAGTTCTGAATGGTGGAACCCATTTCCCCACTAAGGTCATTAGCGGAGAGGTTCAAAATCTCAACATGGTCACTGCAGCTTCCGAACTCAGGGAGTACTTCCTGTAATCGGTTGAACGAAGAATTGAAATGTCTCAATCGTGGAGAAGCCAGGATGTCCGGAAGGAGAACAGAGGTGAATAAGTTATCTCCAACCGAGAAATGAGTACGGGTTCAGGAGAAAAATCAAACCAAAAGGGATGGAGCCAGATAAAAGGTTGCTCCCCACATCAAGGAACTTCAATTTCCGGCAAGAAGAGATTGTATCCGGAAGTTCTCCAGCAAAAGAATTGCTTTTAAGGGAAATGTGGACCAGATTCGGGATTCCTTGCCAGATATCTGCCGGTAATTTTCCACTGAGATCATTGTAAGAGAAGTCCAATCCTTGGAGTCGGGAACAATTAGCGAGACAGAGGGATCTGGAAATTGAGATTATTGTGTGCGAGGGAGATATACCTCGTCTTGAAGCAAATCTTGAAGAGGGAGGAAGGGACCATTCCTGTGAAAGCGTTCATTTATAAGTCGAGCATTCGAAGGCTGGGGAGATCGCCGAGGAAGTAGGGGATTGGCCCAACGAGAGAGTTGTAGCTGATGTTGAGCTTCCACAGAGAAACCATCCGAGAATACTCAGGCGGGATCACTCCATGAAAGGCATTGCTGGAGAGCGTGAGAATTCTAAAAAATTTCAATCCGGCCAGGCTTGTCGACAACATCCCGTCGAGCCTGGCGTTTTGAGAATGTGTTGGAATCCCAACAACTGCTTCATAGATTTGCCATGCACCAGACGTCCTCTCGATCGAAGACCAACAACAAAACACATCGAACGAGGAATGTGATTTTTCCGGTTTACAGCCGGTTTTTTTAAGGAAGGTTGCTATTGATTTTTTACTTAGTATGCTTTTGTATGATGTTATGTATTTATAGAGCCCTTGGCTCCTCTTTTTGGATATGGTGGCTAGATTTTTCATTCTTAAGCTCTTATCCAATTGTTATAGAACAAATCTATAAAAGTCTGGCTGTTAGAAAGAGCTACATGGCCGATCTAATTGTTTTCATGGGTGAAACTATAAAAAATGGTTAGTTTCTTAGTTTAACATCTCTCACTTAGCCATTCGAATCAAATAATCTGACATACTGGTTTTTTTCTATTTTTGTGAGGTTTCCCTAGTAATGTTATTTTATGATTGTTGTTATAATCGTTATCTATTGTATTATTTTTTACCTACACAACAATCAAACATATTTCAAACCCATGTTTGTAACATACTTTGAAAAAAGATCATCTGTTACGCTTTTAGTCAAGAGGTCTACAGTTGGCATATATAAGATGAATATTTCCTTTCTCATAACCATATCATGAACATAGTAGTATTTAACCATTATATGCTTGCTTTTGGAGTTGTTAGCTCCACTTATGATTAGAGTAATTGATGCATTGTACACTGGCTCATCACCTATATCCAGCTTCAAATCTCATATGAAGCGATTTATCGAGATGACACTTGTTGCATCCATACAACAAGCCACATACTCAACTTCATGTCCATCTGCAATTCTACACAACTCTATTTATTACAAACCCAAGAAACAACTCCACCTCTAAATAGAAATATTTGTCTTCAAGTTGATTTGTTGTCATATTTGCTCCCAACAAAGTAAGCATCTGAGTATCTAACCACTTTTAGTTCATTTGTTTAAAAATATAATTTCAAGTCTTTTGTTCCTTTAAGATATCTTAGAATCCTTTTTGCAGCCATCCAATGCTACCATCTAAGATTATTTTGATATATATTCACAAGACCAACAACAAAACTAATATCAAGTCTTATACACAACATAGCATACAACAAGCTACCCACAACCTACGTATAAGGAACATTATGCTTATCGTCTCCTTCACCGAGACAGTCAACCTTACTCAATTTGATCCCTTTCGCAACCGATGTAAATGCAAACTTACATTCACCCATTTAAAACTTTTTGAGGACATAGTTAATATCTCTCTCTTAACTTAGGCATTAGAGTATAGATTTTCTATCTCGAGAAATCTTTATAATAGGGTATAGGATGCTTTACCTTTATCCTTCATTTTAAACCTTGAGTTTAACCATGACTTGGTTTTGACAATCATCTTATTGTCATTTTCAGTCAAGAATATGTCATCTACATAGAATGATAAGATGACAAAATGACTCCACTATTCCAAACATATATATAGTGGTAAAGTTCATTTACCACAAACCCCAAGTTTAATAATGACATTTTTGAAATGTCAAATACCATTGACGAGGTGATTGTTTAAAGCCATATAAAGATTTTTTCAACCTATGTACTTTATCTTCTTATCGTTTAATTTTGTATTCTTCGAACTGATACATATATATGATTTTATCTAAATCTTCATTTAGAAAAACAAATTTTACATCTAACTGATGTAAATCCAAATCATAATATGCTGATATCGTTAAGATTATTCTTATGAATACAAATTTCGCAACAAGAGAATATGTATCAACATAATCTATCACATCATTTTATGAGAATTTCTTTGTAATCAACCTCGCTCTAAACTTATCAATTGAACAATCAACTTTATATTTCTTTTTAGGAACCCATTTGTAACCTATGACTTTTCTTTCTTTTGCCAAATCAGCCAACTCTGATACTTTATTTTTCTCAATGAATTAAATTTTCTCATCCATAGCTTTCTCCCAATATGTTGATTCTGATGATTCAATAGTCTATCCATAAGTTAAGTTATTAGTCAGCTTATATAAATCTATCGAATTACACACTTCTTGAGAAAGATGAGTGTGATAATCCTTTAAATAAGATGATGTGACATTAGGACTTTTAAATCCACTTAAAGTTTTGGTTGATGGAAGATCATCTATGAGTTTAAATAATGATTAATCTAGATCTACTAGATCGTCAACATGCTCATCATTATTTTCAAGGATGTTATTCTTAGTATCTTCTAAGAATTTAACATCTCTGCTTTCTATCAATCCATGGTTATTATGATAAAAATGATATATTTTTGAGCCTTTAGGATATCTGATGAATATACATCTCAATGACGTACTGTTTAGCTTGTCTCTGGACTGATCAAGGATCTTCATATAAGCGATAGATCATCACCTCCTGAGATGACATAGGTTGAGTTTTCTTTCAAACTATATCTCATATAGTGTAGTGAATACAACTTTACATGGTACTCTATTAAGTATGTACACAATTGTACTTACTACTCCCCAAAATATCCTTAGTAGAGAGCCATCCATTAAAATTGACCTTATCATGTTATATCTTTCAACTACATTATTTTGTTAAGGTGTCATGAGCATTGTATTTTATTTTGAAATACCAAAGTCTTTATAGAATTCTAAAAATTCTAAAGAGGTATACTCACCACTTCTATATAATTTCAATACTTTGATTGTATATCCTAATTGATTTTCAACTTCATACTTATATTCTTTAAATACATAAAGTGTCTCGTATTTATGTAATAAGAGATATATGTATTTATATCTCGAGTAATCATTGATAAAGATTATGAAATGAACATTTTCTCGAAGTGGTCTTACTCTAAAGGGTTCACATAAATCAATGTGAATAATTTCTAAAATAGTTGTTGCCCTTGTTATTTTTTTGAGAAAAAATTTACTTGTCATTTTTTCTTATATACAAGCTTCGTACTTGTTGAAAGCATTTTCATCAAATCTTGACAATAAGTCAAAGTTGGGTAATTTACTCAACTTTTCCAAACTTATATGCCCTACATGTTTATGCAATGTATTCACGTCAACATTAAAGGTACAATAAATATAAACAGAATAACTTTCATTTTCATTAATATTCAATTTGAACAACCCACATTCTACATCAAATTCCTTAGCTCCTATGCTTCTCCACAACCACTTTACTAGAAATAAACTTGACCTCAAAACCCATTGCTCATTCCTTGCTCTTTGAAATATGTCTCGTTGCTCCTGAGTTAATTCACCAACCAGTTACCAGGTGGTCTATGCATAAGCATTCTCATATCACACAACTTATATCTTTCTTCTTCGATTGTCCGCGTTGTTAGTTGTTTTTAATATTTTCTTGTTGCAACAATCCCTATTTTAGTGTCGCATTTTTCTACAACTAAAATACTTTACTCGAAAAGCGATTTCTTGCAATTTCTTAAAAGGTTCATTGCCCTTTTTGTTACTTTTACCAAACCTTTTGTTTGGCTTTTTTTTTCTGATTACGTTTGGAACTAAAACCTATCTCGTCTTTTACAACTAGTAATTTTTCCTTTTTATTTTTGTTCATATGTTCTTATTCAATTACTAGCATAAGAGAAAATTTAAAAATGTTTGTTTCATGCCCTAAACTAAGGATGTTAAAAGATAGGAAAGACTATATAGTATTGTAGATATTTTTATCAATTTTGGGATGACTGATTTGGCTACAGCTAAATCTCTTGCCATTACTAATATATGGTTCATATGTGCTACTACATTCTTTCCTTTGTCTTATCCTTTGTGTACAGCTAAATTCAGAAATGTTTGCTACTACATTTTGGAAAGATTGTACATAAAGCTTCCATTCAAATTGGGAAAACTTCAGGCTTCCCTCGTGTACAAAACTGAAAGCCCGTGACCATTTCATTTGCCCCACTTTTCTTATCTATCTAACATTTCATTTGCAAAAACATTAGCATTCAAAACTCAAACAGCGTGAACATTTTTACTTAATGCCACTTCTCTTATCTACCAACATTTTATTTGCCTCCGACTTTCCCATCTTCTGTAGTCTTCTCAATCATCACTTATTTAGTATTCTCACGAGTACAATCACCGCTCACACCATCGTCCCTCTCCTCACATAGAGAACGACTCCCCCCGCATCTGCTTCTATATAATCGAACGATCTTCAACATCACATCGTCACTATCACTACAAAATATAACACTCTTATGTTATTTTATTTAAATGAAATCACCTGCTACAAATAAACAGGTCACAATTAGAAATGAAGGTCACCATTCAAAGCAAACTATTGAAGACCGAAATCCAAAACTCGTTCACAAAAGAAATTTGACAAGTACAGACCGGTGATTCAGATACGGGAAGACCCAAAGGTGTTGTGTGCTGCACCATTACTTACCCAGTCTCTATGCAGCATCACAAAAGGCCCCTAACCATTCCTTCTGGATAACGAATCTACCGATTCATGAAAAGTACTACAAGGTTTCCATTTTTTTGCTTTTACAGAACCCGGCATCCTTTACGAACACTGTAGAAGAAAAAGAATTTCTACGTTTTTTCCTAGCAAACCTTAAGGAGATGTTCGCCCCCACCCATATGCCCACAAAGGACACAAATTATTCGGCGATCTATTACCTTACCAACTCCCTCAATAGTGAGAACAATTCTCAAGCATCGAACAGACAATGAGGAATGGCAATAGCAGGATAAAGAGAACTCAGAACAGACATGAAATACTACGTGGCAAAGAAGGAGAGAGGAAAGCAAATCAGCTTTACGGAATAGACAGCACACGCATGCATGCACACAAATCTTTAAAGAATCGATGAAGAGAACAAATCAACAAATTCAATGGTCAGGGATTCAGAGAAACGGGATACCGAGTCCACAAATTACATGTGGAAGAATCCTACAATTTCACACAACTTGGCCTTCCTAATGAGTTTAAGCTACAACAGAATGCAACTAATACATGTCAGAGAACTGCATCAAGATTCATAATTTTATCAAAGTATTAACAGAACAAGATCTAGAAAATGGGAACCAACATGTTTCACCAACACTTTCAGGTATTGTAACTCATACTTACATTAGGCTGAATGCCAGAAAGCAAAAACGCACTACTCATATATTACAGGATGCCCGGAATATTCTCCACCAGCTAGAAATTTGAGTGCTTAGCCCTAACTTCCAAACACATCACAGCAAACGAATACCCCAAATTTACATGATAATTAATAAATACCTTTCGCTTTTTTCTTCAATAGATGATATGATATTAATGTTTATTTTTCTGTGGACGGATTTAATCAAAGACATGCTAAAGCGAGGTGGGAAACCTTAAAAGCATCAGTATGAATCTGAACATCTCCAGATGGATCACAAAGAGCCTACAACGACAACAACTAAGCCTTTTCCCATACTAGATGGGATCAGCTACATGGATTCTTTGTTTCCACAGAGCCCTGTCATGTGCAATGTTAAGCAGTTAACTCACAATAAGCTAGATCATTCTTTATTGTTTCTTTCCAACACTTTTCTGGTCGTCCTCTACCTCTTTTAATACTTTCAAAATCTAGTTTTTCATAGCTTCTTACACGTTCTTCTTTTGATCTTCTTTCTATATGTCGACACAGAGCCTAAATAGAAAAAAAATATATCCAGAAAAATAACAGTAAACAATGAAATACCAGAGAGTCGACAACATTTGTCAGAAACAATTTAAGCCACTCTCTCTCACACAACCACACCCACATACAAAGGCTTATAAATATATCGAGATATAAAGACGGATGGATATATATAGAAATATACCCACACATACACATATGTGGAGAGAGATAGAGAAAGACAGATATATAATAACAGATATGAATGGACATATATGGATAGATATAGCAATATATAGCTACGTTACATTGAGCTAATCGCACTCAAACATACAACTACACTTCGCGATTTTAATTTTTTAGGCTAATCTATGCTCTTCTCTTTAGCCCGTCCACATGCAGAAAGTAGAATGTTCCGTCAAAACAGATAAATAGCCCACAGGATACTTTAGAAAGAAAGGAGGAAGGACATCCTTCGACTGCCACAGAATGCACCACAACAACAACTTCTACAGCATACACATCCACGAATATTGACTAGAACATGATGAAAAGAAAGAAAAAGAATAACATTTACAGATCTGATTACCAAAACCAGCATCTCCCTGCTGCCCTACTTCCTTCATCCATAGCATGGAGCGAAGCCCCTTTTCGACCTCACCTGCCAGTACCGCCGGTCTGCCTCGCCCGACCTCTCCATTCGCCGCTAAGGCTGCCCGCCGGTGGCTCCCGATCACCCACGACTGCCCTATCCCCTGCGCCTGCGTCTTCCCCCCCCAAATTTCTGAATCCCTCCTTTTTAGTTTAATCGGATTGGATCCGAAATCTAGCAGACCCAACATCATTCTTTTACTCTTTCTATTCGATACCTTTTTGTCGTCTTCTCTTTCTTTTAACAGTTTTACAAGTTAAGTTTTCATATATTTTTACGGGAGCATCCTTGGGTCGCCTTTATAGATGGCCAAACGAGAATTTTCTCTCATTTTATCTTCTATTGTTGTTATACGCAATTTTTTTTAATAACTTCATTATGTATACGTTCTTTCCTTGTGTTAACGCTCATCCATCTCAACATTTCATTTTTGCTACAGACATCTTTTGCACACGTTGATGATTGACTTTGTAACACTCAAAACCGTAAAACATAGCAAGCCTAATTATTGCTTTCTAATATTTACGTTTCAACTTTAATACTATCTTGTTATCGCATAGAATACCTGACGCACCTCTTTAATTCTATATATAATATCTCCATCAATTCTTTAATCACTTCAAAAAATTGAACATAGGTATTTAAAACTTTCCTTAAGAGGAATGTAATGTATTCAAATATTAATTTTATGTCCTCTAGAGTACCCAAATGATCAAACTTACATTCCATATATTCTGTCTTTGTTCTATTAAGTCGGAAGCTTTTACTTTCTAACACTTATGTTAATAGTTCAAATTTTCTGTTAACTTTTTCTTTAAAATCATCCACTAACATAAGGTCATATGCAAATAACATGCACCAAGGTACTTCATTTTAAATATGTTTTGTCAAATCATCAAATGACCAATATAAATAAATATGAACTTAAAGTTGATCCCTCATGTAACTCAATCGTAACTTGAAAGGAATATCATTCATTCATGAGTCCTCACTCATGTTTTTGTTGCATCGTGCATGCCTCTTATAAAAATTATATATGTCAATGGGATATCTCTATTTTCCAAAGTTCTCCAAAGAACATATCTTGACACCCCATCGTAAGCTTTTCTAGATCAATAAAAATCATTTGAAGGTTATTAATTTTTGCTCTAAAATATTATATAAAACATCTCAATAGGTGAATCGCTTTAATATTATATCCACCAGGCATTAACCCGAATTAGTTCTCTGTTGTACTCGATACTTGTTTTAACCTACGTTCGATAATTCCTTCCTATAATTTTATAGTATGATTTATTAACTTCATACATTGATAATTCACACAACTCTAAATGTCCCTCTTGTTCTTATATCTCAGTATAAGTGTACTCGCTCTTTATTTCTCGAACATCTTTTGTGTTCTCTATATTTCATTAAATTGTCTTGTGAGTCTTGTGCCCTAACTCTAATATATATATATATATATATATATATAGAGAGAGAGAGAGAGAGAGAGAGAGAGAGAGAGAGAAATATATATTATATGAGAACACACTTAGATACTAGTATATCAAAACGAAAAGAATCTAAATAATTTATATTAAGAAATACATAATATAATTTGAATTCAAAAAGAAAACGCTATACACCTACACATACTTTCTACTTTTTAAAGTCAAATACAAGAAGTATACACCTACAAATTTTGTACATCTACTTTTCTACAGCACACACCTCAACAAATATTGACTGTAACATACGAAAATATAAGAAATTGCATATCTAGGGCCATGCTATCTGTTGTATCTCAAAGAAAATAAGGAACAACCCAAAAGCTGCAGATCTTTTCAAGGAGACCTTAAATGTGAATTCATCAAATTCGGAATGACTTGAAGCATCTATAAAAGGAGACCTTCGTGAATAAATCAATCATTGGAGGAAGCCCACGAAAATCCCGCATCTCCTTGCTCGGCCTGATATCTTCTCATAGTGTTGATCGACCTGTCATTCTTTCTTTGTGAGTTATATGATCTGCAAAACAAATAAAACATTAGAAAGTGGTTGATCTGCTCTCTTTGTGTGTACATGAATCTCCCTAAACCACCACTTAAGCCCCACTTCCCACTGCCTTGTTGCTTCCCATTCATCAGCCAAACCTAAACCACGCCACTGCAAAGCATCCACCGCCTGTTCCCCCACTTGCAACTCCATCAAGGCCCTTAGCATCAACCTGTCTCTTCCCAACCACTCCCATCCACTTCTGAACTCCACCGAAATTAGCTTACACTGCCACTGGATTTCTCCACCATCGGAATACCAAAACCAGAATCTAATAGATTCTGATGCTGTGGATGCAATTTCAGTTTCAGAAATTAGACAAAACGATAATAGTGCAGCTCCAACTGTTGCAAATGAGCCTGACTTTATTCAACCAATCACTGGAACACTATATGAGCGAGAGACTGAGAGACTATTGGATGGTTTAGGGCCTTGTTTCGTTGATTAGTGGTGGGCGAAGCCTCTGCCTGTTGATGCTGACTTGTTACCAGAAGTAGTTCCTGGCTTCATGACACCACTGAGGCGCATTCCCCCTCATGTGCGTCCTACTCTGACAGATGATGAGTTTACATATTTAAGGAAGATGGCCTGGACCTTGCCAACCCATTTTGCACTTGGTAATCAACTTTTCAGATCTCACTTTTGTTCATATTATGCTGATGTTCATTTTGTATTTAATGTGGTTTGCTGTGCTGTTAGAACATGGTTTTATGTTGATTGTAATAGTCAGAGTTACGTGTTCTGTATGGATAATGTGATTATATCATGTAGTTATGTTTCTCAGGAAGGAATTCAAAGCTTCAAGGCTTAGCTGAAGCCATTTTGAAGTTGTGGGAGAAGAGTCTTATTGCAAAGATTGCAATGAAGTGGGGAATTCCAAATACTAACAATGAAAAAATGGCCGAAACTCAAGGTAAATAGAGTGTGGAAGAAGTCCCGAAACATTTATCTAAAACTAGAAACTCATAGGAGAATAGAAAAGATTCTGGTTTGCTTCTTTTGGTCTTTGTGATGGACAAATGAATAACATCTCAACAATCTGAAATTTGCAGCCAGTTTTTCTAAAATGTTTTTTGAGTTTATGTGAAGGATCTTTTTGTTAATTGTACAGATAAATCACACTTCCACGTTGAGAATTTTGGTTCTTGATACAGAAATTTCTACAAATGGATGCAGCATTTTACAGGAGGTGTGTTGATTCTACGAAACAAGTACTTTATCTTACTCTACAGAGGCAAAGACTTTATTCCTCGTATAGTTGCAAATTCTCTTGATGAAAGGGAATCAATGCTGAAGAGCTTGTACCTTGAAGAAGAAAATGCTCGTATTGTGGCAAGCCAACCCCATAACTTGTTGAGTGCATCAAACTATTTCTTGAGCATTGTTGGAACATTTTCATAGTTTCAATCCATTAAGGGAATATCTGGACATAAAGGAGATGAAAGGTAACTCCGCGCATGTAAGGGATCACCCTTGCATTGCCGGTCCCAAGCCCGGATAAAGGAGGAGGGTTGTGTTAGGCTTCCGACAGCCAGCGTAAAACTTCGTCAGATTTTTAAATCATTAATTACAAAAATTATGAGCATTCTTTGGGGCGTCCCCGCCTAGCGACGTGCTGTAGAGCCCAAATGCAATAATAAGTAAGCAAGGGCCACTACATTTTTGCCCGAATGTAGTAAATCAATTGAAGAGAGGGTTCCCACATCATGGACGGGTGTGGGTTAAGAAGTTAGACCCACTACATTGCCACCCGAATGTAGTGAAAATTTTTCAGAGAGGGTCTCTGCATTTTGATTATGGACGGATGCGGAGGGTAAGGAAGCTAGTCCTAAGATTGGTATTGGTTCTTGGAATATCGGAACATTATCCGGTAAGCTAATGGAGGTGGTAGATACTATGATTCGGAGAAAGATTCATATTTTATGTTTACAAGAGACAAAATGGGTTGGAGAAAAAGCAAATGAAATAGAGGATATAGGTTTTAAATTATGGTACTCATATAAAGAAAAGGCTCGAAACGGAGTTAGTATTATCATAAATAAAGATTTAAAGGATAGTGTAGGAGACATACAACGATATGGTGACCGAATCATGATGTTGAAATTAGTGTTAGGAGCAGAGGTTTTGAATATAGTTTGTGCTTACACACCCCAAGTAGGACTAGAAGATAGTATAAAGACAACTTTTTGGAAAGAGTTAGATAAGGTGATTCAAAAGATTCCACAAAGGGAGATGATTTGTTTAGGAGGAGATTTAAATGGACATGTCGGTAAAGAGGCATTATGATATCAAGGGATTCATGAAAACTTTGGTTTTGGGGATATAAATGAGGAAGGTAGGGAGATTTTAAATTTTGCTATGGCATTTGATCTCTTTATAGTCAATACAATCTTCAAAAAACGAGATGAACATTTAATTACTTATAAGAGTGGCTTATCACAAACACAAATTGATTACTTTATTTGTAGAAAAAAAGATAGAGCATGTTATACAGATTGCGAGGTAATTCCAGGAGAAAGCTTAACCACCCAACATCGAATTTTAGTTATGGATTTACAAATAAAAAAATAGACAAAGAATAAAAGAGTGCATCGAGCTATTCGGACTAAATGGTGGAACCTCAAAAGCGAGAAAGAAGATATATTTAAACATAAAGTCCTTCAAGGAGATGTTTGGAATTATGTTGGTACACCTTGTGATATGTGGAACAATATGGCTACACATATTAGGAAAGTGGCGAATGATGTGTTAGGAGTATCTAAGGGAGGTGTACCGGCACAAAAAGAAGCTTGGTAGTGGAGTGAAGTAGTACATAATAAAATCAAGGCAAAGAGGGCATGCTATAAATTATATTATGCTAAGAAAACTAGTGAAACTTTAGAGGCTTATAAGAAAGCAAAGAAGGAAGCGAAAAAGGCCGTGAGTGAAGCTAAAGCTAAAATTTGGGAGGATTTATATAAAAAACTGAACTCAAAAGAGGGTGAAAGAGATATTTTTAGGATAGCTAGGGTTAGAGATAAGAAAATTAAAGATCTTAATTATATTAGATGCATTAAAGATGAGGATGAAAAAATTCTAGTAGCAAATGATGATATAAGAAATAGATGAAAAAACTATTTTTATAAGCTTTTTAATGAAAATAAAGATGTTCGTATTAGTTTAGGAGAGTTAGCCAAATCTGAAAAGTATATAAACCACAATTTCTACCGACATATTCAAAACAATGAAGTGAAAGAGGCTCTTAAACATATGAAGGGTAGTAAATCGGTAGGACCATATAATATTCCTATAGAAGTTTTGAAAATACTAGGAGAAATAGGAATCACTTGGCTCACAAGACTATTTAATGAAATATGAAAAAACCAAAAGATGCCCGAGGAATGGAGAGCAAATACACTTATACCCATATATAAGAACAAGGGAGACATTTAAAATTGTGCAAATTATCGAGGTATCAAGTTAATGAGCCATACTATGAAATTATGGGAAAGAATTATCGAACGTAGGTTAAGAGAAGTATCAAGTATAACAGAGAACCAATTTGGATTCATGCCAGGCAGATCTACTATTGAAGCGATTCACCTTTTGAGACGTCCTCATGAAACATTTTAGAGCAAAAAAGAAAGACCTTCACGTGATATTTATTGATCTAGAAAAAGCTTATGATAGGGTACCGAGGGAGGTGCTTTAGAGAACTTTGGAAAAAAGAGGTATCCCATTGACATATATTAACCTTATAATAGACATGTATGATGGTGCAAAAACATATGTGAGGACTCACGAAGGAATGACAAACTTCTTTGAAGTTGATATTGGGTTACATCAAGGATCAACTTTAAGTCTATACTTATTTATAATGGTGATGGATGAGTTAACAAAACATATTCAAGATGAAGTACCTTGGTGTATGTTATTTGCAGATGACATTGTATTAGTGGAGGAGTCTAAGGAAAAAGTTAATAGAAAATTGGAACTATGGAGAAAAATATTAGAAAACAAAGTCCTTCGACTTAGTAGAACAAAGACAGAATATATGGAATGTAAGTTTGATCATTTGGTTACTTCGGAGGACATAGAAATTAAAATTGGCACACATTGCATCCCCCAAAAGGAAAGTTTTAAATACCTAGGGTCAATTTTTCATAGTGATGGAAGAATTGATGGAGATGTTACACATAGAATTAATGTTGGTTGGTTAAAATGGAGAGGAGCATCAGGTATTCTTTGTGATAAGAGGATACCATTAAAGCTAAAAGGTAATATTATAGAGCAGCAATTATTCTTGCTATGTTTTATGGTTCTGAGTGTTGGGCAGTTAATCATCAACATGTACAAAAGATGTCTGTGACAAAAATGAAGATGTTGAGATGGATGAGTGGTCATACAAGAAAAGACCGTATACATAATGAGGTTATTAGAAACAAATTAGGAGTGACACCAATAGAGGATAAAATGAGAGAATATCGTTTAAGATGGTTTGAACATATAGCTTATTGTTGGAAACAATAGAGGTTATTAGAAACAAATTAGGAGTGACACCAATAGAAAGAAGATCAAAAGAAGAACCTTTAAGAAGGTTAGAAAAACTAAATTTGAAAAGTATTAAAAGAGGTAGAGGACAACTACAAAAGTGTTGGAAAAAAACAATAAAGAATGATTTAGCTTATTGTGAGTTAACTGCTAACATGGCACACGATAGGGATCTGTGGAAACAAAGAATCCATGTAGCCGACCCCGTCTAGTATGGGAAAAGGCTTAGTTGTTGTTGTTGAAAGGAGATGAAACGTGGGAGTATAAAGTTAAACATGAAGCTGCAAAGGAGCGGTTGGAGAAGGAACTAAGAAAACAAGAACGCAAGCTTAAAGTTGTAAGTTTTGAGTGATTTTAACATGATGTGTACCATTTTGTTTGCAGCATTCCAAAAGTTGGACTTCTAGAGCTAATGTGTATTAGAATTCTTGCTGATAGCTTAATTATAAATGGATGCAATCAGAGGCAAAATTGACAAAGCTTAATTCAACTTGGACACTCAGAGAGCAGGAGGCAGACATAGAGGTCATAACTGAAGAAGAAAAGCAGTGTTTCCGCAAGGTCGGCCTAAAAATGGATTAAGTCTTGTTGCTTGGTGAGTTTAACGTTTTATTTTGCATGTGGAGGTGCTTATTGCATGATCTGTTTGTTGAGCTGCTTCATTTATGAAAAATCCTACTTGTTTTAATAACTTTATTGATGTTCATGTCCCTCTATATGCTTTATTTATTTTGCTACTCTTGTGGTTGTTGGTACAGTGTTCTCTGTCTGTTCGATCAACCTTTTCCAAAAGTAGCTATATGTAAATGAGTGCATTTAGATGGACAAATGATATAAATCACCAAAGCATGTCAACTTTTTGGTTATCTGAAAACCTTTTCTTCTTTGAGAATATAAACTGTAGATTTATTCGGACTCTGATCCTCGTGCTCATCTCAACGTTTATTATGTTGCAAGCTCTACCAAGAGTAGTTAAACAAGGACTGAACATCATATTTTTGGTAATGTGACTCAGCAAGCCTCTCATTTTCTCAGAAAGCAGTAGGCAGGATCTTGGCGTTGCTCAAAATTCTAAGTCTCATCTCTTGAGTGTCTCTTTTCACCTCCATTTAATTAAAGTGGTATATGAACATCTTCCTCAGCTTTTTCATGATCTTGGTAGATAATGCTTTAGTGAAAAAGTTGGTTCCCTTTTGTAAACACGTAATTTTGCCTCTCAATCCAAATTTATAAATTTTCAATAAGATAGGGGTAATCTTGTAGAAAAACCAAGAACCTTTTACTGAGAAAGGGTAAGCAACCTTAAGTTTTTGTAATTTTTATAAACAACTAGAGGGCAAAACCGACCTTTTGCCCATTTGAGGGTAAAATTGACTTTTTATACAAAAATTATCTGAATATTTTGGTAATTTGTATTTTTAAAAATGGCCAGGGGTTGAACGAACTTTTTAGTCAATCGCCCGAGGCAATTTTCCAAAATCGCATAGATTTTCTGCACACAATTTTCTGAATCCGTTGGACGGTTTCTCAGGTGTATACAGGGAAGAGAGAGAGAGAGAGCAACGAGTGATAGAGGGGAAGTCTCCTGCATTCTTGTCTCCTGCGTCCTGCTCATGGCAACCTGGCCTTGGCTCCCTTGTTTTCGATCATGGGATCAACCGGTGGCCTCCTGCGTCCTCTTTTTTTCTGCTTTGGCAAAACTTGGTTGCTCTGTCCATTTTGCCAATTTTGGCCGATCTTTTGCTGCAGCGGTTTGGTCTTTGGCAGAACTTCGCCGCTTTGGCTTATTCTGACGGTCTTTTGTGGTTGTCTGACCTTTGACACAACTTAGCAGAAGTATACGATCTTTTTTTTTTTGGCAAGAATAGGAAGTTCTCTCCTCGTTTTTTCTCTTTTTCTTTCTCTTATATCAATGTTGAATCCGACAATGGCTTCATCAAAGATTTGGGATGCAGTAGATGTCCTCTGGATCGAAGACAAATAACATAATACCTCAAATGAGGTATGCTACTTTTACGGTTTCCCACTAATAGGTTTTTTCAGCAGCAAGGTTTCTATTGATTTTTCACTGTGGATGCTTATGTGCGCTCCACTGTTCTTGCCTTTTACTCACATATCTAGGTGAGCTTTTCGTTCTCGAGCTCTTATCCGCATGGTACAAAACAAATCCGTAATAATATAGCGGTTACGGATTTTTTTCGTAACAGCCCCTACGAGAAACAGCTTACATCACCGATTTAGCGGTTTCGTGAGTGAAACTGCTAGTTTCTCGGCTTAACATGATGATCTGCTTAACATCATGATCTTTTCGACTTTTGATTACGGATGATTCCAGACTAGTTCCGGCAAACATTGTGGTCGAATGTGTTCGAGGAGATCAAGGAGTTGAGAGGATCCCTTGAACTCTAAAGGATATCCTTTTCCAACACGGAATTCTCCGCAAAGGTTAATAAAAAAGTACTTGCTCAGAGAAGCTGTGGATAGCACCCACCACACCTGCCGAATTTTCCATTTTCTACTGGCGTAAATTTTTCCTTGTTCTGTTTCGTCAAAGCTTTCACTTTTAGCGGGAAGCAAAAAACAATCCTAGTGATGAGAGGAAAAACCAGAGGTTATTGCGAAGAAATTATCAATAATCGCTGCGAGGAGTCTCCTAACTCTGTTTCTTGTTACAGAGATTTTGCAGGACAACTCAATGTCCTATATTTGTTCTGGAACTAAGTTAAAGCAATATTAGCATGTCGAATCTTCAAGTTTGCCGGCTTTTAAGAGAGAGCTTCCCTGCATGATTACCAGGATCATTTCTACCACAGCAAAACTTCCATAACAAAGCATTCGAACTTTACCAAGTTTGCGGTCGGCGAAACTACCGACGGTTGGACTAGAAACGAGTAATGCTACTTCTGCTGCTACAGGACATCTCAACTCTCTCACTCGGAGGCTTCACCTGAAGTGCAGGACAACGTGAAATCTGTTCCGCAAAGAGAGTTTAGCGACAACGTTCACAGCCTGTTGAAGACATTTAAATGAGAAGAATATGGCAGAAACAGCTGGGAGGGGATTCGCTTGAGCTGCATCTGTTGATCGCCAAGCATTCAGGAACCCCAGAAACGTGTAATGCTACTTTTGCTGCTAGAAGACACTTCAACTCTCGCAGTCGGAGGCTTCACCGGAAGTGTAGGACTACGTGGAATCTCTGCCGCAAAGAGAGTTCAGCGACGACGTTCACAGCTTGTTGAAGACATTTAAAGGAGAAGAACATGACAGAAACATCTGGAGGGTATTCGCTTGAGCTGCATCTGTTGATCGCCAAGCATTCAGGAACCCATTTTTGTCTTGTTTTGCTATTCCAGGAAAGAAAAGAAGAGAACTTTTTACTGTTCAATTGGTTCACTTTTCCAGCACCAAAGCAAGACGCACTCGCTAATAGCGTTCCCAAGTTACGTAATGTCACACGCTCAGAGAATCAACCATGCAGGATCTGCCTTTCAAGATCTGCGAGCGAATCGTAGGCCTTGTGCCCTGGTAACTTACCGGAGTCCAACAGCCTCTGACCTAATATGTCGGTCGTGTCAGCTCCTTGGGTTGAGGCAAGAGCAACTCTCTCCCTCCCTCTCTTGACCGTTGCTCACAACGGAAGCGAGATGGAGCAGGGAGATGAGAGAGAGAGAGAGAGAGAGATGTTGCGAGGGAAAGAAAACATCAGTGAACAATTTTTATTATTGGTGGTGTGAGGCGTGTTTTTTTACTTCTGGCCTTCTGCCGTTTGAACGCAATACATTAAATTTCGCGATGATTCTCGCTCTTTTTCTCGTCTCTGTTTCCCTCACCCTGCCCACCGTCTTAATTCCTGCCTTCCCTCCAAGGGGCGCCGTCTCATCTCATGGGTCGAATCTTAATTTTTTGAAATTCTCTACCTATGATGATAAGAACCTCTTCTGAGATCCTTTCAGCTTCTCTCTTTAGCATGCACCGGGCTGCTGCACGATCTTAGCTCAGCCGTACACCAACGCCCAGCGGAACCTCTTCTTCCACAATGCACTTCTCACACGTTCATACTCCTTTGGAAACCAATACAAGAGACTTTGGAAGAGAAGCAAGCACACTTACTTTAATTCAATGCCAAATGGTTACAACCGGCTCCATATAACGGTGGACCATCCACACCCACACGACTTGGACTCACGCACCCGTGCCTTAGCTAGTTAAGGACCTTTACCAAGGCCCTAGCCGAGAATCCTCCCACCCAACCACACAACAGTGCGCCCACAAACTCGCGCGGATCTTCTTCTCTCACAGGCCAATGAAGCTTCACTCTCATCCGGAGACTAGCCTCCTCCACGTGGTCCTCGAGGCCCTTATAAAGCCCCCATCTGGTTAACGTCCTTGGGTGACCCTTAAGCTCCCAGGAACGTTTCAGCTTCCCTGCAACACCGTGCACCAACCTACGCACTTGTAACGGGCAGGGCGTAACTCCTGCGCGTCGCGCGCCCCAGGGCGTAACGGCCGTGCGCCCCATGGCGTAATGCCCGCGCTGCGCGCGCCATGGCGTAACGCCTGCGCCGTGCATCAGGCGCCAGGGTGTAACGCCCGCGTCTCTTCGTCTTCTGCCATGCCTGCCACTCGAATGCTGTTGTACTTGGTTTGAACCGAACCGACCTCTAACCCTAAGCTCTAATGGACTCAAAGCAACCTAGGCTAGGACTCAGACTCGCCCAAACTTACAACACTCGCTCGAGCTTACAAGGACTCAAACTACAACCCAAACACAAACACCACGAAATACAAAATATGTATGTATAGGGAGGGTTTACATCAATCCTCACGGTAAAGCTCTCGGTGGAAGGTGTATGAGCACCCATGCCAAGTGCTGAAGCGTGCGCTCCATAGGCTCCGTTTTGTGACGGAGTGTACGGCTCGCAACAACTCTCACCCTTTTTGGGATGGGCGACATGCTTAAGGACATAAACTGAAGGCCGTAGTCCTTGTTAGTTTGGCCTCTCTTACGTAACCTGTCGAATGCCCTTGAGCGACCCCAAGTGATGATGACAACAAACTCAGTTTCTTTGCAAAATGCAAGACGTAGAATTGCGAGCTACACCTTGGTTTCTTATTACAACCGGACTTGAAGCAGCTGAACCTAAATGTAAAGCAAGGTTTTACCATCGTTGACTCAAGGTGAGACCATACGCTCATGAGCTTTCTGAGGCCCATATTTTAAATATGGGAGTCGCTGGTGCCCGGCTGGATCGGTATACATGGTTTTGCCTCTTCTTCTTAAATCATCCCCTTCAATTATTCAGGCAAACAAGAAGAACCGGCTGGTTCAGTACAGCACCCACCAACATAGATGGCAAATGCATGATGTCTGAAAGAAAACATTCTACTCAACCAACTTACTACCAACGCCGGGAAAAGAAAAAAGAAACAGATGATGGAGTTATTGACCGTAATGACGCGACTTAAATATGGAGTTTGGAAATCGGGAGAGACTAGTGTGATAATGAGTCATAAACAACTGGGTTTTTTTATTAAATCCATACTTACCCTTCAACCGTAAATTGTAAATAGTTTTTTCGTCCTTGTAAAAGGTCTTATTTTTTAGGGAAGAGTTCCAAAGAAAATCTTATTATGTGTTGGGACATGTACTCTTCTATGCTATAAAAAAAATCATGTTACCTTCAAGTTTTCGTGCACTTCTCTTTGCTTCTTGTTTTTGTCGTTTGAGTATATGAGTCTTCGAGTGACAACGTCTTCAGTAAGCTTGACACTTAGGGAGAGACTCTCACGTTCCATTTTGGGTTGACGGTAGCCGACTGTAACAATTAGGTGAAATCTGCTAAAGCTTAATTGACCACAAGGCCGAACGCCAGTCTCGGTCAAGCCTGTTCGTGGGCCTAACATCAATTTGATCGTGATAAAATTGGTATTCAAGTAAGTTCGATCATACCTCAAAGTTATCAAGCTTAGTTGCGATGAATCCAAGGTCTTCAAAAAGCCCCGCCTTATCACTGGAACACATGCTCCCTGAAACGGACAAGAGATGTAGGAGGGACCGTTTAGCCGAAAAAGCTACGATCGAAAGTTGCCTACGTAAAGTGGAAGCAGACATAACCAACTATGAAGCTAGCATCGATACCTTAAGAGACGATATCTACCACATTAAGAACTTTGTGACACAAGAGTTTGAGCTGATGCGTGGTGCCATAAACATCTTTAAGGAAAATTGGGGTGAAACTTTAACAAATCCGGAAGAACGGGTTGAGGACCTAATTGTCTATTATGCCAACCGCGATAGTAACAATACAAACGTTAAGAAAAGACTGGAATCCCTCGAGGCGCACACACTCGACTGAGTTATCGTTAGCGGGGTCACAATTACTCCCTTTAAAAAAGATAGTAGATGAGTACATTAAGACCCGCGAGATTAGACTTGAAGATAAGAGGATAGGTATGACAACATCGTTCCTCAAGGGTGATGCCCTTCTTTGGTGGAGACGACTCTCCACATATGTCAATCGGGAACTGTTTACTATTGACAATTTTTAATACCTTCAAATGGGAGATAGATAGATAATTCCTTCCTAAGGACCCATATTACTTAGCTCGAGAAGAACTCATGCAGCTGAAACACGTGTGGTTTATCCGTGAGTACAACAAATGATTTAGAAGCAAATTGTTTCTTCTTCTTCATGAATGGATTACTGCGTGAGGCAGAATGTGAGCTTCGGTAGATGCGGGTGAAGGATTTGGCTTCGACCCTTAGTGCGGATGAACGCCTAGCAGATGATGAACCACAGAAGGAAGACCGAGCCTATCAACCCTAGAGTTCAAAGATACTTCCAAATAACAATAGTGGCACGACACCATTCAATTATGCGCAAAGGAACTATGCGCAGAAAGGAAGATGATCGCAGACAGCCCCAAAATGAACATGTTGGAGCTTGGCCACATCAAGACAAAGGGAAGGTCCTCATCAAATGCTGCAATTGCCAAGGAAACTACTATTCGCGGGACTGCTCCCACAGGACTATGACCGTTGTGAAGCCCCCGAAGGTGGAAAATAGGGGTGAAGAACCTATGCATTATTGTGGTGCACTCCAAGTACTTAAGGCACAAGGCCAACGTCACTGGGTACCTATACTTAGAGAATGAGATGGGTTGTTCTATGTCAGGGTGTGGCTGAAATTGATAGAAGCTCGGGCCATGATTAACTTGGGAGCTACACATAACTTCCTTTCCTTAGCGGAAGCACGTCGGTTAGGACTTCACATTTTCGGGACCGATGCAGTGAATCAAGTGAGCGGTGAGACAAACAATGTTACTCTCTCGATCAAAGATCGACGCACATGGAAAAACTTTGTGTAGCAGATGTTGACCACCCCATGGTCTTGGGTTCGACAATTCTTCATGCGGAATATGCTCGCCTCAACCTTATGGAGGAATGTCTCTACTTTGAAGATTACAGTGACCAGGACAACACCACCTCTTCATCGTGAGGTGGTGTTGTCCACCCCATGGTCTTGGGTTCGACAATCCTCCATGCGGAAGATGCTCGCCTCAACCTTGTAGAGCAATGTCTCTACTTTGAAGATGACAGTGACCCGGCCAATACCACCTCTTCATCGTGAGGAGAGTCGAAGGAGAGACGACTCTCTAGCTTAAGGTTGATCTGACCCCTCATGACCCTGAAAGGCATAAGAGGAACAACGTTCATTGTGACTGCCTCATCAAATTGCACGAAAGGAACTCCCCAAAACATGACATTGGCCCAAGCCCCACTAAAGATGCAAAGTTACCACAATGCTTTGATGCAAAACACAATAGGCCCCAAAGTGAAACAGACATGATCAAACAACCACTGGCATCAGAGATGATCAAAACGTTGTCGAGAACGACAATGATCCAAGCAGGAAAGTATGTAACCGTTCAACCGTGAATTGTAAACAACCTTTTAGCCCTTATAAAAACTCTCATTTTTTAGAAAAAAGTCCTGAAAAAAATCTTGTTGCGTGTTGAGATCACGTGATCCTATATGCTATAAAGAAATCATATTGTCTTTAGGTTTTCGTGTACTTGCTCTCTTTGCTTCTTGCTTTTGCCGTTTGGATGTGTGAGTCTTCAAACATTAACGTTTTCGGCAAACTTGACACTCGAAGAAGAGACTCTCACGTTCCGTTTTGGGTTGATGGTTGCCGACTGAAACACAGATGCGAAATCCACTAAGGCTTGTTTGCCCCGAGGCCAAGGGCAGCTCCCGATCAAGCCCGGCAACATGCCTGACATCATATTGGCCGTGACACTAAGTTGCACGGTCCATAGTGAATATGAAATAAATGCTCGCAACGTCAACTTCATGGTTAAATCGATCATGCATGTTCCCGCATGAATTCAATTCTATGGTCACTGCCTAGGACATTTTAAATAACACCCATTTAATGTGAGATCGCAAATGCATGAATTGCTGCTTCCTGCCAGGGCCAACCAAAATTTACCACCAGTTCTTACAATATCGGATTTCAGCAAAATATACATTAGTAACTTCGGCTACCTCATAGCAACGGCATAGAAAGCTGCACCTTTTCTTCAACTGCTGAGATAGTACCCCAATCAATTGAAGAATTATATACACCTCGATCAATCATGCTTTATGCTCTTTTACAGAGTTGAGTGACATCGACGAGTGTTGGTCAACGTGGCTAATGAAATTATCTCCAGGTTAACAGCTCGTCTGTGGTTTCTTTCGGCATAACTCACTCTAGGTCGTCGTCGTCTTCGGACCGAAGCGTTTGAAGAGCCTTCTTAGAGTAGATGGTTACGGCTATGGTGGCAGCAATAGCACCACAGAAGCCAATGGAATTGTACAGAATCTGCTGTGGGGACAGGAACTTCCGGTGATGGGACGCATCTGCAAGGCTTCTGATCAGAATGCCGCTGCATAAGCACCCACTAAACTTATCATAAAGGAATCCCAGTGTATTGACGGAAACATTACCACATTCTATAGAAAATCAACCCACTCTTGAAAGAAAACACAAGAATCCAACAGAACAATACGATCACATGGTGACTTCTTCAAAATGAGGTTAGCAATATAAAACCAAGACAAGCAGAACGCACTGAACATTTGCGTTAGGTTGAACATTTATCTTCAATAGATCCTTATCTAACAAAATGTCCGTGTGGTGCTATCAATGCTCGGGAGTATCAGAACAAATGCGCAAGAGCCTCAATGTTCAGAACTAGCAGGTTTCTTCCCGAAATAAGAAATGACCGGGCACCTATGTTACAAGACACTCCAAGTCTCCATCACAACGAGGTGTTTGAACAAAGTTAGAGCAAAGCAGTATCCTAAGTTCCTAACACCAAAAAGTACACTAAAAACTTTACAACGATTCTAAACAAATACATGTATACGACATTTTAGGACCATTAGCACTTAAAAATGCAATCTTGAAGTAGTTAGATGCGTCAAGAATAAAGATCATGAAGGCATTTTGAATCCTGCGGTATCCTAACACCAAAAAGTACACTAAAGACTTCACAATGATTCTAAACAAACACAAGTATACGACATTTTAGGACCATTAGCACTTAAAAACGCAATCTTGAAGTAGTTAGATGCGTCAAGAATAAAGATCATGCAGGCATTTTGAATCTTACAACCATGATCTAGAAATTAGAATGGAACAGAAAGAAAAAGAACGAAAGCAGAATAAAGTGAAAAGAGGTAATGGAGATATAGAGATACACGTAACGTACTTAAGCAAGCCAACTAAGCGCTCTTAGTAGGGTTCCATCATCAGTTCAGTAAGATGTGCTATCTGCGCTAAGCCCACTCTTAAGTGTGTTGAATGCTATTATGGCATATGATAGAGGTATACGGCTTATGGTGGCTCAGCCAGTAAAAGACAATAGGATCCAACATTCCGGTATTGCAAGAGTCATATCCTTACGGTAATAGGGAATCCTAGGTCCCTATGTAGGCCAACATCATGGCCAAAGATCATTATCTTTGTCATAGCTGGTGAAATCCAATGAGAGGACAAGTGGACATTTTGCAATTCATAGTGCAGATTGAAAACAAGCAAGAACAAAAATATGACTACGATACATTTTCAAATACCAAGGACATTCTGTACCTAAGGTGGTTGAGATACTTGTAGAGATTGCAAGAAAAAGCTCTAGTAAGAAGGTAGGATAGCTCAAAAGTGTTTAGGAAGGACCAGGGCATGCATTGATAAACTATATCAAGATACATTTGTTATATAATACTGTCTGCAATGACAGAAAAAACAGGAGAACATGACCAAAGAAATTGAAATAGAAACAGGAAGAATACAGATAAAATTAGTTTGAGGGTGGTCTGCAGGGAATGGAGCAGGTATTCAGGTGAAGTCTGTGTGTCCAGGGGTCCTCAATGTCAGTGAAAAAAGATCATTCACTCAATCATGTCTGACCATCAGGCCACTAACTTCATCAAAACACATAGCCACAGGCCCCATAAGGAATAGTATGGCTGACAACAACAACAACAACTAAGCCTTTTCCCATACTAGACGGGGTCGGCTACATGGATTCTTTGTTTCCACAAAGCTCTATCATATGTCATGTTAGCAATTAACTCATAATAACCTAGATCATTCTTTATTGTTTCTTTCCAACACTTTTGTAGTCGTCCTCTACCTTTTTAAATACTTTCCAAATTTAGTTTTTCATACCTTCTTATAAGTTCTTCTTTTGATCTTCTTTCTATATGCCCAAACCATCTTAAACGATATTCTCTCATTTTATCCTCTATTAGTGTCACTCCTAATTTGTTTCTAATAACCTCATTATGTATACGGTCTTTTCTTGTATGACTACTCATCCATCTCAACATCTTCATTTCTGTCACAGACATCTTTTATACATATTAATGATAACACTTAGAACAATAAAATATGGCAGGTCTAATTACTGCTCTATAACATTTACCTTTTAACTTTAATGGTATATTCTTATCACAAAGAATACCTGATGCTTCTCTCCATTTTAACCAACCAAACAACATCTCCATCAATTCTTTATCACTATGCAAAATTGGCCATAGGTATTTAAAACTTTCCTTTTGGGGGATACAATGTGTGCCAATTTTAATTTCTATGTCCTCTGAAGTAACCAAATGAACAAACTCACATTCCATATATTCTGTCTTTGTTCTACTAAGTCAAAACTCACATTCCATATATTCTGTCTTTGTTCTACTAAGTCAAAGGCCTTTGCTTTCTAATGTTTCTCTTCATAGTTCCAATTTTCTATTAACTTTTTTCTTAGACTCCTCCACTAACACAATATCATCTGTAAATAACATACACCAAGGTACTTCATCGTTTTGTTAACTCACCAATTACCATTATAAATAAGTATAGACTTAAAGTTGATCCTTGATCTAACCCAATATTAACTTCAAAGAAGTTTGTCATTCCTTCATGAGTCCTCACATATTTTTGCACATCGTACATGTCTTTTTTCGAAGGTTCTCCGAATAACCTCCATTAGTATCCTATCGTAAGTTTTTCTAGATCAATAAATATCATGTGAAGTTTTTTTTCCTCTAAAATGTTCCATAAGACATCTTAAAAGCTGAATCGCTTCAACAGTAGCTCTACCTAACATGAATCCAAATTGGTTCTCTATTGTACTTATATTTGTCTTAACCTACGTTCGATAATTCTTTCTCACAATTTCATAGTAAGGCTCGTTAACTTGATACCTCAATAATTCGCACAATTCTTAATGTCTCCCTTGTTCTTATATATGGGTATAAGTGTATCGCTCTCCATTCCTCGGGCATCTTTTGGTTTCTCCATATTTCATTAAATAGTCTTGTGAGCCAAGTGATTCCTATTTTTCCTAGTATTTTCCAAACTTCTATACAAATATTGTTTGGTCCTACCGATTTACCATCCTTCATATGTTTAAGAGCATCTTTGACTTCATTCTTTTGAATACGTCGGTAGAAATTGTGGTTTATATACTTTTCTTATTTAGCATCTTATTTAACTAACTCTCCTAATCCAATACTAACATCTTTATTATCATTAAAAAGCTTATAAAAATAGTTTTCCATCTATTTCTTATATATCATTTGCCACTAGAATTTGTTCATGCTCGTCTTTGATGCATCTAGCATAATTAAGATCTTTAGTTTTCTTATCTCTAACCCTAACTATCTTAAAAATATCTCTTTCATCCTCTTTTTGAGTTGAGTTTTTTATATATAAATCCTCCCAAATTTTAACTTTTGTTTCATTAACGGCCTTTTTCGCTTCCTTCTTTGCTTTTTTATAAGCCTCTAAAGTTTCACTAGTTTTCTTAGCATAATGTAATTTGTAACATGCCCTCTTTGTCTTGATTTTATTTTGCACTACTTCACTCCACTACCAAGCTTCTTTTTGTGCCGGTACACCTCCCTTAGATTCACCTAATACATCTTTCGTCACTTTCCTAATATGTATAGCCATATTGTTCCACATATCACAAGGTGTACCAACATAATTCCAAACATCTCCTTGAAAGACTTTCTGTTTAAATATATCTTCTTTCTCGCTTTTGAGGTTCCATCATTTAGTCTGAATAGCTCGATGCACTATTTTCTTCTTTGTCCATTTTTTTATTTGTAAATCTATAACTAAAAGTCAGATTTTATTGACTATAAAGAGATCAAATGCCATAGCAAAATTTAAAATCTCCCTACCTTCCTCATTTATATCCTCAAAACCAAAGTTTCCATGAATACCTTGATATCCTAATGCCTCTTTACCGACACATCCATTTAAGTCTCCTCCTAAACAAATCATCTCCCTTTGTGGAATCCTTTGAATCACCTTATCTAACTCTTCCCCAAAAGTTGTTTTTATACTATCTTCCAGTCCTACTTGGGGTGCGTAAGTACAAACTACATTCAAAATCTATGCTCCTAACACTAAGTTCAATGTCATGATTCGGTCACCATATCATTGTATGTCTACTACACTATCCTTTGAATCTTTACCTGAGTACCATAATTTAAAACCTCTATCCTCTATCTCTTTTGCTTTTTCTCCAACCCACTTTGTCTCTTGTAAACATAGAATATGAATCTTTCTCCGAATCATAGTATCTACCGCCTCCATTACCTTACCGGATAATGTTCCGATATTCTAAGAACCAATACGAATCTTATTATTGAATAGTCTGGCTGAGAAAGACAAAAACTAAGTCAAGAAAAATGCGTACGGTGGCATCAATCTCTTTTAGATGTAAGTTACCTTAAGAAAAAAAAGAAAAAAATAATGTTCAAGTACATAAGGAAACCAATTATTGTTAGAGAAGAAATAAGATATTGGAAGTTCTAACAGTGTGGCACTCCATGCACAGAAATCCACCTCATATAACTATACAAGATGAAAAGTTGACCACTACATACAATTAACAACAAAATGTATGAGAATTTTTTTTATTTCGTACAGACATTTAAAGATAATTTATAGGCCTAACCTGTAGATTGTAATGAAAACCTCAGCCACAATGCCTACCAAAGATCCACATATATATGGGCAATATTTCACATTTGTTGCAACAACAGCATAATTGAAGACAAGATAAGGAAACGGGGAGATCCTAAGCAAGGCAACAGCTCGAAACTGATGAAACCAATTTCCTTCTCCTGCTAATCTAACAACAGCAGCCTTTTTAGGCCATCTTTCAAGCCATCTCTGTAAACAAAAAGAGCACTTAGATCAGGAGCAAAATCTAAACATACACATTCAACCATCTCATAGTTAGAAAACCAAACTGGAAACAGGAAGTTAGGTCTCACGTGTATCTTGTCATGAAAGAGAGAACCAATGAAGTAAGGCAAAGACATGCCAATGCTTGCCCCTGCCATGATGAGCAAAAATCCACATCCATAACCAAAAGTCATCCCCGCTAACCACATGCAAGGTGATGATGGCAGTAAGAGAGCAGGAAATATTGTGATACAAACAAAAAGAAGAAAACCAAGAGCTGGTGTGCTAAACGTAGCAGTCTCCCAGTTCAAGATTGGTATAACCACCTATTAGAAAAGGCAAGAAAATATTAGAAAGGTGAACAAAGTTCAGTACACCACAAATACATGTCTTTCAATCAAGGAGAAAAGCAGATATACAAGTTCTTCGGAAACTCAGTTCTGTCTTTCAAGCATGAAAAACATTTATCATTTAGACGAGACACAGTAACAGACAACGATCAGGCATAGGAACCTATCATCATATCAAACTACCACAGCATCCATTCCTATAGGGGAACTACTGACTGATCTCAGCTTCAGTGCCTTTAAGTTTCACAAAAGCACATTCCAAACTTCACTCCATAACGTTCTTTCTAAGTACTTCTTGCAATGTATCACCTACTCTGCTGACCATGATTATATCAGACCAGAATTACCTTCAAATTTAACTGCTATACAAGGAGATTGAAACTGCTTTTCTTGAATATGATACTGAAGGAAAGAAATGAAATAATTGACAACAAGCGTGCCCTTACCAGACTCCAAAAGCTTCTTTTCATACAAAGCACTATAGCATAAACTTCATTTAACATGAATTATAAAGCTTCTTTCTGTACCAAAAGCTTCACAACATGGAAGGAGCTGAGATAGTCTAAGATGTCGCACCAAGATGGATGTAAAAGTCAAAATCACAAGAAAAACCATACAAGGATCCTCAAACTAAAATGAGAGATACACGAAAAAGGGTCCAAAAAATAAGAAACCACACAATTCACGTGAAGCGGGATGATGAAAATGGAAACACGTACTCCATGTTAAGGTGAGACAAATGCAAGTGTTAGGGACTCAAGTAATTCCTTATAAATAGCAAATTCGAAAAAGAAATTTCTCCAAAAGACCAGATTAAAAGGAAGCCTGGATTTCTATTTCCATATTCTTCGATTCAGCAACAGACTTATAATCTAAAACTTCAAAAAGAAAAAATTGTAAGAAGAAAGGACACTGAGTAACTCCGTCCATGTAAGGGATCCTTGCATTGCCTCCCAAACCCGGATAAAGGAGGAGGGTTGTGTTAGGCTTCCGACAGCGAGCGGAAAACATTGTCCGATTTTTATAACAAGAAAGGATACTGAGTGTAATTTCTTTTAGAGGCCAACAAGTTGACAAAATAAAATTATTTCACGTGTGACAGCTTGTCTACAGACTATACACATCGATTCCATCAAAATACAAAATTTATGTACATCAAGCCCCAAAAGTGGAGAAAGATTATCTCTATCAACAAGATATGCTGCAGGAGTTGATGATAAATTCTTTCTACAACATTTGCTTCCAGAGTAATAGAAACTGTCCGTCTCCAAAACTGCCAAAATTGGATGAAATCAACAGAAAATACAGACTCGCCTGCGTGCATCCCAACCTTGGGGCCAAACAAACACGAAAAGCACAATATAAGTGCAGGACGTAAAGGTGAACGGACCAACGATTACCTTGTCGATGAGAAAAGGCGCCGCCCAGATTACGAAAGCGCCGCATATGAGCAACAGGCAAAGGCATATAAAAGCCACCTTCATCCACCAACATATACGGCAAAGCTTCTGTACAGGAGGCCGAGCCTCCAATTTCCCGAACTCCAGCGACTCGGGATCGTTCACTGAACCCAGCCTAACATACGCCCCATTGCCATCTTCCATCCCCAATTTACATTCCAACAGTTCCGCGCCCCTATTCTCGATGCAACAATAAGTCATGGCCAAGGGAAAGATCCCAGGGTTTCGCCACAAACCGTGAGAATTCAAAAATATCGAAGTACAAAAGCTTTCTCCCCCAAGTCGATGCAGGAGAAGAAAAAACCTCAGAAGTTGAAAGGTTCTGCGTTACGAAGATCAGAGTGATTCTCATTATCCAGCACAGCTTCGATAAACCCAAAACTCTTGAATTTCATCTTAGACGAAGACGCAGAAACAAGCAGCTAACCTTCTCTTTTGGGTCCTTCTCCTTCCCTGCAAACAAAGTAGTCTGCATGACATAAGAAACTTCAGTTCAACTACGAAATTGGTAAAACCATACGCACAAGAGAGAGAGAGAGAGAGAGAGAGAGAGAGAGAGAGAGAGAGAGAAGAGAGAGAGAGAGAGAGAGACCGAATCTTCGCTTCGGTTTCAAGGGAGGGAAGTTTGATGCGCCTCAAAAAGAAGAAGCGAAAGGAGAGACGAAATGTTAAAAGCAGAGGAAAAGAGAGGGAGACTGGTAGGTACAGCTCCAAATTGTTTAGTTGGTGCACAATGTGAACCAAAAACAAAAAACAAAAAAGGGGAAAGAAAGCTTGAAATTGGAGAAGGGAGAGCTGCCGACGATTCGATTTGGGCCGTCCGTCAATTGTCAATTTAATTGTCTCCCTCTCCGGCAGTCTTCCTTCCTCCTCTCCTCTGCACAGTCGACGAAAATGACGACTACCCTGAGAAAGCGATTCCACAGATCGAGAAGAAGTAAACCTCCTTTCCGCAAAAGCAAACGGAAACATCCCACGCTGTCCGCTCCATGTCGGCCACGTAGGACAACGGAATAATGATCTGGCAGAAGGAGGACTCCCCCGACCCCACTCCCCAGGTCTCCCCGAACCGGTGAACCCCTCTGGCGCACAACGGATCAAACGCCCCCTCCCACCAGTTCCTGAGAAAACAAGGCTTCATCTTCGAGATTGGAATCACCGAATTTGCTTGAATAAAGAAAAAACATTGCATTATTCATGCATGTATTAATTGATTGGTGGCGTTGGTGCGCACGCTGTAACCCACAGAGATGGAGAATTGCCGGTGGGTGGCGTTGCCAACACAAGCACATGCATCTACTACGAATAAAAGCACAAGCGCTGACCCTTCCCTCTTGGCTGTTGTTGGTGTGATGATTGTGCGGAATGGAATCGTCCACAACCCATTGGCTTCTTACTTCACATTATGGGTGGAACCGCAAACCGCATCAAATGAATCAACAAATCCCATAAGCTGTCATTGTTCTCCAGCACGAGGGCAGGGTGCTCTCACGACCTTGCTGCTGGCAGGATTTCGACTCCCGTCGGGTGCATGGTAGCGGCTCCTCTTTCTAACTGAATTAGTGGATGCACATCTGTTGATGTGGCTTGAATTTTTTATCAACACGGATTGTAGCCCAACCTAGAAAGCTCGTGGTGCGACCGGAATTGGACGAGAAATATTTTTTTTTGGTTTGCTCTAAGTACTAATCCAACCACGTGTCTTTCTTTTTTTTTTTGCATATTTTCTTTGATTGTGCGTCTGCTCATGAGTCATGTTTGCGCAATATTATACCGAACTCAAAGATGAAATGGTTGTAGGCTTCTCTCTACTGATAATTAGGATATTAGACCCTCTCACTGAGTAAGATAATTTTTTCCGAGAATTCTTCGGTAGGCTCCTTCTAGGAAGAAAGGTGCACCGTCCGTGTAAAAGCTGGCAATTCTTTGGTAAGATGTAGATGACATTGAGAAATAGATAATTGAATGGTGGGTTCCTTGCACAAATTCCTCCACAATAAAATCACCAGGATGGCAGAATTGATTTTGTGTTTGAACATATTTCATGACACATTCAGCTCGCCCATTAGAGAACCTCAAGAACTTCAGCTACTCGAGAAATTGAGATCAATTAACCAGAAGATACTCGTTATCTAGTAGTATACTTTGAGGGGATAAGCTCGTAGAAAATTATTACACGTTTCTTGGATCTCTTTTCTTCAAAAATGCCCTGTGGTTCATCATTACTGTTCATTATCAACTTTTTGCGATGATTTTAGACAGTATTGAAAAGTTTCATAGGGTAAAGTTCTCGAGAACATCGGGCAATGTAGTCGTTCGATGCAAACTTTTCATGCGAGTTAATTTATTCGTTTTGTGTGTTACCAGCCAGTTGAAACCTCCCACGAGAAGATATTAGTGAGTGGCAACCACTAATGGTAATTTTGTGCGTCCGTTTAAACGCATAAACCGAAAAAAAGAATATACATGCGACTTGCAAACATGTCTCAAGGACTTGCAATCGAAATATAAAGGTTGAGTGCGCTCTGTGACTTTGAATCGTTGAAGTTGTTCATCCTGCAGGCATTAGGAAGCTGAGCTGAAAGAGCATGGTTTGAAGATCACGGACTGGAACAAGAAAGTGACCAAGAACAACAGAAGATCACATACCGACGGGAGGCTATGAGAACGCCAAGTAAAATACCGCTGTTGACGCAATTTACCCACTCAGTTGGCCAGTAGAATACCCATTCGGAATCGATGGTGGACCTTAAATGCAGATTATCGTCACCTTCTTTTCACAAATTTTAATTTCATATAACGCTCGAGTCATACGATGTATACCGAACACTCACGAATGACAGAGGACAACTTAGAAAACATGCAATATCAATTGAAATACCGGATTGCAGTGGAAAGGAAAAATATTTGATTTACTGACGGGCAGAACGTGCCAGTGATCCTCTGGAATACTGACGCATAATGCATCCCACCGGAACAAATATGTTTACATGACTGCCAAAACTTAGAAACAGATTTTCCTGAGCCGCGCTCCACTAGTGACTCCCATCACAGTGAACCATGGGAGGACCCTGTCCATCAGTATCACCAACCCACGAGTTTAAAAGAGGGTCAAAAAGAGAGAGAACCATGTTCTCAGAACCAAAAATTTGGCATCCCTTCTTTCTCTCTCTCTCTCTCTCTCTCTCTCTCTATATATATATATATATATATATATATATATATAAAATTCAACTTGATAAAATCTACGTGGCTTTCAAATGGTACGACAATTGATTTGCAATGGGTTTTCATTCAAATTTAAACGAGTATTTCATTTTGCCCCCTTCCTATCTATTTCTTGTAGTCTTCGATCAGCGATTTAATTTATCAAATGTACAAGCAACATTCAAACCACGGTAGGATGTTCCTTCTCATCACGCAAACAAGGACTCCACAGGAAGCTACTTATATATATGTATGTACAATCTTCCTTTTTCCGAGAACGTCAGGGAGATGTTTTCCTCACCTGTATGCTCACAAAAGGCATATATTATTCGGCGGTCCATTTCTTTATCAACTGCATCAATAGTGAGAACAGTTCCCAAGTGTCGAACAAGCAATGAGTCTTCTATCAGCTTTTCCTTCAAAATAACAATAATAACGAAAGCCATCACTCGTGATTGATCTTCGGTTTTCATGAACTCGGAACTGATACATAAAATGCTTCATACCCCTGAAGGAGAAAGGCGCACAAAATTGAAAATTTATGTTCTAAAAAAAGTCGTCGCTTCCTAAATTTATGTTCTATAAAATAATGCACAAACACAGCCAAATCACCAAGTCAATTCACTAACATATGATGATTCTGGCTGGTCAATCTGACCGTGATTATGTGTTTCCAAACTTAGAACTAGCTATTTCCAGGTCCAAAAGTGCATCCTAGAAAGGATGCTTGTTCGAGGAAAAACTTTGTCGCTTTGTGCTCAAGACAATCATTATGACTTTGAAGTAGGGACGATTTAGGTTCAAAAGCATAAGGAACAGGAAGATTAAGAGGTATTATCATAAAAAAGCAATGAACTTAAGTAGTGGTGAAATATGAAACTTAACATTTACCACACATAAACAGCTCGTTTTTTACCCTTTTTTTTTATCTCAAAGTATCTACTTACAGCAAAGCCTGACCAGATTCGAAAGATTACAGGAGACCTACTAGAAAAAACATCAACAATTGAAAATGAAGAATAATATATATATATATATATATATATGTGTGTGTGTGTGTGTATGTATGATTCAAGCATAACAACTGTTTGTTTTGGTATACTAAGAATTCAGCCACTTGCAATGACAACCTAGGGACACGCTAAGAGTGCATTCTTGATTATCTTCTCTATCCAACTGATTTTACCTTCTGTTTAGGATGTTGCAGAAGCTCTCAGCTTATCGTCAGCCAGGTCCTACTAAATAATCTCAAATTTGAACTCTTGGAAAGGGAAAATTTGAAAAAGAGAATAATTTTCCTAATATTCAATAGTCAAATAATAATACTCATTCAGATATGTCCACTTAAAGTTTCAGTTTGAATAGGAATATCATTTATCTGTTTAAATGATGATCGTCAATATACTCATCATCATTTTAAAGGATGTCATTCTTAGTGTCCTCTAAAAATTGAGCATCCCTATTTTCTATAAGTCCATGGTCCTTATGATAAAACCGATATCCTTTAGATCCGTTATGATATCCAATAAATATACATTTCAAGGAGCTATTGTCTAGCTTATCGTTAGACTAATCAAGGATCTTTACATGAGCGATAGATCTTACCTCTTAAGATGACTTAGGTTGTTGTTTTTTTAAATCACATCTCATAGGATATAGAGAATATAACTTTTCACGGTACTCTATTGAGTATATATACAACTATACTTATCACTTCTTTTCAAAATATTCTTGGTATAGTTGCATCCATTAACATAGTCCTTGTCATACTAAGTAAGGTCTTGTTATACCTTTATGCTATAACATTCTATTGAGGTGTCTTGAGCATTGTATTTTGTTTTGTAATACCAAAGTTTTTACAAAATTCTTTTTTTTTCCTAGAGGTGTACTCATGACCTCTATATGATCTTAAGACTTTGATTGTATACTCCAGTTGGTTCTCAACTTCGCGCTTATATTCTTTGAAGACTTCAAGTACCTCAAATTTATATACTAAGAGATATATATGTATATCTCAAGTGATCATCGATAAAAGTTATGAATTAAATATTTTCTTAATGTGATCTTATCCTAAAAGGTCTACATAAATCAATGTGAATGATTTCTAACAGGATTGTTACCATTATTATATCCTTATCATTTTCTCTTTTATAAAGGTTTCACATTTACTAAAAGTATTACCTAAATTCTGATAATAAGTCAAAGTCGGATAACTTCTTCAACTTTTTTAGACTTATATGCCTTAGGCGTTTATGCCACATACAAGCACAATCAATATACGTAGAAGAATCTTTACTTTCATTAATATTCAGTTTGAATAAACCATGTTCTATATCAAATTGACCAGAGAAAAACACTCTCTCATGCTTCTCCACTGTCACCTTAAAAGAATAAACCTGACTTCAAAGCACTTCTTAACTAATGCAACAACCAAAACCATATTACGCCTTATAATTGACACAATCAATGCATCGGTCAAAACAACCGGTGTGCCTTATACATGAATCCTAAAGGATGGTGTTATTTTCTATATACACCCTATGTTCTCATGGTTTGTATTTCTTTAGGTCCATTATACTTTCCTTACTCTTTGAGATATGTCTCACTAACTGGGTAAAATTATAATTTTGTCTTTTAATAAAAATCTATGATTTTTCTTAAAGACAAGGCAGTCTTGTCTTTTAACATAGTGGCAAAATTGTGAATTTGCACTCGTTCAAGGACAATAATATAATTCTATATTTAAGTATTTCATAATTTTAATAAATAACTAGAGAGCAAAATTATCCTTTTATCCATTTTACTTAAAAATATCTGGATTTTTTAATAATTTTATACTGTTATAGAATGTAATTTTTAAAACAAATCAGCGGCAGAACGAAATTTTTAAATTTAGGAGTGGTTTTAAAAAATTATGGTTTTGGTTTTTAAACCACGTGGCGATTTTCTAAAGGAGAGGAAAATAATGGGAGAGAGAGTGAGAGAGAGAAAGAGGAAGAGGGAGGTTGTGGCCTTCCCCTCTGTGGCGATAACTTTCTGACCTTTCGCCACCCTTTGTCCCCCAAGGTCTTTTCCAATAGTCTTAGGCCACATTTGGTGTTTTCTGTCACTTCAGTTCTCTTACTCTTCTAGAAAAATAACAACGTACATCTGTTTTGCATATAAGAAAACCCTCATACCAGTGACGGATCCTTCTCTCCGGACCTTGCCGGAGTCTCCTTGCTCATAGCAAACGGATGGCTTCCAAGAAGAGCAGAACGAATGCGGACGAGGTAACTTTTCGAGTTTGTCACAACCGATTTTTACGGGAAGGATCGAGTTGTTATCAGGCTTTTTCTATGGCTTTTCTATATTTGAGTCTATATTTATAGAGGAGAGCCTGACTCCAACCTCCATTGATTCACATACTCGGCTTTTCGTTATGGAGCCCCAGTTTCACTAAGTGTTTCACAAAAAACGATTAAAGGTCTAGTCATATTTTTCGTGGATGTGCATGGCTTTATGGAATCTCGGCAACAAGTTCCAACTTTAATTAACGTACAGCTCGAACTCTACAACTTTTCAAACGCTTGAATGTGACAGACGACCTTCGTTTGAAAACCCAAATTTCAAAGTACTGGTGGATACTCCGTCAAGGGAGTAATAAGAATTACTAGTAATATTCTCCAGTTTTTGTAACTTAACAAAGTATTGCAACTCCTGAATCTCACAATCAGATTTTCTTTCAAGAGTAAGGTACGTAATCACAGGGAAAAGCGAAGAAAACTTAAGAAACTTCTTCTTAGGTTGTGCCTGCAAATTTTGTCTGAAGTTTTGGCTCGCTGGGTTGATGCCAGTAAAGCAAACTTGGTTGAAACGCTAACTGCTATAGTTTCTCATTTGATGCTCTTAAGGTTGTGCAAGCAAATTTACTAGCTCGGCTCCTATGACTCCGTTGATTTGCATCACTTCTGTTGTTTATTCAAGGTACATTATCAAATTTGCCTCATCCGATGCTCCATGTTTGGGAAGTAGGAAAGTTGTATTGGAAAACATTGATCTTTTGGTTCAGGTTATCATCAGTTAAATCTTTGATTCTTTTAACAATAACTGATAACGGTAGTGCCACCTTGTTGTGAAAGACGTAATGACAAAGGGTTCTGCTGAGGTACATATATGGTCTGCTATTTGTAGCAGAAACAACTAGCCAAATCGAGAAATGTATTTAAACTATTACATTGGGATCTGAGTTTCACATCTAACCTTAGGTTGTGGACAGTGGACCATTTGGTTTTGTTTGAAGGTCAAGCTTGTGAATGAAGTAGTATGTAATTTTCCAAGATTGTTCTGAGATGGTGCTTTATGAAGGACAGGGTCATAAAATAGCTGAATGGAAGTAAAATGTGCAGTACTCAACCTTCAGGAACAGTTTTCCCTTACATGCTCAGTTTATATAGGATTCAACAATTTGGTCAGTTGCTTTTATTTGAAAGATATCAGTTGTTGGAAGGATGATCTGAGACCCCAACTGAAATCATATTCGATTTAAAACTTCAGACATGCAATCAGCAAGTTGAAGAATCTGACAGAATTTCAGTTTGGTCAGATCCTGGTGTGAAGCAAAAGCAATCTGATCTGGCTTTTGTATGCAAATGAAAAGATTAGTGTCCACATTTTTTAAATCTATATGTCGATTCAGTCAGATCTTAACCACATGCTGGATGCCTGGTGATGGTTGTGGTGCATCTCAATAGTAATAAATATGATTTCACATCAACGATTTCCTGAATGTTCGACATATTCTCTTTTTTCCATTTTTGGATAGAACACAATAATAGAAATGGGACCTCTTGGATGTTCAACGACCTCTAACTCCTCGTATAATGATTCCCCATCAGACCTATCTTCTGGTTCCGTATTCATTATCTTCATCCGTCCGAGGCAGCTCAGTACTTGTTCCTTGTAGTATTTGGCTAAAAGAAAGTGGTTTGTCCATATCCAGGGTATTTTGCATGGACAATTTGATCTTTTCCATTGGTTAAGTCGGTAGTCTTCGTGCAGAAGATTTGTCTCCAGCGATTTTTAACGGTACCGGTGGGAGCTCCAGTCAGGCACATTACCTTTCTTTCTTTCTCTCTCTCTCTCTATCAAATGAAACACAAGACTAGCCAATTATGAAGAACTACATAGATTCAGGGTTTGTCTACGTACACTAGAAGCACTTCATCAAGAAGATCAAGAGAAGATGATAGCCATTGATTTGAAATCATATCGTATGTGTCATCTCTTAGGTGAGATACCATCACTCGGCTACATTCATGATTCATAAACCCAGGGCACATGTTTCCTGTTCATCCTAGAGATTCATGTAGCCGTGTTCACTGCTTGGGACTCGGAGATGGCAAGGTTTATTCTACATCCCGTCATTATATGTCATCCATCGACGAAGGATTTCGGCCTTTTGACCTTACTTCGGAAGAATGCAAGTTTCTAGACATGTTAATTTTGATTTTGCCAATCTCGTGAGTATCACCTACATGTAATTTGTAGAGTACACTATATATATAAACTTAGTAAACAGGGGAAATGTTCATAAACTTGATGACCATATATATATAGAAGAAGCTCCGAAACTTACGTTCTCCTGAAGTAAGGTATGCGCAAAAGCTCTTTGCGTGCTCAACCCAGCTAGTTAAAAAGTGAATTGCATGCAGTAGTTTGTTAAAAAGGTTTACATTCTCTTGGTGTTGAAAAGATAATAGCCGTTGTTTTCAATTGGTTGTTTTGGCTCATTTCTGTGTCAATTCTTTGATAATCGATTGGCCACATACATATACATGCACACACATTGTATTCACATTCTTGATTGAGCGTTCCTGCGTGCAGAAAAAGAGTATCACAAAAGCGTCAAGAGCATTAGTAGAACAGGACCAGGATGAAGAAGAAAGTTGATGAACATGAAACATAGGCATGCTATTTGTGATGCTTGAGGCATGAATAACAAACAATTCAGACCAACTCTGAATCTGTTGAGACATACGTGAGAGATGGTTCCATGGCAAATTCCTGAAAACAACGCCAGCAAAGGGCCCAGCATATCAAGCGTTGCAAGTGCCCTGGTTGCTCTCATGGAAAGGATAGGATATATTAGTTCACTGTATGGGGTTGTAGGTATTGGTTTTTACTTTCTTACACTCAAATCAATTCTATTGTTTCATAATCTTCATTACTTGTATTGATTGGGTCCTCTTGCCCAGATTCTTAAAAATACGCAGTTGGGTTCAGATCACCATACTGAAGTGACACTAGATGCGAGTTTCCTTGCTATATGGCAAGCGGTAGCCGAAGGTTGGTCGTCTGGTGATCACCGTAGAGTTCATGAAAAGAGATACAGAAACGTGAAACCAGTCTCAAATAATCGAGGTGTTTTCTCAGTTTGTTGTTTTATAAAATGAATTTTTTCTGCCTTACCCTCGTAGTATGGCTACTTTTTGGGAAATATCAACATTCAGTTTAGACTGCTGGAGTGGAGATGTTTGTTTCTTTTATCTATAGTTGAGGAGAGGAATTGGATCCTTTCTCCTCCTCTGCTTCTAAAGTTGGAGGTGCTTCATACTTTTGCAACGAGAAAAAAATGGAAAATCTAACCCTCTTGTTTCATGTACTACATTGAGAAGCATCCACTCTTTGTAGAGGTTGCAGCCTTTTGGACGAGCTTAACCAAAAGTTTGCATCTTCTGAAAGATGGTTTGGATAGCCATTTAATTCTAGTACACAACCTTCTGCTGGCTGAAAGAGGGAAGGACAGCCGAGCCAATTGACTGGAATATATGACAGGTTCTTGGACAGGGTAGCTTCACACGGAACCCAAAAAATCATCAGCGACATGGTGTCAAAGTAGTATTCGGTACAGAGCTGCACACACACAACAGATAATATGCCCTCTCTCCTTTTTTCTCTTTCCTTTTCTTTCAGTCTATTTGGTGCTTCTTGAATTTTTTTCTTGTGTTTCTCTTGTTTTCTTTCTATTTCTGTTTTATGCAGTTGCTTTGCATGGTATACCTCATATGACAGCCTTTTTTCCTGCTTATTTTCTACGATTAACCTCATATAACTAAAATACAGGTAGGCGATATAATAAAAGAATTGGTGTTCTTAAAATATTCTCGGTTTCCCCTTATCTTAAGAATTATTATTTGATGATAATGATTTGAAGGCATTTCACATATTATTTGTTTATAAATGTTGACTTGATTAATATCAATGACTTCATTATATATATATATATATATATAATGTGCCAATAATGTACTGTGTCGGCCTTCTGTAGGGCCGCCCGCAAATCCAAAGTTGATTTATTTATAGCTAGTTGATAACAAAAAAATATATATCTAACTAATTTGAATAGGAAGCTTCATGAAAAGAAGCCTTAATATCACAATTGGCCTTTCCGATCATAAAAGATTGTAAGAAAATGACATAATTCATGAGAAATTCGTTTCTTCATATGTATAACATGACATTTGCTTCCCACGTACAGACAGTTGGGGTGAGATGTCATGGTCTTAGGCGTGGCCCAAATAATAATTCGAGGTTACCTTCAATGTATCGAACTAAAGGGAGAAGGCAGCATGGCTGTCATACAGATGATCCTACCTCCTTCCCGATCCCTATTATATGTGTCCTTGTTCGCATCCTCTTGATTTCTCAAGTCATGCCCGTCTAGGATCTTACTGCTATCCTTTGCTTCACGCGCCACATACAAATTACATATAGTAACCTATTTCCTAGTTCTTGTTACAAATTACAAACAACGGGACTGCAGACCAAAATGAAAAAAGAGAGCTGATTAGTCTGCAATTAGATGGGAAGCTTCAATGTTAATCTCAAAATTGGCTCTGGCGTCCTTGTACTTCCAACTGAATTAAAGTCGAAGCATGCTTATTAACAATTAATTGAAGTTCTTGAAAGCAAGAAAAGAAGTACAATTAGGTGGCGTCAAGGGTGCTTTGTCCTTGATTTGCTAAAATAATAAGGATTATAGAGAAATTAAGTAGGTACATAAAATCACGGAAAGAATCACCTCCGTTAATTTTATTCAGGAACAACAACCATTCCTACCAAAGACGAAATGATTTCAAGACCTTTTTTTCCACAGGGTATAATATGTACGACTCATGTTTGACCATCAATACTTTAGTGATCCCACTAGCCACTACCATGGTCAGTCATACATGTCCAACCACGGCCATCCACTAACTGATTTAGTCTTTCAACGGGACTAGGACAACCTTCACCCAACGTTGAGTGAGTTTAACAGAAGCAAGAAAGAAGACAAGCCAGTAAAGGAAGCGTCTATAGATAGCAAAGTTGTGCTCCACTCACGTGTCCTCAGGGGCGCAGGGTGGTTATAGTCTTCCCCTTTTATATAAGCATGATAAAGCTTCAAGTTGCTCACATAAATGATAATAGGATGCATGTGAGCATGATCCAGAATATCCAACTTGTATGCAGCAATTCCTGCACTCTTGATGATTGGGTAAGGATTGTCATACTTCCGCATCAATGAAGTCTGCTGCTCTCAAAAGATACATTCACATGAAATAAAGCCTCAAGGACGAGATCCTTGACTTAAAAGTGCAAATTATGCTGCTTCAAGTTAGCCCACTTGTTCATGTGCTGCATTGCCTTCTCAAGCGGCGTGTGGGCAATATCATGTTTGTCTTGTAGATCTGCATAGATGTGTGAGATGAGTGTCTTGCTAGGCTGTCAATGTGTGGGAGGTTTACGACTACTATCCTCTGGCAATCTCAAAGGGGCTACTACTTATAGACTCGGAGAAGTCGACTCAATTTGCCCGATTGTTCTGCTTGCTCTTGACAAGTGACGAATATGATTCTCCAACAAGGCATTAATGCTTCCCGCTTATCCATCAACACCAGCTCTTCATCACAGGCTTCTTCATCTCACTGATGGCCGACTAGTAAGTTTCAACCCATCCCCATTGTTGGGCCTTCTTCAAAAGATTCATGAGAGGAGCGGTACGAGCCTCGTTTCCCTTGATAAAGCACCATTAATAGCTTGCCAAATCCACAACAACCTCAACTCTGTCACGTTGATTGGATGTGGTCAGTCAGTAGTATTCTTATTGTCTATCCAAAAAGTCGATCCCCAATTCTTCAACTCATTTTCCCCCGCATCCGTAAAGTTAATTCTCGTGCAACACCTTGAATACAATTGACAGGGGATGGATGCAATGGTAGTAGTATTCCATAATGTCATCCAAGTACACCACTATAAACTGATCTAGGTAAGGATAAAATACTGTGTTCATCAGTGTGGAGAAGGTGGCAGGAGTGTCCATCAAGCCGAACAACTTTACTAGAAACTCATAGGTTTGCAGTGTACAACACAATTGGTGTTTGCCTGGTCCCCCTCTCCACGCCTACATGCACAGAATTCTGAGTTTATAGCATTCATCTCGTCTTCCCTTTTCCATGAACTTGAAAACTCATCGTTAATCACTTTGATACCAAACTTGTCCGAACCAACCGTCCAACTAATAGATGGAGAAACTGGGTCCTTTTGACTCTCCATCTATCACTTTGATACCAAATTTGCAGGGAAAACAGTTTTGACCCGAAAGAAGATTGTATCCCTGGCATGCTATAACTCAGTTGGGGATGCTTAAAAAAGTACAAAAGAAAGGAGTTTTTCTCCCAAAGAGTGGAGGCTCACTATGTACAAAGTTGCAACGTTATCTGATGCAAGAAGCCTAAATATTGCACGGAGCCTAAATACACAACCTTACAGTTTTTAGTCATATTTACAATTCACAATCAGAGGGTTACACATGTGTAAAGCTCTCCATGGTGATGGCCCTTGCATCTAATACAACTAGCAACTGTTCAATCTCTGGATCATTACGATTCACAAAGTGTGTTTTGGAAAGTTTCTTCATCAAGGATACCTTTAATTGCCATTATAACCCTTATCCTAAGTTGCCCTTGTTTTATCATAGGAAATGAGGAATTGGTGGCACGAATATCCAAGATTCATAATCTGAAAAACGCAGAAATATCCCAGACAAAACCGACGAACACTGCTTGTAGCTTTCAGACGCTTAAGAACGACCTAAGAAGGCAACCTCGCTTAGAAAATCCCCTTTCAGGATCATGAGGGTTCTGATAACTCCGGCAAAATTTCACTGTCAGATATATGGATGGATGATATCATCTGAACCACGTACAATTACCACAACAAAAACCATCTATGAATCTAAACCCTGTGTACAGCTGGTTTTGGTGATTTGTTGTCTAGATACAGAGCTGGGGCCCTGTGTGCATTTTCGTAGGAGGAAAAGTCGATGAATTAAAGAATTAAGGCAGGGGGCCTACTACAGTTTGGAGATAAAATCAGCTGGAAGGAGATGAGAAAGAAAATGATGGCGTGCATAGATGAGCAAGAAACAAGAATACCTTATCTGATGTTGCCCCATGTTTCAATTTTTTTCGATTGGGCTTTTAAGCGGGCGTGTTAGGAATTAAGAATCTCCTTGGTCAATTTAAGGGTGGTTTGGAGAGCCCATGCTTGAAGAGGAGGACATAATGGGTAATCCCTAACTTTTTCCTTCTTTTTTTTACATGGGAGGATGCTTCTTATGTGTATTTAATATATAACATTGTACTCATGGTGGAATTATGCTTAAGTGGGGAAAAATGTGTTAGGTGTATCTAAGGGAGGTGTACCGGCATAAAAAGAAGCTTGGTGGTGGAGTGAATCAGTGCAAAATAAAATAAGGCAAAGAGAACATGTTACAAATTACATTATGCTAAGAAAATTAGTGAAACTTTAGAGGCTTATAAGAAAACAAAGAAAGAAGCGAAAAAGGCCGTGAGTAAAGCAAAAGCTAAAATTTAGGATGATTTATATAAAAAAACTCAACTCAAAAGAGGGTGAAAGGGATATTTTTAGGATAGCTAGGGCTAGAGATAAGAAAACTAAAGATCTTAATTATGTTAGATGAATCAAGGACGAGGATGAAAAAATTATAGTGGCAAATGATGATATAAGAAATAGATGAAAAAACTATTTTTATAAGTTTTTTAATGAAAATGAAGATGTTAGTATTAACTTAGGAGAGTTAGCAAAATCAGAAAAATATATAAATCACAATTTCTACCGACATATTCAAAAGAATAAAGTCAAAGAGGCTCTTAAACATATGAAGGGTGATAAATCGGTAGTACGAGATAATATCCCTATAGAAGTTTGAAAAATACTTAGAGAAAAGGGAATTACTTGGCTCATAAGACTATTTAATGAAATATGGAAAAATCAAAAGATGCCCGAGGAATGGAGAGCAAGTACACTTATACCCATATATAAGAATAAGAGAGACATTCAAAATTGTGTGAATTATCGAGGTATCAAGTTAATGAGCCATACGATGAAATTGTGGGAAGGAATTAACAAACGTAGGTTAAGACAAGTATCAAGTACAACAGAGAACCAATTTGGATTCATGTCAAGTAGATCTATTGTTGAAGTGATTCACCTTTTGAGACGTCTTATGGAACATTTTAGAGCAAAAAAGAAAGACTTCACATGATATTTATTTATCTAGAAAAAACTTATGATAGGATACCGAGAGAGGTTTTTTAGAGAACTTTGGTAAAAAGATGTATCCCATTGACATACATTATCCTTATTAGAGACATGTATGATAATGCAAAAACATGTGTGATGACTCATGAAAGAATGACCGACTTCTTTGAAGTTAATATTGGGTTACATCAAGGATCAACTTTAAGTCTATACTTATTTATAATGGTGATGGATGAGTTAACAAAACATATTCAAGATGAAGTAGCTTGGTGTATGTTATTTGCAGATGACATTGTATTAGTGGAGTGTAAGGAAAAAGTTAATAGAAAATTGGAACTATGGAGAGAAACATTAGAAAGCAAAGGCCTCCGACTTAGTAGAACAAAGACAAAATATATGGAATGTAAGTTTGATCATATGGTTACCTTAGAGGACATAGAAATTAAAATTGGCACACATTGCGTCTCCCGAAAGGAAAGTTTTAAATACCTAGGGTCAATTTTTCAAAGTGATGGAAGAATTGATGGAGATGTTATGCATAGAATTAATGCTTGTTGGTTAAAATGGAGAGGGGCATCATGTATTCTTTGTGATAAGAAGATACCATTAAAGTTAAAAGGTAAATATTATAGAGCAGCAATTAGGCCTGTCATGTTTTATGGTTCTGAGTGTTAGGCAGTTAATCATCAAAATGTATAAAAGATGTCTGTGACAGAAATGAAGATGTTGAGTGGATGAGTGATCATACAAGAAAAGACCGTATACAGAATGAGGTTATTAGAAACAAATTAGGAGTGACACCAATAAAGGATAAAATGAGAGAATATCGTTTAAGATGGTTTGGACACATAGAAAGAAGATCAAAAGAAGAACCAGTAAAAAGGTATGAAAAACTAAATTTGGAAAGTATTAAAAGAGGTAGAGAACAACTACAAAAGTGTTGGAAAGAAACAATAAAGAATGATCTAGCTTATTGTGAGTTAACTGCTAACATAGCACACGATAGGGATATGTGGAAACAAAGAATCCATGTAGCCGACCCTGTCTAGTATGGGAAAAGGCTTAGTTGTTGTATTGTACTCACGATGGCACATGCGACCGACTTCCGTCAAGTCACTCATTAAGATCGAGATCGATGTCATTTAATATATATAAGTTCATATTAAATGTGACATGAGATAGGTATCTTTATTAACATTATTATCATTATACGAACCCTCAAAATAATCAAGCATATCTAGCATCTCTTACTTTCTCTTATATATATATATACATATATATTGTCATTTGAAATGACAATACACCATCAATAAATTCAACACCGTAAGTTAGAGTATGATGGTAGAAAACCCGAACTCTTAATTTTAAGAAAAAAAAGAATAAAATATCAAGCGACAAAATGGGTTCTCTCATATCTCAACTGTCAATTGGGAGTTGCATGAGCACTCAATGTGCCTAAGAAGATAAAAAAACTGAGTTATGAATACTCATAAAAAAAGCACAAAAAAAAGACATTGCATTATTAATCGTCATCCTCAACCCTTTTTTAGAATGTGATTTTCGATTACTCTCTACTTCTCTCTATATGTCATTCTTTTAACATCAAATCACATGTCGGTTAAGGTATGTCAACCATGAGTCATACGATCAACTCATGTACACAAACCTATCTTTCCCCGCTTGATATCATAATCTTTTCTAAACCTCAATGAATCTTGTGTTCCTTCCATCTCAAGAATTCCTACCATTAGTCACGTATCTAATGCATCTTCTTACATCAATAAATAATATATATATATATATATATATATATATATATATATATATATATATATATATTATATACTGAAGTAGCAGGAACACATGCCTTAAGGCTCCTTTTTTTCTTCGAAGATGATGATAACGATGAGCTTGGCCCCTAAAAAGAAGAGAAAAAGAAGCAAGCGTAAATATTATGTGATAAAAAACGGGAAACTTCATCTGATAATCGGAAATCTAAGGAAAACCTTGAAACGTAGAATGAAGATGCAAGCTCAGCTGACACGGAATCTTCCACGTCTGAAAACACAAAACTACTGCGGCGGGTCGTCCACAGACGACGTCAACCATGACGGCATGTCTGCGTGGCGGTGACGCTGTGTGAGTTTTGTTAGCTACCCCCGTTGCAAAAAGAACGGCCCTTTATGTCCTCAAAATTACGAGAATAGTAGACCCAGTTCCTGGCGTCCATGGCGTGTGTTGATACTTGGCCCCGAAATTCAGATGAAGGATCGGGGTCGGTTCCGGGATACGTTGCACTATAAAAAGAGGATGCCCGTCTGCAGGTTTTCTTTCGAAGTCTCTCTCTCCCTCGTTGCTTGGTGGGGTGATTCCGTCTGAAGACGAGGAGTTGAGGATAAGCGGCAGAAGGCTTCTGTTAATTTCTACAAAATCTCGGATATATACATCCCTCCAAGGGCGCACACATATATTATTACATACATAATATCGGTTTCCTTTTCGTCCGCCTGCGAAAGGAGAAGCACCAGAAGAGTGTGTCTTAGAATTTTCCTTGTAGAAGGTAATTCCCTCCCGCTTTAATTCTTTTGTCTTCTCCGTCCACGCCTATTTTTATTTTCTGTTTCCCAAGATTTTCCGTCCTTTTCTTCGCCCTTGCTGCGGATAAAGGTGAGGCTCGGTTTTCTAAGGCAATCAGAAGAGAAAAGAATCTTGTTTCTAGAATAAATTTTCTGTATCGATGATACTCAGGAACGGAAGTAAGATTCATACGGTCGTTATGTTTTTCTATGCTGGGTTTTTGATTTTTCGAGCAGAAAGTAAGATTTCCTTTGAAGTTTCCCCTCAGAATTCTTCAATTATTTCCTCAACAGAGTTTTCTTAGATTTTTCTCTCAAAACGAAAACACTTCCCTTAGATTACGGTGGTTTGCTATTTCGTGAATAGTAAACACAATATCCTTTTGAAGAAAACGATTTAATTCGGTAGCCTGTTGCTCTGTACTCGGAGAATTCGGTATGCGAATTTCCGTTCCTCGTCCGAGTTTCAATAACCTCCTCTTTACCTTGCCTCCGATCCCAACATCCAAAGATTCCATTGCTGCCAGATTAATTCATACCTTGTATCGTTTCTATTTTTGAGGGACCACGCCTTTTCTTATTCTTTTCTTTTTTGTCGAAAAGAACTAAGAAAATTTGTTTCCTTGTTTCCATTCCCGTGAACTCCGTATCATCGTCGTCTTCCACCATTTAATTCCTGCTTTAATTTCGCTTTGGGTGATGGACGTGGATTTCTGAGTATCTTAACTGAAACAAGCTTAGTCTTCTCCTTTTCTTTTTGTCAATTCTACAGGGCCTGTGGTTTTTCTTTTGTACAACCATGGCAGAAGAGAGCTGGAAGAGAGGGGCGGAGGGAACGGGCTGCCAAGCCCCAGAGAACCACTGTCTCTGTGCCAATAATTGCGGCTTATTCGGCAGCCCCACGACGATGAACCTGTGCTCCAAGTGCTACAGAGACTTACATTTGAAGAAATACCAGGAGTCATCCATGAAGTCTGCCATGGAGAAGCCTCTAAACCTTACGGAAGAATCGTCAAAACTAGATCAAGCCAACCCTCTCCGTGAAGCCGTGATCACCATCATCCCTTCCTCTACGTTTTCTTCGTTGTCGTTTTCCTCTTCATCTGCAGTGGTCGATAATAGTCTGGTAACGGATTCATCGGTTTACAACAAGGCGAACCGCTGCACCGGCTGCAAAAAGAGAGTGGGACTGATGGGATTCAAGTGCAGGTGTGGGAGTACGTTCTGTGCGTCGCACCGTCTGCCGGAGAAGCACGTCTGCACCTTCGACTTCAAGACTGCCGGCCGAGAAGCCATCGCGAGGGCAAACCCGGTCGTGATAGCGCCAAAATTGGAGAAGATTTGAGTCTGCCAGGGCAATTCAGTGATGGGAATCCGTGTCCCATCTTTCAGTCCTTATGAGATGATTTCCCTGTCGGTGATGTGTGTTTTCTAATCTAAGTTCCTCATCCAGGGCCCGATTTCTCATCGGGGGAGTGAGAATTCTATCCGGTGCCGTCTCCTGCTTTTCAGAAGTCGAAATTGAGTCGCTGGAATTAGCGGCAATGCAAAATAAGGAAGCAGCGGGAGCTGGGGAGGTTTTACAGTTTTTGGGTGTGTTTTGGTGGTATGTGCAATTTTATGATACACATATCTCTATATAAAAGTGAAACGTCCTTCTCTGGCTCCCTGTATTCTCTTTTTTTTTTGTTTTCTTCCTTTTCGTTCTCCGTAGTTTCTGTGGTAATAGAAGTGCAGGTAGTGCCTGCTTCAGGTCGAGTAGATGAGATTATGGTCTATTCGTCTGATTATGAGAAATATCCACGTCTTTTCCCCCTCGCCTAGTTGACATGATTTGGCATAGAACATAAGAACCGTGTTCCTAGGCTCCTAGATTTGATCAGGCTCTTCAATTTGGGATAAGGATCTTAACTGTAGTCTGATTGATGGCTAAACATGGAATGGGAAGGACCGCGTATGCATGCTTGTCCTTTCCTTTTCTACACAGCATGCTTTGCTGGTGGGGCGCCTGGATGCTTCATTTTCTTAACATCCTTTTCTGCCTCATCCATCTTATGAAACCATGCAAAAAAAGAATTTGCTTCCCCTCCCAGCCTGCTCTCGTTATATTACATTAATCCTTCGCACGATTTCTTCTTGGCCAACTTTACCTGTGTTGACGTTGTAATAAAAATAAATGGCAATCGTATATTGCCGGTTTGGTTTTATACGAAAGGACAATTTCAGGACTACTGATTATATAGCGCATATGAGTCTATTTGATCAGGTCGTGTGGCGTTGTATATCACGTGTCTCGAATTGATGACCACAGTAGGTAGGAGGCAGGGATATCTGAACTCACTTTGGATCTAGTTAACCATGATTTCCCATATACGCGGAAGAAGTTTCTTTGCAGGAAAGGTAATTTTAAACCAGGAATCTGGAATCCAGGATCAGATTAGGAAAAGTGGTCCTCAATTGGGCAGTAGCTACCGGTATTGTGTCGTATCCTGTAAAGTTAGCATTTTTCAGCTTCGCAAGAATTTGTTACCAAGTTCTTTTGAATTAAACTCCAAGCAATGGAAGCCGCTGGTGTGGATGAACAAAAAGCTAATGCACACAACTTTTACGTCAGCACTTTCGTGATAAAATCTTCGCCCGATTCTTTGCTTTTCATTCTTTCGTTAACACCCCAACAACCATGGTCTCTTTTCTGTCGGTAACCATTAACTTGTGATCTGTGATTGGTCATCCCAGGATTATTAAGCTCGCACCATTGATAATTGATTATATGGTCGGCCATGACGGCCAAGTAATGAATTCTCAGTTCAATAATTTACCTGTCACACTCGGTAGTTGGGCATAAAAACAGGAACGTTCAGTCTGAACGTTGTAGAGACAGTGCAAGGATGCAATAGGGTCCGGTGTCTCAAGACGACTTGGACTGTTGTTTGGATGACCCAAAACCATGTCGATATGAGATGGCAACTAATTAGGCTGCCCGAGTTGAGGTACGGAAAGGAACATCACGAACAGAAACCTTCCGAACTAGACAATGTGTGTCCACATGCGCCATTTTCCAAGATCAGCCCATAAACAAGCACTAAATGTTTCAGAAAAGGAAGAGAGAGAGAGAGCAGTGAAAACCAGCATTTCACAGTTTGGACCGTAGTGAGAAGTGAGAAGTGAGAAACAAGTAATTTGTGCAAGTTTCAATTTAGTACCAGGAATCAAACCGCCAATGCAGCCAAAGCTGGGACGATATTTCATTTATACTCCTATAACAACAACAACAATTAAACCTTTTCCCATACTAGATGGGGTCGGCTACATGGATTCTTTGTTTTCACAGAGCTCTATCATGTGCTATGTTAGCATTTAACTCATAATAAGCTAGATCATTCTTTATTGTTTCTTTCCAACACTTTTGTGTTGTCCTCTACCTCTTTTAATATTTTCCGAATCTAGTTTTTCATACTTCTTATAGGTTCTTCTTTTGATCTTCTTTCTATATGTCTAAACCACCTTAAACAATATTCTTTCAGTTTATCCTCTATTGGTGCCACATAATTTATTTCTAATAACCTCATTATGTATACGATATTTTCTTGTATGACCACTCATCCATCTCAACATCTTCATTTCTATCACAGTCATCTTTTGTATATGTTGATGATTAAGTACCCAACACTCAGAACCATAAAACATGACAAGTCTAATTGCAACTCTATAATATTTACCTTTTAACTTTAATGGTATCTTCTTATCATAAAGAGTACTTGATACTCCTCTCCATTTTAACCAACAACATTAATTTTATACTCAACATCTCTATCAATTATTCCATCACTCTATGGTATTGAAAACTTTCCTTTTGGAGATGCAATGTATGCTGATTTTAATTTTTATGTCCTCTGAAGTAACTAAATGATCAAACTTACGTTCCATATATTCTGTCTTTGTTTTACTAAGTTGGAAGCCTTTACTTTCTAATGTTTCTCTCCATAGTTCAAATTTTTTATTAACTTTTTTCTTAGACTCCTCCACTAACACAATGTCATCAGCAAATAACATACACAAGATACTTCATCTTGAATATGTTTTGTTAACTCATCAATCACCAAGTATGGACTTAAAGTTGATCCTTGATGTAACCCAATATCAACTTCAAAGAAGTTTGTCATTCCTTCACGAGTCCTCACACATGTTTTTGTACCATTGTTAAATAAATAAATTGCATTTCACAGTTTGATATTGATATAGAGGCATGATCATGTTTGCATCTTAACCACGGAAAACAAAAGACCGCAGCACAATATGGCTTAGGAAGAGCTCTTATAAGGTAGTGATAGAAAGATGAATTCTCTGGTGTTAGCTCTCCTGTTACTTAAGGATGCAGTGGGCCTCATCAAAACTCTGAGCCATGTATGTGTTGCATGAATCTGTCCCGCTTTGGGCCTCACCTCCAGATATTTTCAAGTAAAGGCCCAGCCAATCGCCAATTATGTCACTTCACTCTCAAGAGCTACAAGAAGCTTGTACCAAGATTAAGATCGTTCACATTACTCAGAATCTGAGAGCGCGTGGTTCCAACCTGTTGTGCAATCTCGAGCTGCCTCTCCATGGGGAGCATCTCATAACTGCAAGAAGGAGAACCGTTGTATATCAATTGCTTTTCCAAGTAAAACAGTGAATAACAGTTAACCCCACACATTAATCTCCAATGCGAGAAAGTTACAATGAAACATGTTATCTGACAAGAATAAAATAGTGAACTTACTGCAAAGAAGCTCACAATCGACAATGTTTCAGGCCCAGGTGGATGGGCCTGTCCGTGGTGCCGGAACTGTCGGAAGGACCTAGGATTTAACCCACACAAATGTGGAACTGCATCAACTAACTTCCGCTGTAGCATATGAAGCCTCCGAAACATGCCTTCTTCAAGAGGAGCAATACAACCAATGCTTCCATCCAAAGATCCAAACAGTAGAGCAAACCGATTAGTTTTATCGGCAGGAGCAGCAGCTGCAGTTCGGTCTGCGGAAGTGGGTAGCATCTGGAGGCGCAAAAACTTTGTCAAGTGGGTACCAACATGAAACTCAGCCGCTGTGAGAAGTTTCTGCCCTTTCCAGCTCTTAACAAATTTCGGATTTTTATACAATGCATTACACAAATTATGAGCATGCATTGAGGTATCCCTTCTTAGCGACGTGTCGAATGTAGTAAAAAGTAAACAAGGACTACTACATTTTCCTCCGAATATAATGAATCAATTGAGGAGACGCATAGCATGAACCACGCAGGTTTTGACCCAGCAAGGAATAAACCTTGACAGCCACCAACATTTTAAAATACTTTTATCCTCTGGTGAAACTTTCGAATATTGGCAGCCACCAACACGTACAAAATGTAAATTCCTTAGCCTTGAAGTGCTTATATTGGCAACTTCAACAACATTCTCAGTGGAAACTTGTCCACTCAATTTTCGAATATTATCATGTCACTCGTATAATCTATAGTATAAAAATATGATAAAGTTTTACGCTGGCTATCGGAAGCTTAACACAACCCTCCTCCTTTATCCGGGCTTGAAACCGGTCATGTAAGAGTGATCCCTTATATGAGTGGAGTTAATGTTAGTTGGTTAAAATAGAGTGGTGCATCAAGTATTATTTGTGATAAGAAGATACCATTAAAGTTAAAAGGTAAATACTATAGAGGAGCAATTAGACCTATCATATTCTGAGTATTGAGTAGTTAATCATCAACATGTACAAATGATGTATGTGATAGAAATGAAGATATTGAGATGGATGAGTGGTCATACAAGAAAAGTCATTATACATGATGAGGTTATTAGAAATAAATTATGTGTGGCACTAATAGAGGATAAAATGAAGGAATATTGTTTAAGGTGGTTTGAAAATATAGAAAGAAGATCAAAAGAAGAACCTCTAAGAAGGTACGAAAAACTAGATTTTGAAAATATTAAAAGAGGTAGAACGTGAGCACAAAAGTGTTAGAAAGAAATAATAAAGAATGATCTAGCTTATTGTGAGTTAACTGCTAACATAGCACATGATAGGACTATGTGGAAATAAAAAATCCAGGTAGCCCACTCCGTCTAGTATGGAAAAAGGCTTCGTTGTTGTTGTATCATGTCCCTTATACAAGTAAGCATGATAACAAAGAACTCTACCATCAGACACAATAGCAAACAAAAAGGGACGGGAGTACTGTCCAGACCACTTATGCATAGCCAACTCCACAACTGTCATGCTTTGTGCAGTTTCCCTACCTAGCTCGTTATTTTCTTTGACCTTCTCTACAACTTGAGCTGGTTCATGAATACATGTATCAAACAGATGGCTCTTCCCAGATGCAAAGTTGTCAACCGTGAAGATGCATCGGAAACCAGGTACCTCATAAATTTCAAGCATTCCACTTTCATAGCAAATAATGCAGTATATGTCCCCGTGATCACTTCCATCAACAGCCTCAGACACACCAGTGGAAAGCCATGCATCTGTACTTGTTTTCCTAAGCCATGTCTCAGGGCCCTTATCATGATAAAGGGTTCATGATGAAACCAAAGTGATAGACTTCTCAGATATCGTTGGAATGTTTTTTGAGATGGTGCAAGTTTCAGGGTCTGCAAAAGAAACGGATCATCAAAAAGGAAATATGCAACAAACCAAGCATAAAACTGATAAATAGTTGATAAATATTTAAATTATTGTTCAAACCACAACAATACGTGATGAGAACTTCCAAAATCAGTAAATTTGCATTTGCTCAAGGATAAAACTGAAAAAAACAGTTCAGAACTGATTGGATGCAAGAAGATAATAGAATTGATAAACAGTACTGCTGGAATATGCAACAAACCAAGCATGAAGTGAGCCATCAAATAAAATAAAATAAAATAAATGAGAACTTTAAAATCCAGAATTTTCAAACTTCATTATAGCCGATCAAGATGGAACTGGCCTTAAGGTGAATAATAAACAGATCATTTCCTTCACAAGTAGAAGGCGTTTTAAAGGTTACAAGTCTAGAGCTTTAAACACCGTGTAGATGATCACGGGGACATGATTCAAGACCGTGTTCATAGTATGAACATCATGCTTAAGTTGACCTATGCACGGATTAGCTTCTCTTGGAACCTGACAATTAAAAATGCATGCTAAAATGCTCCAAGGTTAAAATCAACATTACATGACCATATGTCAGAAAAATATCGTAATATGTGATAAACAACATCCATGTAATTCTTGGTTGGTGAGTGCATAAACCTGCTCACAATCCCGACTGCATGTGTAATATATGGTCATGTAATAGTTAGATAGATGAGTTTACCAACTAACTTTTGATATTTGATGATGTCTTGCATTGTAAACTTGTGTCCAAGATGTAATCGGTGGTTGACTTCCATGGGAGTATCGTATTTCTTGCAATCAGTCATATTAGTTTCCTTCGGTATATCCAAAGTATATTTTCTTTGAGTTAAGAATATACCTTTCTTAGACTGTAACACTTCAATCCCAAGAAAATAATAAAGTCTACGTAGATTCCTTAGTTCGAATAGAATGTGCAGGTTGTCTTTTAATCTTGATATTTTTTCGATATCATCTCCCATTATTATAATATCATCAACATACACTATAAGGAGAGATAATTTTTTAACTTTCTTGAAGAATAGAGTGTGGTCATTCACAAATCTTTGGTATTTCAGACTACAAACACCTTTGGTGAATTTCTCAAACCACGCTCTAGGAGACTGCTTAAGACCATAGATGTAGTGTTGTCTGACGTGTATCATACCGTATATCGTTGAGCTCCACGATACAGGCGTATCGTATCATACTTCAATATTAAAAATTTAAAAAATCAAGAAAATTTAGTAAAAACCTAAAAAAATAAAAAAAAATTAGAAAAAATTAGGAATAACTTGGTAATTGCTTTGAATTCATATAATGCAAAGTTTAGTACATATTGAGCATTCAACATTGAACAATTATATCCAAATTTATATATTTTGAAGCAAAAAATAAAATACATTTACATTTTACATATTATAATCAAGATCATCAACTAAATAATCTTCATCTTCTCTTTGCTGAAGATCCTCATCATCACTACCTTCTGCTTGAAAATCAAAATCTTTATCTTTTCTTTGTTGAAGATCCTCTTCATCATCATCATCATCATCATCATCACCACGTTCTTCTTGAAAAATCATCCTTGATAATGTTGTTGCGCTCCTTCCAAATTAATCCATGCAATGTCTTTTTCAGGTAGGAGAGCATTTTCTTTACTATCTTCTATAATCCAGTCTTCTAATATATCAAAATTATCCACACTTATTAGATCAAATTGGCTTTCTTCTCTATTTACTTTTTTCAATTGCCTACAAGAAAGAAAGATAAACAATTAGTAAATAATATTAACAATTGAAGTCAAATAATATATTAAATTGAATCTTTAAGTACTAACTAATACAAGATTACCTTTCGCGAAGCCGCATGTTACAACGAATAAAAACTAAGTCATTCAACTGCTTATGTTCCAACCTGTTGCGCTTTTTTGTATGGATGTGTTCAAAGACACTCCAATTCCTTTCACAACCCATTGCACTACAAGTTTGACTAAAAACTTTGTCTGCAAAATCCTGAAGTTTTGTACAATCACTTCCAAACCTATTCCACCAAACATCTATAGAAAAAAGTAAATATTAGGGACATAATCCACAATAATATAAAATGTATTGATTTAAGAAACTTAAATACGAAGATAAACAATTTATCTGAATTCATAATAATGTGGTTGTGAATTGCTAGAGGCAAACCCATCAAGTAAAGAGCATTATCATATATCTCCATCTCTTGATGTATAGCATCTATTGTACTCTTATTAGGGACTAATTTGTCTATACAATCAATGGTGCCTTGATTAACCTCACCATCCCTTTTGAAGCTTGCTGAGTACCTAAATGGTGGGTTTAGATAATATGTTGCTGCATGAATAGGCTGATGCAATTGTTTATTTCATCTATTATCTATAATTTTTCATACGGGCATAGAATCCCTCTTTTTTCCATTAAAATTATTTCTAATTGTTTCTTTTGCCCTATCTATGGCTTCATAAAGGTAGCCCATTGATGGTTTCTCCTCGCTATCAGCTAATCTCAAAACCTTTATCAAAGGACATGTAATTCTCAACAATCTAACACATGCATTCCAAAATGTACTCCTCAATACTATCTCAGAAATCTCATTTAACTTTCTATTTCCTTTATTTTAAGGCAACTCTGTAAATTATTGTCACTCATCTGAGGAGAACATTCTCTTCAATGCTTGTTTCTGTTTAACAATACCCTGTATAGATAAGAAGTTAGTTGCAAACTGAGTTGCAGTTGTATGAAGAAGCTTTGCACTATTTGTATATCTTCTCATCATATATAATACAAATACATGGCTGTAGATTAATTTGGTTATATCTTGGCAATACTTAGTTGCTGCCTTTATTTCATCCATCTCACCAATATCTTCAAAGATGAGATCTAAACAATTGGCTACGCATGGTGTCCAATAGAAAGTCACATAAGTATCTGCTAACTCATTCCCAAATGCTTTGTAGTTAGCTATATTATCTGTAATCAATTCAACTACAATCTCTAACCCAACCTCGCATATCACCTTATCAAACTCTTGCCGTAGGATCTCTATAGTAAGAAATTCGACTACATTCCAAAATGCCCGAGTGTTATTGCACAACCAGGCTGTGCAATAGTTACTACACAACGCCTGTGCATCAACGCATAAGCGTTGATGCTTATAGATGGCAGAGGCAGCTTAGCCAGGCCACATAAGTGGCAGAAGGGGGCGACCTACTAGGGAGAGATCTCGGGAGCAGCCGCATGAGCAAGTCGAAAAATGTCGAAGTCGTCGAAATTCGGTAAGAAAATCTCAATTTTTTTTGTCAAATTTCTCATTTTTAGTTGTTAAAACTAAGTTAGATCATAGGGTTTTTATTTGTTTCATGTTAAACATTCGAAAACAAGCCTTATTACGTGAAAATCGGCTCAAAACAAGCGTAGAAACATGAAAAATTTCCCAAATTCGAGTTACTATTTTTCATGAATTTTTCGGCTAAAATACCGTTGGCGACCATTGATGGATTGGGTTGGAAGAAGAAGGGCAGCCGATCCGTTGAGAACCATTGCCGACCTTAATCGTCGCTGGAAATCGGGGAAATCGACATCGAAAAACCATGGGAACCGCCCCTTTTGGGCGTGTCCCTCGTGTTCGTGTACCGACACCAATTCGTGTTGTGTCCTCGTGTCGCATGTTGAGAACCAGTTTTGTATTAAAAGAGGTTCCGTGTCGGGTTCTGTGTTGGAAACGGGTCAAGTTTGGGTCGTGTCTTAAAATGGATTTCTGGGTTAGAAACATGACCCGTGTAAGTAGTTACAGGTTCTATGTTGACACAGTGACACAGGCTACCTACTGTGTCACTCAATTTGGATCAAATATGGATCTATGTATCAGTTTGGATCTCGAATAGCTTAAACGGATCCAAATTGGGTTTTGGGTGATTTTAGAGTCATTTGAGATCAGATTTGGATACGGTTTATTGCGTTAGACTCATAGTTAAATAAATTTTAATATTTAATTATTTATAATTGTTTAGAGATTAAAATTAGAGGATTTGGTGATGATTAGAGTGACCCAACGGCTTGGGGATTGGATCTTAGCGCTCCTTTAGGTAGGGGGTTATGCATTCTTTTACAGAACCATGCTAGAAGTGATTTTACTTATTCTAGATAAATTTAAATGTGCATGATTGATAAATATTTTATTGATGCTTATGAAATGTTATTCGCAATTATGGGTTATTTGATTTGCTTTTTAAATAGAACATGTTTATGACATTGATTGATAAAGAGCATGTTTTGATATGCATGTTTTGTTTGAATATGGTATTTAAATGTTATATGGATATGGATTTGATTTTGGATATTTGTGGATCTAGATATGATTTGTAAATGTGATGAACTGCAATTGGTTTTAGAAATGTAATGATGTGTGAATATATGAGTCGTACTTGTGTGGGTTGTATGAAGTCTCTAGAGACTTACAGGTCCCTCAGGCGATCTGACTTGGGGTGAATACAAGGTGTGTTCTCGGGTACTTTGTCGTGAGAGTTGGCATGGTTATCATCATGGATGGGTTACTGAGGTCACCTTAGGGAGGGTTAGACGACTCTTGTGGCCTTTGGGGCAGACACATTATAGGTTGTAATTATCGTAACTAATGATGTGTGTGTGAGTATATGCATATGAATTTGAGATCATGATTTAAAGGTAACTGTGCTTTGTTATGAAATGATTGTGAAACTATGCATGCTTTTAGTATGATTTATGTTTAAAGATGTTTAACCTTCCTACTAAGCTAGCACTTCGAAGGCACATGAAGCTCACCCCATTGTTTTACAACTCATCCTGAAGCTAGCACTTTGAAGGCACATGGAGCAAAGTAGGAGTTGGATAGAGCTGCATTTTTATTTTAGATGGTATGATAATTGTTAAACAATTTATAACGTCTTGTTATTCGAGATTATTGTTAGGTGAGCCCTACACCATTTTAGACGTGTTGTTTAGAACTTCGATATAAATACTTATTTCAGTTAGATATTTCATGGAGTTTGAATTAAATTAGTATTGTATTTGGTTATTGCTCACTATCACGCTCGCGCGAGAAGCGGCCACATAGCATCGGCTCGATCGGGTCATGGTCGTGATCCGAGCGGGTGTGACAGTATACACATGTTCACCTTCGGTACAATCATCCCAGCAATTACTCAAGTTAGAAAATTCAAGAAATAAGACTGCCAATGTTTAACTCTTCAATCAACTTTCTTTGTTGGCAGCCTACATTTTTTTTCAAGCTATTGCTAGAAACAACCGTAGACAAAGCTAACATATTCTACTAGTATCCTTTTGCATGTTCATTTGTTTTTGGCTTTCCATATCATTACCTTTTTGCACAGGGTAGAGACAATGGCTTATGATTTAGCCGTCTTCCGCACAAAATTGGCCAATATAAACTCGATCACAAGGTTTTACCCAAGTGTCAACGTTTAACCAGGTCAAGAGTCAAGCATCAACATCAGTGGTGGATCCACATTGAGTAGAGGTGGGGTGGTTGCCTCACCTAAATGTTGGAAAATTGAATGAAAAAATCATATCCTATGGTTGAATATGTGTACAACATATTGTCCGCCCTACCTTAAAAGTCAGATAACTTATTTGCTCCACCCTACACAAATTTCTAGATCCACCACTCGTTGACATTATTAGAGTCATAAACTCGTAAAATTGTACGTTCTAACATCGCAACTTCAGCTGGTTGTCTTCCGTTACTCTTCATGTTTCAACGTAGATACTCAAATAACCAACAAGTTTTCCTCCCACAGTGTTTGTTACCTACCATTGCCTTCAGACAGAGGCCCAAACCTAACACACATACACACCCATGCACCCCGTTGGTATTGAACTTGCCACACAGGATGGGAGTCAGAGACTGAGCCAACGCTTTGGGTGCCATTTTTCTCGTGATGTAAATTGTGCATGTCCATTTGGAGCATATCGATTGTCTTTTACTTATGGTGTAAGTTGAATGACACTATTAAATGTATGAAGCTAGTCTCATGGAATCTCTGAAATTACTTTCTCAAAGAATCAAAGGTTTGCCATGTAGTGCTGAAGTCATGTCCAGACTCGAAGACCAGGTTCACCAATCAGGTCATATTCATATGCATCTGATGATTAATTGGTTGAACTTTTTAATAGATGGTCTCATCGTTGATCAACTAGAGACATTGTAAATGCACCGGGCTTTGCAAAACTTGGCAAGTATAATACCGAAGAACAAAATTTGGGAAATGCAGTAAGGTGCCATGGCTGGTGGTCTAGCTTCGGGCATTAACTCAATGTGATGATCAATTTTCCTCCAATGTGAAAGTTGGTTAGGGAGTTTTTCAGGTATCACATCGTCAAACTCCCTTAGCACTCTATCAAGTTCCAGGGGTGCCCCCATGCTGGGTGCCCCATCCTCCTCTTCGATCCAAATTGCCATGAGATAGGTCTCTTCACCCCGGCTCAAACCTATTTTAAGTTGAAGCGCAAATATAACATAGGTTGAGCCTTTTCGAGACTTCATCGATCTTGTTTCCACTTTGGCCACATAGGGTGAGTCTCCTTCAAGCAAAACTACAAAGTCCTACTTCAGTTGTATCTCCGCGTCACACTCCCACAAGAACTCTAGCCCCAAAACAAACTGGTAATCATCCATCAGGGAAACAAAGAAGTTGGTCATATTTTCTTAACTCCCAATTCGAATTTGCACTACCTCTTTGTTACCCACCATCTTCATAGGTGCCGAATTTATGATCTTCATCATACCATTTTATTCAACACACTTTATACCCAAATGATTCGCCTCTACTGGTGTGATGAAGTTGTGCATTGCCCCGGTGTCTATCATTGCTTTTGTGATTGTACCATTGACGAAAATATCTAAGTACATTAAGCCTTTGCGTAGAGGTGTCGTCAGAACCGATGCCTTAGCATTATTTATAGTATTCATCCCTTGTGGAGCTCCCATCTGTGCCTGAACTGATTCCTGTTGCATAGCATTAACATGTCGAGTCTCATTTCTATTCGGGCATTCCACTGATTTGTGAGGCCTCCGCAGAGTCAACACCCCAGTTTGTATGGGCCCTTTGGCTTTCCCTTGCCATCAGATCTCTTTGCCACTGCATCACCCTGAGTGTCCCAACAGTCTCTATCTTTTTTCTCGAAACTTTTCTTCCTGTCAAAGTTCTTCTTCAAGGGTTTCTTGGCATCAGTTCTATGGTTGTCTACCAGCTATTCTGCAACTATTATAGCTTCAGACAATATCTGCGGGTTGCCACGGTGAATCTCTTGTTCCACCCAAGGATACAAGTTATTTAGGAAGTAAAAGATACAGTCTTCCATTGTCATTGTCTTGATACTTAGCATCAAGGACTGATAGTCTTTTATATAATCACAAATTGAACCTGTTTGCTTCAAGTTAAAGAGTTTCCGCTTAGCTACCTCCTCAACATTCCAGGATAGAAAGTGATCCCTTAACTCCTTAAAAGCTTCATATGTTTCTAACTCACACTTATCATTCTCAATCTCTTCAAGCTTTCGACACCACTAAGAGAAAATATCATCATCAAGAAAAGTTGAGGCTGTTGCAATCTTGTGTTTCTCATCATCCAAATTTTCAGCCTTAATGTACATATCTAAGTGACATAGAAAATTCCCAACCACTTTCTCATCTCGTATACTTGTGTACGGTTTTAAACCCTTCACCTTCAACTTCGGGGCCTTAGCTCTCCCACCAAAATTATATTTTTGTTCGACCTCCATCAAACGAGACAAAAGAGAGTCTTGGACGGTCTCAAGACTATATACACGATCCTGTAGGGATGTCTCACTGTCACACAACTCTATATTCAGAATGTTATTGCTAGACGTAACTCATGCCAATGACTACCTTAAGGAGACACACTCCTCCTCAAGCATGTAGAACCGACTCTCCAAAACCATGACAACATCTAAGTCTATATTAGACGTGCCTTTCTTACCCTTTCCTTTCTCCCACCGGTTCTCCCCCTGAAACAGTGGTAAAGCATCCACATGTGCCTCTCAAGCCAATGGTATGCCAATACCCCCAACGTGAGGAATTCGTCAATTCCAAGTCCCAACTTCTAGTCGAACCGTGCTTGGATACCAAAGTTATCACGGTCAAAGTGTTTGGCGCGTGATTAATGCTCATCCGGTTAAGCCAGCTTTCACTCAAGTTTGGGCGTGGTGGAAAAGCAAGACAATAAGTTCGCATGAGTTTTTTGAGTTTGTAAAGTTCGCAAAAAGGAAAAGGGAATAGGTGCAAAGAATCACTTTATTGAATATGATGAGAGTTGTGTTTCCTCCTTACATGCTACGACTTGGTTGGGATGACTTTACATAGTTACAAGCAAAGGAGACCAAATATACAACCATAGTCTAGTTCACGGTGATTGGAGGGTCACATAAAGCAAAAATTTTAATTACTAAAGAAACTGACAGACTGCCTCAACCTTGACTTGGAGGGTCCCATACGCACATCACATGGACCATCCCTTAACACCACTTGCAAGCATCAAGGACTCTAAGTTACCAACCCCACAATGAGAGAGTTTGCTAGGCCTTTTTAAAACTGTCACTATTTCCCATCGGATAGATGATAAAACATTGAAAGAAGGATGTAGCAATTGTCATCTAGAGACACGCGTTGCATGAAGCTCAAACAAGTATTCAATTTTTGCTTGGGCCTAGATCCAATTTAATCGTGACCTTCACCTTTTTTCACTACAATCATCGTCGTCTCAGCCGAGGGCATGGAGCTCGATTGATTCCATTGACAGGGAGCGAAAACCTACCCTACTTAATTCAACATTACAATAGAAATACCATGGACATAAGGAATCACCGGTTGTGCATATATACATAACTAATTAGGGGAGTCGTGCATGCGGGCTTTTTATTTGAGATGGTAAAAGCTATTGGACCAATATGCACAGACCGTAAGCTATTCGGATGCACACTGTCTTCCATGTAAGCAATTTGAAGGCTTACCATGCAGACTCGAAAGATCAGTGGTACAACAATCCAACGTGGGCACCAACTTACTTGATAACCCGGAGAGTAAAGAGCGACGAACCCGTTAGCTTGTTAAGTGGAAGGGACTTGATGCGGACCAAGCCACTTGGAAAAAAGATCATACTCTAAGGCAGTTTCCTGAGGCACTTGCGGAATACTACCGATGCATTTCGAAGTTGTCGTGGAGGTCAACGGCTTTAGTGGAGGAGAATGTGACCCTCCAACCACCGTGAACTTGACTATGGTTGTATATCTGAGCCCCCTTGTGGGATCACCCAACAATTCTCATTGAAAGTTTTTGGAACCTACTCTTGGAGACAACTATTTTTGCTTCTAACTATGTAAAGTCACCTCCAACCAAGTTGTAGCATGTAAGGGGGACATGCAACTCTCATCTTATTTAATAAAGAGATCATTTGCACTCATTGCCTTTGCTTCTTTGCAAACTCAAAGAACTCATGCGAACTTAGTGTCTTGCTTCTGTGTTGTACCCAAAGTTGAGTTAAGGCTGGCTTAACTGGTTTCGGTTGAGCGTCAGGTCACACACTAAACCCTTTGGCCGTGACACTTCGACATCGTGTTGCATGACCCGGACATGCCTCCATGTGGTTGATCGGGCTATTCAATGATCGCTAGTGTCAAGCAAGCCAACCTGTTCTCTTTCATGTATACATTCACAACCGATCGATCGAACTCAAAGTATGAATTCATGGCTAAATTGAACTAGTTGTTTCTTTGGTTGTTACCCTACAATTCGTACTTGTTGGTATAATAAAAGGTCACTCCTCAACATGCATGCTCATGGGTTTAATTCTTCGTCAGACTATTGTTCATTTGAACTCGGTTTCTCTCTCCACAAATTACCACCTAGCAACATACTCTCCTAGAAAAGGAAGGAACAAAACCAACCATTCCTTTCTTTTCTCCAGGAAAAAAAATCCCACCTTGCTCCCTTGTTTTGATCATTTTCATTGATAGTTCCCTCTCCCATTATGAACATCGTTGCCCTTGGGGTGGGTTGAACTGTCATGGCCAAACTGATGTCAGGCACACCAACGGGCTTAATTGGGATCAATGCTTGGCCTCGGGCACAAAGACAAAACCAAGAGACAGTTGGAAGAGAGAGAGAGAGGGAAAGTTGTGTGATTAGGGAGGACCCTAATCGCCTATTTATAGGTTGCGTGTGTGAATCAAATTGTGAATCTGATCCAAACAACGCATCATTTTAGTCGCAATTATCCCGTCTTATCTGTAACCATCCTACCTTATCTTTATCCATTACCTTGAAAAACTCTTAGATTGTTAGGTCAAAAGTTTTTGTGCAAAAAGATAGACTCAAAACTGTTTCCTCTTTTATAAAAGTCTCGTTACTTTTTATACTTTTTGACTTTTACATATATCATTTAAATTTTTAGTAATAACAACGTGAATTAAATGTCATTAATGCACGTTAAATCCAACCCAAACAATATTTTTTTGGTGTTCTAACCCCTAAAAAGGGCAGGAAATCTCTTCTCGAGAGTGCTTTTCTTTCTATCCAATGGAAATAAGCGCACAGTGAATCCCCTCTCGTTCGTTAGTTGTGATCCCATCCGGTCAAGAACCAAGAGAGCAGACCCTCCTTTTGTTCCCTCATGTGATCGATCGATCGATCGTTCGCACGCAGCCACCCAATCCGCCCTCCTTTCTCTGGGGGACCCCGAACGAAACCATTGCCGTGCCCAACGTTTTCAGCTTTCAACGCAACACGCATTTACAAATGGGGGGGGGTTGATGATGGTTCTTTACTACTTTGAAAACTACACGGAAAAGAAAGAAGAAGAGCGCAAATACGGTCGACCGAAAAGATTGCTGCAAATTAGAGGGCGATGTGTCAGCGGCGGTTCCAAATGAATGCGTATAGTAGTCGTACATCCTTGTGTTGGATCACACCTATAACAAGTATGTGTACACCAACATGCACCGTCCCATGACAGCTTTAAATGAAGAAAGATTTTTATTGGGCGGAATAAATGGAAAAGTTGAGGGCGCGGCGCATGCATGTGGAAGTCATGTTACAGGGCATGCCCACGAGACACTCGGCATGTTTCTTTGCTTTGTCTCAAAGTCATCCTTGGCTATTTTTTTTGTTTATGTGTGTAACTAGAAAGCAGAAAGTTGGAAGACAAGGATGTACGACTTCCACATGCTGGGATCTCCGTAAAAGACATGAGCTAATAATCTTGCATCACTTCCCTTCAATTGCCAAAGAAAAGAATAGCAAGAATGAGAGGAAGACTCGTTGGACCCCACGTCCAGCAGCATTCAATTTATTAGCTGAACATGTCAGCACGCGCGCAAGATCCCAGCCCAATTAGCAGACCCGTGAAAGGAGAGGAGAGAGGAACCGTTCAGTCGTCTCAGCGAGACAGGGATGGAACACTGACTGACTCGGTTCTCCGAAGCTCACGTGCTAAGCACATGACAAAAGTTTGAATCAAGGAGATGATTACGGACACCCCAAATAGATCCCACGTGCTCTCACGTCTTTTGCGGAGATTAAGGCGCGAGCTTTTTTCTTAATTTCTCGCTCCTGTTAAGAAAGCACAAACCAATCAACTCTTCCGATACACAGAGAGAGAGAGAGAGGACAATGATTTCAACTCCAACAGTCGGCAGCCAGCTCAATGGAATCGCTTACCTGGGAAGGTAAAGTGTTCTGCAGTATTGTCTTGTCCCGTTCCTTGTTCATCCAAGACAAGAGTCTTTCTTACGCAAGCCAAGGGATTACTGACGTGATAAGCGGAAGGGGGAGCCGGCCACCAGGAGCTGCGCCAAACTTCGGCACGGGTAACAAGTTCAAGTATATGCTGAATAAATAATCATGTAGAGATACGCTTGGAAAAACGAAGATCCGCACCTCTTCTATATATATATATATATATATACCTAGCGTTCTCTTACAAGTATGTAGTATAAGAAAAGAGAAAAGAAAGAATGCTGCTGAGTCAGTCACCTTCAAAGAGAAAAAGTCTGGGCTGATTCGGTAAGTGGGGTTGGTTTGGTAGCCACGTGGATACAAATGCCACGTGATCATCGGCCTTTGCGTAGAGTTGCGGTTTTCCCCTTTTAATTAAGAGAGAGAGAGAGAGCATCTCCATTCTGTTTCCTGATAATACATCTATTCTTGCTGCGTTCCATTCCATGTGCAAGAGGGAAAATCCTAAGGAGGAGAAGACGATAGGATTCGAGTCACCTGTGTTTCTTTGTGTTTTTGTAGTAGAGGCTGGCAGGGGAAGGGGAGGTTTTCTTGCGTTTCATAAGGTGTCTTGAAGGAGCTACTAGGCGTCGCCTGGGCATGATTGTTGGTGCCAAGTCGGAGAATCGGTTGTTGCTCTTTTCCTTCTGAGAGCCAGACTTTGTGCTCCTTCTGTGTTTTGTAACTTTTCACTGTTGGACGATGGAATTCCGCGGAGCTTCTCTAAACGAATATGACAAACTCGTCATACGGATGAGCACTCCAAGGTACGCCCTCTTCATTGCTTCTGCTCACTTGTCCGGTTTCCCCCCCTTCAATTTTTGGCTGGTGCTTCCTCCACTTTGATACATTATCTTCTTTTTCTCTTTTTCCTCGTCGATTGTTGTAATCGCACTATTTACTTACGGAGCTTCAATCATCCCTTTCTCTCTCCCCTCTCTCACGATCCCTACAACTCCTCGTCGGAAAGAAGAAACCCCCCGTTTCGTTTCTCCCCTTTTCTTGTTGTAAAACCCTTTCAGAAATAACACTCTCAAGGGATTTCCTCTTCTTCCCACTCTAGAGCCCAAAACCGCTGAACAATCGACTTTCCCGGTATCACTTAAGCTAAAATAGCTCTCCCTGATTCCGTTTTCTCCGTTCACATGACCTCTTTTGTTTTTCGAATACTAAACCACTCTATCTGATGTTCTAACATCAAAGTCTCTTGGTAGTTATGTTGATCTTGCGAACGAATCGGTGCGTGGCGCTTTTGCCAATGGCTTTTTGCAATAGCCAGCCTTCGCTGATAGATCTGCTTCTCTGTTTTGCTATGCTTTTGCAGAGTCGTCATAGACAATATGGTGTGTGCAACTGCAACCCTTGTGAAGGTAAGGGCCCTACTCTCTCTCTCTCTCTCTCTGAGACACAAGTATCTCTCTTATTGGAGATGGGGTGTTCGTGTTTGAGCAGGTAGACAGCGCTAGGGAACACGGAATACTTCTGGAGGCGGTACAAGCCCTAACAGATCTGAATCTCTGCATAAAGAAGGCTTACATCTCCTCCGATGGCCGATGGTTTATGGATGGTATATATGCCTAACTTTTCTTCCTCATTGTTATCGGAATCGCATGTTTCAGTTTTTTCCATTCTTGGTCCTTTTGCCTTTTTGTATTCTTGTGTATTTATTTTTGCCTCTTCTTTTGTTTAGTCTTCCATGTAACCGATCAAAACGGTAATAAACTCACAGATGAAAGCGCTCTCTCCTGCATTCAAATGGTAAGCACTTCTTCCCTCTCATTATTTTCTTTGTATAATTTTTCCACTGATTGCGTGTTAGATTTCTATTCGTTCTTGAAAATGGTAGCTACAATGTACTGATGGGTGTTGGTGTGGCATGGTGGTTGCCAGTCTTTGGCGAGGAGCAGCGTGGTAAACCCCGAGTCACTGGTCCCGCCGAGCGAGACGGCCCTGGAGTTGATGGGAACCGACAGGCCGGGGTTGCTTTCAGAGGTGTTTGCGGTGCTGGCGGAGCTCAGCTGCAGCGTGGTGAATGCCACCGTCTGGACTCATCGTGGAAGGATAGCGTCATTGATCCACGTAAAGGAGGAGGAGTCTGGAGCGCTCATCGAAGACGCACACAAGATCTCCTGCATCGAGGACCGCCTTCGGAATGTCCTCAAGGGCGACAGACACGGTATGTGCAGCGCCAAAACTCAAGTCACCCTCGATGTCACTCACACGGAACGCCGATTGCACCAGATGATGTACGCTGATCGCGACTATGAACGGATGTCCACCCCCACCTCCGTTACCGTACAGAACTGCTTGGACAGAGGCTATTCAGTGGTAAACGTGCAATGCAGAGATCGTCCTAAGCTTCTCTTTGACATCATCTGCACACTTACAGATATGCAGTATATTGTATTTCACGCCACCATCGATACTCGCTATGGCGATGCATTCCAGGTTCGCTTTTTCTCATCTTTTTCTCCGTCAAGGAACGAACCGATTGGTGTCGTTTTGGTCGCCTCTCTCGCAGGGCCTAGCAAGCCATAGCTAACAACCTACTTCGCTGTCTTTACCATTAATTAAATGGGGAGCTGAGTTTCCAGGTTCGTTTGGACGTTCTTTTTGCAGGAATTCTATATCAGGCACGCTGACGGATCTCCCGTTAATTCCGAAGCAGAAAGGCAGCGGGTAATCCAATGTTTACGGGCTGCCATCCAAAGAAGAGCCACCGAGGTAAGAGTCTCCCTCTCCCCCTTCCCGTCCCTCTTCTGTGTGCGTGTGCGGCGCCCTTAATCTTTTTTAGGCTGTTAGGCTTTTCGTATAGACAAGCGAATCCCAAACATTTCCTTCTCACTGTTGGAAGGCAATCAGCGAGTCATTAGATGGCCATGGGGCAATATTTTGGAGACTTATTAGAGGAGTGTCTAGGATTTATCGTCCAATCGAAACCGCGGGGAGTAGGTCAGCCGTTATAGAAACTACTGCGTGGTTGTATTGTTCTGTTGATTTTTCCTTGATTTAGAATGTGTTAAGATTTGTGAACATCAAAAAGTGGTGTTTCTTCCTTGGGGGATTGGGGGGGTAGTCGTGGTCAAAAAATTTCTTGGTCTCCAGTCCAGCTAGCTTCTCTCATGTCACGTCCTGGGTCAAGACGGGGTAGCCACTAAGCAACTTGCCTTCCAGCTTTGTTTGACCGCAAGCGCGTTGTGTTGTCTTTGTTCTTGATGCCGTGGGCGTGACTTAAAAAACTCAAGGTCATGGATATGTTCCCACAACCGCCGATTTCCATAGGAGTACGCCAAAGCATTCACAACTTATCTGAATGGCGTCAGGCAAACTGTGTCAAATTGAAAGAGAAATAGATAGACGAGCGAAATATTCGCTCGATTCCGTCTCTTCTAGCTAGGTTTCTTTCCTATTCTTGGTAATGTAAGTCTTCCTTTTATTGATTCACGTAACTCTATTCGTCTTTGAATCGACAAGTGTCTTCAAGTAATTGGCTGTTGAAGTCATTTCATCACTAGTTTTATTAATTGAAAATTTGAAGAATGTTAGTTATACACTTGCTTATATTGATTTACGCACCGTTTATCTTTTCCATTAATTTGGGGAGTTTCTAACTGCCTGACGTCTAATTTGGAACTCTCCTTCTTGTGCATACAATGTAGGGAGTGAAATTGGAGCTCCGTACGGGTGACAGGAGAGGGTTGCTATCAGAGTTGACTCGGGCATTCCGTGAAAATGGGCTGTTGGTGACAAGGGCGGAAGTCTCGACGATCCAGGGGCAGGCAGTCAATACCTTTTACGTGTCGGATGCATCGGGGAATCCCGTGGAACCCACAGCCATTGAGTTGGTCCGGCAGCGGGTGGGTCTGACTACCCTCCAAGTGAAGGACCCAGGTTACCCGGAGCAGAAGAGAACCTCCAAACAGGCATCCACGGGCGTTGGTGGTGGAGCTGTCCTCCTCTCTCTAGGCAGCCTTGTGAGAAGGAACCTTTACAGCCTAGGCTTGATCAGGTCCTGTTCTTAGTTACAGCAAGAGAAGGAGCTGGTGGAACACAAAGGCAGAAAGGAAACGACCCCATCATCATTCTTGTTGGCATCGCTTGTACGATACGCCTTCCCCTTTTCATATTTGTACATATTGTGATAGATAGACAAAGCAACCTAGGCATAAAAGGGAAAATGTAGGTTGGGTTTTCTCTTTCTTAAGCGGTGAATTCTTGTCGGCTTTTTGCTTTTAAGTACAAACCCTTTTTGAGGGAAGCATCTCGAGTATCCACGATGGGCCGTGCACTCTTTTTTGCAATGAATAAAGACCTTACATTTTGGAAATGGTTTTTGTGTGTAATTTTCTCTTTTTACCTCTTGACCTTTATTGTTTGGATGTATGAGTGAGTGTTCAAGTGTCAACGTATTTTACAAGTTTGACATTCGGGAGAGGGTCTCTCACGTTTTGTCTTGGGGGCGATAGCGGACTGTACACTTAGGTGAAATTTGCTAAGGCAAAGCATTGGTCTCGATCTAGCCTCTTGTGTGCTTGACGTCGGTTTAGTGTGATAAAATTGGTATTCAAGTAAATTTGAACCTGCCTTAAAGTCATCAAGCTTAGCTGCGATAGATCAAGGTCTTTAAGATGCCCTGCACCATCTTTAGAACATATGTTTCTTAAGACGGAATGTAATAAACTGAGTTGGAGTGGATTCAGATCTATAAATCTAGACTCACCCAAAAATTTTAGAGAATAGTACCGCATAATGCGTTAGTGTCGGCAAAATGAAAAGGGAAGATGAAGCTAAGAAGACAACCACGAAGAAGATGGTAAGTGTCAGTTGAGAGGAACCAAGTAAGCCATGAAAAAGACATCGAGGAGTCAGCTGAAATCCAATAAGAAACTCTCATTTTTGTTTTTGTGTTTTTTATTTTTAGTTGCTAAATCTGAATTAGATCAAAGGGTTTTTGTTTTATTTATACTAAACATTCGAAAACAAGCCTTAATACTCAAAAATCGATTGAAAACAAGTGTAGATTTATAATTTTTATAGAGATTAAAATTAGAAGATTTGGCGGTGATAAGAACAACCCAACAATTTAAGGATTGTATCTTAGCGCTTCTTCATATAAGAGATTATGTATTATTTTATAGAACCACACTAGAAATGATTTTCTTGTTTTAGACAGATTTAAATTAGCATGATTGGTAAATGTTTTATTGATGTTTATGAAATTATGTTCACAATTATAGGTTATTTGATATGCTTTTGAAATATAACGTGTTTATGACATTGGTTGATAAAGAGCATGTTTTGATATGCATGTATTGTATAAACATGATATTTAAATGTATAGATATGAATTTTGATTTTTGTGGATCTGTATGTGATTATTTAATGTAAACTATAATTGATTTTAGAAATGTAATGATGTATGAATATATGAGTCGTACTTATGTGGGATCTCTAGAGACTTGTAGGTCCCTTGAGTGATTCAGTTTAAGGCAAATACACGGTGTGTTCCTGAGCACTCTACCATGAGAGTCAGCGTGGTTATCATCTTGGACGGGGCTATCAAGGTCACGTTAGGGATGACTGAATGACTCCTGTGGCCTTTGAGACAAACAAAATATGGTTTGTAATTATCGTAACTATTAATGTGTGTATACGTGTGTAAATGTGAGTATGAATTTAAAATCATGGTTTAAAGATAAAACTATGATTTGTTATAAAATGATGATGAAATTATGCATACTTTTAGTATAAATTCTGTTTAAATATGTTTAACCTCCATACTAAACTATGTGTAAGGAGCTCACTCTATTATTTTACAATTCATCTTAAAGCTACTACTTCTAAGGCACATAGAGCAGAGTAGCAATTTGATAGAGCTACCCTTTTCATTTTAGATGGTACGCTAAGAGTTAAACGATTTAAAAAATCTTGTTATCTAGGGTTATTGTCTTGTGGGCCCCACACCATTTTGGGCATATTTTTTAGAACTTTGATATATATTTTATTTAAGTTATATATTTTATTGAGTTGAATTAAATTAATATTATATTTGGTTATTGCTCAAGATCACGCTCGCATGAAAGTAAGCTACATAAATAATGTGAAAACATACGTAGGAGTTGAAACGGACAAGGGACTTAGGAGGGAGTGTTCAGTCGAAAAGGCCATGATCGAAAGTAAGCTATATAAAGTGAAAATACACGTACCCAACTGCAAAGTTAGCCTCAAGACCTTAATTGATGATGTCTACTACATAAATAACTTTGTGACACAAGAGTTTGACCTTATGCATGGTGCCATCAATATCTTCAAGAAAAGTTGGGACGAAACTTTAACGAATCTAGAAGAACAAGTCGAGGACCTGTCTCTCCGTTGTGTTAACCGCGATGAGAACAGCATGATTATTGAGAAAAGGCTAGAAGCCCTCGAGGCGCACTATGGTACACTCGATTGAGCTATCGTTAGTGGGGTTACAATCATCACCTTTCGAGATGATAGTATCTCGAAGTCGGATGCTTACTCAAGAAATTGAAGTGAAGGACTTGAAAAAATTCATATGGTAAGTGATTGAGTACATCAACGCTCGAGAGATTAGACAGGGGGATCGGAGGATCGGTATGACAACGTTGTTCGTCAAGGGTTATGCCCTTCTTTGGTGGAGACAACTCTTCATAGATGTCAATTGAGGACTCTGTACCATCGATACTTTTGACGACTTCAAATGGTAGATAAGGAGGCAGTTCCTTCACAAGGATGCAGAGTACTTAGTTTCAAAGAACTCATATGGTTGAAACACGAGCGATCCATCCATGAGTACATCAACTGGTTCACCTCCCTGATGCTGAACATCACGAGCATGGCAGAAACAGATCGTTTCTTCTTATTCATGAATGAATTATAGCATGAGACGAATCACGAACTTCGATAGATGTGGGTGAATAATTTGGCTTCAGCCATTAGTGCGTCTAAAGCTTGACTGATGATGAACCTCAAAAGGAAGACTAGTCCCGTTGAGCCTGGAGTCCAAAGAAGTCTGTGAACAACAATGGCGACACGATACCATTCAATTATGCACAAAGGGACAATACGCAAAAAGGGGATGATCGCAGGCCGCCCCAAAATGAACATGTTGGAGGTCAGTTACATCAAGACAAAGGAAATGTCATCCTCAAATGCTACCATTGCTAAGGGAACTACTATTCGCGAGACTGCTCATGAGACCATCTACCCAATGAGTGAATACAATGATCGTTATGGAGCCCTCGAAGGTGGGAAATAGGTTGAGGAACCTATGCATTATTGCGGTGTACTCTAAGTACTTAAGGCAAACCGCCAACATCATTGGGTTCCTATGCTAAGAGAACGAGATGGGTTGTTCTATATCAAGGTGTGACGGAAAGGGACGGAGGCCCGAGCCATGATTAATTCAGGAGTTACACATAACTTCCTTTTCCTTACGAATGCACGTCGGTTAGGACTTCACATTTCTAAGACCGATGTATATATCAAAGACGCACTGGGTAAGGTGAATCAAGTGAGGGGTGAAGCAAACATTGTCATCATCTTTATCAAAGACCAACGCAACAACAACAACAACAACGATTAAGCCTTTTCCCATACTAGATGGGGTCGGCTACATGGATTCTTTGTTTTCACATAGCCATATCATATGCCATGTTAGCAGTTAACTCACAATAAGGTAGATCATTCTTTATTGTTTCTTTTCAACACTTTTATGATTGTCTTCTACCTCTTTTAATACTTTCCAAATTTAGTTTTTTATATCTTCTTATAGGTTCTTTTTAATCTTCTTTCTATATGTCCAAACCATCTTAAACGATATTCTCTCACTTTATCCTCTATTGGTGTCACTCTTAATTCGTTTCTAATAACTTTATTATGTATACGGTCTTTTCTTGTATGGCCACTCATCCAAGATGTGGATTTTAGGTTTGACATTCCTCCATGTTTCTAATAACCTCCAGGGGTCACTGCGATTGCCCCATCAAATTGCATGAAGGGAACTCCTGAAAGCATGACATCGACCCAAACCCCACCAAAGGTGCAAAGTTACTATGATACATTGATACGGAACACAAGAGACTCTGAACTGGAATAGGCACGATCGAACAACCACTGGTGCGGGAGATGGCCAAGACATTGCTTAGAGTGACAACGATTCGAGTAGGAGAGAATGTGACCCTTCAAAGCATGAATTGTAAATAGCCTTTTGGCTCCTATAAAAACTCTTGTTTTTTGGAGAAGAGTCTCAAAGAAAATCTTGTCGCGTGTTGAGACCATGCTCTTGTCTGATATAAAGAATCATGTTGCCTTTAAGTTCCCGTGCAGTTGCTCTTTCTTTGCCTTTTGGATTTGTCGTTTAGGTGTGTGTCTCCGAGTGCCAATATCTTCGGCAAACTTGAGACTTGGGGAGGGATTCTTACGTTTCGAAACGGTGGTCGACTACAATACTTAAGTGAAATCTGTTAAAGATTGCTTGACCCCGATACTAAGTGCCAGTCCTGGTGAAGTTCGTCGATGCGCCTGACGTCGGTTTGGTGGTGACAGTTTGCCCTTAAATTATGAAATTAACCTCCGAGAGCAATTCTGGAAAGGATAAGTTACGCACTTGGCGTGAACACTCACTCGTCCCTCGTGCAAAATTTTTACTGGGCGGCTCCTCTTAAATGCGCTTTACAAATAAATGCAGTTGCTGTTGTTTTAGGTTACGCGCAATGAAAGGTTTGAGCGCAGAGTTGGAGATTCGTTGTCCAGCAAATGAGCAAATGGCATTTATTATCAATACTATGCTTCCCCCCTACGTCCAGCTAGCTATAGCTCAAACCAACTTGCTCACTCAAGGCAGGCAAGTTGGTGGGTTGGGCTGCGCCAAATTTTGACTTTTGTGACGGACGACGGTATGGCAAAACAGGGTGGGGGTTGATTCGGATCCCTTGTTGGGTCCACTTTGTCATCAAGGGCTATGTGGGGAAGAGAGCACATTGGCTTTTAACCAACCACGATAACAGACTGACATGGCAAACTATATATTATATATAGCCCATGGATCTCACCAAGGGCTATAGACTTTAAGTTGATTTATGAAATTTTGAGTGGGGTGAACGCCCCACCTCTGCTCAATGTAGATCCACCGCCACTGGTGCTTACTAACTCTTTCAGAAGACCACACGTGTTTGCTTCAAGGTGCTCTAGCCAAGTGAAAAAGGCACGCATTATGTCTTACCTGAATCAGAGTCTAAATTCGATTATGTGGGGATTCAAATTGAGTAAAGCTTATAATCCAACCCCATTACATCCATAAACCAAACCATGGGCAGTTCTCTGTACGCGGCCGCTACCAACCAAAGCTTGTAACCCAGGGACTTTGAGAGACAAAACTGTGTTCCAATAACTATGCAACAACCGCATCTAAATAGCTGAGGCGTTCACCCTGTCCTCGTAGAAACAGATACCTTAATAGCAAAATAAATTCAAGACCCGACCGCACACCTTACACACACACACACACACATATATATATATTTATGTTGGTAGTGTGCAACAGCATCCTAAAGGACGTGCATGTTGTGAACTTTTTAAGATGCTGCATGTTTCACCAACATTTCTCACTCTACGTTCGGCTCATTTTCAATTTTACTTCGGTGAAAAGGCATCGTCCTGCAGACTTACCAATTGCTTCATGTGAAATTCTTGCATTGAATTATTGGACTGCACATTCCTCTTGCCCCAACCTTGTGCCTGATGGAGCAACAAATTACTAGACAATTGGATCGAAGGTCGGTCCCATAATTTCCTTGAATTCAACATCATGCGTGTAGAAAGCATCGGAATGATGGAAGTGGCGCTCCAAAGAATTAATCAGCCCAGGTCTCGTTTAGGATGAAGATTCACACCGACTCAGATAAAATTTCAAGGGACATCATCCTCAAGAGAACCATTATTTTGTTTATTTTTCCACGTTAAAAGGGATCCATCAAATGTAGTTGAAGCGGGTCCTAACATGCCTGCAGGTTCTCACGCTTCCGCCACAACATCAAGAAGCTTAATTTTGACAATCTGACCATTAATTATATGGTTCAGTAACCACATATACTAAATTAGTCTGTCTGGATCAGAAAAAAGACTCAAACAACTTCAATTGCTCAACGTGGCATTTGCAACTGTGATGGGGTCCCAAGATTTGCTTACAGAGTTGGTGATGCCACCCATTTGCTAGTTGAACGATGCTGCTTGGACATTTGATTTAAGTTGAAATACTTGCCAATGTGTCATAGCTCATGTCACGGAGTTGATTTTTGACTTTATTGATATTTACTGTTACTTTATTTCAAATGACATGATTTGTAATATGTGACAAAATTGAAAATTTATTTTCACTAATTTTGTATTTATTGAATTGATCGTTGTTTCATTTAATTGTCACATGCAGTTTGGAGGGACCCCTACTCTGAAGGCATGAGGGTAGACCTGTCTAGTTCCGTCTCCACTAAAACTTGGATTTAGATTTCAACTTGAAACGAAGAAGTACTTGGAACCGACGGTTTCGCCCGAATTCTCCAATAAGTAGAACGAGAACTGAACCATGGGGTGGTTTCTGGTCCCAACCAGTTCCACAGCTGGTTCTGTTCTGGTTTAACCCACGGGGCCAGGTTACATCTGTGACAGGTCTACGACAAGGAGCTTTGTAAGTAATATGACTTATTTTTATGAATGAGTTGATCGTTTGATGACATTTTATATTGTGCATAAAGTTTTATTGGATTCCAAAGTTTGTTTTTCATCAACATGACTATTCTTAAGGATTTGCATCAAGAGTAGTGATAATTATTCGTGGGTGTCATGTCCCTGGTTAGCTTTGCTATTTATAGTACTGAGCTCGATCCCCAATTCTGATAGGAAAGGTGGTTTAGATAACTTGTGCCTAGGTGACATGGGTCTGGGTTGAATTAGGTTAGATGGATCCAGTTTGTTGGATCTAGTAGTAGTAGATCAAGAGGTTTGAAGTGGATCTGGTATGGGTTTTGGCCATAACTATGTTTTGATGTGACTTAAAGTGAACGGTTCATAGTAGAATAGACTTTATTATTAGGATTTTTTTATTTATTATGAATTACGCAACAAATCAAGGAGATTTTGGATGGGTAAAGTTGGACCTATGATTGGTACATTAGTATCACACGAGATTGTGATGGGCAGCTCGTGTTGTGTTGTGTTGTAAATAGGAACGCATGCATGGGTCAGTATGAACAAAACTAAGAAGGTATTATGGATCGCATATATTGAGTTAGCCCAAGTTGGCTATTTCGCGAGGAGCTAGACCAAGTGAGCCAGCTCTAGCAAGAAAGAGGACCTCTTATCCTGTTTGAAGAACCGTAAACAAATTCAGCCTGATTCTACTCCTCTTGATCATCCAAAACTAAATATGCAACAACACTCAGCCAATTCCGGTTCTGGTTCACCGCAGATGTGGTAGGAGAAGTTTTGGTTTGTATTCCTCGCCCATAGAACCCGGAGGCATCTTCAATAACTGATTGCAACTGGAGGCTTTCTAGCGTCAAGAAAACAGTAGGAGATGCATTCTAACACTTGACCACTACAACTTGAATAGTTAGATCGTCAAGCTTCAAGGGTTCCGTGTGAAGAAAACTCATGACCATGCATCACGAAAACAAATCGTTAGGAGGGAGAGTAGCTATTGCTTCTTCTTCTCGAGGTTTATTGCTGGCCTCCTCTTGAGCGGAGTGGGATGCAATGGAATCAATGCTTTTAATTCCTTTGCTCCTGGTTTCGTGGTGGCTGGTTGGTTACCTAGCGAAGTTAATTCCCTTGTGGCTGATTTTATCTTGTTTTACTTTTCATTGTGGTTTGATGATTCTCTATATAAATATGTACACGAAAAAAGATAAATAAAAGATTACATAAGCTTGATCATGCAACGCCTTCTTAAGACTGGTTACGGTTAAAGTTCTTTTAATGTTTTTAGAACGTGGGGAATGAAAAAGCGAGGAGGTATGAGCGACAGATGCTGTTGCTCTCTCTCTCTTTACCAAAAGCATAAAGCAAAGCGGTGGCTTTCAAACGAACCCTAATGGGATGTGCTTAGGAAAATTTTGGAGGGAAGATACTTGAAAACTGGAAAACAAAGGAGGAAAGAGAAAAAAAAGAAACAAACGAGAGAGAGACTCACAACGTTCACTTGTCAGCTTTAAGGCTGAAAGCAAATGCTAAGAAAAAGGCCAGAAATAAAAAAAGAGAGGTCTGCTTTGCCTACTACCTCTTCCTTCCGTCCTCCCCATTTATTAAATTTCCCCCTCTTCTTTTTTAATCGCCTCTCACATATTCTTTCCTGTATTTTTATTTTCTTTAACTTCATTAAACTTTTAAATTTAATTTCTGTGTCGGACATGAGATTTTTTATTTCAGAAACGTATTTTTGGGGTTATGGTGCTCCCAAGGTTAAAATAATCCGTGATTTTTTCACCCTCCCCCACCCGGTCATTCTTCGTCTTCCTTCCCCCTTGCTCTCCTTCTCCCACCTACCACAGTCCTCTCTTCTTCTTCTTCTTCTTCTGGAAGCTATCTCTTGCTGTCAATAATGGTTTCTTCGAGGGGCATGTTGATCTCGGCCTAGAAGCGTTTCAACGAGGACTTTTGTTGCACAGGCCTTCAATTCCTCTCTTCTAATTCCTGCATTTTTCGGTTGAACGAGTTGTATGCGCGTACTTATGGAGGGTACTGGACAAGGTATGGCAGCGGAACCCGTGGCAAGCTATGAGCCGGAGACGGTGGTGGCTTATAGTGCAGCGGCAGCGGCGAGGAACGAAGAGGAAGGGGGAGGGAGTGGTGGTGCAGGTGGGATGATGAGCATGGGCTTCAGCAGTGGGAAGAAGCGTGGGAGGCCTCGCAAATATGACCGGGACAGCAGCAATATGGCGCTGGCGCTGAATCCCATATCAGCGTCGTCCCCCGGACCCTTCTCATCCAAACGGAGTAGAGGGCGGCCACGTGGCTCTGGCAACAAGCCGCGCCTGGCTGCACTTGGTAAGTAAGCGCCCTGCCCTGCCCTATCTATCTCTTCTTCCTGTCTCGGACAGATTTTGTGCAAGACAGTAGTAGTCTTTAATTGTAACGCTCCCCCTTGATGAAGTTGCATTACTCATCGCAATCCATAAGCCCTAGTATTTTGGAGAAGTTAGAACGTCCACCAGGTCCCGTTTCGTTGACTGTGCAAGATGCTTCTCACTCAACTTTGACTTTGGTCAATAGGCAGACAGACAGGGTCCCATGGACACACAACGACGGGCATTTAGTGGGTGACAAATAGCTGAGGTATCAGGGAAATTATGATTGCCTGTCCTGTCCGCTTTATCTTATGCCCTAATCTTGCCTTATTCGAAAGTGGGTGCCTGTATACTCGGCTCGACCACTGACAACAAGAATTCAACCTGGTCATAATGGTGACCTATATCTACAGTTCAAGCATCACTTACACTAGTGTAGTGTAGCGACGAACGAGTAAGACCTAAAAAGTGTTGGCTAAACAATAGTGGCTCATGGTCTTTGTCTGCCGGAGTTTCGCCTGGTTGCATGACTCAGTCAGTTACTGGTTGATTGGTCACTGCACGATAAATAGAACTTTGGTTGGTGGTGGAGGCATTGTCACCACTTCTAGCAAGAATTCAGATCCAAACATTTTCTTTTGCAAGAAATAAAGGGCACAACATTTTGAAATCCAGAATTGTTAGATCATGGCATATTTCCTGAGATTGTTACGAGAACGTTTAACTTTTGAAATCCTAAGTCGAGAAGAGAAACCCTTGCCTAGAAATGCCAAGAGTGAGAATTGTTACTATGGCGGGAAATCTTTACTTCCCCTTCTTAATTTGAACTATTAGTTCCAAAGGCAAAGAAATACAAGGGGTGACACTGCGTCTTTGCTTCATATGTTTTCCAATTTTCTTTGGTTTTAGGACGGTGGATCGGACATTCAGCTGGAGGCGGCTTCACTCCTCATGTGATCACTATTGCTGCAGGAGAGGTGGCCCCTTTCTTTATCCATTTCATGCTCTTCATGTCAAACTGTACTGTGAACATTTTTTTCTTTTTAAATTCATATGTTAAGGATTCTCTTCTTACGTGATACCGCCCTCATAACATAACCATGCTTAAACTCTCGTTGATTGACCGATTTCCTTTTCTCGGTGGATGATTGAGTGTCTAAAGTTCTCCATTTTACACCAACTTAAACTTAGAATTCTAATGCAGAAGTTTATTAGGAAAACAATGATCTTCTTAGGGAAGCAAATATTAAGTGTGAGAGCATGATAGGATTGGGCCTCCTGTCATGAGTTTAAATAGTTCTGGAAATGTCAGCCTTCAGTATTGCTTGTTAGCAATTTGAGCATCGCAAACTTGGTTTGCTTGATTTTGTTCTACGATGGTTCTTGTCTGATATCTTGAGAACTCATTTTCACGTTGAGCTACCAAATGTTTCTTTTACTTTTTTCCTTTAAGCTGTGTATTAAGCCGAGAAACTGGCCATTCTCGGCAGTTTCACGGGAACGGCTAGATCGACCATCTAGCCATTTCCCATGGATGCAGTTACGGAATAAATCCATAACAGCCGGACTGTTACGGATTAGTTATGTAATGGTGGGATAAGGGCTCAAGAATGGAAAGCCCAACCTAGATATCCGGGAGGAGGAGCTAGGTGCTACTCTATAAATACACAGCAATACACAAAACAAGATACGGTAAAATATGATGAAAAATCAAAAAAAGAAAATCGACTGTGGGAAACCGGAAAAACACATACCTCATTTTTGTGTCTTCTTCTTCTCTTCGTCTTGATCACACAGAGGTCATCTTCTACACAACTAGAAGTCATCGGGAGCTACTTAGAAAATCGATGAGGACGTTGCAGTGACCAACGGCCGGACATCGATGAAATCCAATGGTATCAGGGCCTCGCTATCTGCAAAAAGGCACATAGTTAGTTTTTCAATAAAGAAAAAAAATAGGGAAAAAAAAGAAGAAGTCGAGAAGGAGAACACCCTGTTTTTGCCAAAAAAAGAAGGTCGACTGTCGGAAACCACAATTGTGGCTTGAGACAGCCGACAACATAGATCGGTTAGGTTCTGCCAAATGCCAGACAACCAAAGCAGAAGATCGGTCAAAACCGAAGAAAGAAGACATCGATCAGGTTCTGCCAAAGGCTAGATGATCAAAGCAGAAGATCGGCCAAAATCAACAATGGAAAAGAACGGTCGGAATCTGCCAAAGGCCAGATGACTGCGACAAGAGATAGGCTAAGATATGCCAAACACAAAAAAAAAGAGGAAGTAGGAAGCCAATGGTCGGTGACTGTCAGACCAAAGACAAGAGCCAAAGAGAGCGTAGGACTCAAAAGATGGAGGGAGGCAGGAGCCTCCCCCTCTCTCTCACTCTGCTCTCACTCTCAGTTTCTCTCTTTCTTCCCTTTTATACGGCCTTAGAAACCGTCCAACGGTTTCAAAAAATCGTGAAAAAAATGGGGCGGTTTCAAAAAATTGCATCGGACCACAGACTGAAAAGTCCACTCTACGCCTGGTCTTTTTTAAAATTACAAATTGCCAAGGTAAAATTATGAAAATATCCATATATTTTTGAGTAAAAAGATAATTTTACCCTCAAACGGGCGAAAAGATGGTCTTGCCCTCTCATTGTTTATAGAAATTACGGAATACATAGAAGTTGAATTATGTTTGTGTCCTAATATGATAAAAGGTTCATAGTTCTGCCATTGTGTTAAAAGGCAAGGTTGCTCCTATTTTTTTAAAAATTTACAAATTCGAACTGAGGAGAAAAATTATGGGTTTACCCTCAATTAGTGATGATTTTCATAAAAAAACATATACCAAGTTTACTTTTATGTCCCTGGTTCTTTGGAAAATTACAAAATCAAACAAAAACATAAATTATTGGTTTACCCAGTTTGGGGAAATTATCGATGGCAGGAATGTTTGGGAAAAATTACAGATTTGTTCTCAGTTTGATTCTATATCATAATCAAGTTATTAAAAACTCAATAATGGTACTTAAAATTGATAAAAAATTGGTTTTAAGTACCATGAGTTATTTTTAATTTAGTAGTAGGATATTATACGTTCTGTTAGTTAAATATTTGCTATCTGTTGCATGTTGCTTGGTATATGTTTTCCTTTTAGATCGTCTTATTGTTAATTTTGCCTTTACAAATAAATATAAACTCAATAATATCTCAACTAGTAAAAACAGAAAAATTAAACAGTCTAAATTTTCAAATGTGAATGAGAAGAATCCCGTTGGCTCTTACACTAAAATATGTAGATTATGTATTAAAGGAAACAAGTGCGTCCAACACCTCCTGATGCCACTGAGCAATAAAATGAAATGTATAAGACATTAATAAGAGATGACACGATAGCAAGAACTGTAATGTTAATATACATGAAGAATGATTTGATTAGGATCTTTAGAGAATATAAGACCGCAAAAGAGTTGTTTGATTCAATAACAACCAAATATGACACTAGAGTTACACTACATGATCAACTACTACTACAATGATATAACTCCTATAAGATGTAAGAAGAAGACAATATAGTAGAACATGTGAACCATATGTTGGTAATGACAAGAAATTTAGCTATAGTCAAATCAGTCATCTCAAAACTAATGTAAATATTCATAATACTAAACAATTTTCCCTATCCTGAAACACGATCACTATTGTCCTTAGATTAGGGCCTGGAACAAACCTTTCTGAACTGCCCCTCAAACTAGCAATTGAATAAGAACATATGAATAAAAATAGAAAAGAGAAATTGCTAGTAGTGGAAGACGAGATAGGGTCTAGCTCCAAAGCCAACCAGAAAAGAAATAAACCAAACAAAAGGTTTGGTAAAGGCGGTTAACCTTTTAAGAAACCGTTTCTCGAGTTAAGTGTTTCAACTTTGGAAAAATAGAACACTAGAAAATAGTGGAAACAACCAATACAGACAATCGGATAAGCAAGATATAATCTGCATGATATCAGAATGCTTATATATGAATTGCCCAGTGACTAGTTAGTAGATTGACTCAGGAGCAACGAGACACATCTCAAAAAGAAAAAAAGAGACAATGGATCTAAAGGAATATAAACTATGAGAACATCAGGTATACATGGAAAATAATACTTTCTCAAATGTTCTTGAAATTGCGTCCTTTAGAATTTATGTATAAGGCACACTGGTTGTACTTACTGATATATTGATTATGCCAACTATAAGGCGCAATCTGATTTCAATCCCTATAAAGAAGGGTTTTGAGGTCAGGTTTATTCTTGAAAAAGTGACTGTGGAGAAGCATGGGAGAGTATTTTTCTTCAGAAAATTTGATATAGAACATGGATTGTTCAAATTGAATAATAATAAAAAAGAAAGTTCTTTTGCTTATATTGATTGTGTCTTATATGGCATAAATGGCTTATAAGTCTTGAAAAGTTGAGAAAATTATCCAACTTTGACTTACTGTGAAGATTTGAGGAAAACATTTTGAAATCTATAATGGCTTATATTGCAGGTTGCAATCCATGTCTTATACATTGATTTGTTAAGATAGAGTTATTCACAAGACCTTTCTAACAAGTTGATTCAGAAACTTTTATACAAAATTGGTTTATGCAAAATTGGTTATCAATATGGGCAATTGATTATCAATAACAAAACCAATTTTGCATAAATCAGATTGATTGATTGTGTTACATTAATATACAGTTGATGTATATTAACAATAGTAGGACAAGACCTTTCTGAAGAGCCTTGTTAGAAAAGTTTCTAATGAGATAAATCAGATTGATTGATTGTGTTACATTAATATACAGTTGTTATCATGGAAAATCTATAACAAAACCAATTTTGCTTGAGTTTTATTGCCCTTATCGTATAATCCCTACAAAGGTCTTGTTAGAAATCTATGGATGTCATATTTCTAATGAGATAAGTTTTACTAAAATTGGTTCAATAAGATAGAGTTATGAGATGATAACTCAAGCTCTATTGCAGGAAACAAAGGTTTAACACATTTAACTATGTTTTTTTTTTATCTTCCCTAATTTTAGTTACATGGCTTCACAACCCTAAAATTCTTGAAAATTTTATCATATGTGGGCTTATGTGTGAGAATTCGATGTACCAAATTTGAGACCATTTGGAGTAGAGAGACGGAAATGAAAAATAATTCAAGATGCTCAAAACAGATTTTCGTGTTTAAAACATACATGAATGCATTTCATTCGAAATTAGAAGACTAATTACAGCAAATTTAAAGTAAATGATTGAAGGAAATGAATTGAAATATTTTTATAGCTTAAGCATAGAGGGGATTAGAAGATATAAGAAAGTATATCGTATAGAGAGGCAGGAGAAACTTGAAATCAAATATGTAATAGGCATGAATGTAAAGAAATGAAATGGACAATATTATTATGTTATTACATCATGGGAGGAGACAAATGCTCTGTTAATACAACCCCTTTTAATTGAATGGGAATAAGAAGAGATTAAAGCAACTAAGGGATGAGAAATAGACCTTGCAATCAGACCTTAATGGTCGCCGGATGTGGGTGAGGTAGGAAGGGCCGAATCAAGAGCCTAAGACTAAGGGACTAAGATTCGAGTCACATTAAGGTCTGATTCCAAATCTTGACTTCACTTCCCTAGTTGAAGGGACTAAGACTCGAGCTCATTCATAGTTCGAGACTAGGTCCTTCGTCTTAGTCATTCATAGTTCGATACTAGGTCCTTCGTCTTGGTCCACACTTATGAATGAGCTCGGTCCTTGCATTCTTGCTTTTGCTTCAAAATCGGATTGGGATGTTTCACTCAATCCTGCTTTGATTTGATTCGCAGCTTTGTCCTTAAATTTCATATTCATGGTTTCAAATATTTTTTTTATTATTTAAAAACCATTTCATGTGATATATTTGAAAACAACGAGTTCTATCGAAATTTTCAAATACTTTTGAAAACAACTGAGTTCCATTCCTAGTGTTTGTTTGTACGGATGATATGCTTTCACTCCGTGAGTTAGTCTTTACCGTTTCAACCTCTTTAACCCTTTGTTGGGTGTAGGGTGTCGGACCACTTTAACCCTTTCGATGGGTTTAGAGTCTCAAACCTCTTTAACCCTTGGGTGTAGGGTTTCAAACCGCTTTAACCCTTTGATGGGTGTAGGGTTCCAGAGTAGGACTATCCTCAATTGGATGAATTTTTGATGACTGATTTAGATTTGATTTGTATTTTAAAGGTTTGTGCAAATTTGATATTTTGCAAACATTTTTGGGTTTGGTTACGAATGACTCATTCTCATTTGTCTCTTTGAAGAAAATTGTTTAAAACTATCATTTCTTTAAAGGAAATCATTTGAAAAGGCAGAGTCCTGCCAATTTGGGCTTGCGGGCAAAGCATCCAATTTTTGGCTCTTTGTCAAAATTGGATTTTTTTTAGAGGGGTGTCATTTATCCTTATTTTGAGGCTGTCACAAAATTTTGGTGTGGAAATGAGTTCGTTTATAGTGTCTTTATTTGGAAACCCTTAAAAGACCCAAAACCAAATTTTTTTCTTAAAAAGGTAAAATTTCTAAAAGATCAAATCTTTTGAGAAAATTTTTGGGTGTCTACAACAACGCCCATGACACCTCAACAAAATGGTGTAGGTGGAAGATATAACATGACCTTACTAAACTTGGCAAGGTTAATGTTAATAAATGTCTCTCTATAAGGATATTTTGGAGAGAAGCAACTGTATACATACTTAATAGAGTACCATGTAAAGTTGTATTCATTATATTATATGAGATGTAGTTTAGAAAAAAACCCAACCTAGGTCATCTCAGGAAGTAGGGATCTATCACTCATGTAAAGATCCTTCATCAGACAAATGGTCCTTAAGATTATATTCATCGGATATCCTAAAGGCTCAAAGGGATATCAATTTTATCATAAGGATCATGGATTGATAGGGAGCAGAGATGTTGAATTCTTAGAAGATAATAAAAATGACATCCTTGAGAATAATGATGAATATGTAGATGAGCTAGTAGATCTAGATCAATCATCATTTGAACCCATAGAAAATCTTCTTTAATCAACCGAAACTTTAAGTGGACATAAAAGGCTTAGGGTTACACTATCCTACTAAAGTATTATCATACTTATCTTGTAAAAGAAGTGTGCAATTCGGTAGATTTAGATGAGATGACTGATAACTTGACTTATCGATAGGTAACTCATCTGAATCAATAGATTGGGAGAAAGACCTGGATGAGGAAATTGAATTCATTGAAAAAAACCAAGTATGAGAGTTGGCTCATTTGCCAAAAGAAAGAAAAGACATAGGTTGTAAATGGGTTTTGAAAAATAAATATAAAGTTGATGGATCAATCAATAAGTTTAAAGCGAGGTAGGTTGGAAAGGGATTCTCATAAAAGGAGGGAATAGATTATGTTGAGACATATTCTTCTATTGCAAAATTTGCATTCATAAGAATAATCCTGTCGATATAATCATAGTATGATTTGGATTTACATCAATTAGATATAAAAACTGTTTTTCTAAATAGAGATTTAGGTGAAATCATATATATATATATATCAACTTAAAGGATACATAGTTGAAGGCCAAGAAGATAAAGTATATAGGTTGGGTTTATGGCAAATGAGCTTGGTCACTATATATATGTTTGAAATTTTTGGAGCTACTTTGTCATCTTATCATTATATATAGATGACATATTACTGACTGGGAATGACAATGAGATGATTGTGAAAACCAAGTCATGGTTAAACTGAAGGTTTGAAATGATGGATATGAGGAAAGCATCTTATATCCTATGTATAAAGATTTCTCGAGATAGAGAATCTAAACTTCTATACCTAAGTCAGGAGAGATATATTGATTATATCCTTAAAAAGTTTAAAATAGGTGAATGCAAGTCTGCATCTATACCTATTGCAAAAGGGGTAAAACTCAGCAAGGTTGATTGTTACAGTAAATGAGACAATAAGCCTAACGTTCCTTATGCACAAGTTGTGGGTAGCTTGATGTATGCTATTTTATGTAAAGACATTATATCAGTTTTGTTGTTGGTCTTGTGAGCATATATCAAAGTAATCCTGAATGAGAATATTGGATAGTTGTGAAAATGATTCTAAGATGTCTTAAAGGAACAAAGGACATGAAATTATGTTTTCAAGCAGATGAACTAAAAGTGGTAGGATACTAAGATATTGACTTTACTGGGAGCAATTTATTTGGAGGTAGAGTTGTTCCTTGGGCATGTAGGAAATAGGGTTGTGTAGCATTGCATACGCAGGAAGCTGAGTATAAGGCTTGTTGTATGGTTGTAACAAGTATCGTCTGGATAAGTCGCTTCATACGAGATTTAAAGCTCGACATAACTAACGAGCCAGTTGTTATTTACTATAACAATAGTGCAACAATTACTTTAATCAAGAGTGGAGCTGACAACTCCAAAAGCAAGCATATAATGGTTAAATACCACTATGTTCAAGATATGTTGGTAGACCTCTTGACTAAAGGTATAACAGAGGATCTTTTCTCAAAACATGTTACAAACATGGGGTTGAGATATGTTTAATTGTTGTATAGGTAAAAAACTATACAACGCGTAACGATTGCAATAGTAATCATAAAATGATATTACTAGGAAAACCCAACAGAAGTGGGAGGAAAACCAGCATGTCACATCATTTGGCTCGAATGGCCAATTAAAAGATGTTAAGCTGAGAAACTGGTCATTTTCAACAGTTTTACAGGAACGGCTAGATCGACCATCTAGTTGTTTCCTGTAGAGGTGGCTACAGAACAAATCTATAATAGTCGGACTGTTACGGATGAGTTTTGTAACGGCCGGATAAGGGCTCTACAACGGAAAGCTCAGCCTGGTTATCTAGGAGGAAGAGTCAGGTGATACTCTATAAATATAGAGCAGCGCACAAATTAAGATACACTAAAACGCGGTGAAAAATCATCAACATAAAACCTCCCTCGAAAAACTGACTATTGGAAATTGGAAAAACACATACCTCCTTTTTGTGTCTTCTTCTTCTCTTCGTCTTCATCACACAGAGGTCATCTGGTGTGCAATTGAAAGCCGTCGGGAGCTACTGGAGAAACCTGATGAAGACGTTGCAGCGATCAATGGCCGGACATCGATGGAATCCAACATAGGGATTGACAGTGTCTGATGATTTCCTCACAAAAATTAAATGCTGAAATATGTTTATTGACTTTGATTAGATCAGTTTTTTGATTGCTGACATGGCATCATGTTCTTCATGACTTCTATTGGGCTCCTAAGAAACTGGACTAGTTTTCTTTGGAGTGAATGTAAGGAAAGTGAACAATAACTGTCGTTGGAGGTATTCTTTTTGGATGTTAAGAGCAGCAGGCCTGCGCCGTTCTTTTTTGAAGTTCCTAAAGGGGAATATTCATCCACAACATGATCTAGGCTAGGTTCCGTCCTCCCTACAATTACAACCTACATCTTGCCAGGCAGACCGCTATCCTTGGTTGCATCAATATGTAAACAGCTACTTATAGGCATGGCATCTTCACTACAGAAGTCTCCTAAACCTTTCGTCGGACACTATGGCCCTTGAGCCTCAACATCTCTGCTTTTCTGTTTTACCGGAATCTGGCCATGGAAGTGAGTTTATGAACCACGTTTAGATAGGGTGCAAGGCTCCCATGGAGAAACAAATGTCTTTAAGCATGCCAAAACAAAGAACAAGCTAGCGTTAATCAGGCTACTCATCCTTATGGTGTAGTGCCCTCAGATTGAAATACGTGGACGTCCATATCCTACAACTTGTCTTCTTCCGAACATCTTGCACTTTTCTTTCTGTTCTTTAGTATACATGATGATGACGAAGTGATGACTTTCATGGATAGACGGCACAACTTCCTGAAATTTGCTGATCATGACAATTATGTGAATCTTATTTGTTTGTTTTACTTTGAGTTAGTAGCATCATCATGTATGACTATTGTTCCCAATGATGTCTTTTAAGGGAGTTTGTGCCATTATGGTCGTTGCTTTAAATGCATTCTTGTACCCATTCATGTTTCCTTTATAAGATAGCCTTAACTGAGAGTTTTTGAGATTCCCATGTGCTGCAATAAAAATATACCTGTATTAGATTATGTAAAGAAAGGGTAGAGTGCTTCAAGCCTTTAAAAAGTAATGTTGTTTTGTATATGGTTATCATCACGGTCACCAAAAGCAAATATGATATTGCATCTTGGTTCTTGTAAAGCATGACTAGGAACCGTCCTCGTGCCACGCACTTCCTGATTGAATGTGAATGATCCGAAGGAAAAAAACATTATTATTTGATCTCCTAAAGAACAAGCTTCTTGGTTTAAATTGTAGCCAGGATTGCGACATGCTTTTGAGTGTCTTATCTGAACCGATGGCTGGCATATTTCTCAGCTTACATATGTTTTTTTTCTCAGGTTATATTGTTAACTAGAGTTGTATCTCCATTCAGTCCGATGCTGAGATTTAGGTTTTCTGCTTTCCTGTTATTATGATGCCATAATATGTGCATAAATCTTTTTTTAGTTTCAGTAGAGAATTGTGCACTTTTGCAAGCAAAGATGTCCACAAGTTTTTAGTCCTACTACCACAACTACAGATGCTCTTTTACTAATCACTGCTAGATTTTTATGCGTTATAGGATATAACAATGAAGATAATGTCCTTTTCACAAAAAGGACCAAGAGCGATATGTGTTCTTTCAGCCAATGGTGCCATCTCCAACGTCACTCTTAGGCAGCCTGATTCTTCAGGTGGCACCTTGACTTATGAGGTATGGTTGCTCCATGCTGTAATTAGAGCTTGACTATGGGTTAACATCTAATCATGGGGAAACTTGTTGTCTGCTACCACAAAGATTTCTCAGAATTTTTCTCTTTCACAATTCGTCAAACATGCACCTTGGGTCACTATAAATATAAACAATTCATTTTAAGGATCCGTGCGCATTTTGCCTTTCAGACCTATTGAGATTTTAGTAAAATGGTTGGAAATGTCTCCCTCCCTTTAATTGTCATTCATCTGCGCAATTGGTGTTTCAAATTGTTATAGTTTTCTGGTTGATACATGTTCCCATATCTATGAGCGTCAAACTTAGAATGATTTTCAACTTGTTATTGCATCATCTCACATTAATGATAAATACTAAATTTTCCAGTAGTCACAAATTTTGAGAATTTAGTGCCATGTTTGAATTTAACAACTTATACAAATCAAATGACAGTAAGCAAATTTCCGGGTGAATTTTTTTTTTCTGGAAAGCGAGTGTAAACAGACAAATTTGTCTCTTGGAATTCCGTACAGGTGGTATGAAGTGTAGAATTCTATCTTTATATCTCAGGTTATACTACTGTGACCCTTCGACTGTGAACACATATGCCTAGCACCACCCCGTTAGTGTAAAAACCCTCTTTGAGGGAAGAGCCCCTAACATACGAGTATAGTGCGTCGGGACCGCACACTCTTTTCTTTTATCAATAAAGCTCTTATCTTATGGCTTTGTACTTAACATGTCTTTATTACCTTTACTCTTAAATGTTTGTCGCGTTGCATAGTGTGAGTTAAACGGATGTTAAGTCCTATAGCAGACACTTAGCATTCGGGGAGGACCCAACTCATATTTCTTATCGGAGTCTATCTGAACTACTTATTCTGTTGTACACTTATGAAATCCACTAAGGCTTATCCGGCCCGAGGACTAAGTGTCGGTCACGTTGCGAGCTCAGTCGGCTCTTCCGACGGTTGGGGCGTGACACTAGTTATACAAGTAAAAAGTTTTATTGATTGCTTATGAATAAATGTAGCATCTTTTGTATGATGCCTCCAGAAAATTATGCATAGTCTTGTTTCATCCTTCACAAATGAGCTTATATTTCGCTTAAAATTATATAAAATGTCATCTGTTGCTTGCTTCATCTCTTAGTGCTTTATTTAATTATTTTTCTGGCAGGGGCGCTTTGAAATACTTTCCTTGTCTGGGTCATTCATGCTGACAGAGAATGGTGGAACCAGGAGCCGAACTGGTGGTTTGAGTGTTTCTTTGGCAAGTCCAGATGGCCGTGTTGTAGGTGGCGGTGTAGCGGGTTTATTAACCGCAGCCACTCCAGTGCAGGTATTTCACTTTCGGTATCTTCAATTATGTGTTGTATGAGCATGTCCGCTTAAAAGTGTACTCATATTACCTTTCGTCCAGTTTTTCTGAGGTATATAATGATGAGAGTTCCTATTTGTGGAGTTCTCTGCTTATTGATATTATGGTTTCTAGTTGCTGGTACAATTAAATATTATGAATAGACCTTTCTATGTTCTTGTCCTTGAGAACATTTTTTTTTTATTCTGCAAATATTATTATGTTTGTTACGCATGTAGCTAGGTGTATAGTTTTCCATGTTCATGACGGCGAGTTTATTCTCTTTTCTCTACCAGAATGAATTGTTTGTATTTATATGGTTTTCTTGCATGCTGCACTTTCTTGTTTTTCCTGTTGTCCGCAAAACGGTATGTTTATTCTCTTTTACCTGTAGTCTTCATCTATTAATATGAATAAGATTATGGTATCAGATCGTGATTGGGAGTTTTATGCCGAGCAACCAGGAGCAGCATATCAACAAGAAGCCAAAACTTGAAACAACACAGCGGGTCACATCAGTGGCACCCACGGCGGCTGCAATTCCTGTTTCTAGCTCAACCATGGGTGAGCCCTATGATGAGCAAGGTCCATCACTTTCTGCTAATCAACCACAGAAGCTGATGACCTCCTATAGTGCAGATGGATGGAACGCCGTACACTCGTTGCCCGAGTCAAGATATTCAACCGATATAAAATCCTTGCACAAAGGGTAGTGATTGAGATGTAAAGAAACCCTTGAGTAACCTGGAGGGTTTGGATCAAATAGAATTTACCGAGGGGCTGCTTCATGAACAGCCAATAGAACTGCCAAAGGGTGATCTTGTCTAACAAGGTGAAGGATTCCATTTGGTTCTGAATAATTAAGCAGCGTCTGGCTGTTCCTTTGGAGCTGCCTTATGGATATAATATGGCTTTCCAGGTACTCATGTCACTAGGCTGATTAGGGTGCTCCTGTAATGTATTCCTTCGCTGACTTGTAACTCGCACTTCTGGTACAAATCACGTGTTTTTTTGTGATTTACATTTTTATGAAATGAATGAAGTACCGTGATTGTCCATAGCTTACACCGCTTGATTTGCAAGAGTACGCCTGGTATCTCTCTTCGTTGTTTCAAGGGATCCACGAGAAGTCACTTCCACCGATTGGCTATTCAGACAGAATGAAGTGGGGCTAGCCAAGATTTTAAGAAGAAACAAACTTGTTTAAGCACCAAATTCAGAAATCGAAACTCAGACGAACATGCAAAATAGGAAATTGCTCTGCTCTTTTAAACGCGTCAACTATTACTTTCGATCTAATACTGACCCAAAAGTTTGGGAAAAGCACCGTCACACATTGTCACTGTCTTGCAGCTTCCTCCTTTACGATTTTGCACGATTGGTTAAACGTCTTATAACGCGCGGTTGAACCTTCTGAAAGAAGTGCTCAAACAGAATTTTTCATCTCATGAGATATATTCTTCTGAAAAGTGGAAAAAGTTGCAAGTCATGTCCATTGGTTCTTGACAAAACACAGTCGATTATGTGGTGACTCAGGAAACGAGTGATAGCCAAGCAATTGGGGACAACTCTCCTGACCATCTTGCACCCGGGGGTTGTCAACGTGACTATGTAGTTGGGCCGTCGGTCCTCCTGACCAAAAATAGATGCGGTACTACTACTAACTGAAGGTTTGACGTGTCAAACTTAATTTTTGTTGTTTTAAGGTTGCTTAATTAATCTAGGATCCTAAACCACTTTGAGGACCTTATGGTCATCCCATTTCCTCTGGCGCCCGAGGAGGCTATATACGTAGTTCAGCATCATCTCAACGGCGGCGGTGAATGGATGTGTGGTAGATGGAAGCTGATCTCTCGCAGATATTCACATTTACTTGCTTTCACTGCTATTTTTTCTTCTGTTTATTAGTTTCCGAACAAAGATTTTTCTAGTCTTTTGTTAGTTTCCCAATGATCTCTTCTTTATTTTCCATAATCAGAAAGCGATTCACCTGTGAATCCATCTCTGTTCCTACATCAGAAATACAAGGCTGCAATCTTCGTCAAAACTGCCCGCTGATACCGGTTATTATGAACACTTTCTCAAGTGCGGGTGACAAAGCCCTGTGTTTCCTCCATTTCAATTTCCATTACGCGAACAAGGGTAGCAGAAAGTCTATTTCATCAATTATAGGAGAAAAGATGTAGCAAAGGAAAATAAAGAAGACGAACAATGGGAGCGCTAACGGTAGCCTAATGCCATTTGCAGGTCCTATGGCTGTCCTTGTCCATGAACCAATTCGTACCCAGAGTGACATACCACAGAACAGCTTACCGCTCCCCTAAAAATTCCAAGACAAGAAAAATCAAGGCGAACGATATATTTACACAGTCTTATCCTCAGAATCTGGATGACTGCTTTCGGAAAGATGCACTACAAAATCTTTGGTAACGTCCCTAATCAGTACTTAGTTTTAACTCTCTCTCCCTCTCTCTCAAGACCATGGCAATGAAATCTTCTATCTTCCTGTTGAATCCCTCATCAGATTCTTCGACTTCTTCAATTTCTCCTTCGTCTTCTTCCGTTGCTGCTGGTTTTTCTAATTCTGGTATGACTACTTGTGCTAACGATTCTGCACCCTCCTTTGACGTACATCTGCAGTCCCCATCATCGTGTTGTCGGGAAGGGCTAGGGTTACGACTCGAGACGAGAAGGAGGGAAACAATCACGTTCAGTACGCAGAACATGAGCAGAAAGCTCCTGCACGGAAGAAAGAGTAATTCCATCATCCACTCAACAGCAGCTCGAAGCACGGCTTGCACGTCCACAAACAGAAACAGAACACCCACGACGGCCTTGGCGATGAGCGCCGGCGGGAATGCCATCGTTTGAATTCTTGGGGACTGTTTGGCCTTGAGGATGCTTCCCATTTCTTTGGGTTTCCAGTTGGAGATTGTTCGTGGATCTCAGAAGTTGGGGTTCCTCCATTTTTAAAAGCCTGCTGCGTCTGCGTCTGACGCACAGGGGGTTTTGTGCAGAGGAAGCCTCTCCCACTCAACCTGTAGGCAGGGAAGCGAGCCTTGCGATAGAAGCCCCGACCTGACTGTTGTGTGGCGCTGTGGCCTCCCTACTAATTAATGGTACCCGCCCCCACAATCCCCTATACCACATTACTTCTTCGGCACGCTGATGGCTCCAACCGGGTCTTCTTTTGTGCGTTGAAGGTTGACTGACCAAAAGAAGAGCCCACAACCCTGTGTACCACCGTAGCTGCTTTAGGGCAGGGCCGCCCCCTCAGACGCCCAACGTAATCCACACGCGGCTGTGATTAGGCCATGAAGATGCATTTACTAGACAATTAATCATCACTTTTCTGGTTTGTTGCAATGGCTCATACGAAAAAGTAGACAGTTAGTCCAAAAAGTGACTTTTCCATCCCTTTTCAATTTTAGCGATAACAGAGAGACAGCCTGCACCTTTGATCACGATGTTTGGAAGAGAATTATTTCTTGTCCTCTGCTAAGCCACCTACCTTAAGTCTGGTGGTTGGAGCTAATCGGTATATTGAAGCAAGCAGCGGATTGAGAATACATGCTATCCTTGTATGCATTCACATTACGGAGATTACCGTGGGCTCATAACGGAAGACATTTTCAAAGCAGGTATAGGTCTCCACATGAAGTTGCCGCATTTACAATAAAATTGCTGACAGACATCGGAGTATCAATCTCCCTTTGTCGAGTTCCATTTGAGTTTCATATTTTCACAATCCTTTGAGCGTTGGTTCTTGGAACCATCTTCTTTGTAACAGGTGCTCAATGGAGCTATTTGTCTCTACTTTATTTCATTATTAATGAAACATCATTCTTCTGTTGGAAAGAAAATCATTAGCAGTAAAATTTTCTAGGGAGAAGGCTCTATTATAGTCATTTTGTCATATTCGCACTTGTATGGTGTGACTTCATATTCAACAATATCATGGGAAGAGTAAACCCTTCTACTCATAAAACAAACGTGAAAGGATGAGCACGAGGTGTGTGCGCCATAATAGATGGCCGTCCGCAAATCGCGTCATGAGCTTCTGTCCTTGTCAATGACGCGGCAGGTTAATAGTAGGTTAAAATGACAATATTACAAACTGGAGCAGCATGTTCAATCAAGGGAAGCAAAATCGTCTCCATCTTTCAATGGGCATAAATTACTTCCGGTCCATCCACAAACTTGCATCACATATCACATTTTAAGAGGCCAACAGTGCAGAACTCTAACAAACATGATCAAGTTTAGGAGCAATAACTACGGAATGATCCCACTCTCTCACATCAAAGACTAGTCCTCAGAACCCTCACCTTCCAACACACTCCATATCATCCTGCATTTTTTGCACCAAGTGTTAAGCTGAATGTTTTCTCTTTGATTTGTGACTAATTTACTGAGCAAAAGTTCATGTTACCAGAACATGGTTATGAAGAGGAGCGTGCATATACATGCAAGTTTAAGGAGCCGTCGCTTCTTTTCACTGTGCAACTGATTAAATATCTCCGTCACATCTACTAAGTGCCGCTTCTGCATATACCTGGGATTCCAGCGGAAAGCTAAGGTAACAACAATGTTCATAGAAATGAAATGCTCAGAACTTCTAAACGAGTGAAAACTCACAGAAGGCAGCATGCGCTTAGGCCCACCAACTTATACGAATATGCATGAAGAGAACATGCAGTTCTTTCCAACAGAATATGGTAACATAACAGTTTAACGAGTCTAGCATAATAGCATTTCTCCCAGAGATAATATCAATTTGACTAAACCTCAGTAGCACCTAATATTCAATTGGACCAAGTACAAGCTTATGACACCAAGGAGAGGTTTGGATCAGGAGGGGGCTATACCCATTTGACACTTAAAACGCATGTTGTGACGATCTTTTGAATACAAGCGTACTTATGTACTAGAAGACCACATGGACCATACATTGGTTCATTTTGGTAAGTAGTTTTCAAGCTAACCATGCCCCAACTTGTTGCCTGGATGACACAATCAATAATCTAGAGATCATCAACTCGTATACAATCAGTCCCTCCTCTATCGTCAAACTACTCAGTTAATTCAGTTATACTAATAATAACTAGAGGGAAACAATCAAAGACAACACCCTATAAGTTGAACAGTACACACGATGAACACATATTTAAGCAGTACAAAGGCAACATGATCACCATACATCAGTAACCATTAATCATAAAATGATCAAATCATACCATCATCATCTGCAACTGCAACCTTTAAATTTCAAATGTTGTGTTGCAATTGACCTCAATTAGATAGTGAATGAGCGATACATGATCAAGCTAATGTCTTCTAGGCTTTATAGATACTAATTGAAAAAGTGTCAGAGGTGGTAACTTGAACTAACATGCTCCCGATACATGAATGAATCTAACCAGCACAAAGACAAAATATTTGGCACACATCAGTAGACCATTTAGTGGTAAAATGTCATAACCATTTCCATGTGCAACTATAATGATCGAATTTCAACTGCAGAGTCATGACTTCTGAATTTCGACTAGTATGTGAAAAATGTTATTGAAAGTGTCGGTGCTAGCACGTTAATGGTTAGTTTTCTTCTGTTAAAATTGGACACTGTATAACAAGAAAGCAGAATCAAAAGCAAAGCCTTGCAACAGAACGTACCTCAAGTAAAAGGCAAAACCTCAACAAGAACAGACATTGAGAAGGTGTCCGAGGGTTTACACCACCAGCATTGCAACTAAATCTCACCTCACGGTTGCAGTTTTCCTCATGCTACAAACTTAAGTAGAACTGTACGAGACAAACTCATAGAAAGAACATCGAAGCCAGCAAAGCAGCTTATGTCAAATAACTTAAAAGCTCAGAGCCTCAGACTGTTTTATTTTGTTAACTTGGTCAAATGAGAGAATATCGTTTAAGATGGTTTGGACATATAGAAAGAAGATCAAAAGAAGAACCTTTAAGAAGGTTAGAAAAACTAAATTTGGAAAGTATTAAAAGAGGTAGAGGACGACCACAAAAGTGTTGGAAAGAAACAATAAAGAATGATGTAGCTTATTGTGAGTTAACTGCTAACATGGCACACGATAGGGATCTGTGGAAACAAAGAATCCATGTAGCCGACCCCGTCTATGGGAAAAGGCTTAGTTGTTGTTGTTGTTGTTGTTGGTCAAATTGCATGGTTCCTCTTACTGACACTATAACAACTTTGTGATTTCAAATTTACGATGACTTTGCGACATGGATCGAGCAGCAAACTAACTCTTTCAGAATGCCATTCAATATCCAAGTAAACATGATATGTAGGAGTATCATTCTGATAGAAGTGTTCCAAGAATAACCCAAGGTCACTTTTGAAGGGTGTTTTTGACATTCCTCTGTGTTATTATTTGACATTATGTAGCGGACACAAGGATATGCATGGCACAATCTTTCCATTTCACAGCCCATCTCATTAATCTGTAATTCAACACACAAACCATGGCCACTGACTCTCTAGTAGGGAACCTACTCCTGCACGATGGTTGGATGTGAGCTAGGAAACATGTTGGGTGACAGTAAAATAGCTCTCATGCGAACAACGTGAAGAAGCAGATCACAGTTAGATGTTTTCATATATCATGGTTCCTTGTCATCTTTTATGAATTAAATGCTTATCATTACAACAACAACAACAACAACTAAGCCTTTTGCCATACTAGATGGGGTCGGCTACATGGATTCTTTATTTCCACAGAGCCCTATCATGTGCCATGTTAGCCGTTAACTCATAATAAGCTAAATCATTCTTTATTGTTTCTTTCCGACACTTTTGTGGTCATCCTCTACCTCTTTTAATACTTTCAAAATCTAGTTTTTCATACCTTCTTAAAGGTTCTTCTTTTGATCATTTTATCCTCTATTGGTGCCACACATAATTTATTTCTAATAACCTCATTACGTATAACAGTCTTTTCTTGTATGACCACTCATCCATCTCAACATCTTCATTTATGTCATAGACGTCTTTTGTACATGTTGATGATTAACTGCCCAATACTCATAACCATAAAATATGACAGGTCTAATTGCAGCTCTATAATATTTACCTTTTAACTTTAATGATATCTTCTTATCACAAAGAATACTTGATGCTCCTCTCCATTTTAACCAACCAGCAATTCTATGTGTAACATCTCTATCAATTCTTCCATCACTCGGAAAAATTGACTCTAGGTATTTAAAAATTTCCTTTTGGGATGCAATGTGTGCCAATTTTAATTTCTATGTCCTCTGAAGTAACCAAATGATCAAACTTACATTCCATATATTCTGTCTTTGTTTTACTAAGTCGGAAGCCTTTACTTTCTAATGTTTCTCTTCATAGTTTCAATTTTCTATTAACTTTTTCCTTAGACTCCACCACTAATACAATGTCATTTGCAAATAACATACACCAAGGTACTTCATCTTGAATATGTTTTGTTAACTCAACAATCACTATTATAAATAAGTATGGACTTAAAGTTGATCCTTATGTAAACCAATATTAACTTTAAAGAAATTTGTCATTCCTTCGTGAGTCCTCACACATGTTTTTGCACCATCATACATGTCTCTTATAAGGTTTATGTATGTCAATGGGATACCTCTTTTATTTAAGGTTCTCCAAAGAACCTCCCTCGATACCCTATTTAAGTTTTTTCTAAATCAATAAATATCTTATGAAAGTCTCTCTTTTTTGCTCTAAAATGTTCCATAAGACGTCCCAAAAGGTGAATCACTTCAACAATAGATATGCCTGGCATGAATCCAAATTGGTTCCCTATTGTACTCGATACTTGTCTTAACCTACGTTCGATAATTCTTTTCCATAATTTCATAGTATGGCTAATTAACTTGATACCCTGATAATTCACACAATTTTGAATGTCTCCCTTGTTATTATATATGGATATAAGCGCACTCGCTCTCCATTCCTTGGGCATCTTTTGGTTTCTCCATATTTCATTAAATAGTTTTGTGAACCAAGTGATTCCTATTTCTCCTAGGATTTTCCAAACTTCTATAGAAATATTGTTTGGTCCTATCGATTTACCACCCTTCATATGTTTAAGAGCCTTGACTTCATTCTTTTGAATACGTCATTAGAAATTGTGGTTTATATACTTTTCTGATTTGGCTAACTCTCAACATCTTTATTTTCATTCAAAACCTTATAAAAATATTTTTTCATCTATTTCTTATATCATCATTTGCCACTAGAATTTTTTCATCCTTGTCTTTGATGCTCTTACATAATTAAGATTTTTAGTTTTCTTATCTCTAGCCCTAGCTATCCTAAAAATCTCTTTCACCCTCTTTTGAGTTTTTTATATAAATCCTCCCAAATTTTAGCTTTTACTTCACTAACGGCCTTTTTCGCTTCTTCGCTTTCTTATAAGCCTCTAAAGTTTCACTAGTTTTCTTAGCATAACGTAATTTGTAACATGCCCTCTTTGCCTTGATTTTATTTTGCACTACTTCACTCCACCACCAAGCTTCTTTTTGTGCCGGTACAGCTCCCTTAGATTCACCTAACACATCTTTCGCCACTTCCCTAATATATATAGCCATATTGTTTCACATATCACAAGGTGTACCAACATAATTCCAAGCATCTCCTTGAAGAACTTTCTGTTTAAATATATCTTCTTTCTCACTTTTGAGGTTCTACCATTTAGTCCGAATAAGTCAATCCAATCTTTTCTTCTTTGTCCATTTTTTTATTTGTAAACCCATAACTAAAAGTCGATGTTGGGTGGTTAAGCTTTCTCGCAGAATTACCTTGCAATCTTTACAACACGCTCTATCTTTTTTTTCTACAAATAAAGTAATCAATTTGTGTTTGTGATAAGCCACTCTTATAAGTAATTAAATGTTCATCTCGTTTTTTGAAGATAGTATTGACTATAAAGTATAAAGAGATCAAATGCCATAACAAAATTTAAAATTTCCTTACTTTCCTCATTTATATCCCAAAACCAAAGTTTCTATGAATACCTTGATATCCTAATGCCTCCTTACCGACATGTCCATTTAAGTATCCTCCTAAACAAATCATCTCCCTTTATAGAATTTTTTGAATCACCTTATCTAACTCTTCCCAAAAAGTCGTTTTTATACTATCTTCTAGTCCTATTTGGGGTACATAAACACAAACTATATTCAAAACCTCTACTCCTAACACTAATTTCAACGTCATGATTCAGTCACCATATCATTGTATGTCTACTACACTATCCTTTAAATCTTTATTTATGATAATACCAACTCCATTTTGAGCCTTTTCCTTAGCTAAGTACCATAATTTAAAACCTGTATCCACAATCTCCTTTGTTTTTTCTCCCACTTTGTCTCTTGTAAACATAGAATATGAATCTTTCTCGGAATCATAGTATCTAACACCTCCATTAGCTTACCAAACAATGTTCTGATATTCTAAGAACCAATACAAATCTTATTATCTAGGACTAGCTTTCTTACCCCCACATCCGTCCATATTGAAAATACGGAGATCCTCTCTGTAATTTATTCACTACATTCGGGTGACAATATAGCGGGACTAACTTCTTTACCCACACCCGTCCATGATGTGGGAACCCTCTCTGCAATTGATTCACTACATCCGAGCGAAAATATAGTGTTCCTTGCTTACTTTTCACTACATTCGGGCTCTGCAACGCGTTGCTAAGTGGGGACACCCCAAAGCAATGCTCATAATTTGTGTAATCCATAGTATAAAAATCCGACAAAGCTTTACACGGGCTGTCGAAAGCCTAACACAACCCTCTTCCTTTATCCGGGCTTGGGACCGGGGTGGAGTTTAAATGCTTATCATTCTTTCAAATAAATCATGAATTATAGATGTTAATTGCTTATCTTGTTTTTGCACCATTGGAGTTGAACATGAACATATTATTCCCATTTAATTGTCAAGAACAATAAAGCATATGAATTAAGAGTAACCTTACCATTAATGTCATGTTTGTGTTGTCTTTACGTGTTGGCAGTAGATGATTAAAATAAGTAATTCATGCAGGACGACCTTAGAGTTGAACGAAAAGACAAAAACTACAGTGAGGACTTACAATGTCACATTGTAGTACAGATATGGTGTGCAAAGAAGAAACATAATCCAGTGTCCTGTTAAAAGGAAGAATAAGCAGAGGGTTCCTTGGACTGCAAATTCTGGAATGACAGTGCTGTTAACCCTTGATGCGGAATCGTAAGGGTTGATGTAATCAAATTCTAAATCTGCCAAACACGTAAGCTGTAAAAGAAAGAAATTAAACAGAAATTAGATAGCTTAACATGCCTGAGCAACACCTCTATGTACAAAACACCCCCTTTCACTTTTATAATGCACATCAAATTTTGCCACGGTACTCTTCTCTAACAACTGCACAAAATCTGCACGCACTCCGAGAATCATTAGCTCCCGGGTGTAGCAGCGTTTCAGATTTGTAGCTTCGTGTAGTTTGGGCTCTGGATCCTCAAATATAACCATACAAAAGCACCCCATTGACGATTTTGGTTAAAAATCTAGCTTTATTAAACCATACAGAAAGAGCGTTATTTTGATAAGTGTAACAGGATCCCCCATCTTAAATCGATTGGCATCCCCTACTTTCCTGTTTTCCTTTTCTTGCCTCGCTAGTTGAAGTCTCTTTACGATATTTCAATTCGTGTTCGTTCAGGAAAGGATTCTAGTCTTGGAAGTAAAACATCCATGTCAAAATGCGGCGAAAGCAAGACAGAGAAAGATTCTGAAAGGAGAGGAACAGGATGTTGTCATTCCCCCTAAAAATCGCGACTATTTCATGAATCATGATATGGTGCCCAATAAGGAGAAGGAAGTATGCTGAAAAGACAAGGAAAAGAGGGCGTGCACACACACCACAAACAAGAGAGAGAGAGAGAGAGAGAGAGAGAGAGAGAGAGAGAGAGAGAGAGAGAGAGAGAGAGAGAGTGCCTGATAGATGACCAAACCCAGAACACCAATGAGGAGGAAGAAAGACAGCAGCCAAACATAGAGGTCGGCACCCATCTACCGATTACTGCTTCGATCGTTCCACCAGACTACAACTCTAATGGGGTTTCAGATCAGCCATCGGTTCTCACCGATTAAACGAGAAAAACAGCCTCCGCCCTCTCTCTCTCTCTCTCTCTCTGTCTCTCAGACCTCCACGGTTGGCCTTTCCCGTGTCATGTGCTGGCTCGTACCGCTCCGAATCTAGTGTTAGGTGTTCAGAGAGACGGGTCTCCGAAGTAGGTAGTCAAAAGTAAAACACAGAAAGCAAAGCCACAAGACTCTCTCTCTCTCTCTCGCTATATAAAAAGAGAGAGACCAAAAGAGTACCACAAGCAACCTAGTATCTCCATGATCGACAAAATAACGATAGGGATTTAAAAATAAATACTTTTAAAAAAATATTTATAATTTTTGTTTTATCATTTCAATTACTTCAACGGTTACCTTGAATTGAAGGGTTGCAATGGTTACTTGTGGTTCTCTATTTCGATAGGTTCTCTAGATGAGTTTTGGCAGCCAACTGAAGTTTAGAGGGTAGACTTAGGTCACAATGTTCCTGGTCAAGAGCCGTAGGTCACAACATTCGTGGTCAAGAGCTCTACTAATGCTAAATTCCTGTGGAATGATATTCATCTCTTGGCATACATCCGTGTATCACTGAGTATATATATATATAGAGAGAGAGAGAGATGAAATTAGTTCACCATGCATAAATAGTGTATCAATGCGCTCAAATTATTTTTTAATAAAAATAAATTTTAATTTTAAAAAGCAAAAATATATGTAAGCTTTTCAAATTTAAAAGTGGGTATATGATTCCTGCATGGTGCAATAAATATATACTAGAGAGAGAAATAAAAAGAGAGATTTTACCTAAATTCTTTTGACAAATCTCCTGAATTCTCATGGCTCGAGTGTTATCTAGGACGTCTTTATACTAATGTTCTCAAAAGAAAAGAAAATGCATGAATATACATGTACCAAAAGTTGCAAAATCATGTTTTGTTAACCTGTATATATATATATATATATGTACAAATTGTATCCACCCATCTTTGACACCATGTCTTGACATCATTTTGGAGCATCAATATCATTTAAAAACATATAAAAATGCCTCAAAATATAAAAGGATGACATTATTGTACTCGTACTTTTAAAAAGAAACAAGTGAACATAAAAACATATAAACATATGTAGCGTCAAATGTGGGCATGATGCAGTAATTTATTTTATATAGTCGAGATTGTATCTTTGCTGCAAACAAAGATTACATATAAACTCCCAACTCTGGAAAGAATGAGTTCCTTTTCCTTCTTTTTTTAACAGAAAGGCCTAAGCCAGTCAAGCAGACCTCCCGAATCAAACTCACAACCTGCATCCTATGAGTCAAGTGCCATGCCAAGTAGGTTAACACTATGAGTGCAGGAATGAGTTTCTTTTCAAGACGGCCTGCCTCCTCAATAGCTGCTTTTTATAAATTTGGTTCACAGCTGAGAACATTAGCTCACCTGACAAGGCGCTCATCTCACAAGATGAAGGGAGTTGGATTCCTGGAACATGCATTCATCGCTTCGTCCTCTCTGTTTTAATTAACAAAAAAGAAAAGAAAAATGGTTCAATTGCTCTCCCCCCGTTCTTCCATCCAATCATGTAGGTCACCCAGGAAGGTGGGTGTTTTTAACTCACTGGCAGAGAGAGGTCCTTATCAGGAATCTGAAAACTATCCAAATGTCCATCCTATCAAATACAATTACTCAAATTTTTTCGAAAAATTACACCGCCTCCATTTGAATTTCGCCCAAGCACCAGAAAACAAGGTCTTTCGTTGTATCAACTCCACTATCATCAACATGACAACCACGTCTTGCCATCTTCAGTCTCATCTCCGTCGTATATGTTAAATCTCTCTCCTCAATAGAGTCGTGAAACAGTTGGCATATGCATAGTGTCACCAATTTAAGGTTTGGCAGGATCCAATACAAAGGTAGGCCAATCTAGTGAAAGAAGAAAAAGGGCGAGTAATAAATCTGTCAAAAGGACGACGACTTCCACAACCTCCACGTCCACATATCATAAAATGTGGCTCAAGCGTCAACCTAGAAAGTAATCTCAATTCCTTAAGTGTTACAAAAGGCCCAATCCAGGTCGACACACAGCATACAACCGAGAAATCAGTTCCTCGAGCATTCCCCACTAGTAATTACGCGTCCTACTCCCCATACAACAATCTTAAAATAAGCATTCCTTGCTTCTTAGGACTAAACAACGATAATACTAGTAGCCATGGGAGCTACAGGAGGGAAACAAAACCGCAACTCAACTGCCAAATAGCAATATCATCGATGAAATCAACTACTAGTACTACTATCCCCAAGCAACGCCATCAAGCCGAGTTTGTGCTTCAGATCATAAGTTTCTCAATTGCATCCTGTACAACGATGCATGAGATGCGGTTAGACAAAAACCTACAGCCCACAATCTGATAAAAGTGAATGCTTCTTAGAAGTTAAGTACCTTGAGCTGCCGAATTTGTGGTTTCAACTGGCTCCCCTCATTGCTCGTCACAGAACAAGCGATCACAGGCCGTGTAACACCACAAGTTCGACCAAGTGCCTGCTTCGATGGAACAAAAACATAGGGCACATTCTGCAGTGAAAAGAAAAAGTAACTGTAAGAAGCCTGTAATCTACACCATAATGCAAATCAAACTTTCACCAACATATGGTTATCAAAGCCAAAACATACTAGCACTGAATAGGTTGTCCTCTGGGCTTCTATTTGTAACAACAACAACAACAACAACTAAGCCTTTTCCCATACTAGACGGGGTCGGCTACATGGATTCTTTGTTTCCACAGATCCCTATCGTGTGCCATGTTAGCAGTTAACTCCCAATAAGCTCGATCATTCTTTATTGTTTCTTTCCAACACTTTTGTGGTCGTCCTCTACCTCTTTTAATACTTTCCAAATTTAGTTTTTCTATCCTCTATTGGTGTCACTCCTAATTTGTTTCTAATAACCTCATTATGTATACGGTCTTTTCTTGTATGACCACTCATCCATCTCAACATCTTCATTTCTGTCACAGACATCTTTTGTACATGTTGATGATTAACTGCCCAACACTCAGAACCATAAAACATGGCAGGCCTAATTGCTGCTCTATAATATTTACCTTTTAATTTTAATGATATCTTCTTATGACAAAGAATACCTGATGCTCCTCTCCATTTTAACCAACCAGCATTAATTCTATGCATAACATCTCCATCAATTCTTCCATCACTCTAAAAAATTGACCCTAGGTATTTAAAACTTTCCTTTTGGGGAATACAATGTGTGCCAATTTTAATTTCTATGTCCTTTGAAGTAACCAAATGATCAAACTTACATTCAATATATTCTGTTTTTGTTCTACTAAGTCGGAGGCCTTTGCTTTCTAATGTTTCTCTCCACAGTTCCAATTTTCTATTAACTTTTTCCTTAGACTCCTCCACTAATACAATGTCATCTGCAAATAACATACACCAAGGTACTTCATCTTGAATATGTTTTGTTAACTCATCAATCACCATTATAAATAAGTATGGACTTAAAGTTGATCCTTGATGTAACCCAATATTAACTTCAAAGAAGTCTGTCATTTCTTCATGAGTCCTCACACATTTTTTTCACCATCATACATGTCTCTTATAAGGTTAATGTATGTCAATGGGATACCTCTTTTTTCCAAAGTTCTCCAAAGAACCTCCCTCGGTACTCTATCATAGGCTTTTCTACATCAATAAATATCATGTGAAGGTCTTTCTTTTTTGCTTTAAAGTGTTCCATAAGACGTCTCAAAAGGCTTCTATTTGTAACATCAAAAGAAAAGAAATTTGTGGAAAACATAAAGAGACAAAGTTGGGCAGGCAGCCACCAACACTTAAAAAGTCAGATAGGTAGGTATCATAGGGGAAACAGGAGCTCGCTGCCTTGTTGGTTGGGGAACCATGGATAAAGTATCAGACAGCACAAGATGAAAACTGATGGTGATTACCGATCCATTCCAGGAAATGCAGTGAGAACAATACTATGTTGATACGATCAAAAGTGTTGACAATGCCAAGTAAAATATACAAACACAAATTATGCTCTAGTAAGATAGGAATCAACTGCGTGTATCAGAGTGGGGACAAGCCTCACACATGCTATACAATAAAATGTGGGAAACCCCGTCAACCACGGAAACTTGACAAGGCTAACGTACAAATACCATTTACCTAGTAAATAATGGTTATAGCAAAACTACTAAAGCTAGCACACCACCAATGAGGAAAATGAAAGAGTACAACATGAAATATCACTTTAGGGTGACAAGTACTTTTTCAATAGATACACAAATTTTCTTAAGATGTTAAAGAGACGAGCATTTCTTAATGATTCTAGGGAAAGAATCAAACCACAGTCGTTCAAGCTAACTTGACATAAGGTAAAACGAACCTCCCACCTGACCTGTTTCTTCTCAAATTGGTTAAAGAATTTTGTTTTGATTTCTTTGTAAGAACCATCAAAAGATACAGTAGGGAATGCTCGTACATGTGCAGCTACCACTTTTGAGACTTTGTGCTTTCTTTTCATACTTATACTCAATGAAGTACATGGTCATACTTTTCAGATCAACATAGTCTACTATGTTGGCGAGAGGTTGCTGCTTTAGGACTTCTGCTTTCCAAGTGCCTTGTGTCCAATGGCCTGAAACCTCACCAGATGCAAGACCCAAAACTATATTTGTGCTTATTGGGCAATCTACAAAGGACATATGCCACATAATCATAAAGTGGGACCAAAATAACAAGACCAAAGAGGTGTAATTTTCCTGGAAGCATCTAGGAAAGCTCATTTGAAGAAATGAGTCGCTTCTGAAACATGAAAGCATTGTCCTTCCATTGAAATGAGCATGCAAGAATACCAACTAGAAATAAATTTCCAATTTTTAACAGATCGCTTTAAATTTCTAGTGATATGTCTAGAGTTAGAATAAACAAATTTAGAGCAGTCTTTGAAGGATACTATATTACAAAACATGCAGAAATTAGGCGACTCAAGAAAATGCAGCCATTTGTGGATATTACAGAAGTTCTCTTTCCACCAAAAATAATATTATGATGCATGATGACACATATCCTAGTATCTTATCCTTAAAGGCGATCAACATGAAGAGAGCCCATTATGCGGAAACCCAACCAATTGGAAAGATCCATCATAAATCATAACCTGCCTCCGTGAACATGGTCTATGATCTTTCAAGTATGGTTAGCTTCCTGGTAACAAAAAGATATGCTTAACTAGCCTACTAACATGTGCATGCAAAAGGACATCCAATGACCGGTCCACTAGGCCGGAGTTGTCTTCTCCAGATTCCACACTCCAATCGAGCATTTTAACTCATTATTAGGAAACATGATGAGTGTCATCTCTGCCTCGCAACATCCACATGCTCAGAAAAACTTCACAAGGTCCGGCGACTTGAGTCTCTACTGACAATCCCATCTTAGTCCCCCAGAAAGGAAAAAGAATTTCATGCTCATATTCTGGATTGGGACCATCACTGTAATAATTGGACGAACAGGGATGTCACCAAATAGACGTATATTATGGTTTCTTATGCACAATTCCTCATGTACTAAAGCATCTAGGAGCCCAAACTATTCCAATATTATGAATATAAATGGTAAAGCTCTATAAAAAATTCACCTTTTGAACACTAGAAGTGAGTATCAAGAGCGTCAACTTTGACAAACATCCCCTAATTAATACTAAAAGTGAACAAGAAAGGAAATCACTCGCTAATGGACTGTATAGTGTGGCTCAAGTTGGCATGAGCTATTCAAATATGAACGATTAGCAACAAAGCTCATTAATGTTGGGCTTGCCGTTCAAAATGTATACAATAGAGAGTGGCACTTCCTTTTGGATTTATGCTAGCTGCATTATGTTCTGATAGGTTCAATAGATCATATACTAATGAATCACGAGTCTTTTTGGATATCGTGTTTATAGAATTTCCATCCATTCAAAGTTTTTATCACTTCTTTTGTGGTTTACATTCTAAAAGAATATTGTATACATACCAATGAATCTCAAGATGTTCCACCATGACGAAATATTTCACCACTTGCCTACTGCTTTTTCCCTTTGAAATCACATGCGCAATTTCAGACCAATTTATAAAGGAAAAGGATACACTTGTTTTAACCGGGAAAGTTTTGAAATGCCTTTTTCCTTGTAAATTGAAATACCTTTTTCCTTGTAGATCTAAAAAATAGTTCATATATGCCAACAGATTCACAAGACAGAGCTTTCCTGAAGCTCATCACAGACTGAAGGCAAAAGAGATTTCTTTTTTGCATATTAAGGATGAAACATAAATTGTGCCCTCCTATTCATATACTACCCAACAGAGCAACCAAAGGGGCATGGCATACTTGGTGGCAGGTTGGCCACTCTGAGACCATCGAGTACAGACGTTCTTCTCAGCCAAACAACTTCACAACCAACGGAAAAATCGGTTGCTTGGTGATCCCAATAACCCACGCTAACACTAAAAGCAAAAGAGATTTTGTCTCATCGTACCCTGACAAGTACTCTATACTATTCCGTTGAGAAACTCTTGCTAGTTTACGAATCAACAAAGGAGGCCGGCAGGCACATTAGCAGAAGAACTAACGCAGGCAACAAACAGAAACTTGAGAGCTCGATTGAGCTTATTCAGATATCAATGACTGCGCAAGTGCGCAAATACCAACTAGAAAACAAAATGGAGAATGTAAAAGGCAGCAACAAATAGGAAGAGGAGTCAGAAAAAAGGAGAAGACCTTGTCTTCAGCTAACAAAGGAAGGTGGAGAAGAATCTCCAGGGGTTCGGTGTCTGCAGCCATCACGATAAACTCCGATATTCCTCTGTTTAGGGTTTTGGTAGCTATCAGCGGTAAGAGACAAAGAAAGAAAATATCGTTAAACACTTTGTGCGATGCACAGAAAACAGATGGAAGGCACTGCTAAAAGAAAAAGTAGACGAATGAGAAAAGTTACGGAAGTTCAAACTGTAAAGGAAAAGGAGAAGGCCAGAAGGGGGTTGCGAAAGTGAAGAACCTTCATTAGCGCCTTTCTTGAGCTGCTTGTAGTTGGCAGCCTGCTGGATCAAATCCAAAATGGTGATGGTCAGCTGAGCGTCCGCTAAGGGATATGCCTTCGGGTTCACCGCCTCCGCAGCCTTCTCCATCGTCATCACCAAACAAGCAATAAGACAAGAGAAAATATAAAGAAGAATCAAAAGAAGAAGAAGAAAATACCATTTTCGAAAGTTGTCGAGAACCAGGAACCTGGCTGCGGGCGGAGAGAGAGAGAGAGAGAGAAGATAGATGCGGCAAAAAGGCAAAGGGGAAGGCAGTTTGTATATGGTGCATGGGTCTGCGTAATACCTCCGCGCCTCATGCCTCCTTCGCACGCCCGAGCTTGAGCTCCGGTGGCCCGTGCCTAGCCAACCCCACTTGACTCGAGTCTGCCGTGCGCACAGCTTCAGCAATTAGCATGCCGTGTCGACCTGCTTCTCTTGTGTACCTGATTGTACACGGGCCTCATACAAATTATAGAGAGTTCACTATTCTAATTTTCCTCTTATTCTTGAAGATCTCGGCATGGTAGATTTTGGTCTATCGCCATCACTACATGATATTCGATTTTTGTCACGATTGGTATTAGAACAAGGATAGCTCGATTACTTGCATATCTGCGAAGGCCAAAGAAGTTACTTTGTTCATTGGAATTCATTTTAGATCAGAATTTCGATAGATATACAAATATTGAGGAGTTCTTGCTTAATTCTTAGCCAAATTTCTTCGTGCATGTGGTCCTTCAAGTGTAAGATCTATATCTTTAACGATCTAAAGCTGTTTTGAAGAAATCCGATTGAATTGTGATTGGTCATAGGTAGAACAAAGTTGTTCTCATCTTGTTTTGGTACCCAATTGAAGAGTTCAACTCTCTTCGGAATAAATATGTTCATCAGCAATTGAATTCGTGTTGATTGGTCACCTTTGGTGTTGATCCAAAGGTTAGAATCAAGAACTGTCCAAGTTTAGGATTGAGCAGTTGAGTTTTATCAGAATTCTCGAATTTGAAGATTTGAATTCACTGGAATCGTGATTTTGGCAGGATAAGTGCTGTCCCTTATTGTTGCCAGCAAATCGAGGCATTCTGATGTCAATTCGCTTGATCTTTAGTTGATCAGTTTTCTATGTTGTCTTGTGGCGTGTTATGACCAGTAAATAGAAATTAACTGAATTAAGAAAAATTGGCATGATTCTTGTCAGAGTTTTATGGTTTGTCATGTTTCAATCCACCGAGTAAGATGCAGCCCATAGTCCTCTCTGTTGTGAGGGAGTTGGAGTAGTCGATTCACGGCAATGAGTAGCCGATTCTAGCTTGTGTGCAGTTGGTCTTCCATCAGTTGCCAACTGATGCCAGCCGAATTGCCCGAGCATCTTAGCCCTCAAACTTGGCCTACATTCAGGAAAATTCTTTCACTTTTATGATTTCTTTTGTTAGCAAATATTCAATATCAGTCAATCTACTTAGATATCTATTTCCTTAGATATACATTTCCTTCAAGATACAATCTCATAAGATGATTACGCGTTTCATTAACCATAAAGAACTTCCAAGAACCATCATTTCATCGTGTCTTTAAAATAAAAGTGGGTATTTCATTTTTTTATAAGTTCAACAACTACTTTCAACATCAATCCTGCTTTTTACTTCTATACTCCTTATTTTTTTCGTGTTCAAGCTACACCTTTCAATTTTTTTGGTTTGGATGAAGTACTACAATAATAATATCATTATTCTTTCCAATATCTCTGAAGTAAATGATGTTGACTCTAAAGTACTATATTAGTTTCAAATAAAAGCGAATAGTCAATTATCAATGGTGTCATCTGATACCTGTAAAAAAAAAGTAAATGATAATTGATAAAGGTAGGGGGGGACTCTATTGAATGGTGTCTCACCAAGAAGGGAGATATAACATGGTTGCATTTTCTCAAAAAGAGAGATCTCGATTTTTCGCATCTCTCTATAGGAAGAGACACAAGTATACCCCGTTTGTCTCCTTTTGTTGAATCGAAGATCCTCACACAAGTTCTTTGTCAGAGATTTTCAGTGATGTAGTGGAAAGATGAACGGACCAAGAACAAGTTTCTCGCGTCTGGAGATCTCAGAAAAGGAAGAAGGTGATAATGATTATCGAGGTTTCCCACAAACAATTTTCTCAAAAAAGATTTCTCTAGTTTCTCCATTGTTTTACCATCTCTTTTTTGTAAATATTTATAGAGATCAAGTCTGACTTTATCTTCCCTGTTTTCTACATTTTAGCTTTTCATTACGAGCTATTTTTTGTCTTTACTTCTCTAACATATACATTTAATATTGTATACATTTTGTATGTAATGTTTTCCCCAGATTTATAACCGAGAATTGATATATTCTGCTTTACATCTCCCACTTAGCCATTTAAGCGAAGTAATTTGATATACTGATTTTACCTCCAACTTTTGTTGGGTTTCCCAAGTCATGTTAAGTATGATTGTTGTTGCAATCATTACCCTTTGTGTGGTTTCTTACCTACATAACAATCAAACATATCTCAAACCCATGTTTGTAATATGCTTTGAGAAAATATCCTCTTTTATACCTTTAGTCAAGGGGTCTGCCAACATATCATCAGTTGGCATATGTGAGATGAATATTTCCTTTCTCATAACTATATCATCAACATAGTAGTATTTTACCATTATATGCTTGCTTTTGAAGTTATCACTTCACACTTCAACAACAACAACAACAACAACTAAGCCTTTTCTCATACTAGACGGGGTCGGCTACATGGATTCTTTGTTTCCACAGATCCCTATCGTGTGCCATGTTAGCAGTTAACTCCCAATAAGCTAGATCATTCTTTATTGTTTCTTTCCAACACTTTTGTGGTCGTCCTCTACCTCTTTTAATACTTTCCAAATTTAGTTTTTCTAACCTTCTTACAGGTTCTTCTTTAAATCTTCTTTCTATATGTCCAAACCATCTTAAATGATGTTCTCTCATTTTATCCTCTATTGGTGCCACTCCTAATTTGTTTCTAATAACCTCATTATGTATACGGTCTTTTCTTGTATGATCACTCATCCATCTCAACATCTTCATTTCTGTCACAAACATCTTTTGTACACGTTGATAATTAACTGCCCAACACTCAGAACCATAAAACATGGCAGGCCTAATTGCTGCTCTATAATATTTACCTTTTAATTTTAATGATATCTTCTTATTACAAAGAATACATGATGCTCCTCTTCATTTTAACCAACCAACATTAATTCTATGTGTAACATCTCCATCAATTCTTCCATCACTCTGAAAAATTGACCCTAGGTATTTAAAACTTTCCTTTTGGGGAATACAATGTGTGCCAATTTTAATTTCTATGTCCTTTGAAGTAACCAAATGATCAAACTTACATTCAATATATTCTGTCTTTGTTCTACTAAGTTGGAGGCCTTTGCTTTCTAATGTTTCTCTCCATAGTTCCAATTTTCTATCAACTTTTTCCTTAGACTCCTCCACTAATACAATGTCATCTGCAAATAACATACACCAAGGTACTTCATCTCAAATATGTTTTGTTAACTCATCCATCACTATTATAAATAAGTATGGACTTAAAGTTGATCCTTGATGTAATTGAATATTAACTTCAAGTAAGTCTGTCGTTCCTTCATGAGTCCTCACACATGTTTTTTCACCATCATATATGTCTCTTATAAGGTTAATATATGTCAATGGGATACCTCTATTTTCCAAAATTCTCCAAAGAACCTCCCTCGGTACCCTATCATAAGCTTTTTCTAGATCAATAAATATCATGTGAAGGTCTTTCTTTTTTGCTCTAAAATGTTTCATAAGACGTCTCAAAAGGTGAATCGCTTCAATAGTAGATTTTCCTGGCATGAATCCAAATTAGTTCTCTATTGTACTTGATACTTGTCTTAACCTACGTTCGATAATTCTTTCCCATAATTTCATAGTATGACTCATTAACTTGATACCTTGATAATTCGCACAATTTTGAATGTCTCCCTTGTTCTTATATATGGGTATAAGTATACTAGCTCTCCATTCCTCGGGCATCTTTTGGTTTTTCCATATTTCATTAAATAGTCTTGTGAGCCAAGTGATTCCTATTTCTCCTATTATTTTCCAACTTCTATAGGAATATTATCTGGTCCTACCGATTTACCACCCTTCATATGTTTAAGAGCCTCTTTGACTTCATTCTTTTGAATACGTCGGTAGAAATTATGGTTTATATACATTTCTGACATGGCTAAATCTCCTAAACTAATACTAACATCTTTATTTTCATTAAAAAGATTATAAAAATAGTTTTTCCATCTATTTCTTATATCATCATTTGCCACTAGAATTTTTTCATCCTCGTCTTTTATGCATCTAACATAATTAAGATCTTTAGTTTTCTTATCTCTCGCCCTAGCTATCCTAAAAATATCTCTTTCACCCTCTTTTGAGTTGAGTTTTTTTTTATATAAGTTCTCACAAATCTTAGCTTTTGCTTCACTGGCCTTTTTCGCTTCCTTCTTAGCTTTCTTATAAGCTTCTAAAGTTTCACTAGTTTTCTTAGCATAATGTAATTTGTAACAATAACTCCACCCATGTAAGGGATCACCCCTGCATTGCCGGTCCCAAGCCCGGATAAAGGAGGAGGGTTGTGTTAGGCTTTCGACAGCCAACGTAAAACTTTGTCGGATTTTTATAACATAGATTACAAAAATTACGAGCATTGCTTTGGGGCATCCCCGCTTAGCGACGTGCTGCAGAACCCGAATGTAGTAAGAAGTAAACAAGGGCTACTACACTTTTGCCCAAATGTAGTGAATCAATTGCAGAGAGGGTTCCCACATCATGGACGGGTGTGGGTAAAGAAGTTAGTCCCGCTACATTGCCGCCCGAATATAGTGAAAATTTTTCAGAGAGGGTCTCTGCATTTTGATTATGGACGGATGCGGGGGGGTAAGGAAGTTATTCCTAGATAATAAGATTTATATTGGTTCTTGGAATATCGGAACATTATCCAGTAAGCTAATGGAGGTGGTAGATACTATGATTCGGAGAAAGATTAATATTCTATGTTTACAAGAGACAAAATGGGTTGAAGAAAAAGCAAAGGAGATAGAGGATATAGGTTTTAAATTATGGTACTCAGGTAAAGAAAAGGCTCGAAACGGAGTTGGTATTATCATAAATAAAGATTTAAAGGAGAGTGTAGTAGACATACAACGATATGGTGACCGAATCATGACGTTGAAATTAGTGTTAGGAGCAAAGGTTTTGAATATAGTTTGTGCTTACGCACCCCAAGTAGGACTACAAGATAATATAAAGACTGTTTTTTGAGAAGAGTTAGATAAGGTATTTCAAAAGATTCCACAAAGGGAGATGATTTGTTTAGGAGGAGATTTAAATGGACATGTTGGTAAAGAGGCATTAGGATATCAAGGGATTCAACGAAACTTTGGTTTTGGAAATGTAAACGAGGAAGGTAGAGAGATTTTAAATTTTGCTATGGCATTTGATCTCTTTATAGTCAATACAATCTTCAAAAAATGAGATGAACATTTAATTACTTATAAGAGTGGCTTATCACAAACACAAATTGATTACTTTATTTGTAGAAAAAAAGATAGAGCATATTGTAAAGATTGTAAGGTAATTCCAGGAGAAAGCTTAACCACCCAACATCGACTTTTAATTATGGATTTACAAATAAAAAAATGGACAAAGAAGAAAAGAGTGCATCAAGCTATTCGGACTAAATGGTGGAACCTCAAAAACGAGAAAGAAGATATATTTAAACAAAAAGTCCTTCAAGGAGATGTTTGGAATTATGTTGGCACACCCTGTGATATGTGGAACAATATGGCTATACATATTAGGAAAGTGGCGAAAGATATGTTAGGGGTATCTAAGGGAGGTATACCGGCACAAAAAGAAGCTTGGCGGTGGAGTGAAGTAGTGCAAAATAAAATCAAGGCAAAGAGGGCATGTTACAAATTATATTATGCCAAGAAAACTAGTAAAACTTTAGAAGCTTATAAGAAAGTAAAGAAAGAAGCAAAAAAGACCGTTAGTGAAACAAAAGCTAAGATTTGGGGGGACTCATATAAAAAACTCAACTCAAAAGAGGGTGAAAGAGATATTTTTAGGATAGCTAGGGCTAGAGATAAGAAAACTAAAGATCTTAATTATGTTAGATGCATAAAAGATGAGGATGAAAAACTTTTAGTGGCCAACGATGATATAAGAAATAGATAGAAAAACTATTTTTATAATCTTTTTAATGAAAATAAAGATGTTAGTATTAGTTTAGGAGATTTAGCCAAGTCAGAAAAGTATATAAACCACAATTTCTACCGACGTATTCAAAAGAATGAAGTCAAAGAGACTCTTAAACATATGAAGGGTGGTAAATCGGTAGGACTAGATAATATTCCTACAGAAGTTTGAAAAATACTAGGAGAAATAGGAATCACTTGGCTCACAAGACTATTTAATGAAATATGGAAAAACCAAAAGATGCCCGAAGAATGGAGAGCAAGCACACTTATACCCATATATAAGAACAAGGGAGACATTCAAAATTGTGCGAATTATCGAGGTATCAAGTTAATGAGTCATACTATGAAATTATGGGAAAGAATTATCGAATGTAGGTTAAGACAAATATCAAGTACAACAGAGAACCAATTTGGATTTATGCCAGGCAGATCTACTATTGAAGCGATTCACCTTTTGAGACGTCTTATGGAACATTTTAGAGCAAAAAAGAAAGACCTGATAGGGTACCGAGGGAGGTTCTTTGGAGAACTTTGGAAAAAAGAGGTATCCCATTAACATATATTAACCTTATAAGAGACATGTATGATGGTGCAAAAACATGTGTGAGGACTCATGAAGGAACGACAGACTTCTTTGAAGTTAATATTGGGTTACATCAAGGATCAACTTTAAGTCCATACTTATTTATAATGGTGATGGATGAGTTAATAAAACATATTCAAGATGAAGTACCTTGGTGTATGTTATTTGCAGATGACATTGTATTAGTGGAGGAGTCTAAGGAAAAAGTTAATAGAAAATTGGAACTATGGAGAGAAACATTAGAAAGCAAAGGCCTCCAACTTAGTAGACAAAGACAGAATATATGGAATGTAAGTTTGATTATTTGGTTACTTTCGAGGACATGGAAATTAAAATTGGCACACATTGCATTCCCCAAAAGGAAAGTTTTAAATACCTAGGATCAATTTTTTAGAGTGATGGAAGAATTGATGGAGATGTTACACATAGAATTAATGTTGGTTGGTTAAAATGGAGAGGAGCATCAGGTATTCATTTTGATAAGAAGATACCATTAAAGTTAAAAGGTAAATATTATAGAGCAGCAATTAGGCCTGCCATGTTTTATGGTTCTGAGTGTTGGGCAGTTAATCATCAACATGTACAAAAGATGTCTGTGACAGAAATGAAGATGTTGAGATGGATGAGTGGTCATACAAGAAAAGACTGTATACATAATGAGGTTATTAGAAACAAATTAGGAGTGGCACCAATAGAGGATAAAATGAGAGAACCTCGTTTAAGATGGTTTGGACATATAGAAAGAAGATCAAAAGAAGAACCTGTAAGAAGGTTAGAAAAACTAATTTTAAGAAGTATTAAAAGAGGTAGAGGATGACCACAAAAGTGTTGGAAAGAAACAATAAATAATGATCTAGCTTATTGGGAGTTAACTGCTAACATGGCACATGATAGGGATCTGTGGAAGCAAAGAATCCATGTAGTCGACCCCGTCTAGTATGGGAAAAGGCTTAGTTGTTGTTGTTGTTTAATGTAATTTGTAACATGCCCTCTTTGCCTTGATTTTATTTTAAACTACTTCACTCCACCACCAAGCTTCTTTTTGTGCTGGTACACCTCCCTTAGATACCCTTAACATATCTTTCGCCACTTTCCTAATATGTATAGCCATATTGTTCCACATATCACAGGGTGTGCCAACATAATTCCAAACATCTCCTTGTAGGACTTTCTGTTTAAATATATCTTCTTTCTCGCTTTTGAGGTTTCACCATTTAGTCTGAATAGCTCGATGCACTCTTTTCTTCTTTGTCCATTTTTTTATTTGTAAATCTATAACTAAAAGTCGATGTTGGGCGGTTAAGCTTTCTCCTGGAATTACCTTACAATCTTTACAACACGCTCTATCTTTTTTTCTACAAATAATGTAATCAATTTGTGTTTGTGATAAGCCACTCTTATAAGTAATTAAATGTTCATCTCATTTTTTGAAAATTGTATTGACTATAAAGAGATCAAATGCCATAGCAAAATTTAAAATCTCTCTACCTTCCTCGTTTACATCCCCAAAACCAAAGTTTCCACGAATCCCTTGATATCCTAATGCCTCTTTACCAACATGTCCATTTAAATCTCCTCCTAAACAAATCATCTCCCTTTGTGGAATCTTTTGAAACACCTTATCTAACTCTTCTCAAAAAACAGTCTTTATACTATCTTCTAGTCCTACTTGGGGTGCGTAAGCACAAACTATATTCAAAACCTATGCTCCTAACACTAATTTCAGCGTCATGATTCGGTCACCATATCGTTGTATGTCTACTACACTCTCCTTTAAATCTTTATTTATGATAATACCAACTCCGTTTTGAGCCTTTTCTTTACCTGAGTACTATAATTTAAAACCTGTATCCTCTATCTCCTTTGCTTTTTCTCCAACCCATTTTGTCTCTTGTAAACATAGAATATGAATCTTTCTCCGAATCATAGTATCTACCACCTCCATTAGCTTACCGGATAATGTTCCGATATTCCAAGAACCAATATGAATCTTATTATCTAGGAATAGCTTCCTTACCCCCCCGCATCCGTCCATAATCAAAATGCGGAGACCCTATCTGAAAAATTTTCACTACATTCGGGCAGCAATGTAACGGGACTAACTTCTTTACCCACACCCGTCCATAATGTGGGAACCCTCTCTGCAATTGATTCACTATATTCGGGCGAAAATGTAGTGGCCTTTGCTTACTTCTTACTGCATTCGGAATCTGCAGCACATCGCTAGGCGGAACGCCTCAAAGCAATGCTCATAATTTTTTTAATCCATGTTATAAAAATCCGACGAAGTTTTACGCTGGCTGTCGGAAGCCTAACACAACCCTCTTCCTTTATTCGGGCTTGGGACCGGCAATGCAAGGATGATCCCTTATATGGGCAGAGTTAATCATAGTAATTGTTGCGTTGTTGTCACAATAAATAATAATTAACTCATTGGTTATACCAATCTTCAAATCACGTATGAAATGGCTTATCCAAACGACACTTGTTGCAGCCATATAACAAGCTAAATACTCAACTTCATTTGTATGCAACGCTACACAATCCTGTTTCTTGCAAGTCTAAGAAACAACTCCATCTCCAAATAAGAATATTTGACTCGAAGTCGATTTACTATCATCTTTGCTCCCAACAAATTTAGCATTTGAGTATCCTACTATTTTTAATTCATTTACTTGAAAATATAGTTTTAAGTCTTTTGTCCCTTTGAGATATCTTAGAATCTTTTTCACAACTATCCAATGTTGCCAACCAGGATTACTTTGATTTCTACTCATAAAACTAACAATAAAGTTGATATCAAGTCTTGTATACACAATAACATATATCAAGCTACCAATAGCTTGTGCATAAAGAACATGAGGCTTATCGTCTCCCTTACCAGAACAATCAGTCTTACTTAATTTGACTCCTTTCGCAACAGGTATAGATGCAGACTTGCATTCACCATTTTAAATTTCTTTAAGATATAATCAATATATCTCTCCTAACTTAGGCATAGGAGTTTAGATTTTTTATCTTGATAAATCTTTATACTCAGAATATATGATGCTTTCCCTATATCCTTCAATTCAAACCTTGAGTTTAACCATGACTTGATTTTAACAATCATGCCATTGTTATTCCTAGTCAATAATATGTCATCTACGTATGACGATACGATGACGAAGTGGCTCCCACTGTTCCAGATATATACAAAGTGATTAAGTTTATTAGCCACAAACTCAAGTTCCATAATAGTATTTTGAAAAGATAAATATCATTGACGAGGTGATTGCGTAAGGCCATATAAGGATTTTTTTAACCTATATATTTTATCTTCTTGGCTTTTAACTATATTCTATCTGGTTGTTGCATATATATGATTTCATTTAAATCACCATTTAGAAAAGATGTTTTTACATCTAACCGTTGGAAATCTAAATTATAATATATTGAAATTATCAAAAGTATCCTTATGGATGCAAATTTTGTAATAGGAGAATATGTCTTAAAATAATCTATTTCCTCCTTTTACAATAATTTCTTTGCAACCAACCTTGCCTTAAACTTGTCGATAGACCCATCAACTTTATACTTTTTTTATAGAACTCATTTATAAGCTATGACTTTTCTTTCTTTTGGCAAATCAGTCAATTCTCAAGCTTGATTTTTTTCAATGAATTCAATTCCCTCATTCATGATTTTTCTTAGTCTACTGATTGAGATTAATCAATAGCTTGATGATAAGTGAAGTTATCGGTCGACTCATCTAAATTTACCAAATTGCACACTTCTTCTGTAAGGTTAGTGTCACAATCCTTTAAGTAGTACATTGTGATCTTAAGTCTATTATATTCACTTAAAGTTTTAGTTTGTTCAGGAATATCATCTATGGGTTTAAATGATAATGGATCTATGTCTACTAGATCGTCAACATAGTCACATTATTTTAAAAAATATCATTATTAATCTTCTCTAAGAATTAAACATCCATACTTTCTATTAATCAATGATTCTTATAATAAAATTGATATCCTTTAAAGCCTTTAGGATATCCGATAAATACACATCTCAAAGAGCTATTATTTAGCTTATCTCTAGACTGGTTAAGGATCCTTATATGAGCGATAGATCCTCACATCATAAGATAACCTAGGTTTGGTCTTCTCCCAAATCACATCTCATATGGTGTAGAGAATACAATTTCATATAGTACTCTGTTGAGTATATATATGTAGACACAGAAAATCCTCGTCTCCGGGTTCTTAGGCCTGAAGCGAATCTTTTCGTGCTTACATCGCTTTAAAAAGGGTGTGCCAGCTAGCTTTCTCAAACTAGCGAAGTGATTTTTGAAAATATCTGACTTTTGGGGCGACTGTGGACAAGTGGGTTCTTTTTGTCGCAGACTTTCTTGCACCGGCGCACAAGGGTCAGTCTGTACGCTTTAGGAAAACTCGTTTTTACACAAACACGACTCTTTTTGAAAACTTGAAAGTGTTTTATCGATTGGTTTTGTCAAATTTGCAACTTTTATACATGGGATCTATGCGCTCCTATGTCTCTCGGGTTTTAGCCGATTTTGGCGTGTAGTCGTGTGCATCCAGTGCTCGATTTAAGGCAAGTACTACACGATTTGACCAATCTGGTTCGATGCAAGTATGCTCCCTATCTCGAGTGTGGCAGATATGCAATGCAAACTCACACAACTTGAAGGGAAAACCCGGAATTTAAAGACATAACAGAAGGAAAATAACAGAAAGGGAAATAGCAGAAAGGGAAATATGGCTATATCTTAGATGCGGAAGGGAAAATATATATAGCTATATCTTAAGAGCGAGAAGGCTCAATGTGAGTGAGTGCTTTGAGTGTATAAATTGAAAGGGCAACTCACACGACTTGAACCTTAAAAACCCAGCTGAAAGGGGAAATACATATATATATATGTAAGAGCGAAAAGGCTCAATTGTGAGTGAGTGCTTTGAGTGTATAAAATGAAAGACAACTCACACAACTTGAACCTTAAAACCCAGCTGAATGTATATAAATAGAGCTATATCCTATGGGTTGTTGAGGCCCGTTTTGTGTGCAAAAGGTGTGCAGATAAGAGCGGAAAGGCTCGAGTGTACGTGTGTGATTCGTGTTTCAAACCATAATATTACATCTCGGGGGGAGACTACGCTCCATTATTTTAACCCCGTATCGAATTTAATTGAAACTTGAATCAATGTAAAAGATCAGGTTCGAGCACTTACACGTCGTCTGCTTAGACTCTCTTTATCAGCGAAATCTGACCTTGGATATAGCCGTTGGATGGACCTTTCTCTACGAAACGACCAGCTGCGTGGGAGGTTGATCCTAGATCGTGACCTGGGCTAGGTTGACACACTAAGTTGCTATGGTTTTTGGAGTTAGACACGACAGATCTAGGGTGAGAACTAATGGATCTGGGTCAGGTCTAGGCGGGTTGTTTTGGTTAAAAGCTAGACCAAGGTCCTAAGGGAAAAACCCGACCAACTAATGGTCGAGTTAGGTGGTGTCTACGGGATTATTTTAGGTGAGACACTATGGAATGCTCGGCCAACTAATGGCCGAGCTTGGGTGGGGATTAGTGAATGATCTTAGGGGAGATCCTAAGGTGAGTTCTAGGGTAATGCTCGGCCAAAGGGTGGCCGAGCTGGGCAGGGTTTTTTTTTTTGGAGAAGGATTAGGTAGGATCTAAGATGAGTCCTAAGGAAAGAGCTCGGCAAAATGGTGGTCGAGCTTTGGCTGATATTAGACGGTTGATCTCGGGTGAGATCCTAAGGGAATGGCTCGGCCAAAAGGGTGGCCGAGCTGGGTAGGTTTAGAGTGGTTTTTTTCTTTTTCTTTTAGTTAGGGTCTAACTTGGGTAATGGTTTAATGTTAGGGATAGACCTAAGATGAGCTCGGCCACTATGGACCAAGCTAAATGGGTGAGGATGGGTTCGACAAGAGGAGGGAACCGAGTGTTTTAGACACTCGGTTTTGCCAGGTTTTTGGGAGTGGTTTTTGGGTTAGGAAATGAGTTGGGTAGTGGTTTTTAGGTTAGGGTTTTCTTTAGGACAGATCTAAGGTGAGCTCAGCCAGCCAATGGCCGAGCTGGGTATGGTCCTAGGTTAGGATGGTCTTAGGTAGAACTAGGTCAGCCCTTTTAGTGAAGTTCGGCCAGCTCCTTGGCTGGACTTTGCTGTGGCTTGTCGTTAGTGGTCTAGGTGGTTTAGAGAGGTGAGAAAAAAGATGGTTTTGGGCAGGAACTAGGGGACTTACCTTGACAACATTTCAGCCGTTTGATCCTTGGTTCCCACGCAGCCAATCCTCACCAAGCAAGGGCCATCCAATGCCGCCAGATTTGATTTCCTTTCAGCCATGTACAAACCGTGCTCTACAAGACCCCAGCCCACCCACAACTTTCACCCACAATCTCACGAAACAAGAGGGGAAGGCCAGCCCCTTTTGTTGACCTTCCTCTCTCTCTCTCTCTCTCTCTCTCTCTCTCTCTCTCTCTCTCTCTCTCTCTCTCTCTCTCTCTCTCTTTTCCCTAAGTGGAGAGGCGTGAAATGCTGGAAATTCGTTCCCTTCAAAGCCAGCCCACTCACGTCCTTTTATAGGCCCCTTGTGTGGATATGGATCCTTTGTTGGTTTCTAAAATCCGGATCCAATCCAATCCAAGTTTCGTTTGGATATGGATCTTGGATCTGGATCTGGATTTTTGGATCCAGATTTGATCCAAATTTTTCTCTTCTTCAGTCCTTTCTGGCGTTTCAAGCCGGATGCTTCGTGCAGGTCCTGAGTTCATCAAGATTCCGTCTTACGCTGGGTTTTTCCCATTTTCATCGTCCGAGCTTCTTTTCGTCTTTCTGGACTTTGTTTCGACTGTTTCTTCTTGCTTTTGACTTGGATTTTCCGTGATTTCAGAGATGCTTTTGGCTTGGCCTTTGATGCTTCAGGCTTGAAATGCGTTTGTGGCCTGGGCTTCTTTTTCGTCCTCGAAATTCACTTTTCATCGGGCTAGGCTTGACCTTTGAACTTTTTGAATCTTTTGCGACTGTTTTGAGCCAGGCTTCATCTGTTCGTCTGGTCTCTTGTAAAAAATAGGACTTTCGTCCACTTTTGAGATTTTTTATGTTTCGAACAGGGTTGGAAAATAGAGTTTTGAAGGGTTTGAGTTCCTGAGTTTTTTGAAATCTCCAAACTTGGCTTTTTGAGCTGATTTTCGAACCAGGCATTTGGTTTTGGAAAATATTTGGATTTTGGGGTGTTTACAATATATAATTATACTTACCGCTTATCTTCAAAATACCCTTGATAAAGAAACATCTATTAACATAGGCTTTTTCATATTCAGTAAGGTCTTATTATATCTTTTTGCCACACCATTCTCTTGAGGTGTCTTTAACATTATATTTTGCTTTGTGATACCAAAGTCTTTACATGACTCTAAAAATTATATAGAGGTGTACTCCCCACCTCGATCAGATTTTAAGACTTTGATTGTATATCTTAGTTGGTTCTCAATTTCCTACTTATATTCTTTAAATGCTTCAAGTGCCTCATATTTATTTACTAAGAAATATATATATGTATATCTCAAGTAAATAAAGGTTATAAAATAAACATTTTTTCAATGTGATATTACTCTAAAAGGTTCACATAAATCAGTGTGAATGATTTCAACATGGTTGTTGCTCTTGTTATTTCATTGAAAAATATTTTTCTTATCATTTTCTCTTGTATACATGCTTCACATTTTCAAAAAGTTTTTTCTGGAATCCTCATAATAAGTCAAAGTCAGATAACTTCATCAACTTTTTAGACTTATATGCCCTAGACATTTATGGCACACATTCACATCAACGTTAAAGATATAATCAATATAAGCTAAAGAACATTCACTTTCATTTATGTTTAACTTGAACAATCCTTGTTGATCATCGAATAATGTTAAAAAGGCTATCCTTTCATGCTTCCCACATTTACCTTGCAAGGGATAAAGGTGATTTCAAAAGCCTTCTCAATCAAGGCAGTGAATGAGATAAATTGTGCCTTATAGTTGACACAATTAATACATTACTTAAAACAACTAGTGTGCCTTATATATGAATCATAAAGGATCCCATTCCAAGGTCATTTGAAAAGTCGTTATTTCCCATATATACCCTATGTTCCTTTGGTTTATATTCCTTTAGGTCTATAACACCTTCTTTGCTCTTTGAAATATGTCTCGTCACTGTAGAGTCAATCTACCAACTAGATATTGGATGATTAATATAAAGCATTCCGAAACCATGCAAATTATGTCTTTCTTCTTTGATTAACCATGCTATATTTTGGATGTTTCCACTACCAGTCTTTTTATTTGAACAATCCCTCTTATAGTGCCCAATCTTTCTACAGTTGAAACACTTGACCCGAGAAGTAGTTTCTAACGATTTCTTAAAAATTTGATCACCTTTCTTGTTATTCTTGTGAAACTTCTTATTTGATTTATTATTTTTCTGATTTGGTCTAGAGCTTGACTCTATCTCATCTTAAGCTACTAGCAGTTTGTTCTTTTTTATTTTTATTCATATACTCTTTTTCAATTGCTAGTTTGAGGGATTCAGAAAGACTTGTCTCAACCCCTAATCTAAGGGTTGTGACAACTATATTCTATGAAGGAGAAGGTTGTTCAGTATGGTGGATATTTGCAAAGCTTCGGTGATGACCGACTTTACTATAGCCAAGTCTCTGGCCATTACCAACATTTAATTCACATGTTCTACTACACTATCTCCTTTTTTATTTTATAGGAGTTTTAATTTTATATTTAGTTGTTATAGTATCAAATAACTCTTTAGCAGTCTCGTATTCCTCGAATACTCTAATGAGGTTATCTTTCATTTCATCATTATTGTTCTAACTATTGTTTCATCTCTAAGGAATGTTTTGTATGCATCCTTTTTTCTCTTCTTTTGCATTTGGAGTATGCGGTAGAATTGTATCTCTTAGAACGTAATTTACACCCTCAAGTGTAAGCACCAATGGGATATGTCTTTTCTACATTTAGAAATTTAGGTCATTCAATTTTTTTGTTTTTGCCAACTTAGATACACAAGTTCTGAAGTTCATTTTAGATTTATTTGGCAAAAAAGTAAAAATAAGATGGTATAAAAAAGGAAACAACCAATCACGTATGTTAGACAACAATTAACATACTACTGAAATGCAATTTACAAAATTATCTAAGTACTAAATTAGAAATATCTCCAAGTACCTAAGAATAATTTCAATTGATACATAGGTACCAGTTTGAAAAATACTCTTAACTTGATTCTCTTATTTCATAACCAACGTAGGGACAAAACAATAATTTTTTCATTTATTCCTGTCAATGTAATTTTTCTAAAACTTTAGGGCAAACCAAGAATTCTATACTTTTGTTTGGTTTTGTAATATTTCAAAAAGACCTAGGAAAAAATAGTAAAATAACACTTGTTTTGTAAAATTTGTGATTGATCGAGGGTAAGACTGTAATTTTGCCCTTAGAATCTTTATTTTTTATTAAAGACATGGGCAATAATATCTTTTTACACATTGATAAACCTATGAAAAATTATGCTCGTCCAAGGGCAACAATTTAATTTCATATGCGATAATTTCATAATTTTTATAAATTATCAAGGGATAGTTTTGTCTTTTCATCAATTAAGGACAAAACTATCTTTTTACTTTAAAATATCTAAACTTTTTCATAATTGTCTAAAAATAGTTTTGAAAAAATAAAAAATGACAAAGGGCATATGGACTTGAGTCCGTTGCCTGAGGTAGTGTCCTCGAAATCGCCATTGTTTTTTCCAAAATCGCGATGGTAAGCTGTTTCCTTCAACGGATTTTGGAAACCGCAGTTTCGTATCGTGGCTTTGATGTTGCATAAAACCCATGAGACTGATGTTGAGAGAGGAGGGGAGAGGTACAACGGGAGAGAGGTACAATAGGAGGGAGAAGGAGGTCTTTGCCTTCGCTTCACCGTTCCCCTCTTGGGCTTCGATGCTTCATCGATTCGTTCTAGGGCTTTGGTTTCTTTGGGCTTTCGACTGCCTCTTGGGTTCTCTGGCTGCCTTTTTGGGCTTCCCTCAACTTTTGGGCCTCTCTTGGCTTGTGTTTGTTTTTCTTTGCTAAAAAAGAAAAAATTTCGACTACCTTTATGCTCTTTCGTATATTCTTTTAATTATTTTTACTTGTTTATTGCAGGTTTGAGATGAACTAGGCCATGATAAGATCTTCATAGAGGTTTTTTATTGGAGATTTTCAGTGATGGAGTGGAAAGATGAACGGGTCAAGAATAGGTTCCTCACGTATGGAGATATGGGAAAAGGAAAAAGAAGATGATGATTATGGAGGTTTCTCACATACGATTTTCGAGGAAAGATTTCTCTAGTTTTTAAATTACTGTCTCTTTGTGTATAATATTTATAGAGATCGAGTTTGGCTTTATCTTCCCCATTTTTCTCGTATGCGCTTTTCATTACAAGTCGTTTTTTGTCTTTACATATATAATATATACATTTAATATTTATAGAAATATTGTGCATTACACCTTTGACAGCGCAACCATCTCACGTCTTTCACTTAGGAAAGATGCAATGGAGCTCGTGTTTCTCACACAGAGAGACAAATGAAAGACGGAAGGAGAGATGTGCCCACAGGTAGAAGGGAGATGAGAGAGGGACAAGGGAGCAAAGACTTACCGTGGTGGTGGCCACACGCTCCAGCGACACGACATAGAAAGAAAAGAAAGGAGAGATGCCAACGCAAAGAGGAGAGATGTGCCCATAAATATGCCCACTGGTGATGACATTGACCTAGGTAGGAATAGTTTCTTCGTTGATTTTCTACATGCTTTCTTCTGTATTTAAGATGAATTTTTCTTGGAGACTCTATTGTGCCTGTCATAGTTGCTCAAAAGTTGTCGATGTTGTTCCAATCTCAGTTATGCAAATGAGCGGTTGTGATTCTTGTCATATACATAAACGGTGTAATATCGCTAGGGTCCGGTCCACTTTCGGGTGTCCTAAGTATGGGGCATCACGTAGCTCATGCAATAGAGTTTTTCTAAGATCACCGACATTTGACATGTACAATTGCTCTTGTTGAGTCCATAGCAACCCGTCTCTTAACACGTATTTTGTTGTTAAGCCAGCCTTTACCTATTCTTTGCATTAGACAAAAGTCTTATCCTCATCGACATACTGGCGTGCATGGTCTAGTATGTCACCTTCAACTCAGTACAGGGCACCTACTACCTCCTGCACTAGTTTCCTACTCAATGCATCAATAACTAGGTTATCTCTTTCGGGCCAATACCTCTACTTAAAATTATACTCTTTCAGCAGTTTCATCCAATGGGCCTATCCCGATGTAAATCTTTTTTGAGTCTTTAGGAAGGTGTTTGTAACGTTATCAATTACAATGGTGAAAGAAACCTCCAAGACAATCACCCGATCAATCGGGTTGGGACAAAAACTCAACCATCTTCCTCCATAAGTTGAGTACCCAATCGAGTCTACACCATAGTTAAAGTCGTACGAACCTTGTAGAGAGATTATAGGCCCAGTATCTCAACATGATCACCGATGATACTTCTCTTACTGCAACTACTTTTGAACAATGCCTTGCATTTATCAGGAGCTAGGATCGCCAATATAGTTATGTCCTAGCCACTGCTAGGCTTTGATTCCAAATATGTTATTGGATACACCGATAACTGGCATTGGAAAACAGAGCCAACCAGCCTTCACATAACCCACGGGAGAAGCCGTCTACCCGTTGAGAAAAATCTTCTATGATGGTCTCCGAGGAACTCAACGAACTCACAACTTGTTTCTTCGCGAAAACGTTTTCAAAGACATAAAAAGAACTGAAGTTGCCTAAGTGATTGTCGTTGAGAGTAAGACCTAGAACCAATAATGTAAAACAAGGCTTGGCCTGCCCAAGGCCCTAACGGAGGGAGTCCACATGATGTCAAAGGAACTACCAAAGAGCTTCCTCTTTGGCAATATGACTCTACTAACAGTAGCTTGAACAGTAATAGGGTCGGCCCATGGAGACTTGCAGCATTCAACTCCCTGCCTTCTCTTGATGAGTCTTTCATTCCTTAGCAACCACTTTGAGCCCTTCCCCTATGCCTTAGCAAATTGTTCCGTTCTTCTCTAGAGCTTTTCTCTCTTCTCTTGCCTTCATTCAGACTCCGCTTTTGCCTTATGCTTTCCGACCTCTTTACCTTGGTTATCCCAACTCCCTTTTATAACTTAAGGGGCTTGAAGAACCTAATCAACACTTTACGTAACCCATCTTGCTCTGCCGACAACATTCTGGTCAGGAGACCACCTATTGACCCGTCCTGGCCAATATACTAACACTATTTAGCGGACATCCTACTGGACCCGACATTGCTCCAAGACAGCCTTAGGAAGGCAGCTCCCATGCTCCCGAAATGGACAGGCACTTCCTGCATGCCGGTCTGGACTACTCTAGCGGTACCATTTTGGGGAAGCCAGCCATACTAGAGTCCCCCTTCGGCCTCGCTCGTGCGGTCTCACCATGGGTTGTCCGCCATGCATGGCAATCCTATGTCGACTTCCCACGAGCAGTACCAGTACAGTACCATCAAACACAATTGTCGTCTTTTCGTGTGCGACACCAGAGTAGTGCCACCCGCCGTGTCATTCCATGTGAGCCTTGCTACAACTGACCAACCTATTAGTGTTAGTGTTTCCCAGCTACTCTGTGGGACTTGCCTTACTTATTCTTGAAACGTCTCACTCCAATACTTTATTCCAACAATTTTTTGGACCACCCAATTGTACAATCCTTTAATACTGTGCAGAGGCATGCTGCAGCAAGACTGGGGCCATCCGGTTGTGCAATTGTATCATGCTTCTCAAGGACCATATCCTTGGGACAGGGTACCGGTTGGGCCACATAGTTGTACAACACTTTTGTGCTCTAGGGTAGGATGCCGTTCTAGGCCTGCAACATCTCTTGTGAGAAGCAACAAAAAGCCCATTAGAGGGGTGGGGGTTGGAGATACTTTGTTTGTACCTTTACAATAGAGGTGGTGTAATCCTATTCTACCATGACATGTGGATCATGTAAGGGGAATCCATTTTGCTTTTATCTTTATTTATGGGAGTGTTGTGTTCTTCCATTTGTGAGACACTCACGGATCTTATAAGAGTAAATCAATCGATCGATTTACCTATATTTTTTCCAATATAGTCCTTCCGAGCTCCCACACATTTCCATCTCCAAAAATCTGCTGGTTGTTTGTGATTTTCTAGCTCGGGCTCCAGAAACCGATTTATTGGCGATCAACATTTTCCTCAACCTTTCTGCCATTAGATTGAGGGATGCCATTGATTTCTTCCAGCTTTATTTTAGTATTGAATCTGTTGATAGTCATGGGAAGACTCATCTTTCTTAGATTAAAGATTTGTATGATTCTCCTAATACCGACTTTGACTGACAATATGTTTATTGGGTTATCTTGCACAGCCTTAAGCCATTCTTAGACTCCACTGTAGAACCATATTTCCCTTCTTGTCTTCCTTGACTCATTCAAGACATCTCTTTTTTTGGGCATTCACGTGTGAAATACAATAGAAACACTCTACTTGAATATGTAAACACCTAGTTGCTGATGAATAACTTTTCTTCTCATTCAGATGATTTCTTCTGTTCATTAGTTACTCCTTTCCTTTGCACGGAGAAACCATACTAGGACGGTATAACTTTCTTTAATCAACTGAAAACCTTTGCTTTGAAGTTTGTTGATTTTGGCTGACCATTGGAGGAAGAAGAAGATCCATAAATCCCTTCATCTCAAACCCCATAATAAGTTGCACGTTAAGTTGACTTCGAGAAGCAATGCAACCCCGTGAAAAGAACTATTGCTGAATCTCAAAAGCTTGCTGCAATAGCCAAGAAGAATTTGCTCCAGCCAAGGGGTCTTAGAATTTTGCCAATATAATAGCCCACAGAAGTATCATCCAAGCTATGAGGCAAGTGTAGAGTCTTAATACAATTTTAGGATTATGAAACTTCCACTGATCACGCTCTGACTATAGACGCCAGCGTCTGTCCCTATAGTATAGAGATCAATGAGTATCACTTCTCACTAATGTTGTAAAAACTGTATCGCTTCCCTATCACATTGGGCACTGATACGCTTGTATCGTACCATAACGGTACAAATTTTTATTTGTTGTTAAAAAAATCAAAAAATATTTAAAAATTCAAAAAAAATTGAAATATATAACAGCTCATAATGAAGAAGCTTCCATACCATAACATCAATACTGAATACCTTTAATTAATAAACAACAAAGTTACAACTTACAATCATCAAGACTAGAATGTTACAAAGTTACAATTAAAAGCTAAAACAAATTACAATCATCCACAATGTGGATCATAATCAACAAATGTATTGTAATTGACATAGTCAGGATCACCATCATCATCATCATCTCCTCTCTCTTCCTCCTCCATAATTGGATCCGCCCATCCAACACCTTCATTTTTATCATCTCCAACTCCAAGTTCTGCTAAGTTTTGAGTGTTCTCTAGTTTTCATTATCTAAATTGACGGGAGCTCCTTCTCTTTAACCCAATCATCAAGAATATCAATATTTTTGTAGCTCAATAGGTACTTTCCTTATCTTTCTTGCATCATTTTGTATTTGTATGTAAAAAAACAATATCCAAATTATAAAGAATATCAAATGCAATATAATCACATCAACCATTTATTATTAATAAGAAAGAACTAGGCAACAACAATACATATTTTTAAAATTGTTACCTTTTCCTTAACTTCATATCGCAATGTATACCAAATCACGCAGTCGAGCAAGCTCCAGTTTGTTTCTCTTTCTTGTGTGAATGCATTCGAAAAATCACCAATTTCTCTTACACCCACTTACTATATGTTTGATATAATATACGTTGAGTAAATCTTGCTAAATTCGGTGCATCTACACCAAAATGAATCCACCATTCATCTCAAATAAAATACTATAATGATTAATAAGAAACACTCAAAGTCAACCAATTGATAACTTAAATGAATATCAATAAAAACAATAATACCTAGTTGCATTTGGGAGCAAAGTTGGATTGCAATTGGCCTTCCAAAACCTCCAACACTTTGTATATATTTGCTTAACTCTAAATAGATATTGCAACGAGTAGATGAATCTTATACAAGGTTAATTGCATTCAATATACCCTTTTTTACTTCTTCATCCTATACAAAGTTGTGAGTAAATCAAATAGAAGGGTTAAGAAAATATGCAACATCATATAAATCATGATGCATTTGGTGATTCCAACATCAATTATCTTCCAAACATTTTTTAGAAGTGACTACTTACGGTCAAGGTTTGCTTGTATTTTTCAATTTGGCCTTATTCATAGCATCATATATATAAGGCATATCAGGCCTATCTTTACTATCCACCATCCTCATTATCTTAACTAAAGGTATAATCATCCTAAAAAAAATGAAGTAATTTAACAAAAGATCAGTATTGAAAATAACATCTGCCATAACAATTTCCTCACTCTTTCTAAACCTACTAGTAGATTCTCATTCATCAAAAGCAAATAATTTTTTCAATACATTTTTTTTGTATGACAAGACTTTGCATGGTAATGACATTCGTAGCAAATCTTGTCAATGAAGGCCTAATCAATTCCCATTTATATGTATGAATTCGCATCAAATGCAATACAAAAGAATGATTATAAATAAACTTTGTGATATTTTTGTATGCATCTATAGTCTCTCATATTTCATCTATTGCACTCAAATCTTCAAGCATTAAGTCTATGCAATGTGTAACACATGAAATTCATACTATGGATGAATGGTTTGCGTTAAACATCTTACAAGCTACTCTAAAATTTGTAGCATTATTAGTAATGAATTTAACAATATTTGAAACATCTATATCCTCAACAACTTTCTCAAAAATAGAGAGTAAATTATCTGAAGTTTTATTAATATGAGACAAGTCATATAATTTCAAAAAACAATGTCCCTCTAGGACAATAGGGCAGAAAGTTCACTAAAAACCTACCCTCACCATTTGTCCAACCATCAACTATAATAGAACATCTCATATCCTTCCACAACTCATTAAATTCAGAACTTCATACATTAACAATATCAACTCATTTCTACAGTAATGTACCCCTCAAAGCATTATAAGTAGAGACTCTATAATCCGATCCTATGCTGGCAATAGCCTCTGCCATATTTAAAAAAAAAGAGTTTATAACATTGAAAGGGAGACAATTTTTATAAAAAAATTCTACACACTTTAAATCTACTTTCTCAATTACCTCTTTAAAAGCCATAACTGATTTAATGTCTGGTTGAGCTCCAAGAGTCATACATGAGGAAAAAAATGATGGCATCCCACTATCTCTGACTCTAACTCCTCCTCTAGTACCCCTCATAGGCATCGAGCGAGTAGGAGCTCTTGTAGTGGAATAAGAGTCAACTACACTGCTACTACCATCAAAACCTATTATTTCTCTTTTCTTACCTTCTCCACTTCCATCTCTTCATCCATCTCAACTATATCATAAAATTCATCACCATATATCCCTTCAAAAGCATCTTTAAATGGTTGAAACATATCTCGACCATCTATTTTTGCCCTCTCTCTCACCCTTAATCTCTTCTTCTCCTTTGAATCCTCCAATACCTTTTCAATCTCGTACTTCAGTGCTTTGGGAACCTGAGAACAAATACTAGTATCCTTTTTGGTTCCTCAAATGTGGTGTTTCATACGAGAAATATCACTATATTTTACTGCATTGTAAAACATGCACTTTTTCACAAGCCTATTGCCTTCGTACACCAGGGTGCAATATGTCTATGCCAGATCGATCCGATCGGAAGCCATTAAGATGAGAGTGAACAATCAACATGAAGAAAAAAGTTTTTTAGAGGTTAAGAATCATAAAATATGTAAAACCCTCAATTTTTTCAAGTTAAAAATAAGGTAGAATGCAAAAGAAAAGGGATATGCACAGATTTGATAAAAGTCCTAAAGATTGGAAGTTGGATTGGGTGAAACACTTAAGAATCTTGTGAATAAAACACAAAATAAATAAGAACAAGGATAAAAAAATTATCTAGGAGCAAGGGAATGACGTGAAAAATGGTTTGGAGAAGAAGCAAAAATGATTTCTTCAACTTTGGATTTTTAGAATTTATACTCGAAAAATAAATGTTGTCTTATACGATACGGGGTGTATCATATGATACAATACGATAGAACTCATATCATACAATATGATACGATACGGTATGATAAATCGCATAGTGCGATACTTGTACATGTATGGTACCATATACACTATGATACGCGATAAAATCGTATTGTATCGTATGTCATAGTTTTCTATAATACGATTTTTACAACATTGCTTCTCACATTTCCCTCTTCCAACGAATTAAAACTATATATATTCCATTCCCTTTACTATGTCGTGGAATGCTAGGATTGACCTTGTTAATATTTTATTTCCAGTTAGTGCCTCCTACCTTGAATCTTTTCTTTTACTTGTAGGTTAAAAGTTCTCTTATTATTTTATCAATTATTTGAGTTCAAACTTTAGTAAGTTGCCCTTTGAGATTAATGCTTCACATTATTATCCTTACCTGCCTAATATGGTGATTCTACTGGTCATGACTTCTTAATTTAATGTTATGTCATGAACCTGGTTTATTTTGGTAACTACTATCATATTGTTATATGATTATTGGCATATATTGCAGCTTCCAGTCATAAGTGATTACATTATTATAGTTGCTAATTTTAATTAAGCCTGCAAAATGGCTTTATGAACTACAGGATTTGTTTCTTAATTAGATCCTGGCTTGTGTGTGTGTGTGCATATATATATATATATATATATATATATATATATATATATATATATATATATATATATATATATATATATATATATATATATAATTGGACCTGAATTTTGATAGTCTTATAAATATTCGATTCTTTTTGCTAAATTGTAATATATGGATGTATTCAGTTTCCAGATCCAATTTTAATCATTGAACTGATATGTTTGTGTTATTGCTACCTAGTAAATATTGGATTTAGTTAAACTAAGTGTATTTAAATTTGAACCCTGATTTAGTTAGATTCATAAAGTTTTTGAATATGGACCTCTTGGTGTGCTCAGGACTCAATCCCCGAGTGGCTTGATCCTGTTAATTTCACTTATGTTGTAGACCCAATATATTTTCTGAATTGGATCCAGTTCACTTAAGTATTAGTTTAGGATAAATTTGGTTGGGTTTGCTTTGTATTAGGTACTCTAAATCTAGTTTCCAAATCAGACTCATTTACAATCCATTTTGTGATCCATCTTAAGTTATGATTCGGAGTTGGATCCAATTTTTGGGTCGTGGATTTGTATCTTGCATTTTGGATTTGGATACAGATCGTGGATATGAATCTTAGTTTTGGTTTTTGGATATAAATCATTTTAGATTTGGTTCTGAATATAGATTGTTCTTTTGGATCTATAATATGTTCTTTTGGATCCAAGATCGCTTAAATCCAAATATAATGCCAAGAGTGAATGCATTTGATTATCCTACTTATGTTGAGCATGCACGAGAAGTGTTTATTGTTATTTTCATGCTACGGGGATGTTATCATATGATATACATGTCATGTGTTTTTATTATACTATTATTTTGACAATTGCTAATATACAGTTAGGAGGGACACGAATTGACATGTTTAACGTAGTAGCTAAAGTGACTCTAAATGTATTTGCATGGCCTTCGGCCCACATTTTGGTAATTAGCATTCGAATTATGTTTAAACTCATTGAAATGATTTGAGTTACCCAGAGGCGAGCTTATCATGTTCGGGTGTTTAAACAGGATGAAATAATAGGAGTGCACCCTAGCCTACGAAAAAGAAGGATCTTCCTCGCCCCATCTCGACTGGCCGCCTCCACAGCGTCGGCAGAGACTCAAGGTAAGTCACTCAAAAAACTATAACCCCTGGATTTGCTTTGTATTCCATCTGTCTCTTGAACATGAGAAAGTGCAGCTTACACATTTGGGTTCTTTAGAGTAAAGGAGTGATTAACTCAAACATAGGGAATTGTTGGAGACGAAGAGATAAAGTGAAGTCATTTGTTTCTCGCTAGTGCAAGTTTAATTAATCACGGATTAATGTATTGACTTGTTGCCATTGTATTATTTGGATTAAAGATGCATGTGTTCATATGTGAGGGAGTTGGGATGCAAACTAGAGTAAGGTTTCGTATCAAGTCATTTTGATGTCATTGGTCTTTAATGTACTAATTTGAGTTTTGCTTGAAATGACAATTCAATCTGTATTAATCTTCTACTCTATCTTTTCCTTTTATGGTACTCGACTTTGTTTTGATCATGATTTCTTATCACGTGGTTTTGCAATCAGAATTGTGTTGTGAGTCTCTAGTGTCCAACAAGTGTTGTGTGATGATACTTATTGTAGTCAATCAAATATGTTTTACACATTAAAGGGTTGATAAGAAGGATAATTCGCAGTTCCTTAACTTTACAAATATTGAGAAGTGTGTGCATTGGAATATTAATTATGATTGTAAGTTTAAGAGGTTTATTTACGAGCTTGTAAGGGTTTCCCACTAACTGGACTTCCATAATCCTGTTATGGTAGATGCGTGTATCCTTGGATTGGTCGGTATGAGATTGGCAACTACTTCCAAGTGATAAGTTTGTGGCTAGTGTATTTTGTCTTTCTTTCTAATTTTAAGATAAAGGATATTAGGTTAAGTGGCATGAAGATTCACCATGGCATGATTGTTTTGCAAATGTCCTTAGCTTATCTTAAATTATAAGTGATAAATGTCATTTTCCTTGAGGTAGAAATTGAGTCGTGCTTCTTTTGTTGGACCTTTAAGAAGTTGTGAAGAAGCTATTTGATTTTTGTAATGAATATGCGATGCTCACATAAAGAAAAATGGACCTTTATATACTTTGTGGTACTTTACTAGCAACACCAAAGGTGCCATTTTGTATGGACCGAAAAATGAGAATCATCGTGTCCAGCATTTTGAGATGGTTTGATTTGGTCCCTTCAATGTCGTTTTGGATTACGAAAGTTATCTTATCATGTACACATGTTGCTTTTGTGATGATTCTCAGTATCTGATTCTACATGTCATGTGAAGTTTTCGTGGCTGAGCAATGCAAGAGTACAAATTAAATGAACCAAGAGAATATGTTTGAGATAAACCGTACATGGAAGGCAGTCTCTCACGCTAAGAGGCATTCACCACCATGACCAGTGGCAGATCTAGAAAATTTAGAGTGGGGGTGGGGGGAAATATAGGTTCAACATGACTTCATTATACGCAAAACTAGTATACGTAAAAAAAACTTCCAATTACTAAGAATTCATTATAGTATAGTTATTTTTATATACAATCAACTTCTTAAGAGTAAAAAATAAGATCCTAATACAAATATAACTACCAATAATTCTTAAGTTGATAACCAAACTACCAAAACATTTAACAAACATCACTAAGATTCTATAATGCTATAATGATGAAATACAAAAAATGATAGAACATAACTATTAACAATGAGCATTTGTTATATGACAATCATATAGTTAAAACACCTCTAATATAACATATTTAAGTAATTGAAATTATTAAATATACATAATAGCAAACATAACTTCCAAAATCTCTCAATCTTAGATAACCCTTTTCAAGAGCACCTCAACAAGTACACAATGACATCCATTACAAGTCTATAATACAAAAAGAAGTGCATAACTAACTCTTCTAACTAAATCAATATTAAAAAAGAATATACAAAGTCAAGAGCACTTGCATAATCAAAATCAAGTATTGTGGAGGATTTGTCATCGAGGCCATATCTTTTGAAACCGTTGCATAATTGTCTTATTATTTATTTTGATGATATGTCACACTCAATATATGTAACTAAGCAATCGTTCATAAACTCATCACCAATTTTGTTTCTCAAGTGACTCTTTACAATCTTCATAGTAGAAAATACTCACTCCACACTTATAGCAAAAGGTAAAAGCAATGCCAATTTTATTCACTGATACACCAAAAAGTAGCTCTTATCCTCCCTTTGTTTTACTAACACCTCTATAATTTTACTTATTCCTTTAAGTTGAAGCCCTTGATGATCACGCATGTCCATAATATAGTTATCAAGTTGATGTTAAAGTTGTCAAAGATCATTAGCACAAAAATCACATGAATAAAAACTTGCATGCTGAACCAACTTCTCTTTATTGAAGGAAACAAAATTATAACTTTGATCAAGACATGCGACACAAAGAAGTAATTCGGTATTTCTCTTATCATATCTATCATCAAGCTTATTTAACACATAATCAATGATAACATTGAATACTTCATACTGATAATAATGTAAATTTGTTGCCTCATTTTGCCTATGCCTTCCTCATGTCACTGGCCCTATATAGTTATACTCCATTTTCCTAAACTTGATATCATTCTTATTATAAAATAAGCTTATTTTTGTAATAAATCACTCCTATTCATTGTCTTCAATTCTAAACTTATTTAACTATTTCTTCAAAAACTTTACAAGATTCAAAGCATTGATAATATCTTGGTCTTCTCTTTATGGTATTAATGATAAATCATTTATCTTTCCCAAAACTTCTCCCATTAAATGTATAATAAATACAAAATTAAATATTTGTATTATCTTATATCAATTGTAATCAATAACTTTTATATCATCATCACCATCATCACTAATAACATAAGTGCATTATCAATAGATTGAAATATTCTAATAAAGTTCAACAAAGTATAATAATTTGAACCCCAACGCATATCTCCTGCCCATTTAAGTTTAAGAGGCTAATGTAATCCCTTATCACTTTTACTATATCTAAGTTTCAATTCCTTACGAACTCTATCAAGTTTTAAATTTTTAAGCTTCTCAAGGCACTTACGTGAACCTCCAATACAATTCATGATTGCAAAAATAGCATCAAATAGTTGACTTCTTTATATTTCTTAGTAACTGCTATAACAACTATTTGGAGTTAATGTGTAAAACAATGAATATAAAAGCATATAGATTTTCTATCAATATTAACACTTTTAATCCGTTAAACTCACCTTTCATATTGATTACTCCATTGTATTCTTGCCCTCGTAATTGAGTAACACTTAAATAAATTTTGTAGGACATTTGCATATAACTATCATAAATGATATTGTTGTACTAGAATAAACATACACTAAACCAAGTAAGCACTCAATAATATGACCATCTTTATCAATATATCTTAATATCATTGTCATTTGCTCTTTATTAGATATATCATGAGATTCATCAATTAAAATAGTAAATACATCCTCATGTACCTCTTTGACAAGTCTTTCAATAGTCTCACTTGCAATAGCACCTACAATATCTCTTTGAATTGAAGATGCCATTAGTTTTAAATTATTAGGCACATTCTATAATATAGTACTACGAATCTCTTCATTATGATTAGCAAAAATTGATAGAAGCTCAAGAAAATCTCCTTTATTTTGACTTTCATCATATTTATCGTCACCACAAAATGTAAGACCTTATCTAAGAAGAAACATTAGAACATTAATTGAAGTACCAAGATGAGCTTCATAATTCTTTGTTTCTTCTTCTGATTGCTTGATAAAACAAGTATTGATAGCTTGTTTCTCATTCATCAAAGCCACACTTTTTATTCTAGCATCATTGTGTATATTATTAGTGTCATATTTATAAAGTCTTTGTTTCTCCTTAAATCTTTAAAATCCATCCATAATAAATGCATGTTCACTATTAGGATTTAGAAAAAAATAGTAAAATAAATAATATGTTGTATTTTTTGTTATAATATATTCTAACCAATCAAAATCATTAAACCAACTATGAATGAAACACCACTTTTTGCTTCCTTCTTTAATCTATAAAAAATTATGCTCTTTTGGTTGGAATAGTCCTCTTTCTAGATATGCACGTCGAATCCTCTCTTGATCATTAATATTATAACTTGAAATAGATGGTGTCAACCCTACAATTAAATCTTTTACATTTCATTCAAAATTACTTTGTAAATTTCTATCACCATTTAACATTTCCTCACTAACTTTACTTTGATTTTTTATACATGATGATGGAATCGATGGATCTTCAAGAGATTTCATTTTAAAATACTTCTCCATATCTATATGAAGAAAAAATATTCAAAGTGAGTTGAAGAAATTGAAAAGAATATGTATGTTATATCAAACCAAACAAACACAATAGGGCAGGCTAAAGGTACTAATTTACTAAAATAATAATTAATACATAATTCCACAAAAAAGCAAACACAAATAACCTTAACAAGAGTCTAGAAATTAAAATCCATAGAATAGAATCCATCAAATGCATGATATTAAAAATGTAGAAAGAGAGCAACTTAACCTTAATAGATGAGTTGAGAATCAAATCCACTTCAGTTGCCTTACTGGTGGTTGATCGATAGAGAGAGAGGAGCCGGCTAAGCACTGCCCACTGGTAGAGAAGGAGCCAACGCAGATTGTTTTAGATGCGATATATGGAGTAAGTAACCTGAAAACAAGCAAATTATGCTTGTGAATGATGCTAAAAAGTAGCAATCTACTTTTATCAAATGATGTCCCCTAGCATGCTTCACTTACATGCCCTTATGCTCTTCATAAATTATAATTGCTAGCATAACTACCAAAGAGTCTTCCATTCAGAGAAGGCCTTATGCGTTGTTCATGTCATCATAAAGTCCCTTTTTCTTCTTCCAATGAAAGGAGAAAGAGGAAAATTAAAAAAAGATACATATTTGCATGATATATCCCAATGGTTTACATGAATCAAAATTTCTTCAGGTAGTGGAGTGTAACTGAGCAACAGGATAACCTTCCATTATTGTTTAAACGCACATAACAAACTTGCGAGAAGAGATAGGTGAATTGGTCTTCCTATATGGGAGTTCCTAGAAAATGATTCCTTGAACATCCATGGACATTTCTAGACAAAACCCATCTAAACCTGGAACTGAAAACTCAACTCAAATATAAACTTGCAAAGAATTCTAACTCTAAACATGTGCACTTTGAGACCATTTATTACCAAATCTTCCTCTAAGAAGGAGAAGACTTGTGTGGTGAGCCAAGGTTCGCCCTTGGAAAGGCGAGCACCCGAGTAATGATGGTTTCCGTTGTGAGTTGAGTGAGCTCACGAGGTACATTTCTATCCCATCACTTATTAGTAGGACTCGTTATAGAGGAGGAGAGAACAAAACCGATCTCTCTGCTTTGGGTTAGCGAAACATTGACCACTACAGAGCGAGAGAGTCATCATAAATAGAAGGCTCAGCTGCATGACGAAGGAACAGAAGCAATCGAGTTTGATGAGAGAGTAGAGGAAGAGCACGTACATACAGCTCCTGCGAAGGTTTCGATAATTTCACAACGTTGCTTCTTCGCAGTTGCAAACCATTTTGATGCAGGGAAATGTCTCCTTCATTTATTTGCACCACAAAATTGGGGGATCTCTCGATCAACGAGCCGCTGGACCACACTCAACTAACTAGCTAGAGTCGAAACGCTCGTGAGCCTAAACAAGCATTTCAGATATGTGTAACCCCTTTTACAGCGAACTAGTGCCATGGTTGTGTAACCAGGGCCCCTGCGTGGGAACCACCCTGGCAACTCTATTTATAAACCCTCGTAGAGGAAAGACGCCCCAACTTACCCAGTATAGCACGCTGGGGCCACGCACTCCTTTCTACTATCAATAAAGCTTTTGCCGTATGGCTTTGCAAGTATTGTGTCTTTATTGCCTTTACTCTTAAACGTTTGCCGTGTTGTGGTGTGAGTCAATCGGATGCCAAGTTCCATTCCAGGCTCTTAGCATCCGGGGGAGGGAGCCCAGATCACATTCCCTATCGGAGGCCGTCTGAACAAGTCAATTCCGCTGCACTTGTGAGATCATTTGAGGCTGGCTTGACCTGTGTTGGTTGAGCGTCGGTCACGTTGAGAGGGGCCGACGGTTAGGGCGTGACAAAATTGGTATCAGAGCCTGTGCGGTCTCGTTGGACGTTCGGCTGAAGAGTTCGTGGGGATGCATTGAAGCTCACGCACGGTAGAACAAGGAGAGGGTCAAGGACCATCGTTTGTGCGCCAACCGAAAGGAACGTTACGGTAGTGAAGCCTTAGGCACGCGGAGCGACCCTTGATTAGGCTATCGGTAGTGGGGTGGTGTGGCCCCCTATCGAGACGATAGTATCCGGAAGCCTAGTGTTACTCTAAGATCGAGACTCGAACTATCTCAGCTTCGTTTGCTCTTTACGGGGTGCACTACGGCCATGGAGATTAGAAAGGAGGATTGGAGGATCGACACACGAGGTGTTGTTCTTCTGGGTTACCCCCAGGATGATGGTCGTTCCTAGAGCTTAGGACGGTCATGTGGTGGAAACGTTCGTGCGAAGGGGGCGCACCGAACCCCACCGGACCCTGGACATTGTCACCAAGGATAAGCCGCGATAAGTAGCGTAGGAGGAGGATGTATGGTTGCACCAAAGTGCTTGGGTTGACAGGGTGGTCAAGATCGCTCACGCGAATGGTTGCGCAGGACGGTGAAGTGTTTCAGGACTGTTATCCTGTACATTGTCACCAAGTGTAAGTCGTGAGTAGCGCAGGATGAGGACGTGTGGTTACACCGCAGTGCTTGGGTTGGTCAGGTGGGCCAGGTCGCTCGCGCGAAAGGTTACGCAGGACGGTGAAATGTGTCAGGACTGTTGTGCCAGTCGCCACATCGGGACTGGGCACGTTGTGGAGGCACTGAGGCGCTTTCAAGAGGATATACGCGCCATCACAGTATGCAAGCCACAGAGGTGAAGATAGACAGTGCACGGGCATTGGTGATTGGCTTACTCATGGACAGGTGAGGAATGCTCGGACCAGAGTCGAGTCCTGGTAGCCTCGGTGAGGCGAGGTACCTTCGTGGAGATTCCAATCGGAGCATAGGCGTGATTTAGCAGCGTGAGTATGGAAGCGTGTGGTTGCACGTAAGTCGTGCCGTCGCAGTGGCCAACGTTGTCCTAGCGTGAAAGGTAGCGTCGTATGGGTTGGAGGGACGTAGCACGCCCATTGACTTGGGGTGCCGATAACGTGGATGGAGGCCACCTTCGATGAGGTGAAGCAATACCTGATATGTAGTGCCAAGGTCTTGGATGATGCCACATAACGGAGGGTTGTGTGGGCGATCGATCGGTCACAGTGGTTGCGTTGGTGATGTGGAGTGCTAGAGGTTGAAGCACCAATGCAAGTGCCAGGTAGATGGATGGAGCTCGTTGATAACATGAGACCTCAAGTGCACCATCCAACCTTCTGGCCAACTTAAGTGCTTCGTGGAAGTTCATGCCCCAGATCCTTCAAACTTCCAACGGACTACATCCATGCTGGGGGATGCCGAAGGAAGTTGTTCAGAGTGTGGACCAAGTGGAGACGGGGATGAGCTGATGTGGAAATGGTGGGGGAGTAGACTGACCGTGGTGCATCAAAGTTCATGAACTGAAAGACGTTGCTGGGGGCTGTGATGTGCAAGTATTAGAGAACTCCCTTTACCAGAGGAAGGAGAGAAACTGGCGCGTGTGGCCAGGTTTCTCGAAGGCGACGTCATGTGGTGTTGGCGTCGTGAGGAGGAGGATGGTGAGGCAGGATGCGCTCACATCCGTATTTTGGGAAACTGGCGAGTGTGGCCATGTTTCCGAAGACGATGCCATGAGTGGTGGCATCACAAACCGGAGGATGTGGAGGCTGGAGGCGCTCGCATCCAGATTTTGGGAAACTGGCGAGTGTGGCCATGTTTCCGAAGACGATGCCATGTGGTGGCATCACAAACTGGAGGATGTGGAGGCTGGAGGCACTCGCATCCAGATTTTGAGAAACTGGCATGGGTGGCCATGTTTCTGAAGGACGATACCACGAGGTGGTGGTGTCCCTGGAAAGAGGATGCCGAGGCAGGACGCGCTCGCATCCACATTTTGAGATCTGTTCAGGCAGGCTCTACGAGAACGTTTATCCTACGGAAGACTGCGGTAGCCGAGAGAAGGAAGCTTGATGGCTTGAGGCAGAACGGATCGTGCGAGATGACATGAAGGAATGCCAGATCCTTATGTTGAGCATCCAGATGTGGAGCCCGGAAGATCGTTTAGTTCAAGTTCCTTGATGGACTGGAGTCGTGGGTTGTAAAAGAGCTGAACATGATCAACTTGCAGACCCCTTTCTGAAGTGATAGTGGTGACGGAACGTCCGTGTGACAATCGTTGACCAAGTAGTTCGAAGAAGAACAGGCATGACACTGAATGGCAGAATGGTTGGAAGAGTGGCAGTGGCAGACACTTCGCGTGATAGCCCAGGTGGATCTTCTATACCAAGAGACTACAGGACCATATGAGTGTGAGCATAAGAAGGAGGACTTTGCGCGTGCTGGTAACGTTGTGCAAAGGACAGGTACTTCGGATGGTGGATCAAGGGAAGACACTCTAAGGATTGGTGCAAGGAGACAGTTGAAGGCCCAGGTGGGGGGATCAACGTCATGCAGGCCCAGGGATAAGACTTTCATGTACATGCCGAGTATTGTCAATGATAGGGATACCGTAGGTGTGGTTGACAAAGGCGCAACTCGGGGAGAGTTGGCGTGCGGAGGTAACCAACTTGACAGTGATGCCGCTTGAGAAATATCGGATGCTACTGGATGGGAGTGCTTTAGGGTATGTGCAGAGTTGCGACCAGTCGCGAATGTAGTGGTCTTCAAGGATTGCGACCAACCGTGTATTGTTCGCACGTCAGCTTTGGATGATGGTCGTGTTCAGAAAGTGTCAGCGCTTCGGCTCAAAGAAGATCAGAAGCAGGGGAACGCCACAGGGTGGGTGGCGCTGTAAGGTGCGGAACAGAGGATACCTCGCGGCAGGGTGTCTTCGGAGGCGGATGCCGTAAACAAATGAAGGAGTGTGACAATTTTGTGTATCACACGGAGGAGTATGTCGTCAGTAGTGGAGGACTGGCAGGCAAAGGTAACACAATGGTACCAAGTTCAGAGGCTAGAAGACGCGAAGCATGTGTTTTGCTGGCAAGAAAAGGCGAAGAATGCAAGGTAAGTGCACAGGAGCGAAGGACTCAGAGGGCAGTTGGAAGCATGACAGAAGATGTTGTTCAACACTCCCAGATGCTGCCAACCGTGGACAACTTCTGCGTTGAAGAACAGGAGCGGCGTGATTGGCCCAACCGCTCGATTGTGAAGGCAACGACATGCATGAGGAAGTGGACGAACCTGAAGTGGTGCGATGGTCTTGTGGTTAGACAGCGTACTGCAACGGTCTGGAAGGATGACGGTCCTCAACCAGTCATCTTGAGGGTGGGGGATCGGGCATGCCGACTAGAGCCCGTCCATGACGGATTGCTGACTGCCTTCCATGCGAGCATAAGGCTTATCATGCGGACGTGGAACGTGCAGGCCGTAGCTACTACGGGCACCTGCGCCCTGGAGGACAACCGGAGCTGCAGAAGACGAAGGTACAGCGGGTGGAGAAGCCGACGAACGAGCCAAGAGCTTCAGAGTTGCAGAAGCATCACCGTGGATCTTGCCGAGGACGTCAAGAGTTTAGGTGGGGGAGAATGTAACCCCTTTTACCGCGAACTAGTGCCATGGTTGTGTAACCAGGGCCCCTGCGTGGGAACCACCCTGGCAACTCCATTTATAAACCCTCGTAGAGGGAAGACGCCCCAACTTACCCAGTGTAGCGCGCCGGGGCCGCGCACTCCTTTCTGCTATCAATAAAGCTTTTGCCGTATGGCTTTGAAGTATTGTGTCTTTATTGCCTTTACTCTTAAACGTTTGCCGTGTTGTGGTGTGAGTCAATCGGATGCCAAGTTCCATTCCAGGCTCTTAGCATCCGGGGGAGGGAGCCCAGATCACATTCTCTATCGGAGGCCGTCTGAACAAGTCAATTCCGCTGCACTTGTGAGATCATTTGAGGCTGGCTTGACCTGTGTTGGTTAAGCGCCGGTCACGTTGAGAGGGCCGTCGGCCCTGCCGATGGTTAGGGCGTGACATATGCATGGAAAACATACATGGTTACCAAGACGAGTAGATAGTGTCTTTAATCCCGTATTGATTACAAATGGTGGGAGTGCCCTTAATGTTACACAACATGCTCAACTCTTGAGGTCTTGGTGCGGTGTACTGCATGCATCATATGGAGAGTATGGTGAGCAGTAGCTTACCTAACCCATTCCAGCCTTTGACGCATTAAGCTTGCTCTACCTCAAACCTAATTAATGAGCTTTTAGCTCGATCGTGCTTGAGCTCAAATTCGAATTGGTTAAATCTTGAACGAACTTGTGGGTAGGTGGCCAACCCAGCCATACCTTTATTGCAAAGTAACCGGATTGTTTCTTGGATATTTAAGTGCCGATGCATTTCGGAAATACAAACTTTGAAGGTCATAAAAGCAGTAAAATTATTAGTTTGAAATACTGTACGAGTTGAACAAGGGACCTCACGTCACGACACTGGTCCGGAGCTGGCAATGTTCAACCGGCTCACGGAAAAACGACGTCGTTGCAGACTTGAAGTTAATGTTTATTCTTTGAAAAGATTGCCTACTAGTCCGTCTATCCCTACAACACCGGTCCGGAGCTGGCGTGTCCAACCAGCCCATAGGAAAACGTGTTGCAGACTTTTTTGCACAGTCCGCCAATTTCTCGGCGACGATCGCGTAAGGACGTGCCTTAGTCAAGTAGGCAGCTATCTTGGTACGTTCTTGAGGCCCCACCGGTTGGACATTTCCCTTCCCCTCATCTTGGCCATGCCACATGCCTTCCTGCTGAGCCTGTAGTGTAATAGGTAGGATTGAAAACCAAGAGCATAAAAAGGAGCCGGGAAGGGTTTAAGCCGAGCTGAGCCGAGCCTACGCTTTTTATTTGCTTCTCTCGAATAGCTCCGAGACATTCATTCATTATGTCCTTTTGCTCCATAGATTAAGCCGCGGGAGGTGTATTTCTGTTGCTTAGAATAATAAGGGGATGTTTACCTAACCTGCCTGCTTGTGCTTAGTTAATTGTGGGCGCCATGCCAGAATAAAACCCTCATCAATCATATAAAACGCAAGAATAACCAAATGTAATTTCTTTCTTATTCAAGAAATCCGTACTCGACTATAGTGGTGTCAAGCAACATACAAGGACGGGACGGAAAAGCTGGGGGAAACGGATGCAAATTGACAAGTGGAAGCCCGAGTGGCACAGCACGGAGCCAGGCTACTCTTAGCTTATTAATAGTGTCCAATGGAGACTACTTGCTTGCTTGCTATTATTCTTTTTATAGTCATCATTGTCATGCAACGCAATCACCACAACAACAACAATTAACTTTTCTGATATTATATGCATCGGTTATATGAATTTTTTGTTTTCACGTAGAGTTCTATCATTTGTCATAGTAACAGTTAAATAAATATCATTTTTTATGATTTTTATCCAACATTTTTGTGATCGTTTTCTTTTTTTTAAAATATTTTTATACTCTAATTTTTATATTTTTTTATGAGTGCATCGTTTGATCGTCTTTTTACATATTCTGAACTTGTTATATTCTCATATCCACAGGGCCAGCCCAGGGCTGAGCTGAAAAACAAACTGAGTGGTTAAGGTTGGTTCGGCCCCGTTAAAAGGGGAAGTAGCTTAAGATGTTGGTATGTTTGGAAAAGTGCGTATGCCTTTCACCGACTGAGCTGACCCTCTCCTTAAGGAAAAAAAGAAAGAGTAACCGGCTGGAATTCTCTGCAGCGACAGCCACCATTGGCCGGCTACCACTCATCACGACAATGTTTGCCACTTGCCACCTTGGTCCATCTTATCTTTCTCCCTCAGGAACAGAGGGACTCTTTGGTGTTACAGGCACGAAAGATTCATCTTATTCATTTACCAACGGCTTAACCAATTGTTACGGCCGTTGAAGCTCGTTTATTCATCACGAGCTGGTTGGTGATGGCCGTCCGGATCTGGATGAACACGTTGAATCGGCTCGCGTTGAAAACGACCCGGAGCTTTGAGTGGTGAGTCGAGTCCCTGTTGGGTTGGTTTACCATATACACCGGGCTGCCACTTGTCCAAGACGGACCTCCTGCTCTGCTCGTGCGATTTGCAAGTTGCATCCGACTCTACTACGAATAGCATTATACACTGTTCATCGGGGGGGGGACACGAACAAATAAAGCTTCTCTTTCTCTGGTTGTACCTCGTCTCGTCCTGAGAGGGGAGGAGAAGGACAGCCACGCCTTCCTTCGGGGCAGCAGCAGATCTGTTAAGGAGAATGTTGCCGTTCGGGAGCGTTCAGGAAGCAGAGGCGAACCTAGGGAGGCCTCTCACCTTCGCCGAAACCCTCTGGTTCCAGTACTCTGCCAGGATGCCCGACTTTCTGCTTTATTTCCACAACTTCTTCTTCCTCCTGGTCATCTTCTCCGTCTGCCCTCTCCCCGTCGCTGTCCTGGATCTCAAGAGACCCAAGTTCGTAGAGAGGTTCAAGATACAGCCCAAGGTCAAGGTGCCCTTGCCCGAGATTCTCAAGTGCTATAAAGACGTCATGATCATCTTCTTCCTCGTTGTCGGTCCCCTGCAATTGTCTTCCTACCCTCTTATTAAGGTGATCCACCCCCTCTCACCTCATTCATTTTTTCTATTCTTCCGATGGTTAGTATCTGGTTATTATTTGCGGTTGTCTCTTATTAGTTTGTAGGAATCAGAACGGACCTCCCATTGCCTTCCGTATGGGAAGTTCTTGCTCAGCTGCTTGTTTACTTTGTGGTGGAAGATTACGGAAACTATTGGCTTCACCGGTGGATGCACTGCAAATGGGGATACGAAACTATCCACCATGTCCACCACGAATACACTGCTCCAGTCGGCTTCGCCGCCCCTTACGCGCACTCGGCCGAGGTTCTCGTCCTCGGCATCCCGGCGTTCGTTGGACCCGCCTTGGTTCCTGGCCATATGATCACCTTCTGGTTGTGGATCGCCCTTCGCCAGGTGGAAGCTATCGAGACGCACAGCGGGTACGTATCTGTGCATGTCTCTCCTGCTTATTTCTGTGTTTTTGGGTTCATCTGTATTCAAGAACTATTCCTACTAAAAAATGTTAACCGGGAGATTTATGGTTGACGTGTTTGTATCCTTTTTCAATGTCAAATGTGATGACTTCGTCAAAGATGCTCTTGTTAATTATCTATTGTCAGCAGCTGGTACTGATATGCTCAAACAAGTCTTTTGCTCGATTAAAGACGAACATATGAATTAGAGATCCCCAGAAGCTGCATCTTCTTGGGATCTGCAGCTTCTAAATCTTTAATCTTCTGCTGTGATCTGTTAACCGAATTTGATATGCTGCTGCATTTTGCCTCTAGTTCACGTGTCTTTCCCTTATCCTGCAGCGCTCTGGACCTTTTTTGATACGGCATAGTATGTTTGGTTATGATATTTGTTACGGCGCTCTGGAATTCTTACTGTGTATCTCATTTTCATTAACTTAGTCTGTATTTTTCGAATATTAGCTTACAGGGTTTGCTTGTGATTGCTAACTCCTGTTAAGAATGGAAGCATGCTTCAACATGTATGGGAAAATCATAATTTTCGATGATTATCTTAGCATATTTTGCTTGTGAACCTTAACTCCTATTGAGAATGCTCACGTGCTTGAACGCTCATATACAGACTTTATATGGATTGTAATAAACAATAAACTTTTGAGTCGTGAAAATCCCAAAAGAATAATTGGGCTACAGGGAGAGTAGAAAAATTATGATGCACAAAACAAGAATGAATTTGCTTGAAAGACATTAGCAATCTTTTCTCTAAGAGACAGGATGGAGAACTTAGAGTGGAAGATCAAAGCAGTGAACAAGTACGTAAAATTAGAACGAATTCTGTGAAACACTTTACTAGAGCGTGAACTTCCTAGAATAGGAAGGTTCATAAGAGGGATTCTGTAGTACCCTATGAAGTAGCTTCTTTAACTTCCCCAAGGTGACCACAATTTTGGTTTGGCCGGTTAGCTTGAATTGGACGCAAACTTGGTTAAAGTGCTCAACTTCACCTTCTAGGATGAAAGTAGTAACCAACCTCTAGATCAACTAGTAAGAGGTAAAAGGCAAAGAGTAAGAAGAGAGAAGGGGACCTAGGGTCCATAAGTTGGAGAGGTGCAGAGACTAGGAACCAAGAACAAAAAAGAGAGAATTGGGGACTTTATTTGACTAGTAAAACAAATCTTCAAAATGGGGTTGGTATTATTGTAAATAAAGGTTTAAAAGATAGTGTAGTAGACATTCTACGACATGGTGACCAATTTATGATGGTATTAGGATTAAAGGCTTTAAATACAATTTGTGCTTATGCTTATGTACCTGAAGTAGGATTAGAAAATAGTATAAAAAGATATTTTGGAAGGAGTTAGATAAGGTAATTCAAAATATTCCACAATGACAGATGATTTGTTTAGGAGGAGATCCAAATGGACATGTCATTAAAGAGGCATTAGGATATAAGGCATTCATGGCAATTGTGGGTACCAACAAGGATATCAAGGCATTCATAGCAACTATGGGTTTCAATATTTAAATGAGGAAGGTAAATAGGTAATGAAATTTTAAATTTCGCTATGGTATATAATCTATTTTTATTCAATACAATTTTAAAAAAAGAGATGATTATTTAATTACTTATAAGAACGATTCATCAAAAAAACAAATTGATTATTTTACTTGTAGCAAAAAAGATAGACCGTGTTGTAAATATTACAAGATAATTATAGGAGAAATATTAACTACCCAATATCGACTTTTAGTTATAGATTTGCATGTAAAAAAGTTAAGAGGCAAAAAGTATATAGAGTTTCTCGAACAAAATGGTGGAACCTCAAAAAAGAAAAAGAAGATATATTTATAGGTATACCTTTTGATATGTGGAACAATATGGCTAAACGTATTAGGAAAAGAGCAAGAGATAGCAAAAGATATATTAGGTGAATCTAAGGGAGGCATATTGACATAAAAGGAAGGTTGGTGGTGGAGTGAAGTGATGTAAGATAAGATCAATGTGAAAGGACATATTACAAATTACATTATATCAACAAAACTAATGAAACTTGGGAGGCTTATAACAAACAACAACTAAGCCTTTTCTCATTCTAGACGGGGTTGACTACATGTATTCTTTGTTTCCACAGAGCCCTATCATGTGACATGTTAGTAGTTAACTCACAATAAGCTAGATCATTCTTTATTGTTTCTTTCCAACACTTTTGTGGTCGTCCTCTACCTCTTTTAATACTTTCAAAATCTAGTTTTTCATACTTTCTTACAGGTTCTTCTTTTGATCTTCTTTCTATATGTCCAAACCTCCCTAAACGATATTTTCTCATTTTATCCTCTATTGGTGCCACACATAATTTATTTCTAATAACCTCATTATGTATAGTTGTATATAGTCTTTTCTTGTATGACCACTCATCCATCTCAACATCTTCATTTATGTCACAAACATCTTTTGTATATGTTGATGATTAATTATCCAACACTTAGAACCATAAAACATGGCAGGTCTAATTGTTGCTCTATAATATTTACCTTTTAACTTTAATGGTATCTTCTTATCATAAAGAATACTTGATGCTCCTCTCTATTTTAACCAACAAGCATTAATTCTATGTGTAACATCTCTATCAATTCTTCCATCACTCTGAAAAATTGATCCTAGGTATTTAAAAATTTTCTTTTGGGGAATGCAATGTGTGCCAATTTTAATTTTGATGTCCTCTGAAGTAACCAAACGATCTTTTCTTTTGGGAGGCTTATAAGAAAATAAAAGAAAGAAGTGAAAAAGGTTGTTAGTGAAGCAAAAACTAAAATTTGGAAGGATTTATATAAAAAACTCAACTCAAAACAAGGCGAGGATGAGGAAGCAAAGGTTTGTTAGATACATCAAAGATGAGGATGAGAATATTCCAGTGGCAAGTGATGATATAAAAATAGACAAAAAGTTTATTTTCGTAAGCATTTTAATGAAAATATAAGTGTTATCCGTATTGTATGGTGCGATACGTATACGTATCGTGGGAAGTCACGATACAGGTTAAAGGTTATCGTACCGTATCGTACGATACGGGCGATACGCTTAAAAAAAATTTTCAAATTTTTTGCAGGTTTCTGGACTCTCTTCGCCCCTCTTCACTTCTCTCCAAGACATCCTCCGATATGTTTGTTTGGGATTGCAAGATTTGTATATAACATGTAAATTCGGGTTTATAATTTTATTTATTGAATAAGAATATTTTATAAACAAATAAAAACTATGACAAAATCATTTCCCTTTCTGTTGCCAATTTTTCGGTATATTTTTGCTACCAGTTTCTAATTTCATGAAATCACAAACAATGAAGAACAATTTGGTTGTCTCGATTCATTGAGTAGGCATTTCACAACTTCACTATTTTAGGGTTCACCTTACATGGCTTCCATTGAGTTGAACATGATCAACGTGTGTGAGGCCTAACTCCCTCTATGAAGTGAGAAATGGAGCTCAAGCATTAGTTAAAAAGCTAGTCTCCAGGAAGAGAAAAAGGAGATATCATTAAGTAACAATATCACATCACTGAGGTGTCATAGACTCAATAATCAAAGAAATGGAGCTCATCGTTTTGCTCACATATGAAAATTAGCAAATATGACAACTACATGTATAAAGATAGCAATTAATTTTGATATATTAGATGAGTAGATTATGGAAGATAACAAAGAAAATGCACTTCTAACCGAAGAAGACATTGCATGGATTAATTTGAAAGGAGTACAACATCATAAAGGAGATGAAGATTTTGATTTTAAAGCAGAAGGTGATGAGAAACTTTGAATCTTTATCAAGGAGAAGATGAAGATTATTTAGTTAATGATCATGATACAAATTTACAATATGTAAAATGTAAATGTATTTCATTTTTCTTCAAAATATATAAATTTGGATGCAATTGTTCAATGTTAAATGCTCAATATGTACTAAACTTTGCATTATATGAATTCAAAGCAATTACCAGATTTTTCCTAAATTTTCTTGTTTTTTTAATATTTTTTTCTTCTGATTTTTACTATTTTTTCTAATTTTAAAAATAATTTCATATTTTTTTAATATTAAAGTATGATACGTTACAATACGATACGCCCATATCGTGGAGCCCGGGGATACGTGATATGCGATACGATACACGTCAGACAACATTGAATATAGCTATTAATATTAGTTTATGTGAACTAACCAAATCAAAAGAGTATATACGATAGTATGATATTGTGTCAAGAGATATTTTTGGAGAACTTTGGAAAAGAGAGGTACTATTTTTAACATACATCAATCTTATAAGAGAGTATGTACAATAGTACGCAAAAATGTTTTAGAACCCATAAATAAATGACATTTCTTTGAAGTTAATATTTGATTACATCAATGATCAACTTTAAGTCGATATTTATTTGTATTGGTTATTAACGAGCTAACAAAACATATGAAGTCTCTTGGTGTATGTTATTCACGGATGATAGAGTATTAGTTGATGAGTTTAAGGAGAAAGTTACTAGGAAATTGGAAATAGGGAGAGAAATATTAGAAAAGAAAAACAAAAATAAAATATATGGAATGCAAGTTTGATAATTTGGTTCAATGTTAAAAAAATCATACCGATATGCTACTATATGCATATCGGTACTTGCATCGATATGATTTAGGTACTTGTATCGCATAACATGTTTATTGTATCATATCGGGGTGTATCATACTATACGTTGTGATACGGGCATTGTATTATATGATACACGCCATGTATCGTTATGATACATTATAAGTTCTCAAATTTGTATTTTAAAAAAAATCATAGTTTAGGTGTGTTAAGCATCTTTGGCTCCTCTTGCATGACTATCCCTTCTTCTCTCTAACTCCTTTTTCTCTAAAAATCTCATGTATTTCACATTGATTAATAGTCATCAATCCTATGATGTATGCATGTGGTTTAGTTTGTTTTGATGTTGAATCCGCTGTCTCTTTGTATGGTGTATATTCAGAGTTTTTTCATGTATTTTAAATATTTAAATATTTTTTTAGAAAATAATTTAAAAATCACCTTTAATGTAATGTATCGTATGATTCATGTGCATCAATGCTCCATATGATATGAGATCTGATATGATATTTACAACATTGATTTGGTTACTTCAAATGACATAGAAATTAAGATTGTTACACATTGCATCCCTCGTAGTCGTACATTTCACTTGTTAAAATAGAGAGGTGCATTAGGTATTGTGTATGATAAGAAGATAACGTTAAAGCTAAAAGATCAATAATTAGACCTTTTATGTATGGTTCTAAGCAGTGTTATTCGTATCATACGATACGGTATGATACAACATGTTGTATCGCACGACAGAACTTATTGTTCGATATCACCCATATCGTATGATACGAGCGATACGCCACTTATCATTATAAATGGTTCGTCGGTCAAACAAAACCCTACGTTTTTGGTAGCACTCTTATTATCACGATTGAAGAGCAAAGGAGAAGGATCGAGAAAATCCCAAGTCATCAAGAAGCCATGTAACCAAAGTATCTCAATCGAGTAGTGATGTCGCCTAGTGCCCGATATTCTACTTCAAGACTGGAACGTGTAGTTAAAGTTGTTTTCTTACTTCGCCATGAAATAAGTGCATCACCAAGATAAATACAATAACCGATGGTGGATCATCTGATTAGTGGGATCTCCACCCCAATAACATCGAATAAGCCTCGGAGAACCAAGGAGGAGTTGGCTGAAAAATGAAGTCCATGAAACAGAAGTTCCTTTTATATACCGAATAATTATAGTAACAACATAATGAGTAAGGCACCGGAGTCGACATAAACTCGACGACTAAATGAACAACATATGAAATGTCTAGACGAGTTATAGTAAGATAAATAAAACTACCAACCAACCGGCCGATAAAGAGTAGGATTATCAAGTATAGTACCATCCAAAGGTGTAACCGATATTAGGTTCTAGAGGAGTGGACTCGATGCGACCGTCGGAGAAGACATTGGTTTAAGAGATAAGATCTCGAGGCATATTTAGCTTGAGATGCTCCAAGATCTTTCATCTCAAAATGTTGACTCAAGAACTGTTTAAGCTCAAGAATACTCGTAGTATCATCACCAAGTAATAATCATATCATCAACATAAAGAAGAAACACAATACCATCTATCATTTTTGTGAGTAAATAAGGCAAAATCATAGCACTAGAGGAAAACCAAAATGACCGATAGTATTGTGAAACTTGGCAAACCAAGCTCGAGGTGCTTGTTTGAGACCATATAAAGCCTTTCAAAGATGACAAACCTTATTTGGTGGACAAGTGTAACTAGGAGGTGGATGCATATAAACTTATTAAGTACTATAACCTTTTGTTACTAACCTAGCCTTATACCGATCTCAACTCTACCATCGCTAGATACGACTTGCAATATTGAAAACTCATTTGCATCCTAACAAGAGTCTTTGCAACCAAGTTGAAGCATCTTCCAACAGATTTCCCAAGTACAAAATTGATTCTCCAAAGCAACGTCATCATGCTTCATTCATGGCCAATTAGAAGTACGAGAGCTTAGAGATCAATGCTTCTTGTAATCGATGTTGGGATTCCGTTAGAATCAATGGCTAAAAATGAAAACTGGTGTCGCAAAGAAAGATTTTTGAAGAGACAAATCGAGAAATAGGCACTTGGTACAAGATCTTTTCCCTTTCCTCAATGCAATTGGTAAGTCATTTGGATCGTAGGCTCACAATTATTCAAAGGAATGTTATCGCTTAAACACGTAGGACTAGTATCTTTAGTACTTATCGTAGTTTGGACGTCTGAAGCTGTCATAGCCAACAGTTTTTCCTCCTCTCGATACACCAATATTGGTGTGCTGGCCTTGGCCTTGACCTTAGTTGGTTCTTGTGGTTTCTAATATATGACAATGTTTATGTTGTGAAACACCATTTTATTGAGGAGTTTTAGTGCAAGAAGTTTGATGCACAATTCCGAATTTGTCAAGATGATTTTCAAATTCTTCGAATATAAACTCTCCTCCCGAGTCAGATCTAAAAATCTTAATTTCAGAATCAAATTGATTTTTCACAAGATTATATAATATAACAAAATTTTGAAAAACGTTAGATTTGACTTTTAAAGATATACCCATGTATGTCTAGTGAAATCATTTATGAAAATGACATAATAGGAATTCCTTCATTTAGATAAAATAGGTATCGGTCCCCATACATCCGAGATTACAATTTCAAAGGGTTTTGTAGAGATGTGCGTTTTATTCAGAAAAGATAGATGTTGCATTTTGTAAAGTACACAATCTTTGAAAGAAAATTTTTAATATTATTTATTCCAAGAGGACATTGATATAACTTTTGAATATTAAGATGTCATAATCTTTTATGCCATATATAGTCAAGACATTAGCATATTTGATGCTATAGAGTAGTTCATGATATAAAGTCCACCCTTCGTATGGCCATGACCAAATCACCTTCTTTGAGGGGCGATCCTAGAGAATAATCCCATGGATGAAAAAGTTGTAACACAATTTTTATCCAATATATGAGATATAGAAAGCAAGTTTAAATTTAATTTTGGAATAACACTAAATTTGAAAACTTCAAAATTTTTGTTTTGCAAGTCACCAATTTTATTAACACTTAATTGTGTTTCATCTGCAGTATAAACACATTATAAAGGTTTTTCAACATATTTTTTAAAAATGTTTTCATTGCAAGTCATATGAAATGTGGTATTGGAATCAATAATCCAAAAAAACTTTACCTTAACTTGATTAATTAAAGAAGAGTAAACCGTACTTATTATTGTTTTATCTTTCAAGCTTCGAGTCTCTTTATTTTGTCTTTGAGTTCAATAATAGAAGATGAAGCTTGTTCTTCTACTAATGCAACCTTCCTTTTCAACTTAGGATAATTTGGCCTTATGTGTTCAGCCTCTATGTAATGATGATAAATAATCTCTTTTCTTCCTTCTTCACTTTCGAAATGAGGAGGATGGTAGGCCTTCATATTTGCTCCAGGTTTTAATGCGGCTAAAGCAATGTCTATTTGAAGTCTAACTTCATTCATTCTTTTTTCTGCTATTTGGAGATTGGTAAGAACTTCTTCTTTCGTAGAAAAAGGTTTTCGATGGATAAGAGATAATCTTACCTTTCAAATTCTTCTATGAAACTTCTTAAAAATTGATATAGAAAATCTCCATTATCCTTATATTGTCTCTCACTAAGACATTGTGAACATTTTTTTGTAGCCATTATAATTGATTGTAAATATTAGAATACAACAACAACAACAACAACATCTAAACCTTTTCCCATACTAGACGGGGTCGGCTACATGGATTCTTTGTTTCCACAGATCTCTATCGTGTGCCATGTTAGCAGTTAACTCCCAATAAGCTAGATCATTCTTTATTGTTTCTTTCCAACACTTTTGTGGTCGTCCTCTACCTCTTTTAATACTTTCCAAATTTAGGTTTTCTAACCTTCTTACAGGTTCTTCTTTTGATCTTCTTTCTATATGTCCAAACCATCTTAAACGATGTTCTCTCATTTTATCCTCTATTGGTGCCACTCCTAATTTGTTTCTAATAACCTCATTATGTATACGGTCTTTTCTTGTATGACTACTCATCCATCTCAACATCTTCATTTCTGTCACAGAGTCTATAATATTTACCTTTTAATTTTAATGGTATCTTCTTGTCACAAAGAATACCTCCTCTCCATTTTAACCAACCAGCATTAATTCTATGTGTAACATCTCCATCAATTCTTCCATCACTTTGAAAAATTGACCCTAGGTATTTAAAACTTTCCTTTTGGGGAATGCAATGTGTGCCAATTTTAATTTCTATGTCCTCTGAAGTAGCCAAATGATCAAACTTACATTCCATATATTCTGTCTTTGTTCTACTAAGTCGGAGGCCTTTGTTTTCTAATGTTTCTCTCCATAGTTCCAATTTTCTATTAACTTTTTCCTTAGACTCCTCCACTAATACAATGTCATCTGCAAATAACATACACCAAGGTACTTCATCTTGAATATGTTTTGTTAACTCATCAATCACCATTATAAATAAGTATGGACTTAAAGTTGATCCTTGATGTAACCCAATATTAACTTCAAAGAAGTCTGTCGTTCCTTCATGAGTCCTCACACATGTTTTTGCACCATCATACATGTCTCTTATAAGGTTAATATATGTCAATGGGATACCTCTTTTTTCCAAAGTTCTCCAAAGAACCTCCCTCGGTACCCTATCATAAGCTTTTTCTAGATCAATAAGTATCATGTGAAGGTCTTTCTTTTTTGCTCTAAAATGTTTCATAAGACGTCTCAAAAGGTGAATCGCTTCAATAGTAGATCTATCAGGCATAAATCCAAATTGGTTCTCTGTTGTACTTGATACTTGTCTTAACCTACGTTCAATAATTCTTTCCCATAATTTCATAGTATGACTCATTAACTTGATACCTCGATAATTCGCACAATTTTGAATGTCTCCCTTGTTTTTATATATGGGTATAAGTGTACTTGCTCTCCATTCCTCGGGCATCTTTTGGTTTTTCCATATTTCATTAAATAGTCTTGTGAGCCAAGTGATTCCTATTTCTCCTAGTATTTTCCAAACTTCTATAGGAATATTATCTGGTCCTACCGATTTACCACTCTTCATATGTTTAAGAGCCTCTTTGACTTCATTCTTTTGAATACGTCGGTAGAAATTGTGGTTTATATACTTTTCTGACTTGGCTAAATCTCCTAAACTAATACTAACATCTTTATTTTCATTAAAAAGATTATAAAAATAGTTTTTCCATCTATTTCTTATATCATCATTTGCCACTAGAATTTTTTCATCCTCGTCTTTTATGCATCTAACATAATTAAGATCTTTAGTTTTCTAGCTATTCTAAAAATGTCTCTTTCACCCTCTTTTGAGTTGAGTTTTTTATATAAGTCCTCCCAAATCTTAGCTTTTGCTTCACTAACGGCCTTTTTTGCTTCCTTATAAGCTTCTAAAGTTTCACTGGTTTTCTTAGCATAATGTAATTTGTAACATGCCCTCTTTGCCTTGATTTTGTTTTGTACTACTTCACTCCACCACCAAGCTTCTTTTTGTGCCGGTACACCTCCCTTAGATACTCCTAACACATCTTTCGCCACTTTCCTAATATGTATAGCCATATTGTTCCACATATCAGAGGGTGTGCCAACATAATTCTAAACATCTCCTTGAAGGACTTTTTGTTTAAATATATCTTCTTTCTCACTTTTGAGGTTCCACCATTTAGTCCAAATATCTCGATGCACTCTTTTCTTCTTTGTCCATTTTTTTATTTGTAAATCCATAACTAAAAGTCGATGTTGGGTGGTTAAGCTTTCTCCTGGAATTACCTTATAATCTTTACAACACGTTCTATCTTTTTTTCTACAAATAAAGTAATCAATTTGTGTTTGTGATAAGCCACTCTTATAAGTAATTAAATGTTCATCTCGTTTTTTGAAGATTGTATTGACTATAAAGAGATCAAATGACATAGCAAAATTTAAAATCTCCCTACCTTCCTCGTTTATATCCCCATAACCAAAGTTTCCATGAATCCCTTGATATCCTAATGCCTCTTTACCGACATGTCCATTTAAATCTCCTCCTAAACAAATCATCTCCCTTTGTGGAATCTTTTGAAACACATTATCTAACTCTTCCCAAAAAACTGTCTTTATACTATCTTCTAGTCCTACTTAGGGTGCGTAAGCACAAACTATATTCAAAACCTCTACTCCTAACACTAATTTCAATGTCATGATTCGGTCATCATATCGTTGTATGTCTACTACACTCTCCTTTAAATCTTTATTTATGATAATACCAACTCCGTTTTGGGCCTTTTCTTTACCTGAGTACCATAATTTAAAACCTGTATCCTCTATCTCCTTTGTTTTTTCTCCAACCCATTTTGTCTCTTGTAAACATAGAATATGAATCTTTCTCCGAATCATAGTATCTACCACCTCCATTAGCTTACCCGATAATGTTTCGATATTCCAAGAACCAATACGAATCTTATTATCTAGGACTAGCTTCCTTACCCCCCCGCATCCGTCCATAATCAAAATGCGGAGACCCTCTCTGAAAAATTTTCACTACATTCGGGCGGCAATGTAGTGGGATTAACTTCTTTACCCACACCCGTCCATGATGTGGTCTCTGCAATTGATTCACTACATTCGGGCGAAAATGTAGTGGCCCTTGCTTACTTCTTACTGCATTCGGGCTCTGCAACACGTCGCTAGGCGGGAACGCCCTAAAGCAATGCTCATAATTTTTGTAATTCATGTTGTAGAAATCCGACGAAGTTTTACGCTGGCTGTCGGAAGCCTAACACAACCCTCCTCCTTTATCCGGGCTTGGGACTGGCAATGCAAGGGTGATCCCTTACATGGGCGGAGTTAAAATATTAGAATATTCGTCAAAAAATTCATTTACCCCTTTATCTCCGTGTTTAAGTGAGATGAATTTGTCTGTTAATGCCATTCTACGAGCCACATCGCTTTGAACATGATTTTTTTAAGTATTCCAATGTGTCTCTAGTGTATTTATATTGTTCATAAGCATCCATATCAACATGTACTGTGAAGATGTTGAGATGGATGAGTGGTCATACAAGAAAAGACCGTATACATAATGAGGTTATTAGAAACAAATTAGGAGTGGCACCAATAGAGGATAAATGAGAGAATATCGTTTACGATGGTTTGGACATATAGAAAGAAGATCAAAAGTAGAAAATGTAAGAAGGTATGAAAAACAGAATTTAGAAAGTATTAAAAGAGGTAGAGGACGATTACAAAAGTGTTGGAAAGAAACAATAAAGAATGATCTAGCTTATTGTGAGTTAATTGCTAACATGACACAAGATAGGGATCTGTGAAAACAAAGAATACATGTAGCCGACCCCATCTATTATGGGAAAAGGCTTAGTTAAGATTATTCTATGACCTCTTTCATGTTCTTTTTTTTACTCGAGTGTGATATTAATAGAGTGTTCTACCTTCAAACCACTTACATAATCTATAACTTTTTGAAATAGGGTCTGTGTCTTATAGTTCGAAGGTGTTAAACGAAAGTTAAATACCCTTTATCATCCATATTTGAAGGAGAAAAATAAACTAAAATGATAAACTTATAAGATACGATCGACACACTTCTCGAGAAGATAAACAATATTCCTACAATCGCAAAAATGACTCTGATACCATGTAATGAAGTCGATGCTTCAATGTAGCAGCGGAAGATCGGTGAATATCATCCAGAAAAGTCAATCACAAAGCCTTAGAAAAAGGCTATAAAGCATATGCAATAAGGGCACAATGAAGTGAAAATAAATAAATATGATTTAGCCACAAAGCCACATATGAAAGAACTAAGTATATTGAGGTCGATTGATAATTTATTTGAGAGAAATTATCTGCAAGAATTTTCAACCTTACATATGTGTGGTTAGAATAACAATTAGCTTATATCTCTTAAAGAGGATTTTGGACAAATTAGGAGTTATGAGTATTCAGGTTCCAACTTGAGGGGACGTGTTGAAGAATAGTAAATGAACTGGTTTTTGCTCTTATTGGATCCATATCTGATCCACTAAGAGCAACATGACTTAATATTTACTAAGTAGGGATATATTAGAAATTCAAGTTAGAAAACATTATAAAATGAAACCCTACACCATTAGGTGACTCTAGTGAAAGAAAGGAGAGAGAGAGGGTGGTTGCCAAGGAAGTGGCGCCGACTCTCAAGCCCTTATAACTCCACGATTTTCAGAATTTGATTGATTTTTTTCATTATTTGTATTGTGTGTGATTTTCTCTAAACCTACCAAGGCCTCGTTTAATATTTTATAAGAGAATAACAATACCTGCAATATATCACTTTATAAACAAAGTAGTGTCACTATAATAGATAGTGAAACCATTACATGTTATAAATTTACTCATTTTACCAAACCAAGCCTTAGTAACTTCTTTAAGTTCATAGAAAGACCTTTTAACACGAAAAACTTATTCTTTTAATGTTAAGACCGAGAGGAGGTTTTATGCAAACCTCTTCTTTTAGCCATCAATTTAAAAAGGCATTCTTAACATCCATTTGAAAAATATTTCAGATTTTGATTGCACTAAGAATAATAAGAGTCCTAACAGTTGTCATCCTAACTACTGGAGTAAAGGTCTCTTCATAGTCAATACCATATTCTTGTAAGGATTCTTTGGCTACTAGCCTAGCTTTTTATCATTTTAGGGTACCATCACCATTGGTCTTGATTTTGTATATCCATCTACACCCTATTGGTTTCTTGGTTTCGAAATGTGTTAAAATTTCTCATGCTTGTGTTTTATGCAGGACATCTAGTTCCTTATTCATAGTGTGAATCCAACCCTGGGATATTTGAGCCTCCTTAAATGTTCTAGGCTCCTTTACAACTAAAATTTAATAAAACTCTACCTTTTGGGGAAAAGGTTTCATAAGAAATGAATCTACCAGGGTCTATAATTCTTGTTGGATTGTCTTGGAGTAGGTTCAATAAATTTCGGAGTTCTCCTAATGTAAAATCTTTCAAAAAGGAGTTAAAATATGCTCACAAGATATTTATTCGTCATATTGACTTTATATGTTTTCTTTTGGATTACCTAGAATATCACTTAATATTAATGAAATTGGTTAGTAACTTGATCTTGAAACACAAATTCATTTTCGAAGCGTTTAACCTCTCTTGACACATAGAGCTTGTCGATCTTGAGATCATAACATCTATAACATTTTTAAGTTTATACCATATGTTAAGAGCACACATTCACTTGCACATAAAGATAATTTATCTTCTTTGTTTGTAACCTAAATACTCTTAATCTAGAATAGTTAACTGTAAGTTTAAGGAGTTTTTCAAAAGAAAAGATATTTTGCACACTGACGAATGCATATAGTTTATTAGATAGACAGAAGTCATAATGGCTTCTACCCAAAGCTTTAGGAAACTTCATTAGATACTAATAAGGTTCTAATGGTTTTCATAATGTATCGATTCGTTCAACAACACTATTTTGTTGTGTATTTTTAGTAAAAGATTTTTGGTGAAGAATTTGATGATTTTCAAGATACCTTTAAAATTCATTTGATATAAATTCTTCCCCTCAGTCATATCTAAATATCTTATTTCATAATCAAATTTCCTCTTAACAAGGTTATGAAAAATAACAAAAAAATTTGAAGACATCGGATGTGGCTTTGTTAGATATACCTATATATATATATATCTAGTAAAGCCATCAATAAAGATGATATAGTAGGAGACTCCTTTTGACATGATGGGTGTGTTATTGTAATATTGGGGACCCCAACAACTAATAGCTGTTGGGATGTCCCCAACGGGTAGTGCTGGCAAAGGATAACACTAGCACTACCTCTTCTTGTTTTTCTTTATTTTCTCTACTTCAAATCTCTTGTATAATGTCTATAAATACTACTTCAACACATGAATAAAGTATGCAGTTTTGGCACTGCTTTTGACTTGTTTGTGTATGCTTTCGCTCTCTTGTTTGTTGTATTTGAAGATCGGCATTCACACTTGAATGCTATTTGACTCTTGGCGATTTGGTGGATTTGATTCGTGAAGTATCAACCTTTGATTATCGACAAATATTCACATGATATCAGAGCCTCAGATTGAAGAAATCGAGTGCATTGGGAAACGTGGTACCAATGCAAAATTTGAAGAATTTCACAAAACTTGAGGTTGGATGTATCTTAGACCCAAAATGAAAGGTAAAAACAAGTCGTTTAGATGTATCCTAGACCCAAAATATAACCAAAGTTGGGTTAGGACCATGAAAAAGTATTTTTTGTCGAAAGATTTTTGGGATTACATCAATGGAACTTTAAAGGAACTAACTTTGAACATTGATGGTTTGGATGAGATGAAATCGTTAAAGCTCATGAAAAATACAAGTTAAATTTGAAATTATGAGAAAAGATGAATGCAAAAATTACATGAATTATTTGCCAAAATATAGATGAGAAATAGGATTAATGCTTTTAAAACTTGGTAATACTTAGAAAAAACTTCGTTCTCAAGGCGACTTTGTTTTCCAAATTGATCTAATGGAAAGAATGTTATGCTTAAACAAGGGAACCTAAGCATTAGAGACTATCATAATGAATTTTCGGAGTTATGGACTCAATTAAGAAGTTTTGACAAATTTGGAAATCTTCACAAATTAGATGAATTTCAAGAATTTCTAGACAACCAATACTTCTTATTTATGCGTGGGTTGAGAGACGAATTTGAAAATATTAGATCAAACCATGTACATATAAAACCTAAACCTAGACTTAGAGGGGATTCCTTTTTGGCCGACCTTGTTATGGAGGAAACAAGATTGAAGAATATGAATGTGGCCAAGGAAGCCGTGCTTGTCGCATCAAATTCGGGTGCCAACTTGAAGACCTACAAGCGTTCACATGCAAAGAACAATGAAGGCATGTCAAAGAAGCCCATGGGACCGTAGTCCAACAAAGACACTATTTCTCACTATTGCAAGGAAAGTGGACACATCAAAACTACTTGTCTTCTACTTCGTAAAAGGAGTGGAAATGTGGGAGTCATAGAAGAAGGAAGTATCGTGCCTAACAACATGAAAGCGTTCCGTCCATAATCTTCAAGGAAAAAGCAAGCATCTCCAGGAATGCTCTATCCACTTCTCAAGGTATGTCTTGGTTTTTAGATTTTGGTGCATTGTTTCATATGACACATAGTGAAGATTCTTTGGTTAATTCTTGTGAGACCATTGGAAAACATGTGTTTACGGTCGATGGAACAAAACTCCAAATCAAAAAAATAGAAAACCTTGAAAAACAAAATTTTAAAATTCAAAATGTAAGTCTTATACCAAAACTTAATTTAAACCTATTTTTGGTTGGTCAAATATGTGATAACAATTGTATAGTGACTTTCTCATCTAAACATTGTGTGTTGTAGGATCACCTATCGAGGAAGGTGATTGGTCAAGGCCATAGAGAAAATGGACTATCTTGTTATGACAAATTCTGAGTTTTGTAACGTAGCCCAAGATCTACACTTTGGCATAAAAGACTCTCAAAAATTATGTAATATTCTCTTGATGAAAACAATTAGAGAGAAAAAGTTTGAATGGAAAGATTGTATTCTTAGAAAAATACATCATCTTCCTTTTGGAAAAAGATACTAGGTACCAAAGAAAACCTTTGATCTAATACATTCGGATGTTTGAGGCCCCGTGCCAGTTACTTCTAAAGGAGGAGTGTAATATTATGTGATTTTTGTGGATGACTTTACTCGTTTTACATGGATATATCTCTTGAAATACAAATCCAAAGTATTTGAAAAATTTGTAGTCTTTTGTAATATGATCAAAAACCAATTTGGAGCCACCATTAAAATTTTTAGATGCGATTCGGGAGGAGAGTACATGTCTAATGAATTTAAAAAATTTATTGAAACAAATGGTATTTTTAATAAAAAATCATGCATTAAAACACCCCAACAAAATGGCCTAGCAGAAAGAAAACAGACATATTATTGAAACTTGTAGAACTATGGTAATTGCTAATAGGGTTCCTAAATATTTATGGGCCGAAGCCACTCTTACCCCCAGTGTATCTTACAAATAGAATGCTTTCATCTAATATTGAAAATACTTCACCTTTTGAAAAGTTACAACATCCCTCCATACTATGAACGACTTAGAGTTTTTGGATGTAGATGTTTTGTGTATACAGACAAGAATGATAAACTATCACTTAGAGCTATTGAATGTGTATTCCTTGGTTATAGCATTGATAAAAAGGGTTATAGGTGTTTTGATCTCATAAAAGATAAATTGTATATGTCTAAGGATGTAAATTTTTTTGACAATGATACTTATTATGAATCGAAACTCTTGGAAAATTCTGAACCTTTCATTCCTTAAGACTTTCTTAAACTAGAAGAAGATAATGATTGTGACTCAGTAGATCATCAAGATTTTCAAGAAAATCCTGTTGAAGACGATGACACTTCACACACAACAATTGATACCCAATCAATTGTCGAACCCTTTCCCTCACATTATACAAGACGTCCTAGAGAAACCAATGATGCCCACATAGATCCTGATATTACAAGATTAGAACTCAGGGTTTCAAGACCTCTCCAACGATTTGTCCTATGAATCTTTTGAACCACAACGGAAAAATTTGATTGCCACCCTTCGTCATGTTAAGAAACCTAGGTCCTATCATCAAGCTAAAGGTATTCCAGAATGGGAAGATGTTATGAAAGATGAACTCAACACCCTAGATAAGGCTCAAACATGGATAGTTGCACCCATATCAAAGGATAAGAAAATCATTGGATGTTGATGGGTATATAAAATCAAAACTCATATTTATGGTCACATTGAGAGATAAGGCTAGATTAGTTGCTAAAGGGTATGCCAAAGAATATGGAATTGACTATGATGAAACTTTTGCCCTAGTAGCTAGAATGACCACAATTAGAATTCTCATAACCATTAGTGCAATTAAGTAATGGAATATTTATCAACTTGATGTTAAGAATGCTTTTCTGAATGGTTATTTGAATGAAGAAGTCTACATGAGTCCTCCTCCTGGTCTCAATCTTCCTCTTGGACATGCTCTTAAATTGCGAAAAGCCTTGTATGGGTTGAAACAGGCTCTTAAAGCTTGGTTTGATCGATTTGAAAAATTCATGCATTTGCATAATTTTACAACTTGCTACATTGATACTGTATTGTTTATACGAAGAACAAAATCATGTGTTGTTATTTTGATTTTGTATGTGGATGATATGATCATCACAGGAAGTGATGAAGCAGGAATTGCAGAAGTTAAACTTAATCTTCATCATGAATTTGACATGAAAGACTTGGGCATGCTGAATTACTTTTTAGGCATTCAAATAACTAAAAACAATTGTGGATACTTTATGTCTCAAATAAAGTTTGCAAATGATATCATTGAAAGATTTGGTCTTACAGATACCAAGATAGTTGATCTCACCCCTTATCGACAGCTCATAAGAGTCCTTACCTATCTTACCATTACGAGATTAGATATTCACATGCAGTACACACAACAAGTCAATTTACACCCACTTCTGTTCACATGAGTGTTGTTTTGCGCATTATTCGATATATCAGAAATACTGTTAATAAAGGGGTTCTCTTAACTTCTTCATCTTTTGATTTATCTGTATATATCGATGCTGTCGATGCTGATTGGGGTGGAGATGTCAACGATAGACACTCTACGATTGGTTTTTGTGTGTTTTTAGGTGAATCTCTCATTTCTTGGAAGTACAAAAAGCAACAGAAAGTCTTACTCTCATCCACTGAAGCTGAGTATCGAGCTATAGCTACAGTTGCGATGAAGATCTCTTAGATCACAACCATTCTAACATATATGGGGTTACTTTGCAACGCCCTGCCATCATGTATTGTGACAACAAAAGTGTCATGTACATTGCTTCCAACAATATTTTTCACGAGAGGACGAAGCATATCGAGAGGGATTGTCACTTTGTTCGTGAAGAATGCTTGAATAAGAAGATTTCACTGTGTTATGTCACATCTGAGATGCAACTAGCATATTTCTTCACTAAATCCCTTTTAGCTACTCGGTTTCAATTCTTGTTGGACAAACTTTCAGTGTATACCCAGTAAGTTTAAGGGGGGGTGTTATTGTAATATTGAGGACCTGTTGGACAAACTAGCATATATTAGCTGTTGGGGTGTCCCCAACGGCCAGTGCTTTCAAGGCCAGCACTACCTCTTCTTGTCTTCTTCTTTATTTTCCCTACTTCAAATCCCTGTATAATGTCTATAAATACTACTTCAACACATGAATAAAGTATGCAGTCTTGGCACTGCTTTTGACTTGGTTGTGTATGCTTCCGCTCTCTTGGTTGTTGTATTTGAAGATCGGCATTCACACTTATTTCTATTTGACTCTTGGCGATTTGGTAGATTTGATTCATGAAGTATCAACCTTTGATTATCGACAAATATTCACAGGGTGAGGGACCCCAAATATCCGAATGTACAATTTTAAACGATTTGCTTGTAATATATGTTTTATTTGGAAATGAAAGATGTTATATTTTGCTAAAAACACAATCTTTATAAGAGAAATTTTCAACATTTTTTATTTCAATGAGACATTCATATAACTTTTGAATATTTAAATGGTGAAGTCTTTTGTGCCATAGTTGTACATTACATGACAAAATATTGTAATATCCAAAATTATGCATATAATCCATTACGTAGAATCCTCCATTGCCATATTGAATCACCTTCTTTGAGAGTCGATCCTGAACAATGCAACCCGTAAATGAGAAGGTTATAAAACAAACACACATTGTAAGTGAAAGTAAATTTAAATTTAATTTTGAAAAACACTAAATTTAGGAATTGAAAAGTATTTATTTTGAAGATCCCCTATATTGTTAACCTTCGGTTTGGTTCCATCAAAAGTAAACACACATGAAAAAGGTTTTCTTATACATGATTTCAAAAGTTTTTCATTGTAAGTCATCTGAAATGAAGCATTCAAAAAGTAACCAATGAGTCATACCTTGAGTGTCATAGGTGGAACTAGAGCTGCCAGACTAATGATTGTCTTTTCCTTCAATTGTGCTTCAAGAAGCCTTACTCTTTCATGAAGAGCAAGAATTGAGGAAGAGGAAGAAGAGCTTTGTTAATCTACCATGACCACCTTCTTTAATCTTGGAGACCTTCTTACAAAAGTGGCAAATAACTTTTCTCTTTGTCTCACTTGATCTTTCGATTTTGAAATATGGAGGTCGATATGTCTAATGTGTACTCCCGTGTTTTCATACTTCTTTGGCGTTGGTTAAGTCGGCAAATGTGTTTCTAATGTGATCACTCACATTGTACATGAAAACTCATAAGATTGTCCTATAACCTCATTCAAATTCCTCTTTTTGTTCCAAAGTAACATTTATAGAGGGTTTCACCTTCGATCCACTCATATAGCCTCACAATCTTTTGAAATATAAATAGTTTCCATTCATTGAGACCATGTTTTATAGGAAAGTTTTAATAAAAAATTTAAACCCTTTTCTTCTATTTCCAAAGAGTATAAGCTTCAAAGGAGTGAACATACTTGCATAAATGCTTGAAGAAATATTATAAATCTCTAAGTACGTTAATGGAAACTTCTATGTTTTGGCACAGTTCTTGAGGCAACAACTTGATAATCACGAAGAGTAGATAAGTCTTTGATACTATATAATGAAGATGATACTTCAATATGTTGAATGGAACAACGGATATCTAATATACGTATATAATAATCATGAGTTACGAAAGCCTTAAAAAAGACTAGAATAATAGCAAATGCACTTAACTATATAAATGGTAAAAAGGTGTACATTTATTGAATATATGATGAGTATTTTTAGGGTGAAGAGGAGATAGAGGAGTGAAGTAACCAGTGGGCAGCCAGAGCATTCAGTTGCTGGCCCTAGAAGATAGGGCCACCCTGCTGTGGTGTTAGGTGGCCCTGGTGTGTTTACCTATATTTATACACTTTTATAATGTGAAAAATACTGTAAAATACCCAATAAATACATGTATTTTAACAACCAGTCAATCTCCCTCTGTTATTTCTGTGACTTCGGGTAAACATGCACCTTTTTTCTAATGATTAAATTCCCTCGTCTTTCCTCTATTAGACTGTCAAGCATGTTCTTTTTTTTGTCATAACTGGTTTTCTTTTTGCCGAACCCAATGCTTACGGTGAATTCACGGGTAGAAGAGACTCAGCAGTCAATTGTAGAAGTCAATTAACTGATGAATGTCTAGGTAAGTGTGGAAGTATGGGGACAGAACTCCCAGTCAGCATTGACAAGTTCTTTATATTGGACCTGGAATAGCATCAGTCATCAGTCTCACCGTACTTCGTTCGCAGTTTCTTCTGGTTTCTCTGCCTTCAATTCTGTAGGCATTCCCTTTTAGTGTCCTCTAAAAGCAACAGTTTCACTTTGCCTGAACGATGAATTTTCTGCAAGTATGTCCTTGGTTCCTATAGATTTGGCTGCTATAAACATGGATAATATGGACAGTAGCAAACGTAGCATTTGCTCCATTCTCGACACTATTAACCTATTCAGAGAGGCAAGCAAAAGACATCTCGAGCCATTCTACGAACCTTAACTTCAATGCATCAAGTAGGAAAAATTGCCTTATTGACTTTGCTCAATGTTCTACGTAAAAGTTGGAATGTCAATCGGTGGTTTGTTCTCCATTATAATAAGCGTTGTAGGCGTAAAGCGTTGTAGGCGTAAAGCACCTGATAATTGGAACCACTAGTCCTTCACCAATATAGCCACTTTTAACAAGCGTCTTTGTTTTATCCAGGTATGATTTTCCATGGAGTCTCACCAAGTTCATTCCATTCTATGGAGGTGCTGAGTACCACGATTACCATCACTATGTTGGAGGGCAGAGCCAAAGCAACTTTGCCTCTGTGTTCACGTACTGTGACTACATCTATGGAACCGACAAGGTTAACCAGTCTCTTCTGTCATAACAATCCTAGATTTTCTATGTGCTCCGTGGGGCTATTAGTTTGGGACTGGTTGGTTGCTGGTGGATACATGAAGCTATTTATTTTTTTATTTTCTTATACATTGTGATTTTTGCTGTCCAGGGTTATCGGTACCAGAAAGCACATCAAGCCAAGGTAAGCCTTTTGTTTCAATCATTGCCCCTCAGGTCGTTCGTTGCTGGCAACTTAGAACCTTTTGAAATGGATGAAATTGTTGCTTTGCAGATGAGAAACCTGACGTTTGCAGAAGAGAACGGAGAAAGATCCCTTATTTCGAACGGGCCCCTGAAGTTTGAGTGACTGCAGTGCATGGACATGCCGTTAGGTCTTGTTTTTTTTTATTGAGCGTTGTCTCCGAATGGACCCCGTTGCCGTCATTGCTGGGGTAGTCTGATGCTGCTCTCATCCCTTCTACGTGATGTCCTGTATCGTGACCCAAATAGGGTCGGTTGGTTGGTGTCCTATGCACGTTGAGTGGAATGACGTGTCCTGTCACGTCCGTTGGCTTCCAAAGGACGCCGGATGCAGACGGCTTCCTTGTGATGCGCCATCTCTTTAATTGACCCTTATCCTTTTTTTGTTATCGCAAAAAATAATGATATCATGCGACTTGTATAACAAATTCTCCAACGAATCCCCCAAATATCTCTATCTGATGTGGAAGCGGAAAGGAGCATAAAATCATGGATTTTGCTAGCCGCTCTTGCATAAAATTAAGCCTACCATACTTATGTTGCGTTTTTCTCCTTTGTGGGCTTAAGGATGCGAGCATGGTCTATGTGCCGGATTAAGTTTGTCCTGAGTAGGCCGCGAGGTTTAAAATGCATGGTTTTTTCTTATTAAATGTCAGAGGCTAATAAATCCTAGGTTTGATTTATTAAGTGTCCGTTTTTAAGGGGGTATTTGATTCACGGTACTATTTGGGTCAGACTTTTAATTTTAGGAACTACGATATCAAGTCCACATCGCTATTCAAACAAATAGCTTGAGAGGGCTATGGAATTCCAATTCTATAGATTTGATTCTACTAGTAAAAATTGGTTGGGTTAGACAAGTTGGTATCACTATTCTAATCCCTCTCTCTGCTGATGTTTTCACCTGCTCTCTCAACATTGGACACGATCAAGGAGTCTGAACTCCATTCGTTCCTTTCCACTGTTTACGGTAATGGTTTTCTTCTCTTCTTTCTCATTTCTTTTTTCTACAACTTGCAAAGCATGGGAACAGGAAAAATCTCCTTGGTGGTGTGATAACAAATGAGATTATTGTTGCTTTCAAGAATCACAATCAATTCTAAAGGGTGGGTTCGATTTTCTCACAACGATTTTTGTTTGATGAAATGCTTGGGGTTTCCTTTTTGATAGAAACGGTCTGACCAACAAGTAGATTACCTGTTTGATGAAATGTTTGGTGCCCTTTTAGGTAATAATGGGTAAACTTCAACCATAGTTCTTTTGGCTTCCCTTTCACTTGCATTTCAGGACGGTTCCCAAAAGGCTTAAATACAAGCGTTAAGTTGAAGAGTTAAGCGAAACTGGTTCTCAGTCTTTGTCTTTGAGCCGCTCGGTTCTCCCTCTTTGTCTTTCTTACAACTGGGAGGCCGAAGTCTAACACGCTCATACACACCCCATCCTCACCCCCCAGGAATTGAACTCCCATGTATGTTGTGGGAATCGAAGAGCTAACGCTACAGGTCGCTGTGACTCTTTTAAAGTGGGATTTTCACCTATTGTCCGCTGATAAGGGTACATGGGATAACGGTTAGCTCTAAACCGAGCAGCTAACGTGATTGAAGGTTGTAATCCGATCTGAAGACAACCATGTTTTTGATGTGTGCAAACGGGTCCCTAGATGATCTGGGTATGAGTTGGTCTAAACTCATCCTAAATAAAAAACGTTGTAGCCATTTAGTTGACTATGGTTTGATTGTTATGTTACCTGTGAAGTACTATGACCCCTAAGCTATGTGATTATCATGATATCATTATTTAAATTTAGAAATAACTAGTCTGAGCATAGATACTCTTAATTTGCTCCCTAATAATAGTAATACTTAGAAGCTTTATTTTGTACCAGAAAAGTTGCATTCGTTATTTTTACCGAAATGTATATTGTATATGGATGTCTTCATAAGTTCGTCAAGATTGAAACCTTAGCTCCAGTCAGAAGTTGTTGAGCCTGCTGCATTGCGAACTTGAACCTTTCTTTCCTTGGAGACTTCAACAGCTAGAACTTTTAACTTTTCTTAATGACTTCAACAAACTTGTAACCTTACAAGCTCTAGCTGTTGAACTGGAAGTAAGGTTACAAACATAAATTAGGTAATCGAAAGAGTTCTCTCCAGGAAATCGCTCTAGCTGTTGAAGTCTCCATGAAATAAAGATAAATCCTGATCTTAGCAATCTGGGGGCAACCTTCTATGTAACTAGCATTGACAGCTGGGTCATATGTATCGACATCCTTACTCATTCCATACCCTGTTTTACTATTCATATACCCTTTTCTTCCATTTTACTGTCCTTCCTCCTCTCACCACCTTTCTCGTCTCACCGCTGTTCTTTTTTCCCAATCACCAAATGCAGTTCTACCACCCCACCACCGGTCAATGCAAATGGTAAGTTTTCTCTTGAACCTTCTTTCTCCTTTTTCCCACGCAACAGTGACGCCACTGCACTGTTGCGTGCATGGTGGACCATGTCTCGTTTTAGGGAGTCTCGTCTAGGCTGTCTCCATCCTCCAAGGAAAACGCAGCCCAACGTCTTGTTTCTTGAGGACCTAACACCGCCATGTTTCCTTTTCTTTTTGTTTTTATATTTTCAGCATTTTATAATAAATTGGCCGACATAGGCTCTCACAAGTGGATAATCTATCTGATCTCCACAACACTCTAATGTAGCAGGCCAGGGTTAGTGTCGATGAAGATGATACGACAACCACATCCTATGTTTTCGGTACGGGAGGTACCAGGGATAGTGTCAGTCCATCATGATGCAGGTGTCAGTGTCGATCATGCAAAGGGTAACGATGTTGGAGTTACTTCCCACGTTCTGAAATCCATATAGTTCTAAACCTTTTCCAGAGTTACATTAGACCGATAATAACAATTTTATTTTACTCACATCAATATAAAATAAGTTGAAGATTTAAAAATAAAAAATTTGAAAATAAAAATCAGTTAAAATATTACAACTAATGGATGGGGATTCCTAAAGTCGAAAGCAACCACCTAAAAAAACCAAGTCATAGGTACACAAGGTCCAAGCATTGGGTACAAAGTCAAAGCATCCCAAGAATCGATGTAATCAAACCATTTTTAGGTAATCCATGTATCCATCAAAATACAAAAACTACTCTAAGAGTAGACTTCCTAACCATTAAGGCAACAACTCAAAATAATAAGTCATAAGTGCGTAATGCAAGAAGTATTGCAGAGATCCCTACCTTTAGACTATTTTTAAGGAATATTACCCGAGTTTTATGCTTTGAAAATTTCTCAACTTTCATGTTTTTTTTATGTATATAACTTTTAAAACATATAATATACACACATAAGTGTAAACAAAATTTTTGATCGTGTATTTACTTAAAACTTCATTTGAAAAAATTGTGCGTGAACGTGCTAGAAAGTTTACTTAAACTTCCAAAGAGATTTTTTAACTATTCAGTGATTGTGGAAAAGTTTGTTTTTATCATCATAGGCCTTCTGGAACCGGCTTATGAAGAGGGATTTATGATTAGAGATTTTTTAAAACAATTTTTCCAAAACGAGTATGTTCTTCACTTGAGAAAAACCAGTTGATGTCCTGTAAAACAGAATCGATTTTGTTTTTCAATAGAAGAGTTTTTTAATTTTTTTATTGTTTTACAGGGATCCAAAAATCTCAAATTTTTTACCCAAATAAGATCTTGGTACGAAGCTTTACTAGAGAGGACCAAACAAGGTTTATGCAGGATCAGAATATTTGATTGTTTGGGTTGTATTTGTGTATCTATAGTACTCGATTGTAATGAAAGACAATTATGTTTTTTTCTATAAACATAATTACTACACTTATCGAAATAATCAAGCCATTGGTGGACAACACAAGAAGTATCATAGAGATCCCTTCCTTCGAACCATTTTCAAGGAACACTACCCTAGTTTTTCTGCTTTAGAACACATAAGGACACATCTATCACCCAAATACAAGAAGCATATCTACAAATCCATAACATACAATACAAACAAAAAAGCATGCATTTAGAAATTATGGAACTACAATCCAGCCATCAAGATAGAGATCCCAAGGATGAACTATTTCTTTCATGTTCAAACATGAAATGTTGCCATAGAAATGCATGTGTGAACCTTTTCCTAAATTTTGAGTACTAAGGATCTAGTCGAAATAATTTGCTGAAAACAATTTTAATCATGCACATCAATACAAAATAAGCTAAAGATTTTGAAACTAAAAATTTTAAAACAAAAATCAGCGGAAATATTATATGTGATGTTTGGGGATTACTGGAGTCAAAAGCAACAACCCAAAAAGCCCAATTCATAGGCACATGATCTAGAAGCATTGAAGAATTGTTGCAATCAAACCATTTTGAAGGACTCCACACATCCATCAAAATACAAAAACTAAAATATAAGAGTAGAGTTCCCAGTCATCAATGAACCAACTCGAAGTAATCAAGACATTAGTGCACAACACAAGAAGTATCGCGCAGCCTGCCTTCAAACCATTTTTAGGGAATGCTCAAACCATTTTTAAGGAACTGCAACCAAGTTTTATTTTTTTGAAATTTCTCCACTTTCGTATCTTTTTCCGAATGTAACTTTAAAACCATATAATATACACACTTAAGAACACATCAAACAAACATAAATACAACGAGAAAACCTACAAATCCATAACACACAATATGGGCACAACAACATGCACTAAGAAATTAAGGAACGGCAAGCCACACAACATGGTGAGAGATCCCAAGCATTAAATGTTCTCACTTTCATGATTTTTTCTGAATATATTTTCAAAAACATATAATATGCACACATAAGGACACATCAATCATGCATAAATACAATGAGCAAACCTACAAATCCATAACATACAATACAGACACAAACGCACACATTGAGAAATTATGGAACTCCAAGTCAGTCACCAAGACGAGAGATCCAAATTTGAATGATTTCTTTCATTTTAAAATATGAAACATCACCACATAAATGCAAGTGTGTACCCTTTCCTAAATTTTTCGAGTACTAAAGTTCTAGTTGAAATAACTTGTTAAAAACAATTTTAATCAGGCACATCAATACAAAATAAGTTGAAGAATTCGAAATAAAAAATTAAAAAACAAAAGTGAGTGAAAATATTACCTGTGATGTTTGGGCATTAGTGGAGCCGAAAGCAACAACCCAAAAAACCCAAGTCATAGGTACACATTGCAGAAGCATCGCAAGAATAGATGTTATCAAACCCTTTTTAAGGAACCCACACATTTATCGAAATACAAAAGGTAGACACTAAGAGTATAGTTCTTAGCCATCAAGGAACTGATTCGAAGTAATCAAGCCATTCAAACCATTTTTAAGGAATCTACAAATCCATCGGAATACAAAAGCTAGACTCAAAGAGTATAATTCCCAACCATCAAGGCAATGACTCATTTTTAAAGAATCTACACATCCATCAAAATACAAAAGCTACACCCTAAAAGTAGAGTTTTCGGCCATCAAGGCAACAACTCAAGAAGTAATCAAGCCATAGGTGCACAACACAAGAAGTATCGCGCAGGTCCATGCCTTCAAACCATTTTTAAGGAATAATATATGAGTTTTATGCTTTGAATTTCTCCATTTTCATGTTATCTTCCGAATACAACTTCAAAAACATATAATATACACATGTAAGCACACATCAATCCGCATAAATACAATGACCAGACCTACAAATCCATAACACACGATACGCACACAACATCACACATTCAGAAATTAAGGAATTGCAAGCCAATCAACGGGCTGAGAGATCCAAAGGATGAAATGTTTTTTTATTTTAAAACATGAAACCTTGCTACGAAAATGCAAGTATGGACCCTTCCCTAAATTTTGTGAGTATTAAAGATCTAGTGGAAACAATTTGCTCAAAACCATTTTATTTCAAGCATATCAATACAAAATAAGATGAAGAGTTCGAAACAGAAAATTTAAAAACAAAAATCAGTGAAAATAATACAAGTGATGGATGGGATTTCTGGAGTCGAAAGCAACAACCCAAAAAACTATAGGTACACAATGCCGAAGCATCGGAAAAATCGATGTAATCAAACCATTTTTAAGGATTCTACAACCGCATTGAAATACAAAAGCTAGATTGTAAGAGTAGAGTTCCTAGTCATCAAGGCAATGGCTCCAAAGAATCAAGCCATAAGGCGTAGGTGCACAACACGAAGTATTGGGCAGATCCCTGCCTTTGTACAATTTTTAAGCAATGCTCCCTAAGTTTCATGCTTTTTTCCAAATATAACTCTAAAAACAAATAATATAATACATAACGAGCAACCAAAACTTTTCATGTGCACTTGATTTTAAAACGACAAATTTTGAAGGAAAAAAATGTGAGATGATGCCTTAAAATCCCAAATCTCTGAAAATGGAAACATAACTCATATTGAGCCCCAAACAAGCCAAGGAGAAGCTACATTGCGTTGAGCTAATCGCACTGGAGCATAAAACTGCACTTCTTGATTTTAAATTTCTAACCTAACCTACATAGCCTGCCCACATGCGGAAAGAAGAATGTTCTGTTCAATAAAAGATAGAAACAACCCACAAGATACCATGGAAATAATGGAGGAAGGACATCATTCAGATGCCACAACATGCACCTCATCAACAACTTCTACAGCATACACGTCAACGAATATTGACTATAACATAATGAAACAACAACTAAGCCTTTTTCCATTGTTCATGATAGATAAGTCCGACAAAGTTAGTTTTACACTGGCTGTCGGAAGCCTAACTCAACCTTCCTCCTCTATCCGGACTTGGGACTGGCCATCCCTTACATGTGCAAAATAAAGAAAAGATCAGAAGGGTCTCTCTACATGAATATCTCTGAACAACCACTTAAGCCCCACTTCCCACCAACTTGGCCCTGCCTCGCTGCCTCCCATTCATTGGATGAACCCGAGCTGCCCCAACCGCACTGCTGCAGAGCTTCCACCATTTGCTTCCCCTCCTGTGATTCCATAAAGGCCCCTAGCATCGCCCGATTCCACCCAGTTACTCCATCTGCACCTAAACTCCACCGGAATCAGCTCACATCACATTGGATTTTTCCACCGTCAAAACACCAAAACAGGCATCTCTCTGCCACACTACTTCCTTCATCCATTTGTGCATTTGTGCAATAAATATGCATGCTTATGAAATGTTGAAAATTGCTCATGTCAAAAGAAGAAAGAGAATCGTTCTTATGTTACCGCAGCCTTGAGGGTCAACAAGTTGATCCTTAGTTATACTTGATTTAATTGTACTTGGTCCACTACAAGTGATATTGTGCTTGTTCACACTCTTGATCGCATCGATAGAAAATTTATCATAAGAACCACCATTAGTTGAAGTGGTTCCGCATTTAGTCCCTCGAGTCTTGTGAATTTAGTAAACCCGTGCTCAAAAGGCTTTACCCCATGTTGGGCCTACGCAACTCAAACTAGGCTTGTTGAAGTCATTGTGGCTTCCAGCTACCAATGGTTTACACAAGAAAAAGAAAATTTGTTAATTAAACATCTCGAGGTATAAGGTACTTGGACTCATAAAGAAGAAAAGAAAGACTGAAATTTGCTCTTAATAGACTTATAATATGATTGTGTTGGAGTACTTATTATGGGACACTGATGATAGATTCTACCTATATGGGTGTGAGGTGAGAGTGAGATAAGAGGGTGTGCTATAGTGTGCAAATATGATTCATGAAGCTCATAAGTCAAGTCCAATCATATCCACATAAGTCTAAGTTCATATTTGTTATTCCTTTTTGCGCAGAAAGAATAATAGGGATTTATTATTCTATTAACATCATTCATTGGGCTTGGCTATGTTCATGCAAGACTATCTAAGAGCTCTTGAATGTATCCAACAAGAAATTCACCAAGAACCGATTGTATTTGGAAAGTTAAATATGGCGGTGGCAAATTAAGACTAAAGGAAAGTGCAATATATCAAATGCCATGATGCAATATATTTTGCTTGTTTGTTGTTTTGTATGTGCAGACATAATTGATAGATTTATTCATACTACATAATTAATATCATATAATATTAAATTTATTATTATATGTAGGAGCAATAAGAAAAAGTATTGCTATTAATAGGAAAAACAACATATCTTGTAGTGTTAGTGAAGTAGGGAAAATATAACTTAATATTTATTAAATATTACTATATATGATTTGTTACAAGTAAGTCATATATAACTAATTTTATATTTATAGAATATTATAATGATTAATATTGTATTAATCACTAAATTGATATTACTTACATGTTATTAATTTATGACACGCTTCATAGATATTTATGCATACTATACAATATTAAATCCATTATTGTTATTAGTTATTATCAAATATATGTTGGTGTGGTAATGTGATTAAAGGCTTGAGAGACGTGAGATGTAGCAACAATGCTGACCAACGATAAAGGAGGTTACAGACGACACAGTACCAAGAGTCAGGAAAAATCGATATGCATTTTACTGACGATCGTGCGCAACAGTAATTGGGAAAAACACGGACGACATTGACATCCGTCACAAAAAACGGGTTCGAGCAAGAAATACGTTTCACTGACGGTTATCTCCGTCAGAGTTACAAACCATTATGACTGACGGTCAAGGCCATCAGAGTGTTTACGTTTACACGATGGTCGAAACGCACTGACGGGCAGAAGCGCCACAATAGAAATCCACCGCGGAATAACCATTTCACTTAGGGTCATGCTCGTTAGTATTGCCTCTCAATGCCTTATAGGGAGATCGCTACTTGCAGAACCGAAAGCAAAAACTTGGCCAACGTTTTCCTACCGAATTTCTAGTACCAAACTTGACACGTTCGATGTTCCAATCCTGCGACAACTGATTTTCGTACAAAATTACGAGTGTTTTATTTCTCCCTCATTCCTATCTCTTGTGGTCTTCTTAATCGTATCACTTACGTACTTTTCTCACTCACATGTACCATCAACTATGGTTGTTGGGTGTTCCTTCTCCTTGTGCAGACAAGGATTCCGCAGGCAGCTAGCTAGTACAATATTCAACATGACGTTACAACAGCCTAAAATGGAATCAAGCCGCATAAACCAGTCTGTCATTTCCAGTGATAAGCTTCAATGGCATCAGACAAATGCTGCAGTAAATGGAATCGAGCCCAATGCAGGGCTGAATTAGTTGACGAACTTTAGGCTGTGAAGTTAATAAACCCGCCTGCACAAAAATAGTTCCCCAAGTTTCTGTCACTTCCTCGCTTACATTTAGACGTTCAAATTCTTCTTCTTTGATAGGTGCAGGTTCCTCCTTTCATGCATGGCCTCCTTAGTTGTCAAATTTCTTGTTCACTTTTCTGTTGAATTACTCAGCGGCTTGAGTGGCAACGTGATGGACCAACATTCAAACACTTGGATTTTTCTAAATGGTAACATGGCTTCTTGTATCTTTCAGCTCAAGTGTGCTTGATTTGGATAATGATGGGCCTGAACTGAAATGGAAAAATCTGAACCAGAAAGAAGCTACATAATGTTCATGAGTGAGATAAGATATCTATCACTTTCTTTGTAAATATAAGCATCTCGAGTGAAGGATGATTTAGTACGACATTGCACGGAAAGTCACACGCCATCTGCACGAAGACTAAACACAGTAAGGCCCACGAAGAAGTTTCAGTAAAGGGCAAGAGTGCTTGTCCACCAAGGGAACAACAAATGGGTATTAGAAAGAGGCAAGTCGGACATTCCAGAGAACAGGCATCGCAAATCCTAGAGAAAGTACAAGGAAATAAAATGAATGAGCAAAAAACCAACCTTCTAATAGATCCAGATCAGTGCACCGAACTGATTGTTCAGAACTCGCACGACATCTGTTGGTGTCATACCACCGTCCGATACTTCCTGCTCATACCTAAAATTCTGAACCCACAGAATAGCAACAACAACAACAACTAAGCATTTTCCCATACTAGACGGAGTCGGCTAAATGGATTCTTTGTTTCCACATAGCTCTATCGCGTGTATGTTAGCAGTTAACTCACAATAAGCTAGATCATTCTTTATTGTTTCTTTCCAACACTTTTGTGGTAAAATTTAAATATTGTAATTAAATATTCATCTCATTTTTTAAATATTGTATTGACTATAAAGAGATCAAATATCATGGTAAAATTTAAAATCTTCCTACCTTCCTCATTTATATCCCCAAAACCAAAGTTTCCATGAATACCTTGATATCCTAATGCCTCTTTACCGACATGTCCATTTAAGACTCCTCTTAAACAAATCATCTCCATTTGTGGAATCCTTTGAATTACCTTCTAACTCTTCCCAAAAAGTTGTCTTTATACTATCTTCTAGGCCTACTTGGGGTGCCTAAGCACAAACTATATTCAAAACCTCTAATCCTAACACTAATTTCAACGTCATGATTCGGCCATCATATCAGTGTATGTCTACTACACTATCCTTTAAATCTTTATTTATGATAATACCAACTCCGTTTCGAGCTTTTTCCTTACCTGAGTACCATAATTTAAAACCGGTATCCTCTATCTCCTTCGCTTTTTCTCTAACCCACTTTGTCCCTTATAAACATAGAATATGAATCTTTCTCCGAATCATAATATCTACCACCACCATTAACTTATTGAATAATGTTCCGATATTTCAAGAACCAATACGAATCTTATTATCTATGACTAACTTCCTTATCCTCCTGCATCCTTCCATATTCAAAATGCGAAGACCCTCTCTGTAAATTATTCACTACATTCGGGCGGCAATGTGGCAGGACTAACTTTTTTACCCACACCCGTCCATGATGTGAGAACCCTATCTGCAATTGATTCACTACATCCAAGCGAAAATGTAGTGACCCTTGCTTACTTAACACTGCATTTGGGCTTTGCAACGCGTCGCTAGGTAGGGATGCCCCAAAGATATGCTCATAATTTTTGTAATCCATGGTATAAAAATCCGACAGTTTTACACTGGAAGCCTAACATAACCCTCCTCCTTTATTCGGGCTTGGGACCGGCAATGCAAGGGTGATCCTTACATAGGTGGAGTTAACCCACAGCATAGCAGCATAGTAGAAAATTTTCTGCAAATGCAATTCGAGTCTTACCGGTAAGACACACACATGAACATTTTATATCTTATTATACAGTAACCTGGGAGAAATCTTCTACCACTAATTGTCACACCTGCTCGGGTCGCGACCACGACCCGACCCGAGCCGATGTCACGTGGCCGCTTCTCGCGCGGGCGTGATGGTGAGCAGTAACCAAAATACAATACTAATTTAATGCAAACTCAAGAAATATCTAACTGAAATAAATATTCATATCGAAGTTCTAAACAACACGTCCAAAATGGTGTGGGGCCCACCTAACAATAACCCCGAATAAAAGACTTTCTAAATCATTTGATACTTATCATACCATCTAAAATAAAAATGCAACTCTATCAAACTCCTACTCTGCTCCGTGTGCCTTCGAAGTGCTAGCTTTAGGATGAGCTGTAAAACAATAGGGTGAGCTCGTATACATAGCTCAATAGGGAGGTTAAACATCTTTAAACAGAAAACATACTAAAAGCATGCATAGTTTCACAATCATTTCATAGCAAAGCATATTTACCTTGAAATCATGATCTCAAATTCATACGCACACACTCACACACACGCACACATCATTAGTTTCGATAATTACAACCCATACTGTGTCTGCCCCAAAGGCCACGGGAGTCGTCCGGCCCTCCCTAACGTGACCTCGGTAACCCCGTCCATGACGGTAACCATGCCGACTCTCACGACAGAGTGTCTGAGAACACACCCTGTATTCGCCCCAAGCCGGATCGCTCGAGGGACCTGTAAGTCTCTAGAGACCCCACACAAATCATAAAGTATGGCTCGTATATTCACAAATCATTACATTTCTAAAATCAATTACAGTTCATCACATTCACAAATCATATCTAGATCCACAATTATCCAAAATCAAACTCATATCCATACAACATTTAAATATCATGTTCATACAATACATGCATATCAAAACATGCTCTTTATCAAACAATGTCATAAACATGTTCTATTTAAAAAGCATATCAAATAACCAATAATTACGAATAACATTTCACAAACATTAATAAAACATTTATCAATCATACACATTTAAATCTATCTAAAACAGTAAAATCACTTCTAGCATGGTTCTGTAAAAGAATGCATAACCCCCTACCTGAAGGAGCGGTAAGATCCAGTCTCAAGCTGCTGGGCCACTCTTATCACCTCCAAATCCTCCAATTTTAATCTCTAAACAATTATAAATAATTAAAATATTAAAATTTATTTAACTATGAATCTAACGAAACAAACTGTGTCCAAATCTGATCCCAAACCCTAATCTGGATCCATTTAAGCTATCTGAGATCCAAATCGATACCCAATTCCATATTTGATCCAAATGAGTGACACAATAGGTAGCTTGTGTCACTGTGTCAATAGAGAACCTTTAACTACTAACACGGGTCTTGTTTCTAACCTAGAAACCCATTTCAAGACACGACTCAAACTTGACCCGTTTTCGACACAGAACCCGACACGAAACCTGTTTTGACACAGAACTAGTTCTTAACATGCGATACGAGGACACGACGCGAATAAGTATCGGTTCATGACATTTTTTACACGACATGTCGTGTCCGACACGACACGACACGAAAACGAGGGACACGCTCAAAAGGGCCAGTTCAATGGTTTTCCAGCATCGATTTCGCCGATTTTCGGCGACGATTAAGACCGACGATGATCCTCAACCGATCGCCTACCCTTCTTCAAACCCAATCCATCAATGGTCGTCGGCGGTGTCTTTTTGGCCGAAAAATTCATGAAAAAAGTAACTCGGATTTGAGAAAAATTTCATGAATCTACGCTTGTTTTGAGCCGATTTTCGCATAATAAGGCTTATTTTCGAAGGTTTAACATGAAATAAACAAAAGCCCTATGATCTAACTCCGTTTTAGAAACTAAAAATGAGAAATTTGACAAAAAAATAAAATGGGGCTTTTCTTACCGGATTCCGGCAACCCTTCACTTTTTCCGATCGATTCTCGCATTTCTCGGCCGGTCTGTGGCTGCCCCAACTTTTCTTGGATAATGGGGCTATGAAGGCCTCTTTTAAAGGCCCTTCATGACTTGGGCACAGCAGTAACGCTTGACGTTACACTAATACACCAGATCTTGTCACAACTCCTAAACTAGAAAAACATTTATGCTTGTGATGATGAGTCACCTAGGCTGGCACTCTGTTGCACCGTTTAACATACCCCACCTAGTGTAGGAAAAGGGTTGCTTAAAGTGAGAGTCATTATATTGCACGGATGACTCTCCCAGATGATGAAGCATAGGTTGTAAATTAGATGAAAAAAGTAATCACTCGTCCTGTAATAAACTTCCTAAAGATTATCAAAGCTCAGGTAGCATGGAAAAAATGCAATAGATAATCCATTTCCCCAAAGATTATCAACCTCAAATAGCAAGGTAAGAAAGGCAACGGAAAGATGATCCACAAACACAACAAAGGCGCAAGACATAAAACGATAAAATACCATTCCCATGAGTAGCTTCAATCAGATTTCATGGAAGTTTATCCACTGGGTTTACTTTATTTTCTTAAATGATCCAGAATCAAAGCCAAGCATGTTCCTCCCTAAACGGGTCGACTTCAAGGATTCTTAGCTGCCACCGTGATCTATCTTAGGTCACGTCGCATTTAAATTCAAAAGTGCAAAGTCATGTTTGTGGCATTCTTCTAAAATGCTACCAATGCAAACCAAAAAAGTATTTTCCAACACTATAATGCTACACGGACTACTGTTCCACATTCTGAATCCGAAAGAGTGAATCGTGCATTTAAGGTTTCCTTCCAATTATTCTAAAATGCTACCAATGCAAACCAAAACTAAGTATTTTCCAACACTATAATGGGGTAGGCTACACGGACTACCGATCCACATTCTGAGTCCAAAAGAGCGAATCATGCATTTAAGGTATCCTTACGCTAGAGTTCTGTTTCCCTAAAATCGTATTGCTAAACTAGTTAAAATTTAAAAAGGAGCCAGTTCATTGAAACAATCTTTGATCATTCGTTGCACAACTTCTCACCTGCTTCTAAAGGAACCCAAATGTGCTACGAACAACAACCACGCCTTTTCCCACACTCTAGAGCTCAATGGATTCTTTGACACCACAGCACGCAATCTTGTGCCATATCAGCAAAAGAGCCGATTTCATGTTTAACAGTTTCTTGGTTGGCAACAACATCATTCTTGAAAAAAAGAATCGTAAAAGGATAGAATAATGATTTTGGTGGACCAAAAACTCTTGATGACATGAGCTTAACATTTTAAAGAAAAAAAGGAGAAGGCGATCATATTGAGATAAAATTCTTTTCTAAGTACTACTTAGTTTTCACAATCCAAAAGAGGCATTTTTCACATCGACATATTCCTAAATGAAGAAAAAATATGTTCTCCAAAAATGCAGAGAACTGCATAACATGTATATCAAAGACATAATTTGATTTTCTAAATCAAACGAAACAAACTTTTCAAACAAATACGCAATATTATTTATTAATGAAGCGACACAAAAGTTTTCAATTATGAAAATAAAATCAACAAAACAAATTCTTTTGAAGTAACCAATGCTTTTGCTAGGATTAATAGAAACAATAAGGTGCCACCACCACTATAAGAGTAGGTCAGTAGATAGAGAGGAATTAAGAGAACAACAAAGTACCTTCTTACTTAGGTTAAGAGCATAGGGTCATTTCACTCTCACTAAAATTTAAGTCTCATAGTGGAGGTTGCCTTGCAAATTACTATTGCTTTTGAAGCCACCATAGAGTTGGCTCTGGATATGAAAACAATAAGGGCCACTTGTGATGTGGTTGTCACCACCTCCCAATCTAACAACCCTAACTTTAGTGGTGTCCAACCCCGCCCCGGCCTAGCCTATGTCACCATTGGATTTCTTCTTTCTTACTATTACGTGACCCCACTATGCCAATCATATACCATTAACGTAGAGCTTTGTGCTACCTTATAATCACTTGATGATTGAGTCTTACCTTTTAATATTCAGAGCAAGACACATTATAGGAGTTACTTACTGATAGTCTTAGTTGGAGTAACACTATAGGCCTGTAAACTAGGCCTTATCTCCACTTATTGAAGTGGACACCTTTTAGGTTTCTATAGTGGGTCACTATCACTATAGGCATTAGGTTTGGGTCATGGATTATATACTTCGAAAGTTATAAACACCAAAAATTTGTCAAAAAAAAAAAAGAATTTCCTCTTTTACAAAAAAAAATTGCGATAGTGGGTCTTTTAAGTTTTTTTAACAAAAATACCTTAAGCAAGTTTATTTCCACACCAAAATTTTGTAGGTGTCTCAAAATAAGGGTACTGTGAACCCCATAAAAAAATCAAATTCTTACAAAATCTAAAAAAATGATTATTTTGCCTCCAAGGCTATATTAACAAAAAACACCACACGATCGGGCAAGCAATTCTATTATCAGGAATTTAGTCTTGTACCTATTGGTTAGTGCACCTTTTCTGCTCTTAATATTAAAGATTGTTTCTATGACAAAGGTAATACATAAACGAAGGAAAGATAGAAGATAACATGCAGAATGACATGAAGAACATGAAAGCTCAAATTCAGACATACATGTCATCCTCTGGCAAAGTAGCTGCATGGTTTTTCTCACTTGAAGCAGTTTGTAGACTGAGCTCTTTAGTATGATCTGCACCTCAAATGAGTAAAAAAAAGTTACAACGAAAGAAAATAAAAGAATGAAGAAGAGCCTCTTGGAGTGCTGAATAACATTTTATCCCTGCAAACGGAAATCAGCTTGTAAAGGTAACACACCTATGTAGGCCTAAATAGCCGTTTGGAGTGCTGAATATTTCCTTACAGAGCATTCTTTTAGCATCGAGTCGAAAGAGCGCACCACGAACCCGCCCGCAGCCCCAGCCATTATTGAATCAACCCGGTTGCCGGTTTCCTCCCTATGATCTCTTACATATCAAAGGAAGCGAGTGAACAAACAACCGAGAGCCAATAAGATCTCCGCTACAAGGAAAAATCGACCGATGGAACTCAAAGTAGGCCTCCTTGCGACCCCACGAAGTCCGATCCAGAAGACTAACAGCGAGATCTCTAGCAGGGTGCGCAGAGAAGAAGAGCATGAAGAATATACAGGTTAAATTAAGAGCGTGAAGAGAATGAGACGGCGGAATGGAGATCAGATCGGAATGGATCTGCCCTTTCTGTTTCAAATGGGAAAGAGGAGGAGAATACTGGGGATAGCACCATCCCGTGGCCTACTCATTGGCCGCGTCTTGCTGTTCTTCGCCCGGGCACAGAGAGAGAGAGAGAGAGAGAGAGAGAGAGAGAGAGAGAGAGAGAGAGAGAGAGAGAAGGCCACGGTGTGTGCAAGGATCGAAATTTGTTCGGAGGAGAAAGCGCGCCCTGGAGACTGGAGCCTGATCGAAAATGGAAAGTTGTGGAACCCCGCATAACAGAAAACCGCGTCCAAATGATTAGCCCGGTAGCCTGAGAATCGAGCGCCCCGGGAAATATAAAGTTCCGGAGCACCGTGTAACAGAAAAGTGCGTCCAAACTACGCTAACGACTCCTGCTCATGTCAACGAAGTAATCCATTTGTGCGAACTAAAACAGTCTAATAAAAAACAGGTTGTATCCAGACACACCTAAACCATATATATTATATATATATAAGCATAGTCATGTTTGATACATAATCTTCTATAAATATCTTCACCGTTTAATTTTTGAAATTAAATGTTTTTTGCTTATCTTATTTTGCTTCAAATCTCTAATATTAATCACACCCATTCAATGGTTGTGCGTATGGATTATTCTCTCCCTCTTTCTATGTCTATCTATATATTATTCACACGTATATGACATGGTTTGACCCAGGTTACTTCTAAATCTTTAAAATGGACTCCAATAATAAAAAAACTAGTGTCTACCTGTTTTTTACACGATATTCCACTCTTATCATAATGCACTCCTTCCATTTGATAATATCACCGTTTTGGATGTTCTAGTTTTTTCATCCAGTTGTTAATGATATTCTCAGTTTTGTTCGGGATTTAAGAGAATGGGGTCTGTTTTAGGGTAAGAACTTCAATGATATATTTTAATATATAAAAACTAACTTTATATTGAAAATTATATTTCCCAATATATTGTCATTTATGATATTTTATTCATATAATTCATACTTTAAAACAAGATCCAAGCAACAAATGGATCTCGTGCTCTTTATATGTTTATAAATCCATCATACCAATATCGTTTATTAATCACCTTCATGTGAAAATACCGTTGGTGATTCTTTCGACTATACAACAAGAATTCATTTGATCACCCAATGTCAATTGTAGGCCTGTGGTGGATGACTATGATAATTTGTTGTTGGGCTTCCTGCCATGTTTGTGGATCAAAGCTTCCTTACCCTTGTAGCTTGTATTTATGTTCGCCTAGGTTATATCAATGGTGCATAAATTTTAGGTCCAGTTAAAATTGGATATAAAATGTATACGCTATGAATATAACCTAGGATGTTACAACCTCAGGATCCAAATTTATGCTCAAAAGAACACCAACCTTGAACCATGTTCCATGACAAAGTGGTATTAGGATAAGAAGGGTCATCAACCCACTCCACGAAATTCTCCCTTCCTGTGGTGCATAAAGACAAAAATAAGTTTTTCTAGTAGAGAACCAAAGCTTGAAGTGAAGTGAAAGTTGTTGGGTGTGGCATCAAATGGATGCTAAACAAATACTTTTTCATGCATATTGGGAAGTATTGTTCTTTATTACACATTAATATTTTCTTAAACATAAGTAGGTGACAGTGGAAATTATCCCAGATATTATTCTTCACTACAGAGATTTGCTGGTTGATATAGTGCCATCATTGTGTACTTTTCTATCAGCTACCATAACATAAATAGAAATGCTCTGGTCTGCATGATTTATCAAATTTCACTCAAGAAGAAGGAAAAGGGAAGGCAAAGTCTCATTCCTTACTGAATTCTACCTAGACTTTGAGTTTACATTCTGCTCTATAGAATTTGTACCAAATATTGAGAAACGATTAACAGTCATGAAAAAGTATGCCTGTTTAGGCAACTACAAAATAGGGGCCAATCTGATACAATTACCATGCTGCCTCATTAGGAAAAGGAGGATGGCTTGAATGGAGTAGGAAATTTTCATATCCGCTGTAATTGTTACAAATTCTATTGCCTATGACTATTCCTCTTGCTGAATAAGTGTTTACAAAGATAAGACCAACAAAAATATGACCTCTGGTAGGTGGAGGACAAACATTTCTTAGAAACGAATAAAAATGTTGAGGCAACCACTACAAACAACAAATGAGAAGTTTTGTAGAGCAAAAAAAGGCAACAGTCCTGAAATACTGTTAACTTGGCTCAGCATCTGCTAATCAACACCCACCATCACCACCACAGCTAAGAAGATGGAAGTAACTGCCTGGAAAAGACAAACACAACCTAGGTATGCTTTGATCAGGCATAATGATATTCCATTACATGTGAAATGCTTTATCCCAGATAGATGTACATCAATCATATGATCTGTAGAATGAAAAAAGAAACATCGTCTATGAATGGTTCTGGTGCAAGAAGAATTCTTGATTAAAATGATTGCCACTAGTCACATTCAAATGGATGAAATTGTCTTAATAGACAACAACTGCTTTTCTAAGTTCATTGTCACCCACCCATACCATAACGTCATGACATAAAAAGGACGTCAAGGTAAAACTGTTAGAATGATCACTGAAATCTTGTAGATTTTAACCCAAAATGACATTGAACTGAAATCGTAATTCACATGAACTTATCTGAATATTGTCATATTCATTTTTTGGGATGTCCATCAGGTATATTCAGATACGATATTTCCAATGAGGGTTAACATTTTAAAAACGGTCATCAGAGAAATTGTCAGAGACTGAGGATGGCTGTGTTAAGGTTAAAACTGTTCTTTGATGGAGTTAGTAGTCCGATAATTGAAAGTTTATAGCCATGTTAGTTGTGCAATGGGTCACAGGGACATCCTTTCATATGTTTGTACACAGTTTTATTTGTAGAAGTTTTCTGCAATACGGAAAAAAGAGTTCTACATGGGAGGCTTATTATGAGTCTTGGAAGAGAAATCTTGCAAAAATATCTTCTAAAAGACAAGTACAAGCTTACCTTCTGCAATTACAAGTGTCACTGGAGAAGAACCAAAGACGGTGTATGAGATATCGACTTCAGAACCTTCATTTAACTGGTATACCCATTCCTATGATGAATGAGAACCCATTGAAATGGAATGTACTACGTAAAGCTATTTCAAGACAAGAAACCAAACTAACGAATAATATTTGCCTTGTGAGCATTGGATGGAATATGTTCGTCAAAGACTTGGGACCAGGAGGCCTCCACGTTCATGGGAGGTGGCCTTGAAAAGCCATAAAGAATCGATCCAGGTGTATCATCCGCTTTCACCTGGAAGTAACAAGGGTAACAACATCAAAATGATTAGCCAGAATGAGAAGAGAAAAAAGGGGTAGAGGGGATTGGCAGTTTAGTCATGAACGACATATACCTTGATCTCTTGAACAAAGAAAGAATTAGCCCGGAGAAGGAAGGAGGAATGGGGCCCCAAGCTTAGGTCGAGAGATCCATAGAAACCAAGGATTAGCGTCATAGAAGCTGCTGCCGACGCATGACCACAGATTTATCCAAATGTCCATTCAGAGGAGAACGGTAATCAGAAAGTCAGGACATTCAAAATAGAAGAACAAGATAAAAGGGAGTACCGAAGAACCAAAAGGTAAGGAGAACCACTACGCACGACCAGGCTTCCTCTCGAATCTCAGAGTAATTGGATGCATCTCCCGGTCCCAAGGAAAGATTGACGCGATAAGACAACACTGGGTGAGGTTGGACAGAGCGGCGGTGGTGTGTGACGGTGGATGAAGTGGACGGAACAACGGGTTCATGTGAAGAAGTTGTAGGGGGACTCGTCTCCCTAACCCTAACATTGCTGTTACCGTTCGCGTTGGCTGTTTCTTCCATCCTGCAAGACAACATCAAGATATCGACAAACAGAAATACACAGACAGACAGACTCCCTCACACTCGCACACATACACACAGACCTCGTCGGGGAAGCCGCTGGACGCAACGATGAACATGGAATCATAAGAAGCAGCATGGAAACCGAAGCGGATGACGCATTTGCTCTTTCTCTCTCTCTCCATATCTCTTCTCCTCACCAAGCGGTCATTGAATCTCCAGTAGTCGGGAGGAGAAAACGCCATGACTGTCAGGTGGTCAGAACGTTAGCTTTACTCAGGATGCAGGCTCGAGGGCAGAACCTTGCATTTGCGGGGTCCAGAAACGGATTTACAAGCTCGACTTTTCTCTGAACGTTGTATGTCAACTATTTTTTTCCTTAGAGAAAATCTAAGAGGAATATAAAGATAATTGGAAGTCTTTAGTTACGTATTAGTTCATATGGTTTTCCTTGAGAGAACAATGTCTTCTCATGTTTTTCCTTATAAGTGGACTCTAAGCATATAATACTAATCCAAAATTTAAAGAGAAATATTCAAATTCAACGTCTCTATGATACCTTGTTGACTATCAAGTCAGTCCTGGTGTCACCCGAATATAACATGAAAGACTTAGCAACCTAGAAAATATTAAATTTAATATAACTTTAGTATCATTAAATTTAGCATACACAAATTAATAATATTAAAATTGTTAATATTTGTTTATATTTAAACTTAATATTTGAATATAATATTAAATATAAGACAAGTGACAATTGGCATTATAGATGATATGGCAAATGATGTTCATATGATAGGAGACTTGATATATTAATCAACTAATAGAAATTGGCATGATAAGTATCATGGTAGGTAACTAACAATTGATATGTCACGTTGAATTAAAGATAATTACATTAAGCATTTGTCACTAATTTTCGTGCATTCCATTGTGGGTTCTTATCGGTGAAGAGTCTTGCTACGTTCCCCTAATGCGTATGCAAAAAACATGACCTTTATTGATAATAGTGTGAGATCAGGAGCACCATGACGGTTAAGGCCATGCTCCACTGCAAAAGGACTCTTGTTGGTTGCTTGACTTGGAGATTGATTACAGGCAAACTCGGGTTGATGAAGAACTATACCTCATTATTTAAGATTCTTGCAACAAGTGCTCGCAGTAAGTTACCCAAGATTTGATTAGCAATTTTCGTTTTTCCATCGATTTGAGGGTGATGGAATGAGTTGAATTGAAGCTTAGAGCTAAGTTCCCTCAATAAGTGTTCTCCCAAAGTGTTGCATGAACTTAGAATCTCGATCAAGAGTTATTGTTTGTGATATTTCATGCAAATGAACTTCTTTGAAACATAAATTAGTTATTAAAGAGGCATCTAGTTTTATAGTAATGAATATGAAGCTTACTAGTTGTTGGAATCCAACGTTGCGTATGTCCTCCGTTAAGCCTTCCAAGTACACCTGCAGCGGAAATGGTGACTGTTTTAGTTTGATGTTTTCTCACAGACGAATCTTTCAGGGAGACTTTTGTGTATATTTGTTATATCTCACTGTATGCACTGCTCTTATTTATAGAGCAGTGCGTGCTCCACATCTTCGGGTTATCCTACTGGGGTTCCCTCATCCAGAGCATCCATATCCGGATTGTTACTGTGTTTTCTAGTAACAGTCTGGCTGTTACGAGTGCCTATTTGTAACTCCAGATACGGTAACGGTCTGGATGGCCAGTCCAGCCGCTACCGTGCTAGGTTGCCGAGAATGGCCACTACGTAACATCTTCCACTTGGCCATTCGAGTCAAGTGTATTGACATACTGGTTTTCCTCCCACTTTTGCAGGATTTATCTAGTAATGTCAATTAATGATTTCTGCTGCAATCACTACCCATTGTGTGGTTATTTCCCTACACAACAATCAAACATACCTCAAACCCGTGTTTGTAATATGTTTTGAGAAAAATTCTTCTGTTATACCTTTAATCAAGGGGTCTACCAACATATCATTTGTTGGCATGTATGAGATGGATATTTCCTTTCTCATAACCATATCATGAACATAGTAGCATTTAACCATTATATGCTTGCTTTTTTAGCAATCAGCTCCACTCTTGATAAGAGTAATTGCTGCATTATTATCACAGTAAATGACAACTGGCTCGTCGGTTATTTCCAACTTCAAATCACGTATGAAGCGGCTTATCCAGATAGCACTCGTTGCAACCATATAATAAGCTACATACTCAACTTTCTATGTATGCAATGCTACACAACCCTGTTTCTTACATGCCCAAGAAACAACACCACCTCCAAATAAGAATATTTGTCCTTAGGTTGATTTGTTGTCATCTTTGCTCCTAGCAAAGTCAGCATATAAGTATCCTACCACTTTCAGTTCATCTTTTTTAAAGCATAGTTTCAAGTCTCTTGTTCCTTTCAGATATCTTAAAATTCTTTTTACAGCTATCCAGTATTGCCATTTAGGATTACTTTGATATCTACTTAGAAGACCAACAACAAAGCTGATATCAGGTCTTGTACACAACATAGCATACATCAGGCTACCCACAACTTGTGCATAAGGAATGTTATACTTATCGTCTCCTTCAATGGAACAATCAGCTTTACTAAGCTTAACCCCTTTTGCAACAGGTGTAACAACAGACTTGCATTCACCCATTTTAAACTTCTTGAGGATATAGTCAATATATCTATCCTGACTCAAGCATAAGAGTTTAGATTCTCTATCTTGAGAGATCTTTATACCTAGGATATAGGATGCTTCCCCCATATCCTTCATTTCGAACTTTGAGTTTAACCATGACTTGGTTTTGATAATCATCTTGTTGTCGTTCCTAGTCAACAATATGTCGTCTACATATAATGATAGGATGACAAAGTGGCTTCCACTGTTCCAGACATATACACAGTGATAAAGTTTATTACCCACAAACCGAAGTTCTATAATGACATTTTGAAAAGTCAAATACCATTGGCGAGGTTACTGTTTCAGGCCATATAGGGATTTTCTCAACCTATATACTTTATCTTCTTGGCCTTCAACCATAAATCCTTCGGGCTGCTCTATGTACATAATTTCATCTAAATCTTCGTTTAGAAATGTTGTCTTTACATCTAACTGATATAAGTCCAAATCATAATATGTAGATATTGCCAAGATTATTCTTATAGATGCAAATTTCGCAATTGGAGAATATGTTTCAACATAATCTATCCCCTCTTTTTGCAAAAAAACTTTTGCAACCAACCTCGCTTTAAACTTGTCGATTGAACTATCGACTTTGTATTTCTTTTTTAGAACCCATTTATAGCCTATAGCTTTCCTTCATTTTAGCAAATCAGTCAATTCCCAAACTTAGTTTTCTCAATGGATTCAATTTCCTCATCCATGGCTTTGCCCTAGTCTGTTGCTTCCGATTAGTTCATAGCTTGCTGATAAGTCAAGTTATCAGTCAACTTATTTAAATCCATCAAATTAAACACTTCTTATGCAAGATAAGTGAGATAATCTTTTAAGTAGGACGGAGTGGCCCTTGGCCTTTTATGTTCACTTAAGGTTTTGGTTGTTTCAGGAAGATCTTCTATGGGTTCAAATGATGATTGATCTAGGTCTACTAGATCATCAATGCATTCATCATTGTTTTTCAGGATGTCATTCTTAGTATCTTTTAAGAATTCAATATCTCTCATTTCTATCAGTCTATAGTCCTTATGATAAAAACGATATCCCTTTGAACTTTTTGGATATCCAATGAATATATATCTTAAGGACATACTGTCTAGCTTATCTCTAGACTGATCAATGATCTTTACATGTGCAATAGATCCCCACCTTCTGAGATGACCTAGGTTGGGTTTTCTTCCAAACCACATCTCATATGATGTAGTGAATATAACTTTACATGGTACTCTATTGAGTATGTAAACCGTTGTACTTACTGCTTCTCCCCAAAATATCTTTAGAAGAGAGACATCGATCAACATTTACCTTGTTATATTCAACAAGGTTCTGTTATATCTCTTAGCTACAACATTTTGTTGAGGTATCCTAGGCATTGTATTTTGCTTTGCAATATCAAAGTCTTTACAGAATTCAAGAAATTCTGTAGAGGTATATTCACCACCTCTATCTAATCTTAAAACTTTGATTGAATGCCCTAATTGGTTTTCCACTTCCTGTTTATATTCTTTAAAAACTTCTAGTGCCTCAAATTTATATGCCAAAAGATATAAATACATATATCTTGAGTAATCATCGATAAATGTTATAAAGTAAACATTTCCGTGATGTGTCTTTACTCTAAATGGTCCACATAAATTCATGTGAATGACATCCAAGAGGATTGTTGCCCTTTTTGATTCATTGGAAAAAAAAATTCTTGTCATTTTTTCTTATATACAAGCTTCGCAATTGTTGAAAGTATTTTCCTCAAATTCATGCAGTAAGTCAAAGTTGGATAATTTCCTCAACTTTTTCAGACTTATATACCAAAGGTGTTTATGCCACATATTCACATCAACATTAAAGACACACTCAATATAAGTAGAAGAACTTCCAATTTCATTATCACTTAATTTGAACAATCTATGCTCTACATCAAATTCTCTAGAGAATAATATTCTCTCATGTTTTTCCACAATCACCTTGTCAGGAATAAACCTGACCTCAAAACCTTTCTTTAATAGGCAAGGACTGAGACAAGATTGTGCCTTATAGATGGAATAATTAATACATCAGTTAATACAATCGGTTTGCCTTGTACAAAGATTCTAAAGGACCTAGTACCCAAAACATCTAAGAAGGTGTTGTTTCTCATGTACACTTGATGTTCGCCTGGTTTGTATTTCTTTAGATCCATTATCCCTTCCTTAGTCTTTGAGAAATGTCAGGTAGCTCCGGAGTCTATCCACCAACCTGTCATCAGGCGGTCCGTGTACAAACATTATGATATCACGCAAATCTAAGAAGGTGTTGTTTCTCATGTACACTTGATGTTCGCCTGGTTTGTATTTCTTTAGATCCATTATCCCTTCCTTAGTCTTTGAGAAATGTCAGGTAGCTCCGGAGTCTATCCACCAACCTGTCATCAGGCGGTCCGTGTACAAACATTATGATATCACGCAAATTATATCCTGCTTCTCTAACTGTCCGCGTTGTGGGTTATTTCCTCTACTTTTCCAATTGCAACAATCCTTCTTGTAGTGTCTCATCTTTCTACAACTGAAACACTTGACCCGAGAAGCAGTTTCCTACGATTTCTTAAAATTTTAACCGACCTTTTTGTTATTCTTGCCAAACTTTTTGTTTGATTTATTTTTCTTCTGGTTGGGTTTGGAGCTGTACCCTATCTCATCTTCTACCACTAGCAATTTTTTTTCTTGGTTTTGTTCATATGTTCTTGCTTTATTGTTAGTTTTAGGGGCAATTCTGAAAGGTTAATCTCTGGCCCTAACCTGAGGGCAGTGGTGACCATGTTCCATGATGGAGTAGACTATTCAAGATTATTGATATTTACATTGGTTGTAGGATGACTGACTTTGCCACATCTAGGTCCCTAGCCATTACTAACATGTGATTTACATGTTCTACTACGTTATCTCCTTCTCTCATTTTAAAGGAGGTATACTTCTGTAGTAGCAACTGCACATGTAGTTTGGTAGTTATGTCATACTTAACTATTATTGAATCAAACAACTATTTTGCGGTCTTGTATTCTTCGAAGACCTTAATCAAGTCATCCTCCATGTATGTCAACATGACTATCCTTGCTATTGTGTCATCTTTTAGAAATGTTATATACATTTCTATCTGTTGCTCAGTTGCATCTGGTGGTGGCGGACGCATGGTTTCCTTTAGTACATATTCAACACCTTCAAGTGTTAGAGCAAATGGGATTCTCCTCTTCCATGTTTGGAAGTTCAAACCGTTCAGTTTTTCGGTTTTTGCCAATTCCGACATACATATTCTTGAATTTATTTTTATGTGTTTGGTAATTATAACAATTAGACGGTCTAAAAAGGAAACAAACAATAAGCAACAAACACACATAGTAGGAATCTTGTTAGAATGATGCATAATATCAGAAAAACAAGCTAAAAATAACTTATAAGCAACCTGGGATAAATTCACAATTTTTCCAAAAATTTCCGCCTTTAACATTTTTCAAAAAATACTAGGGGTAAAACTATAATTTTGATTATTTGTCTACTTTTTTAATTTTCTGAAAAGCTTAAGGATAGACTCGTAAAATTACTCTTGGTATTTCTGTAAAATTCGTAACTGATCGGGGTTAAATCTATAATTTTAACTCTCAGTCCGAATATATAATTTTCTCAGTACAGGGACAAACTTGTCTTTTGACACAATGGCAGAAATGTAATAGTTTAAATCGGGAAGGGTAATAACATAAAATAATAGTCAGTATTTCATAATTTTCACAAACTGTCAGAGGGTAAAACCAACTTTTTGCTAAATAGTAGTAAAACAGTCTTTTTACCTAAAAATATCTGGATGGAAAGATAAGGTAAAGGCTTATATACAAACAGTCTTTCTATACATCGACAAACAATCTTTCTATTATTCACCAATTAGCCCCTAAGAGAGCTAAGATAAGGTCTTCACTTACTCTATGAGCACGCACTAAAAAAAGAAGAATGAAAATAGAAAGAGTATTAACTCGAGATAAGATTACCAACTCAAATGGGTTAAAGGCTTATATAAAGGTTTAAATGTAGCTTTTGTATACAAATGAACCAACGAGAAAAAATGGTGCCTTTTAAAATGACTAATAGATGAAAGGGAGGTTCCCCTATGAAAATAAGTCAATGTATAGAAAGTTCCTTTTATTCAAAATGGTGAATAATAGTTGTACACAGAGCATTAGCTCAACAACAACGCATAGGGCGCGCTGAAGCTGCTGGTGGGGAGTTCGACTCCTAGGGGTACATGCGTGCGTGCATGTGTGTGTTAGGGCTTCGGCCTCCTCTTGTAACAAAAAAATGGTGAATAGTTTGAAGGTGAAATAAGCCAACGCATGCAACAGTTCTACCTAGAAAGTTGTTGCCCAAAAGAAAGCTAACAGACACAGAGTTCATTAGTTCCAAGTAGTTGATTGGATCCGGATTATGGATTAGACCCATTATGTGATTTGTCATATATCAAAAAACGTTCCCGTGCGGCCACCCCTTCCATGTCAATAGATTCTTTGCATGTATACCCATTCCTATCTATGGTGTTCCTTAATTAAGGCGGTAGATTTCAATATTACAAACTTTCTAATAAATTAGTGAAATTTTAAGCATTTCGCTTTACCATATCGACCATTGATGTTATGATCTGGTATCCAATTTATTTTGTCAAGATCTATGCATCTAAAAGGCTCTTCGGCTACTGTTACTCTACACTTGGTTATTGTGAATCAAAATTGGCAAAAGATTAGCAGTTCAATGTCAGTTTTATTAGAAAATATCGAGGTGTGGATTAAGGTATGGCAATGTTGACCCGACCTGAATGAGGTGGGAAATACCTAACCCAATCATATTCAAGTTTGGGTATGAGGATAATATGCTTCGATCCATACCCTGACTCCTACCCAAAATGTGTATATATATATATATATATGTCTTTTTTCATAATAGATGGAATCGGCTACATGAATTATTTATTTTCATAGAGCTTGATAATGTAAGCTAAATATTAAACAAATTGTTCTTGATAGAAGGGAGAATCCCATTAAGAATTGCATTAGGCATGCGATTTATAAGATGTACAATTGCTAATGTGGCTTCTCCCCAATAGACTTTACGGACATTATAATCAATCAATAAAGTTCTAGCCACCTCCAATATATGCTTATTCTTTCTTTCAAAGACACCATTTTGTTGTGAAGAGTAAGAACATGAAGTTTGATGTAATATGCCCTTACTTAAAAAGTATGAACATAAGGAATTATTCATATACTCTCTCCCATTATTACTTCTAATAATTTTGATAGAATGCAAAAACTGATTCTTAATAAACTCATAATACAAGAGTAGAACATTAACAGCTTCATCTCTTGTTTTTAAAAGGTAAATCTCGATAAATCTAGTGCAATCATCTATAAATGAGACAAAATATCTATAATCATGTAAGGATGTAATAAAACATGACCCTAAATATTTGAATGGACAATTTCAAAGGGCTTTAAAGATCTAATTTCATTCAATGTAAAGGAAACACGATGATGTTTAGTTCTTTGAAATATATCACATCTCAAAATAAAATCATTACAACTCTTGAATTCAAGTAACAAAAATATGATCTTAGAGAGAGAGATGTCCCAATCATTGATGCCAAAGTGACAATTCTGTTTTCTGAATGAGATAAAATATCTATAACCATGTAAGGATGTAATAAAACATGGGTCCTAAATATTTGAATGAACAATTTGAAAGAGCTTTAAAGATCTAATTTCATTCAATGAAAAGAAAACACAATGATGTTTAACTCTCTGATAAGTATCACATCTTAAAATAAAATCACTACAACTCCTTAATTCAAGTAACACAAATATGATCTTAGAGAGAGGGAGATGTCTCAATCGTTGATGCCAAAGTGACAATTTTATTTTCTATTTTTCAGTAAGTAACAAGGTTCCTTCTGTTATGGGCCTTCTCATAAAAGTATAGTCCTTTCTTTATGCTACCCTGACAACAGATTCTCCCCATCTTCAGTACAGTGAGTGAAATAAAATGTCATTGTATATTATACGTCTTTAGATAAAGCATGAATAGAAAGTAAATTCATTGATAGATTAGGAATATGTAGAACACTTTTAAGCAGTCCAAGAGATATAGTACTCTCTTTCCCAACAATAGGAGTATTTTATCTATCGACCATCTTAATATCAATGCCTCCATGAATCAATTGATAATCCTAAAAGTATCCTCTGGTTCCCACCATATGGTATGCAACCCCGGAGTCAATAACCCAAATTCGTATATTAGAAGTGGGAGAGTTACCTTGGACCATAAACGAAAATGGGTAAGCCATGGTGGCCTGTGGATATGTAGTAGTAGAAGTTGACGTTGTTTGAGAATCAACAAGTCTCGATTCTAGATCTTCTATCTTCCTCTCCATTTCAACTAAAGAATTTAGACCTTTCTCCATCACATTCTTTTTATTTTCGTCACTCACATAAGCTTTAGATTGCTGATTTTAGTTATAACTCGATCGATCAATCAACTGCCAATATGTCTCTCGAGTATGTCTACTTTTTTCATAGTGAGTGCATGAGAGTGTCTTTCTCATATGAAGAATATAGTATTCGGCTCTTCCTCTTCCATTATATCCTCCTCTTCTACCTCTAAGTCTAAGGGTAGGCTGAAAATTCTTTCCAGCAAAGGGCACAGTTTCTACACTGATATTTTTCCTTTTTTTTCTCTCAAGATATCGCCTGTCTTATTCTCTCAAAAGTAGTGTATATACTATGCTAAGTAAGGGAAGGTCTTTCCTACTTAAGATGCTATTTTTTGCTACCTCAACATCTAAAAAATTAACCCATAATAAACTAAACACTTTCTTTTTTCAAACTCTTCATTTATTTCTTTCAAGCAGTTTTGACATTTTGTTTTTTAAATAAGAATGCAATTCCTCTCATAATCCTCGAACCTATACATAGTTTTTCCCCCTTATTGGTATTTGTGAATCTTCTCTATAATTTCATATTTCTTGGCGATGTTTTTCCTCTAAACATAGGTATCTTGGACAACTAGCAAAATCTCTTGAACTTATTTTAAGAACATAACCGTACTCACAATGGAGGTATCATTGATTAAATCAACCAAGAACTTACTAAAGCATTTTCTCTATACCACCTAGAGTAAGAAATCGGTAATACTGGTGTTGAGAATTTCTCCAATAAGGTATTCCCGTTTTCCTCTAGTTAATACTGTGAGTCCAATAGATCTCTCCCACTGTAAATAATTTATGCCATCTAGTTTCAAATTTGTGATTTGGAATGCTTCTTATTTGTTTATGCTGGAATTTTCTGCAATTTCCAGTACTTCACTTTTTTCGTTATGATCGCCCCTTTTCTCTAGGCTGCAATATTTATATCTCCTTCAATTTCTTCTTCGTATCACTTTCTTGTTTGATGCACAATGCCTTCTAATAAAGAATCTGGACCGCTTCTTGGTGAAAGCCCTAACTTCTTTTCTTCTGTGCGATCTCTAAGCACCCTAATTCAAATGATTAGGCTCTAATAAAGCACTCAAATCATCAAAAAATGCAACAAACATTATGGCTATTTGGATCGGCAATCTGCTCTCAATAGAGTCAGTGGTTAACTTATTTTTATTCCTCGGTGGTAAGGATTACACTTATATACACTTTATAACTTGAAAGACTATTCTATCCTTACTAAGTAATATACTCATTTCAGCTTAAGAAAAACTTTTTTGGTGTCCCTCATGTAGATATTGGATCTTTGAACTGATCTTGGTTGTAACCAAGCTCTTCAACAACTACAAAAACAACAAAGCCTTTTCTCATACTAGACGAGGTTTGCTACATAGATTCTTTGTTTCTACATGGCCCTATTATGTGTCATGCTAGTAGTTAACTCAATATAAACTAGATCATTCTTTATTATTTCTTTTCAACACTTTTGTGGTAGACCTCTTCCTCTTTTAACATTTTCACAATCTAATTTTTATATCGTCTTACGAGAGCATCCACAAATGTGTTGGAAAGAAACTATATAGAATGATTTAGTTTATATTGAGTTAATTGCTAGCATGACACATAATAAAGCGTTGTGGAAACAAAAATCTCCTCGATTTGATGGTCGAGCCAAACAATCTATACCAATAACACTTACGAATGGTAAAGGAGAACTTACAATCCGTGCAATACCATTAAAAGAATGGAGTGATCTGGGGAGGAACAAGTATATACTTTACTGGCGACCACACGCGCCAGTAATGACCTAAACTACTGACGTGCGGTCCGCCCGTCAGAATATAGTTATTAAACGACGGAAAAACAGCCCAAAACGCTTTCACTGACGCGTGGGCACGTCAGAATATGTCTCCGTCGCTGTTGAAAGATTCAGTAAGGGGCGCGTCCGTCAGTATCGCGTTCCCACGACGCAACCACGTGTATATAGCTTCGCAAGAAAAAACAAATTTTGTCGACCAACTCTACTCGGATTAATACAACTGTACATGACTGGTTGCTTTGCAAACAGATTCTTTTTATTATCCCACCCACCGCTTCCTTGAAAAGGTCCATCAGCAATCGCAGTTACTTTTATGGTGAACTGAATAGTTGCTTTTTATTCTAGAATGGTCCTCAAGGCAGTGACAGCCGTGTAATTGGTCTGCTCTGATGCAGGGAAGACGGTTGCAACAGGTGGGAAAGATAATATACCCGGACCAACTTTTATAAATGTCGGTGTCCACCCACGTAAACTTGTGAGCTGATGTGCATCAAACTATGCGCATATATCTTCTTGTTGTGCAATGTTGATTATTTGATTCGTTCCATCTTCCACCAGAGCTCCAGTGCGCTTGGCCACAGCCTTACATAATATATATGTCCACAATAGAGTTTCGCATCGTTACAAATAGATCATGCAATTACAGCATCAAGGAATAGCCTAAGAAGCTTAAAAAAATCCACCATGCGGAATTCACCGACTGAGTTATTATTGGACCTAAAATGTAGTAGATTTGTCGAATAATAATACCTCTCTCTCTCTCTATATATATATATATATATATACGCACACAAAGAGAGGGAGAGGGGAATTGAGTTGACCGCAAAGTAATTTGACACAAATAGGATCCTACTGCACCTTAGCTTCAGATCATGAACTGAATCAAGTAAAACTGGGCTCTGCAAGAGTTTAACTGACCACGACCACCACTGGCTCGGTTTTTTTTCCCATGCCTTCGATTTTAGAACGTTTTGAGAACAAAAAAACAACAAAAAGAAATGTGGTCAATTTGACAAAACAAGAGGAATGGGGTTGGATTAGGGCACTGTATGGAATCCAAACACCTTGCCCGGTAAAGCTATGTGGATTTATACTAGAAGCCACAACACACACACACAACATTCTTTCTGCTTTCAGATTTGGATACTGCCATTCACATTCAACCCACGATCGATTCACAGGGCCACTGCTGATCACACAAGCAGATCAAGGTACGAAGTCCAAACAATTCCAAAAGGCTAGAATCAAGATCAGGGTCGTTAGAGAGCATCAAGCAGAAAATTACCGTATTATCATGGCGGCTGATTCAGTTAACAGCGCTTTTACCGTTCCGCACCCACCTTCATTTGCCACCCCCGCCACCGCTTCGCATTCAACGATCGAAACCAAGCCCGCCATCCGCCGCCAAGACCACCACCTCCTCTGTCGGCCGCACCTTCCAGCCCACCGGTCAACCTCGACGATCGTCCCCTCTCGACGCTCCCCCATCACCGGCCGCCGTGGTCGCCCATCTGCTCAGCATTTTCTGGGTTAAACCCCCTTCCCCATCGTGCCCTATTCTTCTTTCATAAAAGGCTGGATCGGGTCCAGCTGAGCGGTTCCGATCCGTCTCATTCAGTCCGAAATATCAAGTTTCGTTTCTTGAGAATCCTCTTTCGCCATCACCTAAACACCAACCCATTCTTGAACCATGTCCAAAACCATTTAGAATCATTTTTACCTGCATCCAAAATCCAAATCATAAGCCATGTTCAATACCGACCCCTTCAAATCCAATTCCACAAGATCAGAATTATGTGTTGGATCTGGCCAAACAGAGACCCAATTTAACCTACTTAGTGAAACCCTCGGGCATTCATAACTTGAGATCAAATCTATAGAACCCAAACTGATATAAAATTGGATCCAATTTGATCTCGTGGCTCAAATTAGGTTTCGATTTACCTGCATCCAAAATCCAAATCATAAACCATGTCCAATACCGACCCCTTCAAATCCAATTTCACAATATCAGAATTATGTGTTGGATCCAGTCAAACAGAGACCCAATTTAAGCTACTTAGTGAAACCCAATCCTCGGGCAATCATAACTTGAGACCAAATCTATAGTGAAACCCAATTCATTTATTTATAATTTGACCAGTCCAAGGAAGTTGATAAACTAAAGGAAACACTTTTTAGGGTTTTGGAATTCGCTACTTCATATGTCGTAACAGAGTCATCGAACGCTTTCTGTGAATATCCCACTTACAATAAGATTTTCTATATCTGATAAATATGCATACGTTTGGCTTTGGCCTTTTCCTTACACAAATTCATCAAAATTTACATGGATTTCAAACCCTGATTTTCATACAAAAAACTCAAACCACGAGAGTATCATAAGTCGACCAACCATTTAGTTTTCCCACATGTACGATCAATGTTCCTTATCCAGGACTTCGCAGGCAGGTGCTTTTATATGTACAAATCTTCAGCAACACATTGTTGATACTAGTGCAAAATATAACATTCTGTGTCATTTTATTTAAATGGAATCACAATTAGAAACAAAGAATGCCACAATTATAAGCTTGTTCACAAAAGAGTTTTGACAAGAAAAATAGACCCTTGATTCACATATACGAAGAACCACAGGAAGGAGAAACATCAGCTGCCTGATCGCCGTGAGGAAGGGTGTGCGTTAGTGAACTTTTGAGACCCTGTGCAGCATCACGAATGGAGATTCAATTTATGTATTTACTACATTAAAGCATCAAATGCTGAACTGAAATCCAGATTTTTTTATAGCCAACCCCATCTAGTATGGGAAAAGGCCATATACGGTCGTTCCTTGTGTGATCACTCATCCATGTTTGCATCTTCATTTTTGCTACGGACATCTTTTGCACATGTTAATGATTAATTGTCCAACACTAAGAACTATAAATCATAGTAGATCTAATTGTTGCTCTATAATATTTACCTTTTAACTTTAATGGTATTTTCTTGTCACACAAAATACCTGATACTCCTCTCCATTTTAACCAACTGACCTTAATTCTATGTGTAACATATCCATCAATTTTTCTATCACTTTGAAAAATGACCTTAGATATTTAAAACTTTCCTTGTGAGAGATGCAATGTGTGCCAATCTTAATTTCTATGTTTCTAGTATCCAAATGACCAAACTTACATTCCATATATTATGTCTTTGTTCTACTAAGTCGGAAACTTTATTTTCTAACATTTCTCTCCATAGTTTCAATTTCCTATTAATTCTGCTCATGTAAGGGATCACCCTTACATAGTCAGTCCCAAACCCGAATAAAAGAGGAGGGTTGAGTGAGGCTTCCGACAACCAACATAAAACTTTGTCGGACTTATCTGCCAAGGATCACAAAAAGAACATAAAAATTATTCTCATCATTTGGGATAAAGTGTCACTTCCCGTGAAACACATACACCTACCAAAAGATGAACAATTGCCCTTATGAAACATGAGCATCATGATTTATACAAAAGTGACAAAGCCACTTCTAATGAACCAATCTCAGTTTTATGTCTGAATCTTGCATGACATCACAACTTACAAACATCAATATGACCATTAACATAGCCTTCAACAAGTAAAGTATGGATTGGAGTGCCTTCTGGACCTTCTCAGTATATGGCACACAATTCATTGTCTTTCTTTAACTACAAGAATAGAAAAGTTCTCAAATTTGCTTATCTTTCATCTTAATGGGCAACTAAAAGCAAGATAAGTTTGCAAAAGGGTATAATTATTGGAAATAAATTGAATGATAATTTACTCGATCAATGCCATCAGTTTGGATTCAATTTAGGAAGTCAAAATCCATATTGACATTGTAAAAAAAATTCATTGCAAATACATCTAGCATGGATGTTGGTTTTGTTGAAGATTAATTTTTTTTGTAATTTGAATTTATGCATTTAACTTTTGTAATTAGGTCATACAGATCTCATTGAATCATAATCTGATCCATTGGGAGTTAGTTATCATTAGATTTACTAATAAGGGCATCTCTATCTTCCAAGTTATAAATTTGTATTAGAAATACTCTAAGTATAATTATTTGACTTAAGCAAGAGAAATAAGAGAGAGAGGGTGTGGCATTCCATGGATTATAGCAAAACAAAAAAAGATTACAAAAATGGAAAGGTATATTTCAACCCTAAAAATAGAAGGCAATCATCATGTCCTTAAAGAGAGAAAATGTTAGACTATGGTAAGAATGCTGGTTCAGACAAGGGGAAAGACTTTCAGATCACCAATTTGAAGTTGGATGATAGAAATTACTTACAATGGGCTAGATCTATCGAACTACCTGTGATGGTAGGGGAGTGATGGGATTATCTGATTGGAGATATTCTCATGCCTGATGTATATGATCCTTCATACTCTAGATGGTGTAGAGAGAATGCCCTCATCAGTGCATGGTTTAATCAATTCATGACACCATCTATTGTTAAAATCAATGATATTTATTGAATTACTTACAAACTTACAGATTTCATAGATATGCCTGCGAGACTCTATGTTTCTATGTCTCTCACCTTAGTAGCTGCAGTCTCAAATTACTAAATAAAACCTAATGACTATTTAAAGGCTAATCTAACTTAAAAGACACAAATGCCCACACTAAGTACACTTTAATACCAAATTAGTATACAATGAAATAGGACCTGGAAGTCCACCAACTAGGACCCGAATTTGATCTTTTAAAGAATTTGATTTTTCACACAGAATTTAATCTTTGAACATATGATCTTTCAACACTCCCCCTTAAGTTAGGTGAAAAAATATTCATAACACTCAACTTGATCAGCGTATCCAACAGACTGCTATAATTAATAGCTTTGGTAAGAAAATCTTCTCTTTGGTCTTCTGACTTTACATGAATCAATTTGAACTCTTGAGAAGATAATTTTTCTCTTATAAAATAACAATCAATCTCAATGTGTTTTATTCTCTCATATTGCACTAGATTAGTTGTCATTTGAATGACAACACTATTATCACAATATAACGGAATGTGAGATATTATGAAAAAACTCAACTCTAGAATTGTGATACGAGACATTTATCCTCACACGCCTAAGCTACCGCTCTATATTCTGCCTCAGTAGTAAATCTTGCAACCATTGATAGATTACCACCAAGTAAGGCTAGGTATCCTGTAGTTGATCTCTGATTATCAAAAGAACCAACCTAAACTGCATCGAAATATTTCTCTAAATTTAATTCGCTGGATCTTGAATATAATACACTAGCACTAGGAGTAAACTTCAAGTATTTGAATATCTGATAAACTGCATCCATGTGGTTCTTCATGGAAGAGTGCATGAACCAACTTACTACTCCATGTGCATATGAGATGTCAGGTTTTGTAATGGTCAAATAGAGTAGTTTTCCAACTAATTTTTGATACTTATATTTTGAAATGCAACACTATGTCCAAGGTGTAATTTGTGATTCACTTCTATAGGTGTCACATTTCTTACACTCAATCATATTTGTATTCTTCAGCAGATCCATTATATATTTCCTTTGAGTTAGAAATATACTTTTCACATAATATAGTACTTTTATTCCCAAAAACTAATGTAGTCTTCCTAGATCTTTTAAATCAAATAAGCTATACAATGTCTTTTAATCTTGAAATTTCTTATGTCATCCCATAACAATTATGTCATCAACATAGATTATAAGGAGAGATAATTTCATACCTTTCTTGAAAAATATTATATGATCATTGACACTTCTTTGTTATGCCAAACTGCAAACATCTTCGCTGAATTTTTCAAGCCATGTACATGGTGATTGTTTAAGTCTATAGATGGCCTTCTGTAATCTGCACAATTTCCTTGAGTTTGTATTAATACAGGTACTTGGAAACAACTTCATATATACTTCTTCATTCATATTTTCTTATAAGAAGGCGTTTTTCACGTTAAGCTGCCATAAGTCCCAATTCTTCATAGAAGTAAGACCTAAAATCACTCGAATGGAGGTCAATTTTGCCACAGGTGCAAACGTCTCATTATAATCAATTTCGTAAAACTCACTTTTACAACTAACCTTGTCTTATACCATTCAAGGTTCCATATGATTTGTATTTGATGGTGTAGACCCATTTGCCACTAATGACTTTTCTGTTAAGAGTAAATCCACAATAGACCATGTCCGATTTCTGGTAAGGGCATTCAATTCTTCCTCCATTGTAGTGTTCCACTCTAGATATTTTTTTCTTCTTCAAAACTCATAGTAGTTACTTAATCTCAACATTCATGACAAATCTTTTATAATTTTCAGATGTACAGTGATAGGAAATATATTGAGAAATAGGGTACTGTGAATAGGATCTCTTACCTTTTCTAAGGGCTATGGGCACCTCCAAGTTGGTACTTTGGTCTCAGTAGTTGCTTGCTACTCAAACCTTACAAATATGTTGCGTGGTCCTCTCTTATACACTAGAGTGTCCTTCAGAACAAAAACTCCTTCAATGCTGTCATCTTCATCTTCTTCAACTTGAGGAATAAGGGAAAAACTGATTTAAACTCTTCCTTTATTGGCTTTAATTGAGAATGAGTATACGAGACCTTGAAAGAATAGTAGAGAGTGGTTTCAAAAAATGGAACTTTCTATGGATAGGATCATAACACTTGTACCCCTTTTGTGAAGTACAATAACCAAGAAATATACATTGAATTGTCCTATGATCAAGTTTATCATGTCTTGGGATTGAACATGAACATAGCATGTGCATCCAAAGACTCAGTGAGTAACACGAAAAGATTTTGAGTCTTGTATAAGAGTTTTCAAGAGACTCGCACCATTGAGAGTTGTGCTAGGCATTCGATTAATCAAATAAACAACCGTTAAGATTTATTCTCCCAATAGGATTTAGGAATATTGCTTTCAAATAGAAGAGTACGAGTCACTTCTAGAACATGCCAATTTTTTCTTTCAGCTATCCCATTTTGTTGAGATGTATTAGGATACGTAATATGGTGAAGAATGCCATACATATTAAAATATTCTTTGAATTTTTCACTCACAAACTCCTCGCATTATTAGAACGAAGGATTTTTATAGTAGCATTAAACTAAGTGATGATAAATATGTGGACCACAGGAAAAATAGTTGAAACTTCGACCTTAAATTTTATTAAATAGGCAAAATAAAGGTGAGTACAATCATCAATAAAGGACACAAAATATTGATGGCCTGTGATAGAAAAAACATAACAAGGACGCCAAATATCAGAATGTACCAATTCAAATGGTTGAGATCGCCTAGACTTATTAACTTGATAGGAAACCCTATCATGTTTTGTTTGCTAACAAGCATCACATTCAAGGATTACATTATTGGACTCAACATGGAAACCCAGAATGACATAACCTATTTTGCAAGCATGTCACAGTTTGATATCTTCTTCACATGATGTTGTGGCTGATGTAGTAAGAAAGGAACCACTTGTTGAGGGAGTCTCCATGATGTAAAGCCCTCACTGTAGTCTACCCAGACCAAAGACCTTTGTCTTCAGATTGAAAAACACAACCAAATGGAGAGAAGGTGATAGAACAATTTATATTTTTGGTAAGAGAGCTAGTTGTAAGAAGATTCACAGGAAAACTTAGAACATGAAGTATATTAGACAAGGTAGATAGAGAGGTTTGTACACTGCCTTTACCCATGGTATGCGTATGAGAGCCATCAGCAAGACGAATAGGTTCTTGAGAATGAATAGATGTGTACTCTGATAAGAGAGATCGGTGGCCTACCATGTGGTACGTAGCCTAGAATTAATAATCCAAACTAGAGAATAAATATTACCCTTGGAGATGGTCGAGTGATGCACCCTAGGAGGTTGAGAAGAAGAGGAAGTCGAAGTCTAAGTGTTGTCACTAAACCGAGACTCAAGACCTTCAAGTCGTTTCATAAGATCTTGGAGTTGTTCAGGATTGGATGATTATAAATATGACAAGTGAGCAAAGCTTTCATGATTTCTAGCATATTCTGGTTTACCAATTAGTTCTCATCAATAATCTTTCATATGTAGTGATTTTCCACTGTAGACACGTGAAAATTTTCACTCTGGGTTCTTAGGCCTGAAGTGAACATTTTTCGTGTCTAAGTTGCTTTAGGGCGTGCCAGTTAGCTTACTCAAACTAGCGAAGTATTTTTGAAATATCTGACTTATGGGGTGATTGTGGACAAGTGGGATCTTTTCGTTGTAAACCTTCTTGAACATGTGCTCAAGAGTCGGTTTAAATGCTTTAAAAAATATCGATTTTAAACAAGCATGGACTTTTGAAAGGAGTATGAAAGTATTTGAGCGATTGTATGCCTATTTGCAGATTTTATTTACGTGGGGTTGCACGTATCTAAGTCTTTCGATTTTATCTACTTAGGCGGGATGTGTGTGCATCAAGTGGCCTAAGATTGGCGTGTTTGCACGAGGTATTCGGGGCTTCTTTTGATGCAAGTATGCGCAATATCTAGAGTTTGGTGAATATGCTATGCAACTCATACAACTTGAATGTAAAACCCGAATTTGAAAGACATAGCTGAAGAGAAATACCCAAATTGAATGCAACTCACACGACTTAAATGTAAATTGCGGAAGGGAAATTGCAAAAGGGAGATATAGATATAAGAGCAGAAAGGCTCAATGTGTGCGTGTGTGTTATATATAAATTGAAAGACAACTCATGCAACTTTGGAATGTAAAACCCCACTCGACTTAAATGTAAAGTGTGGAATAGGAAATACATATATATATATATATATATGAACCCAAAGGTCATCAATGTGTGCGTGTGTGTTGTATATAAATGTAAAGATAACTCACACGACTAAAATTTAACAACCTGGAATGTAAAGACGTATACAGCTAAACTGGAAAAACTCACGTAACTGAAAGTATATAGATAGGGCTATATCTTAGTGGCTGCAAAGGCCAAAAAGGTGCGTGAGTGCTTGAGCAAGTACTCGAGTGATTGTGTGTGTATGTGTGGAAGCTTAAATGACGAACTCATACAACTTGAATGTAACAACCCCAAATCAAATTGCAATTAATACGGCTCTTATTAGAGTCTTGGGAGTAAGAGCGAAAGCTCAATGTGTGTGAGTGTGAAATTGAAATACGACGCACACAACTTGAACGTAACAACCCCAAATCAAATTGCAATATAGCTCTTATTAGAGTCTTGGGAGTAAGAGCGAAAGCTCAATTGTGTACGTGGGTGCTTGGTATACGAGATAAGAGCTAAGGCTCAAGTGCACTTGTGTGTCTCATGTACGAGATAAGAGCTAAGGCTCAAGTGCACGTATGTGTCTCGTGTGTCAAGCAACAATATTACATCTCGGGGGGAGACAACGCTCCGTTAATACAACCCCATATCCGAATTGAATTAAGTATAAAACAAGTTAGCGTAAGAGACGAAGTTTAGACACTTACAAATAACTGGTCCGTCTTCACTTGCTCGTGCTTGGGCTTGTGTCCACTTCGGGCAGCCAAGAGGGGTCTCCCTAGGTGGCCTTTAGAGAGGTTGAGTGGGCTTAGGGAAGGTCACGACAACAAGGGGGGTTTGCCTAAGGTAGGTCCTAGGGAAGGCTCATGGGTTTTAGACTTAGGAGAACCTATGTTCAGTCAAGAAGAGGTCACGGTCCTAAGTGGTGGCCGAAGTGGCTGGCTAAAGCTGGCTAAGGGCCACAAGACAGTCGGTGCTACAAGCCGGGGTGTTTGGCATTGGACAGGGCACACAACAAGTCGGTGCGCGTAGCGGGGCGGCGCCAAGGCGCCTGGCGCTAAGGCGTTGGGCGCTAGTGCAGGGTGCGCTGGGCGTCATGGGGCGCGACAGTTGTCAGAGGGGCGCGACAGGCATCAGAGGGGTGCGACAGGTGTCTGAGGGGCGCGATAGGCGCGGTTGGCTCACGGCCGGCCGGAGTGAGGTTTTTAGGGTTTTAGTTTGAGTCGGTGGGGTTAGGTTAGGTCCAGTTCGGTTTAGTTAGGTTCAATTAGGTTTAGTTAGGGCTCAGTTAGGGTTAGGTTGGTTCGAGTCTAGGCTAGTTTAGGGCTAGGTTTACCTCTTGGAGCCGGTCCTTCTTGGTTGAGCCCACTCCCATGCGCGGTTGCAACCTCCCTTGATCGAGCCCACCTTGTTGCAGCCCACTTAGCCCACTAGGCTTGACCCACACTCACCCTTGAGCCAACATGGCTTGAACCACTCTCTCACTCTCTCTCCTCCCCAAGCAAATTCACGTAAGTTTTTGGGGACCCCCTCACTCCTATTTATAGACAAATGAGGTGGATCTTGGATATGGGTCTTGGATTTGGATCGTGGAATCCATGTCCAATCCAAACACTATTTGGATTTGGATCTTGGATCTCAGATATTTTGAGATCCATATCTGATCCAAATCCAACATTTTTATGGATATGGATTTGGATATTTTTTTCCAGATCCGATCCAATCCAAACACTATTTGGATCCAATCCAAATCCAAACACTATTTGGATCTTAATCTGGATATATGGTCCAAATCCAATCCAAATTTTCTCTGGATGGTTCTTCTTGGCTTTTTGAGGCAGACGTTTTGTGCGGGCACTGGCTTCATTAGCGCTCCGTCTGGTGTTGGGTTTTTCCCAACTTTATCGTCCGGACTCTATCTCGCCATTCTGGACTCCGTTTCTGCTTAATTTTGCCATTTCTGGCTCAGATTCATGCTGCTTGGGTGGATGTATTTGATTTGACTTTTAGGTGTGTCGGGCTTGCATTCTAAATCGGGCTTGGGGCTTCCTTTCGCCTTTTGACCCTAGCCTTTATCAGGCTAAGGTGCTGCTTTTGGGCTTCTGCACCTGTTTCTGAGGCTGCTTTGGATTTGGCCCTTTTGAGCTGCTTTATGGGCTGCTTTTCGATCAGGCATCGTCTTCCATGCTTTACCTGTTCGTCTTTTGCTTTTTGGCAAAATGGGACTTGGCCCGAGTTTAAGGAATCCATATTGGATACGAGGTTTCAAAACAGAGTTTTAAAGCTTTTGGAAGCTCCTGGGTTTTCGAAAATCTCAAATCTGGCCTCTTGGATTGATTTTTAAACTAGGTGTATATTTTTGCAAAATAATGGGATTTTGGGGTGTTTACAAATGCCCCTCTTCGGCATTATCCAAATTTATTTGGATAATGGCAAAGACGACAACACCCCTATTTGCTTTTTCTTTAGATTTGTCCTCGAGAATATGAGATCGTCCCAGTTTTGAGAAAACATTTTCTTTAAGCCCAGTAAGAGAGGATTTTTGCCAAAGGGGACTTTGCCTAAGATGGTGCTAGTCCTAAATGGGATTGATGCAAGTATCCATGCGTGAATATGGATGAGTGGTATGGGATGATATGCTAGGAAGTATGGTCTCCTAGAGACTTATTGTAATGGTCGAACTAGGGAGTCTTATGAAGACCTGCTGCCCCAAGTGAGCTGGTCTTATGTTGCTCGATTTTTGAGGATTTTCTAAAATTGTTTTTGAAAGAGGAAAGCTCCTTTTAGCTTCAATCCTAAGGATTTCAACTTTTCGTGTTTTCCCTTTATTTGATTCTTGATACTTGCTAATCTAGCGGAGGTTTTATTCGAAATCAAGCCATATTTCAAAATTCCTATGCCTTACTTAGACGTCTAACTCTCAAACAAGATGAGATTCAATTAAGTAAATCCTATTTTTACTTTAGGATTCCTTAGAATGAACCTTTCTTCACCTTGGGATAAGTCACAGGGATGGTAAAGAGTTTACCACGGTCCATTCTGGAGTGTCCCGTGGTTCGAGGCACAAAAACGGAAAACTGCTCTTTTTGAGCTTTTCAGCCCTTTTTCTGTTTTTTCCGTAGAGTCTCCTTTTGGGACTATTTTTTCTTTATTCCCTCTTTTCCATAGAATACACGATTTTTCTTTTGATTCAACTTTCTTTTGGGAAAGAGACTTTGCAGGGATTTCCCTTTCTCTTTTTAGCCAAGTTTTCCTTTTGGGGAAGAGAAGAGAAACGGGGAAGGACTTATCCCAAAGATCTACTCGATTCATCCCAGATCAACCTATTTAGAAATAGCACGTACTACTTGCAAGTATCTTGCTATTTTGAACCAGGCCTTCTTTTGTTTCTTCTTCTGTGGATGGATTTAATCAAAAGACATGCTAAAATGAGGTGGGGCACCCTAAAAGCATCAGTATGAATACGGAAAGCTAGAGATGGATCTCAAAGAGCCTAAATAGAAAACGTATCCAGAAAAAGAACAGTAAACAAATGAAATACAACCACCAGAGAGTCAACAACAGCTGTCGGAAATAATTTAAGCCTCTCCCTATCTCTCTCACTGTCTCACACACACACAAAGGCATATGAATCTATCTATCTATCTATATATATATATATATATATATATATATATATATATATATATATATATATATATAGTATATACAATTACAGATGAATATAAATAGTTATATATACAAATGCATACATTGTTGGGACAACCGATGATTGCCAAAGCCGTCAATCTTTGCTCGGTTCGGTTGTGCACAACGGATGCCGACTGACTACTTTGGTTTTGCTTTCTGCTTTCCTTCTTTTTGTGTATGTTTCCTGTAGAAAATGAAATAGAAATGTATATATGGTTTTTGGGGTTTCCCGCAAAGGGTTTTCTCAGAAGACGTAGGTCAGAATCACATAATCTATGTATACATTTATTTCATGTTGTGTATTCTCTGTATTTATACATGGCTTTGCGTCTTCCGCGTTTACCGCTGTGGGCTTTCTCTTTTAACATCCATGTTTGCTTTTGTGTGGAAGATGCGTGTGTTTTCCTTTTGAAAAATAGAAATCGGTTTTTATGAATAACTTTCGAAAAAATAAGATCTCATGAAATTCGGGAAGAGGGTCCTTCTTCCCGCATTTCATGGTCATTGTTAGTAATGAGACCGAGAGTGGTCATCCACTACTTACATCTCTCACTTGGCCACTAGAGCCAATCTTTTTTATACACTGGTTTTCCTCTCACTACTTTAGGGTTTACCAAGTTGTATCAAATTTTCTTGTTGCAACTTAATTGCAACTCACAACCGTTATGCGGTTTTTCCACAAGGAATGTGTTTTTCAAGCATAACTCTCAACACAAATGTATTTTCTACACTTATATACTAGACATATCTCAACCTCATATGGGTTACACGTTTAGTAAACAATTATTCTGAGATGCCTTTTGTTAAGGGGTCAACCAAAATATTAATAGTTGGCATATAACATATAGTTATTTTATTTCTTTTGAGCATATCATGAATATAGTGATATTTAACCATTATATGCTTGCTTCGTGAGTTATCAGCTCAACTCTTAATAAGAGTAATTGCTGCACTGTTGTCACAATACATAACAATCGGCTCGTTGGCTATATCTAGCTTCAAATCACGTATAAAGCACCTTATCCAAACAACACTAGTAGCAGCCAAACTCAGTCTCTTGTGTATGCAATGCTACACAACCTTGTTTCTTGCATGCCCAATAAACTGCACCACCTCAAAATAAGAATATTTGTCCCGAGATTGATTTGCTATCATCTTTGCTCTCGGCAAAGTCACCATATGAGTATCCTATCACTTTCAGTTCATTTGCTTATAAAAAAAAGTTTAAAGCCTTTTGTTCCTTTAAAATATCACTCTATCCAATGTTGCCATCCAGGATTACTTTGATATCTACTTAAAAGACCAACAACAAAGCTGATATCAGGTCTTGTGAATAACATAGCATACATCAGGCAGGCTGTGTGCATAAGGAACATTGGGCTTATCGTCTCCTTCAGCGGGACAATCAACCTTCTCAATTTAACCTTTTTTGCAACAGGTATAGATGCAGACTCTCAGTGTTCCAGACATATACATAGTGATCAAGATCATTAGCCACAAACTAAAGTTCAGTTATGACATTTTGAAAAGTCAAATACCAATGGCGAGGTCACTGTTTCAGGCCATATAGAGATTTTCTCAACCTACATACTTTATCTTCTTAGCCTTTAACTTTATATAGAATAAGTAAACATAATCTATTCTTTCCTTTTGCAAAAAACCCTTTGTAACCAACCTCGCTTTAAACTTGTCGATCGAACCATCGACCTTATATTTCTTTTTTAGAACTCATTTGCAACCTATGGCTTTCCTTCCTCTTGACAAATCACTAAACTCCCAGACTTGGTTTTTCTTAATGGATTCAATTTCTTCATCCATAACTTTTTCTGAGTATAACGATTCACATGAGTTAATAGCCTCCTGTAAGTCAAGTTATTAGTGAGCTCATCTAAATCTACCCAATTACACGCTTCTTCCATAAGGTATTGAGTTGAAAACACTACTTTCTTCTTAAATGTAACGACTATTGAGTTGAAAACACTACTTTCTTCTTAAATGTAATTGCACCAAAGCGATGGCTTTCATTTCCTAAAGAAAAAACTTTGGGTTCATAGTTATTGTGTGAAACACCCAAAATTTTCCATGAAAATGAATTTCACATGTTAAGCCTCTCTCTCTCTCTCTCTCTCAGACAAAAATGCATATATATATAGATATATGTTTCGGTTTATAAGAGAGAGAGACGAATCGAAATATATATATAGATAGATAGAGCAATATGTACATATATGTGAAGGAACAAACACTAGCACACACACACACACACACACACATATATATATATATATATATATATATATATATATATATATATATGTATGTACGAATGTATATGCATGTATGTATGTGTGTGTACACATGTATATGTTAAGGAAAATCGGGCATGTCATTTTGTGTCTTATGTTACTTTAGATATAGCTAATACCTATTAGGGGTAGATTAGGAAATTAAGTTAGACAGGGTATTAATAGCTAATTAGGGTTTAGTTAGGTAATAAGAAAAGAGAGGAAAGAGAGAAGAGGACGGCTGCTGTGGGAGTGCCGATCCTGGGAGTTGTTGTAGATTGGAGGTATGCCTCCAATCTGCCCTCTTATGTAAGTTTTCTTTATGTTGATTAATAGAATGTTTTATGTATAAGATGGTATCAGATGTCAGGCGTCTTCCCTTACAAAAAATCGTGATCTTGCCTTCCCCAATCTCCACTTGCTAGCTGTTGATCGACGTCTGCTATGTCGTGCCAACTGCATCTGTTCATCACAGTCTTCCGATGGTGCAGCGTTTTGCTTCAATTGCCATTCAACCACATTGCCAGCATCTCGTCTTCCACTCCTTCCTTCCGATCATTCTAGTCACCCTAGATGGGGCTTTCACGCTCCATTGAATCTGTTAGTGTTTGGCATATACTTCCGAGGAGCTTTGGATTGTAGGCATCAGTCGAGCATTGCCATCACCTCGCACTGGCTTCTTCAAGGGAATTACTCAGTAGGGATTATCGTACTACGATTTTTCAGCGATTTTTGTGAGTCTCTTATTCAAGGGAGGACTAATTTGATGGCTGTTTCTGTTTTCTTCCGCTGTGTCTTCTCTGTACATTTCAGCGTGGTTGTTTTTCCGCTCCAAAAAGCTTAGTGGCCCCCATCTTTACCTACCCCTTGGGACCAAGGACAGGTGGTATTCCTCAGCGTGGTTTCCTTGGCGCTACCGTTTCCTGCGTGAACTTCCCTCTATTGCAGGCTATTCTTTAACATCCTTCTTGCTCCATCTTCAACGATATTCATTCGAACTGTAGTCTGCACTCTTCTGGTATTATTTACCATTGTGTTGGCAATTTTTTTTGTCTTCCTACTTGTTTCTCCGCTGGTGCAACATCTCTTCTTTATTTGCGTGATCCCTCTTGCTGCCATTTTTATATTTCTTCAGCCTTTATTCTTCATGGCTGACAAAAGTAAGAGCATTGCTCCTTCCATTTATCCCGGTGACCACTCTAGTTTGTTTGACAAAGCAGACACTCTTCAGATTACCCAAACTAAATTAGATGGTCGTAATTACATGGAATGGGCACGTTCTGTGGAACTTGCCATTGTAGCTAGGGAGAGATGGGCACATTTGATGGGTCACTCTCCCATGCCTGAACCTCATGATAGTCTTTATTCTACCTGGAAAAGAGAAGATGTCTTAATCTCATCGTGGTTACTCCAGTCCATGATTCCTTCCATTGCAAAAACATTTATGTTTTTAGACTCTGCCCATGACATTTGGTGTGCCGTAGCCGAGGCTTATTCCCGGAAAAAGAATGTTGCCAAAGAATATGAGATTTTGAAAAGAATTCGGAAGTGTAAACAAGTCAATCGATCCACCAGTGACTATTATGCAGATCTCCGCGGTCTTTGGGATGAACTCTTCTACTATACGAATATTAAGTGCTCTGCTTGTTATACTGAACGACATGAGGCGATTGAAAAAAAGAAAGTATTTGATTTATTGAGGGGTGTGAATCAGGAATTTGAATAAGTGAAATTGAATATCTTAGGCAGAGATGAACTTCCTTCATTGGGCACTGTTTACTCCTTATTACTCAGAGAAGAAGATTGCCGCAATCTTGAGAAGGATCAGGATACTGCTCCAGATCAGCATGCACTTCAGGTCCGAGGTGACCTTTCTCATGGTCGTGGCAGAGGGGCCCTTCCGAGTCGTGGCCGTGGTCGTTTTACTTCAGAAGACAGGAATAAACTTCTCTGCTCCTATTGTGGCAAATCGCGTCATACCAGAGATCATTATTGGGAATTACATGGTAAACCTGAATCTTATAGACAACAAAATCCCTCAGTTCATTCGGCTGAATCTTCCACTCAGAGCACTGATGGCATTCAGGCGATTATCAAACGCATAGAAGGTCTTGAACAACGATTCTCTGAGACAACCTCTGTTTCCTCCACCCAAGCCACAGTGGCACAGGCTACGCATACAGTCACAGGTAATCACTCCTCTTCTTCCACTTTTCATACCTGGATAATTGATACAGGGGCTACAGATCATATGGTTGGCGACTTATCCTATTTTTCAGCTTACCAGACACTTCAGGATCATGCACCGATTAAATTAGTGGATGGTTCTTTCACTTATATGGTTGAACAGAGCCGTGTTTCTACCTGTATTTTCGATATATCATTCGTATATCATGTTCCGAGTTTTCCACTCAATCTTCTTTCTGTCAGCTCTTTAACTCGTGCCTTGTATTGTTGTGTAATCTTCCATCCTACTGGTTGTGTATTTCAGGATCTGAGGACGGGGAACATCTTTGGATATGGTAAACTACAGAAAGGCTTATACATTCTTGAAGACTCTCCTCAGCCTTTTACCCCTCACCGTCCTTCACCACCATCCGTTCATGCTGCAGATCTTCGTCTTTGGCATTATCGTCTTGGCCATCTTCTTGTGTCCAAAATTCCTTATGTTATTCCTCAGTTTCGCGTTCAGTCCAATAAATTTCAGTTTGAATGTGAAGTATGTCAACTTGGGAAACACCAAAGGGCATCTTATCCTTTAAGTGATTCTCGCAGTTCTCAACCTTTTGAACTTATTCACTCTAATGTATGGGGACCTAGTCCGGTCACCTCTGTGTTTGGTCATAAGTATTTTGTTTCCTTCATTGATGATTGTACTCGTCTTACCATAGTTTACTTAATGAAAACAAAGTCTGAAGTTGCCTCTATTTTTCCCATTATGCATCGATTTATTTGTACTCAGTTAAATGCTACTGTTAAAATTCTTCGATCCGATAATGGCAGCGAATACCTTGGGACTCCGTTAGCATCCTATTTACATGGCATTGTTCATCAGACTACTTGTCCTTATACACCCCAACAAAACGGTCTTGCTGAACGGAAGAATCGACATATTCTGGAAGTTGCCCGCACCCTTCTTCTTCAAAGTAATGTTCCCAAATTTTATTGGAGTGATGCTGTCCTCACTGTTGTTTATCTTATAAATCGCATGCCTAGTCATACCACTCAGGGGGAGAGTCCTCTTCATCGTGTTCATAAAGATTCATAATCATTTCATCTTCTTCCTCGTACCTTTGAGTGTACCTGTTTTGTCCATATTCATCTTCCTCATCGTGATAAACTTGATGCCAAGTCTGTTAAGTGTATTTTTCTTGGCTACTCCACCTCTCAGAAAGGTTACAAATGTTATGACCCATTGCTTCGAAAGCTCTATGTTTCTATGGATGTCACCTTCTTTGAACTTACCCCTTATTATTCTCCTTCCATGGCATCTTCTCCAAATTCTACTTGTGTTCTTCCGCTCGTTCCTAGCGAGGGGGAGTTTCCTGAGATCGTTGACTGCAATAGTGAGAACACTCAACCATCAAAAGATATTCTGACATACCAGAAAGGACAACGGAGGATTGTATACTCTCAAGAAGAACCATGTGCTAAAGAGAATTCCCTTCAACCAGATCCCCAAGTACAAGTGAAAAGTGATCTTGAAATCCCTATTGCTGTTCGAAAAGGTAAGCGTACATGTGCACGATATCCCATTTCTAATTATGTTTCATATGCCAATAAGTCTCAGAGGTACCAAAACTTCATTATGAATGCTGAAAAACATAACATTCCTTCGAAGTTTGAAGAAGCAATCAAGTGCCCTTTATGGAAAGCTGTAATTGAAGAAGAATTGAATGCACTGGTAAAAAACAATACATGGACCATCATACAGTTGCCTTCTGATAGGAATACTGTAGGATGTAAGTGGTTGTTTACTATTAAATATAAGGCAGATGGGACAATGGAGAGATATAAAGCCAGATTGGTTGCTAAAGGATACAATCAGTCATATGGAATTGATTATACAGAAACATTTGCACCCGTGGCCAAGCTTACATCAATTAGAATACTTCTGAGTATGGCAACAAACTTGGGATGAAATCTACGGCAATTGGATGTCAAAAATGCCTTTTTACAGGGAGATTTAAATGAAGAAGTGTACATGGAACTACCTCCTGGAATGACCAGCACTCTTTTATCTTCTAATAGCGTATGCAAACTCAATAAAGCAATATATGGGTTAAAACAGTCTCCAAGAGCTTGGTTTGATAAATTCAATAAAGCCGTGTGCAGTCTGGGATACAGCAGAAGTCTCAATGATCATACAATATTCTTCAAGAGAGGGGCAAAAATATATATTCTTGCGATGTATGTTGATGATATTATTGTTATAGGAGATGACATTGAAGAAATTTCAGAGTTGAAAAAGAATCTTCATAAATTATTAGAGATTAAGGATTTGGGTAGGCTTCACTATTTCTTGGGCATAGAAGTTCTCTACTCTGACAAAGGTATCTTCTTAACTCAGCGGAAATACCTAATGGATTTTCTTAAAGAAACTCAAATGCTTGACTGCAAACTTAGTGACACTCCTATGGAGGTAAACCAGAAATTCTTTAAAGGTGACAGTGAAGAGTTCAAGGACATCCACAAATATCAGAAACTAGTGGGAAAGCTTATATATTTGACCATTACTCGACCAGATATTACTTATGCAGTTGGGATTGTGAGCAGATAGATATATGCACTCACCAACAAAAAATCAGATGGATGCAGTGTATAGAATTCTTAGATATCTCAAATCAACTTCAGGAATGGGTTTACTTTATTCAAAATCATCAAATTTGGACATTGCACTTTATTCGGATGCTGACTGGGCTGGTTCTTCCGATGACAGGAAGTCAACTACAGGGTGGTAATATTATATCGTGGAAGAGTAAAAAACAGACAATGGTTGCAAGATCTACAGCAGAAGCTGAGTATAGAGCTAGAGCACAAGCTATGTGTGAAGGAAAATGGATATCATCATTGATTAGTGAATTGGGTTATTCTCTTAACCATCCTTTACCTCTATATTGTGATAGCAGTGCAGCTATTCAGATGGCATCAAATCCCGTATATCATGAAAGGACCAAGCATATAGAAATTGACTGCCACTTCATCAGGGAGAAGATATCTAATAAAGAATTCCAGCTGGAGTATGTTCATTCTATCAAACAGAGGGCTGATTTCTTAACTAAAGCTACTACCAGCAAACTGTTAAAAGAGACCTTATCCAAGTTAGGTGTCATAAACATTTTCCACCCATTTTGAGGGGGAGTGTTAAGGAAAGTCGGGCATGTCTGGGCATGTCATTTTGTGTCTTATGTTACTTTAGATATAGCTAATACTTATTAGGGGTAGATTAGGAAATTAAGTTAGACACGGTATTAATAGCTAATTAGGGTTTAGTTAGGTAATAAGAAAAGAGAGGAAAGAGAGAGGAGGACGGTTGCTGTGGGAGTGCCGATCCTGGGAGTTATTGCAGATTGGAGGTATGCCTCCAATCTGCCCTCTTATGTAAGTTTTCTTTATGTTGATTAATAGAATGTTTTATGTATAAGAGTATATACATTCCAATCTCTTGCATATGTATATCATACAGACAGACAGACATATACATGTGTGCGTGCATGACATTGGGATGTTTATCAAGTCGAAAATACTACTAGCTTCTTAAATAAGATAAAGCCCGGCCATTTCCTAAAATCTAGGTCTGTGGTTATTGTGTAAACACCCAAAATTTTCTATGAAAATGAAATTCACATGTAATTGATTTTAAAATTATAAGTTTTGAAAAGAAACATGAGACGATGCCTTAAAATCTCATATCTCTGAAAATAGAAACATAACTAAGGAGAAAGCATTGAGTGAGCTTATATTAAACCTCAAACAAGCCAAGGAACGACTATTGAGTTGAAAACACTAACGGGATGTATATATGTGTGTGTACAGGACAATGGAACGACTATTGAGTTGAAAACACTACTTTCTTCTTAAATGTAAATGTAATTGCACCGAAGCGATGGCTTTCATTTCCTAAAGAAAAAACTTTGGGTTCATAGTCATTGTGTGAAACACCCAAAATTTTCCATGAAAATGAATTTCACATGGTAAGCCTCTCTCTCTCTCTCAGACAAAAATGCATATAATATATATATATATGTTTCGGTTTGTAAGAGATAGATAGATACATAGAGCAATATGTACATAATCTGAAGGAACAAACACAAGCACACACAGACATATATATATATATATATATATATATATATATATAAATATATATATATATATATGTATGTACGAATGTATATGCATGTATGTATGTGTGTGTACACATGTATATACATTCCAATCTCTTGCATATGTATATCATACAGACAGACAAACATATACATGTCTGCGTGCACGACATTGGATGTTTATCAAGTCGAAAACACTACTAGCTTCTTAAATAAGATAAAGCCCGGCCATTTCCTAAAATCTAGGTTCGTGGTTATTGTGCAAACACCAAAATTTTCTATGAAAATGAATTTCACATGTAATTGATTTTAAAATTATAAGTTTTGAAAAGAAACGTGAGACGATGCCTTAAAATCCCAAACAAGCCAAGGAAAAAGCTACGTGAAATTGAGCTAATCGCACTCAAACATACAACTGCACTTCTTGATTTTAAAATTCTAACCTAGCCTATTCTCTTCTCTTAGCCTGCCCACATGCAGAAAGTAGAACGTTCAGTCAAAAGAGATAAATAGCCCACAAGACATCTTAAAAACAAAAAAGGAAGGACATCATTTGGCTGCCACAGCATGCACCTCGACAATAACTTCTACAGCATACAACTCAACGAGTATTGACTGTAACATATGAAAAGAAAGAAAAAATTTACACTTACAGATCTAGGGCCATGTTATCAGTCGTAACTCAAAAGGAAACAAGGAACAACCGAAAAGTTTCGACTCTTCTCAAGGATATGAAGCAGCCATGGAATACTTTCCCGGGCAAGGCAGTTCATGATGAAGGATGTCTTAAATTTGAATTCTCCTTAATCAGCCTGATATCCCCTCATAGTGTGGTAGAACCATCTGCCAAATCTTGGACGTCGTCACAATCAAGAGAGTAGAGTAGACACTCGGTCACCCTATCTTCCTCAACAACCGCACCATATGACGATGACCTGAAAAAGAAAACAAATATACCACGCAACATGAAAGACACGGTTGCAGCATGAAAAGCAGGACTAGTTCGTCGTGCCAAGGACATCAGAATCAGGCAGGAAAATTTGCTGCCTCAAGAAAGTCAACAATATCAGGCGGCCACTGTGTAGACCCTGTGAGAGATCCAGAAAGTCGTACAAAATCAGTAAAATTTGGCTGAAAATATGAAGGATTCAATGCAAAAATCGGCCAAGAAGCTCTATGAAAATCCACAGCGATGGCCCTTCATGGATCATCTCCTCTCAACATGGGAACCGCATCCTGTCTCTAGCATTCGTTCATTGTATTTCTGCAAAAACAGAAAGGGAATACAAGGCAAAGACATTCTCTGTGTGTGTATGAGTTTGAAACCTGATTGAAGAGGAGAAGACCCCCATCACCTTGCTGCTCATCCGACCAACCATTGACTCCCCTTCGGCCGTCAAAACCCATGAAAATCCCCACTCTATCAGTCAGCATCCGAACCACCACGGTCACCATCCTCGCCATTCCCTAGTCAGAACCGCCCATCACCAACCTTTTACATTTCTCCATTAGCTATCACTCAAAGCCTCCTCTGCCCTCAATCTGACCGTCCATCGCCGCCTCCATCTTCCATTCACCGATACTCGACCTTGTCCACCACTGGCCCCTCCTCAAATCATGACCGCCATCGCCCCTTCCTCAGCTGCTCCAGAAACAGAAAAGGCCTAACTCGCTCGCCAAAAGCCTTAACGCACCGCCATCGTCACCGACGTCTCGGCCTTCGGCCTCCGACTTCCGACCTCCTCGTCACCAAGTCCTGTCGATGACCGCAGTCAGTGGCCCCCATCAGGGCCATCACCGCTGCCGACCCAGATCCTCTCTCTCCCCTTTGATGCTGAAGCTCGGGTCCTAATCCTTGAAACAAAGGCACGAACAGGATCGGGTCTAACTGGTGAGACCCGATCCGTGAATCCAGTTCGATTCATCCGAACTAGATCACATCCTTTTCCTATCTGATTTAATCCACCTCCGCTCAATCTGAATCGGCCCATTTGACACAATATGCTTTTCCCTTTTGACCTGATGTACCTTGGACCCAACCATTCGTCTACATGAATCAATCCCAACTTATCCTTTATCCAAAACCAAACCCACTTCAAATTGGACCCCAATCGATTTCCAATTGAATTCAAAAAGACTCAAATTTCAATACATTCCGAGATCCATAACCCAAACCTCTTGACTTGGACCCAATTCAATCATTTGCTAAAGCAAGAATCCGCTTCTCCAAATCATACCCTCGTTCAAACAAAAACCAAGCCAGGCAATCAAGTTATGAAAAGTTGCATGCCTTGAAGCTCACTTAAACACCAAATTTGAGGAACTCAGACTTATTAAAATAAGCAATTTTGTTAGCACAGGAGATCAACTTTTACTTGGTATAAAAAGTAAAACTTTCCTAAAATCTAGGTTCGTGGTTATTGTGCAAACACCAAAATTTTCTATGAAAATGAATTTCACATGTAATTGATTTTAAAATTATAAGTTTTGAAAAGAAACGTGAGACGATGCCTTAAAATCCCAAATCTCTGAAAATGGAAACATAACTAAGGAGAAAGCATTGAGCGAGCTTATATTGAACCTCAAACAAGCCAAGGAAAAAGCTACGTGAAATTGAGCTAATCGCACTCAAACATACAACTGCACTTCTTGATTTTAAAATTCTAACCTAGCCTATTCTCTTCTCTTAGCCTGCCCACATGCAGAAAGTAGAACGTTCAGTCAAAAGAGATAAATAGCCCACAAGACATCTTAAAAACAAAAAAGGAAGGACATCATTTGGCTGCCACAGCATGCACCTCGACAATAACTTCTACAGCATACAACTCAACGAGTATTGACTGTAACATATGAAAAGAAAGAAAAAATTTACACTTACAGATCTAGGGCCATGTTATCAGTCGTAACTCAAAAGGAAACAAGGAACAACCGAAAAGTTTCGACTCTTCTCAAGGATATGAAGCAGCCATGGAATACTTTCCCGGGCAAGGCAGTTCATGATGAAGGATGTCTTAAATTTGAATTCTCCTTAATCGGCCTGATATCCCCTCATAGTGTTCTGCCACGTACCGCCGGTCCCTCTTCTCTTCTTTCTCCCTTGCGTTCGTCTCAATCTTCTGAATCCATCGCCTTTAGTTTGATCGGATTGGATCCGAACTCAAGCGGACCCAACTTGCCCCATTATCCCAAAATCCCAATCGAACCTAAAGTGGAAGGATCCTAGCTTTACCAACCAGGCCAGGTCCAACATGCTGATCTAAATGCAATCTTCATCCACGTATTTTCATACTGGACCCAACTTACCCCATTATCTCAAAATCTTGATTATTAGGACAACAACCCAATTAGAAATCATTAACACGGACTTATGTGGACCCTTTAGGGTGAGATCATATCGAGATAAGGTTTATTTGATAAACTTTATCGGTCATTGTGTGTATATATATAAGCATATAAATACGAGATACTTGAGATATTTAAAGAATATAAGTAAGAAGTTGACAATGGGCTAAAGTCTTAAGTTATGATCGAGGTGGGAAATACAAATCTACAAAATTCACTCTTAGTTGAACCAATTCCAAAAAGCCCCATTTATGCCTGATCCTAACCAATTCCCAAAACACATAGCGGAGCGTGCGTTCAAATGTAATCTCTTATTCAGCGTTATTATGGATTGTGTCGCGAATCGAAGTTCGTTGGAACTGAAATTACAAACACAAGAGAGTTGTTTTAGCACGCCCAGTGGAGCCTGGAGGTCTACCAAATTGCTTCATTTGATTCTCATGCGAATTTTCTTACTATTGGGCGTTGTACACGCGCGTTGCTTCGTGCCTCGATCAAACCCCACTGAGGCAAATTGTTGTACCATCGCAAAGAAGGTTTGTAATCATATTGACACACACTATTTAAAAGACGAGGAGAAGAAGAAGAAGAAAGATCCGCAGAGCTGGAAGACGAATATCTCACCTGGTTAGCGGGGTGACTTCGTTGATACCCAAGGCATGCATTTGGCTTTGGCCTTCCCATTGTACTTAAAAGACCAATTATACATACGGAGCACTTGTCGTGTCCCACTTTTAACCAAATATCATGTATATGATAATCCAATAAATTCAAAATTTTGCTTGGGTATCGCCCATCATAATATTTAGGGGGGTTACCTAAAGCTGCAAAGTGGGCCTATCCTTTGTCTTATCCTTTGTCTTATCCTTTGTCTTATCCATTGTCTTATCCTTTGTCTTATCCTTTGTCTTATCCTTTGTCTTATCCTTTGTCTTATCCTTTGTCTTATCCTTTGTCTTATCCTTTGTCTTATCCTTTTGTCTTATCCTTTGTCTTATCCTTTGTCTTATCCTTTGTCTTATCCTTTGTCTTATCCTTTGTCTTATCCTTTGTCTTATCCTTTGTCTTATCCTTTGTCTTATCCTTTTGTCTTATCCTTTGTCTTATCCTTTGTCTTATCCTTTGTCTTATCCTTTGTCTTATCCTTTGTCTTATCCTTTGTCTTATCCTTTGTCTTATCCTTTGTCTTATCCTTTGTCTTATCCTTTGTCTTATCCTTTGTCTTATCCTTTTGTCTTATCCTTTGTCTTATCCTTCGTCTTATCTTATCCTTTGTCTTATCCTCTGTCTTATCCTTTGTCTTATCCTTTGTCTTATCGTTTGTCTTATCGTCTCCTTTGTCTTATCCTTTGTCTTATCCTTTGTCTTATCTTATCCTTTGTCTTATCCTTTGTCTTATCCTTTGTCTTATCCTTTGTCTTATCCTTTGTCTTATCATTTTGTCTTATCCTTTGTCTTATCCTTTGTCTTTGTCTTATCCTTTGTCTTATCCTTTGTCTTATCCTTTGTATTATCCTTTTGTCTTATCCTTTGTCTTATCCTTTGTCTTATCCTTTGTCTTATCCTTTGTCTTATCCTTTGTCTTATCCTTTGTCCTATCCTTTGTCTTATCCTTTGACTTGTCTTATCCTTTGTCTTATCCTTTGTCTTATCCTTTGTCTTACCCTTTGTCTTATCCTTTGTCTTATCCTTTGTCTTATCCTTTGTCTTATCCTTTGTCTTATCCTTTTCTTATCCTTTGTCTTTGTTATCCTTTGTCTTATCCTTTGTCTTATCCTTTGTCTTATCCTTTGTCTTTGTCTTATCCTTTGTCTTATCCTTTGTCTTATCCTTTGTCTTATCCTTTGTCTTATCCTTTTGTCTTATCCTTTGTCTTATCCTTTGTCTTATCCTTTGTCTTATCCTTTGTCTTATCCTTTGTCTTATCCTTTGTCTTATCCTTTGTCTTATCCTTTGGCTTATCCTTTGTCTTATCCTTTGTCTTATCCTTTGTCTTATCCTTTGTCTTATCCTTTGTCTTATCCTTTGTCTTATCCTTTGTCTTATCCTTTGTCTTGTCTTATCCTTTGTCTTATCCTTTGTCTTATCCTTTGTCTTGTCTTATCCTTTGTCTTGTCTTATCCTTTGTCTTATCCTTTGTCTTGTCTTATCCTTTGTCTTGTCTTATCCTTTGTCTTATCCTTTGTCTTATCCTTTGTCTTATCCTTTGTCTTATCCTTTGTCTTATCCTTTGTCTTGTCTTATCCTTTGTCTTGTCTTATCCTTTGTCCTTATCCTTTGTCTTATCCTTTGTCTTATCCTTTGTCTTATCCTTTGTCTTATCCTTTGTCTTATCCTTTGTCTTATCCTTTGTCTTATCCTTTGTCTTATCCTTTGTCTTATCCTTTGTCTTATCCTTTGTCTTATCCTTTGTCTTATCCTTTGTCTTATCCTTTGTCTTATCCTTTGTCTTATCCTTTGTCTTATCCTTTGTCTTATCCTTTGTCTTATCCTTTGTCTTATCCTTTGTCTTATCCTTTGTCTTATCCTTTGTCTTATCCTTTGTCTTATCCTTTGTCTTATCCTTTGTCTTATCCTTTGTCTTATCCTTTGTCTTATCCTTTGTCTTATCCTTTGTCTTATCCTTTGTCTTATCCTTTGTCTTATCCTTTGTCTTATCCTTTGTCTTATCCTTTGTCTTATCCTTTGTCTTATCCTTTGTCTTATCCTTTGTCTTATCCTTTGTCTTATCCTTTGTCTTATCCTTTGTCTTATCCTTTGTCTTATCCTTTGTCTTATCCTTTGTCTTATCCTTTGTCTTATCCTTTGTCTTATCCTTTGTCTTATCCTTTGTCTTATCCTTTGTCTTATCCTTTGTCTTATCCTTTGTCTTATCCTTTGTCTTATCCTTTGTCTTATCCTTTGTCTTATCCTTTGTCTTATCCTTTGTCTTATCCTTTGTCTATCCTTTGTCTGTATCCTTTGTCTTATCCTTTGTCTTATCCTTTGTCTTATCCTTTGTCTTATCCTTTGTCTTATCCTTTGTCTTATCCTTTGTCTTATCCTTTGTCTTATCCTTTGTCTTATCCTTTGTCTTATCCTTTGTCTGTATCCTTTGTCTTATCCTTTGTCTTATCCTTTGTCTTATCCTTTGTCTTATCCTTTGTCTTATCCTTTGTCTTATCCTTTGTCTTATCCTTTGTCTTATCCTTTGTCTTATCCTTTGTCTTATCCTTTGTCTTATCCTTTGTCTTATCCTTTGTCTTATCCTTTGTCTTATCCTTTGTCTTATCCTTTGTCTTATCCTTTGTCTTATCCTTTGTCTTATCCTTTGTCTTATCCTTTGTCTTATCCTTTGTCTTATCCTTTGTCTTATCCTTTGTCTTATCCTTTGTCTTATCCTTTGTTCTTATCCTTTGTCTTATCCTTTGTCTTATCCTTTGTCTTATCCTTTGTCTTATCCTTTGTCTTATCCTTTGTCTTATCCTTTGTCTTATCCTTTGTCTTATCCTTTGTCTTATCCTTTGTCTTATCCTTTGTCTTATCCTTTGTCTTATCCTTTGTCTTATCCTTTGTCTTATCCTTTGTCTTATCCTTTGTCTTATCCTTTGTCTTATCCTTTGTCTTATCCTTTGTCTTATCCTTTGTCTTATCCTTTGTCTTATCCTTTGTCTTATCCTTTGTCTTATCCTTTGTCTTATCCTTTGTCTTATCCTTTGTCTTATCCTTTGTCTTATCCTTTGTCTTATCCTTTGTCTTATCCTTTGTCTTATCCTTTGTCTTATCCTTTGTCTTATCCTTTGTCTTATCCTTTGTCTTATCCTTTGTCTTGTCTATCCTTTGTCTTATCCTTTGTCTTATCTTTGTCTTATCCTTTGTCTTCTATCCTTTGTCTTATCCTTTGTCTTATCCTTTGTCTTATCCTTTGTCTGGTATCCTTTGTCTTATCCTTTGTCTTATCCTTTGTCTTATCCTTTGTCTTATCCTTTGTCTTATCCTTTGTCTTGTATCCTTTGTCTTATCCTTTGTCTTATCCTTTGTCTTATCCTTTGTCTTATCCTTTGTCTTATCCTTTGTCTTATCCTTTGTCTTATCCTTTGTCTTATCCTTTGTCTTATCCTTTGTCTTATCCTTTGTCTTATCCTTTGTCTTATCCTTTGTCTGTATCCTTTGTCTTATCCTTTGTCTTATCCTTTGTCTATCCTTTGTCTTATCCTTTGTCTTATCCTTTGTCTTATCCTTTGTCTTATCCTTTGTCTTATCCTTTGTCTTATCCTTTGTCTGTATCCTTTGTCTTATCCTTTGTCTTATCCTTTGTCTTATCCTTTGTCTTATCCTTTGTCTTATCCTTTGTCTTATCCTTTGTCTTATCCTTTGTCTTATCCTTTGTCTTATCCTTTGTCTTATCCTTTGTCTTATCCTTTGTCTTATCCTTTGTCTTATCCTTTGTCTTATCCTTTGTCTTATCCTTTGTCTTATCCTTTGTCTTACCCTTTGTCTTATCCTTTGTCTTATCCTTTGTCTTATCCTTTGTCTTATCCTTTTGTCTTATCCTTTGTCTTATCCTTTGTCTTATCCTTTGCTCTTATGTCTTTGTCTTATCCTTTGTCTTATCCTTTGTCTTATCTTCTTTGTCTTATCCTTTGTCTTATCCTTTGTCTTATCCTTTGTCTTATCCTTTGTCTTATCCTTTGTCTTATCCTTTGTCTATCCTTTGTCTTATCCTTTGTCTCTATCCTTTGTCTTATCCTTTGTCTTATCCTTTGTCTATCCTTTGTCTTATCCTTTGTCTTATCCTTTGTCTTATCCTTTGTCTTATCCTTTGTCTTATCCTTTGTCTTATCCTTTGTCTTATCCTTTGTCTTATCCTTTGTCTTATCCTTTGTCTTATCCTTTGTCTATCCTTTCCTTTGTCTTATCCTTTGTCTGTATCCTTTGTCTTATCCTTTGTCTTATCCTTTGTCTTATCCTTTGTCTTATCCTTTTTGTTCTATCCTTTGTCTTATCCTTTGCTGCCTATCCTTTGTCTTATCCTTTGTCTCTTATCCTTTTGTCTTATCCTTTGTCTTATCCTTTGTCTGTATCCTTTGTCTATCCTTTGTCTTATCCTTTGTCTGTATCCTTTGTCTTATCCTTTGTCTATCCTTTGTCTTATCCTTTGTCTTATCCTTTGTCTTATCCTTTGTCTTATCCTTTGTCTTATCCTTTGTCTTATCCTTTTGTCTATCCTTTGTCTATCCTTTGTCTTATCCTTTGTCTATCCTTTGTCTTATCCTTTGTCTTATCCTTTGTCTTATCCTTTGTCTTATCCTTTGTCTTATCCTTTGTCTTATCCTTTGTCTTATCCTTTGTCTTATCCTTTGTCTTATCCTTTGTCTTATCCTTTGTCTTATCCTTTGTCTTATCCTTTGTCTTATCCTTTGTCTTATCCTTTGTCTTATCCTTTGTCTTATCCTTTGTCTTATCCTTTGTCTTATCCTTTGTCTTATCCTTTGTCTTATCCTTTGTCTTATCCTTTGTCTTATCCTTTGTCTATCCTTTGTCTTATCCTTTGTCTTATCCTTTGTCTTATCCTTTGTCTTATCCTTTGTCTTATCCTTTGTCTTATCCTTTGTCTTATCCTTTGTCTTATCCTTTGTCTGATCCTTTGTCTTATCCTTTGTCTTATCCTTTGTCTTATCCTTTGTCTTATCCTTTGTCTTATCCTTTGTCTTATCCTTTGTCTTATCCTTTGTCTTATCCTTTGTCTTATCCTTTGTCTTATCCTTTGTCTTATCCTTTGTCTTATCCTTTGTCCTTTGTTATTCTTTGTCTTATCCTTTGTCTTATCCTTTGTCTTATCCTTTGTCTTATCCTTTGTCTTATCCTTTGTCTTATCCTTTGTCTTATCCTTTGTCTTATCCTTTGTCTTATCCTTTGTCTTATCCTTTGTCTGTATCCTTTGTCTTATCCTTTGTCTTATCCTTTGTCTTATCCTTTGTCTTATCCTTTGTCTTATCCTTTGTCTTATCCTTTGTCTTATCCTTTGTCTTATCCTTTGTCTTATCCTTTGTCTTATCCTTTGTCTTATCCTTTGTCTTATCCTTTGTCTTATCCTTTGTCTTATCCTTTGTCTTATCCTTTGTCTTATCCTTTGTCTTATCCTTTGTCTTATCCTTTGTCTTATCCTTTGTCTTATCCTTTGTCTTATCCTTTGTCTTATCCTTTGTTCTTATCCTTTGTCTTATCCTTTGTCTTATCCTTTGTCTTATCCTTTGTCTGATCCTTTGTCCTATCCTTTGCTCTTATCCTTTGTCTTATCCTTTGTCTTATCCTTTGTCTTATCCTTTGTCTTATCCTTTGTCTTATCCTTTGTCTTATCCTTTGTCTTATCCTTTGTCTTATCCTTTGTCTTATCCTTTGTCTTATCCTTTGTCTTATCCTTTGTCTTATCCTTTGTCTTACCCTTTGTCTTATCCTTTGTCTATATCCTTTGTCTTATCCTTTGTCTTATCCTTTGTCTTATCCTTTGTCTTATCCTTTGTCTTATCCTTTGTCTTATCCTTTGTCTTATCCTTTGTCTTATCCTTTGTCTTATCCTTTGTCTTATCCTTTGTCTTATCCTTTGTCTTATCCTTTGTCTTATCCTTTTGTCTTATCCTTTGTCTTATCCTTTGTCTTATCCTTTGTCTATTCTTTGTCTTATCCTTTGTCTTATCCTTTGTCTTATCCTTTGTCTTATCCTTTGTCTTATCCTTTGTCTTATCCTTTGTCTATCCTTTGTCTTATCCTTTGTCTTATCCTTTGTCTTATCCTTTGTCTGTATCCTTTGTCTATCCTTTGTCTGTATCCTTTGTCTTATCCTTTGTCTTATCCTTTGTCTTATCCTTTGTCTTATCCTTTGTCTTATCCTTTGTCTTATCCTTTGTCTTATCCTTTGTCTTATCCTTTGTCTTATCCTTTGTCTTTATCCTTTGTCTGTATCCTTTGTCTTATCCTTTGTCTATCCTTTGTCTTATCCTTTGTCTTATCCTTTGTCTTATCCTTTGTCTTATCCTTTGTCTTATCCTTTGTCTTATCCTTTGCTTCTGTATCCTTTGTCTTATCCTTTGTCTTATCCTTTGTTCTTATCCTTTGTCTTATCCTTTGTCTTATCCTTTGTCTTATCCTTTGTCTTATCCTTTGTCCTATCCTTTGTCTTTATCCTTTGTCTTATCCTTTGTCTTATCCTTTGTCTTATCCTTTGTCTTATCCTTTGTCTTATCCTTTGTCTTATCCTTTGTCTTATCCTTTGTCTTATCCTTTGTCTTATCCTTTGTCTTATCCTTTGTCTTATCCTTTGTCTTATCCTTTGTCTTATCCTTTGTCTTATCCTTTGTCTTATCCTTTGTCTTATCCTTTGTCTTATCCTTTGTCTTATCCTTTGTCTTATCCTTTGTCCTATCCTTTGTCTTATCCTTTGTCTTATCCTTTGTCTTATCCTTTGTCTTATCCTTTGTCTATCCTTTGTCTTATCCTTTGTCTTATCCTTTGTCTGTATCCTTTGTCTTATCCTTTGTCTTATCCTTTGTCTTATCCTTTGTCTTATCCTTTGTCTTATCCTTTGTCTTATCCTTTGTCTTATCCTTTGTCTCTATCCTTTGTCTTATCCTTTGTCTTATCCTTTGTCTTATCCTTTGTCTTATCCTTTGTCTTATCCTTTGTCTTATCCTTTGTCTTATCCTTTGTCTTATCCTTTGTCTTATCCTTTGTCTTATCCTTTGTCTTATCCTTTGTCTTATCCTTTGTCTTATCCTTTGTCTTATCCTTTGCTGTATCCTTTGTCTTATCCTTTGTCTGTATCCTTTGTCTATCCTTTGTCTTATCCTTTGTCTTATTCTTATCCTTTGTCTTATCCTTTGTCTTATCCTTTGTCTTATCCTTTGTCTTATCCTTTGTCTTATCCTTTGTCTTATCCTTTGTCTTATCCTTTGTCTTATCCTTTGTCTTATCCTTTGTCTTATCCTTTTGTCTTATCCTTTGTCTTATCCTTTGTCTTATCCTTTGTCTATCCTTTGTCTTATCCTTTGTCTTATCCTTTGTCTTATCCTTTGTCTTATCCTTTGTCTTATCCTTTGTCTTATCCTTTGTCTTATCCTTTGTCTTATCCTTTGTCTTATCCTTTGTCTTATCCTTTGTCTTATCCTTTGTCTTATCCTTTGTCTTATCCTTTGTCTTATCCTTTGTCTTATCCTTTGTCTTATCCTTTGTCTTATCCTTTGTCTTATCCTTTGTCTTATCCTTTGTCTTATCCTTTGTCTTATCCTTTGTCTTATCCTTTGTCTATCCTTTGTCTTATCCTTTGTCTTATCCTTTGTCTGTATCCTTTGTCTTATCCTTTGTCTTATCCTTTGTCTTATCCTTTGTCTTATCCTTTGTCTTATCCTTTGTCTATCCTTTGTCTTATCCTTTGTCTTATCCTTTGTCTTATCCTTTGTCTTATCCTTTGTCTTATCCTTTGTTCTTATCCTTTTGTCTTATCCTTTGTCTTATCCTTTGTCTTATCCTTTGTCTTATCCTTTGTCTTATCCTTTGTCTTATCCTTTGTCTTATCCTTTGTCTTATCCTTTGTCTTATCCTTTGTCTTATCCTTTGTCTTATCCTTTGTCTTATCCTTTGTCTTATCCTTTGTCTTATCCTTTGTCTTATCTTATCCTTTGTCTTATCCTTTGTCTTATCCTTTGTCTTATCCTTTGTCTGTATCCTTTGTCTTATCCTTTGTCTTATCCTTTGTCTATCCTTTGTCTTATCCTTTGTCTTATCCTTTGTCTTATCCTTTGTCTTATCCTTTGTCTTATCCTTTGTCTTATCCTTTGTCTTATCCTTTGTCTATCCTTTGTCTTATCCTTTGTCTTATCCTTTGTCTTATCCTTTGTCTTATCCTTTGTCTCTATCCTTTGTCTTATCCTTTGTCTTATCCTTTGTCTTTATCCTTTGTCTTATCCTTTGTCTTATCCTTTGTCTTATCCTTTGTCTTATCCTTTGTCTTATCCTTTGTCTTATCCTTTGTCTTATCCTTTGTCTTATCCTTTGTCTTATCCTTTGTCTTATCCTTTGTCTTATCCTTTGTCTTATCCTTTGTCTTATCCTTTGTCTTATCCTTTGTCTGTATCCTTTGTCTTATCCTTTGTCTTATCCTTTGTCTTATCCTTTGTCTGTATCCTTTGTCTTATCCTTTGTCTTATCCTTTGTCTTATCCTTTGTCTTATCCTTTGTCTTATCCTTTGTCTGTATCCTTTGTCTTATCCTTTGTCTTATCCTTTGTCTTATCCTTTGTCTTATCCTTTGTCTGTATCCTTTGTCTTATCCTTTGTCTTATCCTTTGTCTTATCCTTTGTCTTATCCTTTGTCTTATCCTTTGTCTTATCCTTTGTCTTATCCTTTGTCTTATCCTTTGTCTTATCCTTTGTCTTATCCTTTGTCTTATCCTTTGTCTTATCCTTTGTCTTATCCTTTGTCTTATCCTTTGTCTTATCCTTTGTCTTATCCTTTGTCTTATCCTTTGTCTTATCCTTTGTCTTATCCTTTGTCTTATCCTTTGTCTTATCCTTTGTCTTATCCTTTGTCTTATCCTTTGTCTTATCCTTTGTCTTATCCTTTGTCTTATCCTTTGTCTTATCCTTTGTCTTATCCTTTGTCTTATCCTTTGTCTTATCCTTTGTCTATCCTTTGTCTATCCTTTGTCTTATCCTTTGTCTTATCCTTTGTCTTATCCTTTGTCTTATCCTTTGTCTTATCCTTTGTCTTATCCTTTGTCTTATCCTTTGCGTCTGTATCCTTTGTCTTATCCTTTGTCTTATCCTTTGTCTTATCCTTTGTCTTATCCTTTGTCTTATCCTTTGTCTTATCCTTTGTCTTATCCTTTGTCTTATCCTTTGTCTTATCCTTTGTCTGTATCCTTTGTCTTATCCTTTGTCTTATCCTTTGTCTTATCCTTTGTCTTATCCTTTGTCTGTATCCTTTGTCTCTATCCTTTGTCTTATCCTTTGTCTTATCCTTTGTCTTATCCTTTGTCTTATCCTTTGTCTTATCCTTTGTCTTATCCTTTGTCTTATCCTTTGTCTTATCCTTTGTCTTATCCTTTGTCTTATCCTTTGTCTTATCCTTTGTCTTATCCTTTGTCTTATCCTTTGTCTTATCCTTTGCTTATCCTTTGTCTTATCCTTTGTCTTATCCTTTGTCTTATCCTTTGTCTTATCCTTTGTCTTATCCTTTGTCTTATCCTTTGTCTTATCCTTTGTCTTATCCTTTGTCTTATCCTTTGTCTTATCCTTTGTCTTATCCTTTGTCTTATCCTTTGTCTTATCCTTTGTCTTATCCTTTGTCTTATCCTTTGTCTTATCCTTTGTCTTATCCTTTGTCTTATCCTTTGTCTTATCCTTTGTCTTATCCTTTGTCTTATCCTTTGTCTTATCCTTTGTCTTATCCTTTGTCTTATCCTTTGTCTTATCCTTTGTCTTATCCTTTGTCTTATCCTTTGTCTTATCCTTTGTCTTATCCTTTGTCTTATCCTTTGTCTTATCCTTTGTCTTATCCTTTGTCTTATCCTTTGTCTTATCCTTTGTCTTATCCTTTGTCTATCCTTTGTCTTATCCTTTGTCTTATCCTTTGTCTTATCCTTTGTTCTTATCCTTTGTCTTATCCTTTGTCTTATCCTTTGTCTTATCCTTTGTCTTATCCTTTGTCTATCCTTTGTCTTATCCTTTGTCTTATCCTTTGTCTTATCCTTTGTCTTATCCTTTGCTGTATCCTTTG